>CM037584.1:1255000-2455000 GCA_021018995.1 Chloranthus sessilifolius
AATCCTATATCAACCTATATAAAGTACAAAATAGTATTTTGAAGCAATAAAATAGGTGCATTATATAATCGGCATCCACATGCATCACGAATCGCATCACAAATCGACAAGGACACTTTATTCCTCAACTACTTATTGATTCTTTTAGTCCCATGATGGTTCGGCAAGGGCACTTTTTCCTCAATTTATTTTCCGGGAATGGCTGTAAACAGATGATCCAGGCTCATAGTCACAAATTTTGTCATGATATATTATAGATGGGAAGTTATGTGGCTACTTTTGAACTCTTTTTTTCTTTTGGACTTCACATTTAAATAAATTTATTCTTCACTGAGATCTAATTTGCATTCGCATTTTGCAGAGGCTAGTGTTCCAAGCAGGCTCCCTTCCTACCAAGGTTGTCTGCTTAACACAGGTGGTTAATGCAGACGAGTTGAAAGATGATGAGGAGTATGAAGACATATTGGAAGACATGAGAGGAGAAGGTGGAAAATATGGTAAAGTACCTAACTGGATTGGCTAGTTGATATACTTCGAGAATTGGTTCCTATGATGTTTAACCTTTATGCCAGTGAACCTAATACTCCTTTTCCTGGTCATACTGGTGTTTGGAAGTAAGGGACGTGCTGTGGGACTTTATCCTGCAACGCCATCACATAAAAGATCTAGAGTGTTGGTCTGTTAGATTTACAGATATAGAATTTAGTTGTGTTTCATTGTCTGTTCAGGGGCATATACTTTTGAGGGTTGAGGTTTTACCCTGTTGGCAATGATCCATGTCCTCTCATGCCTACTGGCAACATAGTCCTTACACTTTATTAGTTTTGTCATATGATGCTATAGAATTTTTATTTCTCTAATATCTTCTGTGTTTATCCATTTTCTTTTTGTTATAATATGTTTACATACACTTTTAGTCCATTATTATGTTTTAAAGAACCTGGCCCATGTTGCAGAAAACTATTCTATAGTCTCTCTACCTTTTTTGCTTGACAGAGTTTCCATATTCTTTTCTTTATTTGATATGCATTTTGCAGGTGCACTGGTGAATGTTGTCATCCCACGGCCAAATCCAAATGGTGAACCATCCTCGGGAGTTGGGAAGGTCAGTAGAAGATGAAAATATTTTTGGTTTTAGATATATGCATACATAGATAGCTTTTTGGCCTGCTAAACTGTTAAAACTTACGAGACTATTTATTGCTTTCATTGCTTTTTTGTTCAGCTGTTAACAAAGTTTTTCATTTTAAAAAAGATTGTCTTGATCATGATAAACTTGGTCAAATATGTTCAGATTTTGATGAATTGGAAACAAAATAATCTCGTTTATCTGTTTGTTTTTGCACAAACTTTTGTGAGAAATCTGTCTCTGCTTTGCTTTTTGAATGAAGAAAATATTGCAAATTTATTCCTAGCTATTGATAAAAAAGGAATATAATTATCCCCAGCCAAAATTTTCCTCTCAACCTGTATCCCGTTTCTACTTTCAAAGATTGGCGAATATCACATATAAAGGATTTATGATAAGTTGATAACTGGTAATATATTTCTATTTTTTTTTTTTTTAACATATCATATTTATTAATAAAGGGAAAGTATTTATTACAACATTTCCAAACTAATTGTGAAGTTACTAGACACAGCTGTCCATACAACCTATGAACATCGTAAATGAATATGATTGCCTCTTTATTGTATATCTTGTTTGCCTATTTATTGTCCTCTCTATGAATATGAGTGATTCGAGTCTATCAAATCGGTTAATATGCAATGCATGTCTCCAACGACGTTACGAATTCCTCCAACTTCTTCATGAATTGAATGTTCCAAATGATATTGCCACATATCCTATTCTAGACATCCGCTTCCACGACTTTCTTATTAATAACCAAGTTGAAAATCAGCTCATATTTGACTCTTTTTAGGCCATCTCACGACACGACATATCTAACCCTTAACCTCAACCCGACCTGGAAACTAGTTCCTTCATCAATTTTCTTATGAGACTTATATTCTCCTTTCCACCAATGGGATCCTAGCCTTCCTCTTTCGTCAATTTTCTTACGAGACTTATTTTCTCCTTTCCACCAATGGGATCCTAGCTTTCCACCAACGGATGGGGTGACTGATCACTTTTATCCCCTTTCTGGCCTACAGTCTTGCCTTTATTTCGTTTTTCTTTATTTCCATTTTATATTTATATTTTGCAATCGACTAGCATCTTGCTAGCCACGTTGATATGCTGTAATATATTTTTTATTGAATGAAATTTTGGCATTGTTCCAATAAAAAAATGTTATGCATATGCAAAAAAAGAAAGATAAATAAAAATAAAAATAACTAAACAATTAATATTTTCTGCACTAAAAAATGGAATTTAATGAACTAGACTGGTAACTATCTAAATAGCAACTAATGAATGAACAAATAAGAACTAATAATTAGTAGTTGCCATTAACAATAACTAAGAAGTAACAAATAATAACTAACAATCAACTAATGAAAAATATAAAAAGAAAATAAACATCAGTTAAAGCCCTACGTCTTGTCTCTTACTTTCCCTTTTCTTGATCTTCTTTGCTGAACGAAATCCCTAGCCTTTTTTCATTTGCTAAGGCTCCCTAATGCTTTAAGTTATAAGTGTATCTTACAAGCTACCGATTAAAAAGTCCTATCTTCAAAGCTAATATAACTTATAAGTTTCTTATAACTTATAACTTTACAAGGTTTTATCATATTAGAATATTTTAGTTATATGAAGTATGTACACATATATAACTGAGTTTATGTAGGACACCATGGTTTTGAACTACCTTCATTCTGGTTTGCACGCCAACTCCACGTGACACCCAAACATGGTATTGGGTCCTAGATGGAGCAAGATGTCATTGCATAGATCATCATTTGAAAAAAATTTCTTAAAAAAATTCATCCATAGCAGAAGTTGAAAATTGACTATATCGAACTGTCCAATTTCAAATGTTATAAATTACAGTGGAGATTAAATTTCATTTTATTTTTATTCTAAATTAATCTATGTAATGTCACCTTGGCCAAGGTGTCACCTTTTCAAGAGGCTCAGGACCATGGTGAAGGTGATCCATGGACCACGAACCTGTTTCTTATATATGGAAAACTTGAGCTGCTATTGGTTGCAACACCTGCCTTTGACTTTTCAATGATAGTTGAAAATCATCTGCAACCAATGACAGCTCGAGTCATAGGATTATAACCCCATGACTCGAGTGAGGGGATCCTAAACAGGATTTTAAAATTGATATATACACTATCCCCTTAGTCCGTGTGGCTCCAAAACAAGATTTTAGGTGCCACATGGCACCTTTTTTAGATTGCTTGAAGCACGGTGAAGGTGCTCTTATATTCACTATCCCCTTAGTCCATGTGGCACCAAAACAAGATTTTGGGTGCCACATGGCACCTTTTTTAGATTGCTTGAAGCATGAAGGATCTCCATTCAAGTGTGTGTGTATATATTATATAAAATAAGGTGCGTGATTCCACTTGCGCCCAAGGTAGCAAAATCGGTATCAGGTATCAGTCCTTGGATGACTGATACAAATCGGCCGATACCGAACCGTATCGTCCTATATATATATATATATATATATATATATATATATATATATATATATATATATATAGGTATCGGCCAATACTGAGTTGGATACCGATACGTATTGGTATCGGCCGATATTTGATATCTTGCTTGCACCTAAAAGCCCTATACACGCCTTTGACAACATTGATTAATACGTGTTACATTCCCTATTGATGCTTGCATAAGAACAATAACATTCTATGAAATACAAGCGATTTATATAGCATAAAATTGATTATTTAAACAACCCATGATCTTAGTTCGATCGTAGATTCATGTGTTCTTTGTGGATCCGACACAAACAGGAACAGTTTCACAGCTCGAGTCGCGCGTGACTCAAGTCATCTCATCAATTCCTATATATATATATATGGAAAAGGCCTCTGTCCTCCATGGGAGGACGTTCACCATCCTCCAACCTTCCACGTGGAGCTCCATGTGGGACCCAAAACAGTTTTTGGGTGCCACGTGGACCTTGG
Organism: Chloranthus sessilifolius; assembly: GCA_021018995.1. Classification (NCBI taxonomy): domain Eukaryota; kingdom Viridiplantae; phylum Streptophyta; class Magnoliopsida; order Chloranthales; family Chloranthaceae; genus Chloranthus; species Chloranthus sessilifolius. The sequence continues at coordinate 1,259,099 of CM037584.1, forward strand.
GTGCATTGCTTAGATCATCTTTGGAAAAAAAATAAATTTAAAACTCATCTCCACCGTGTATATTTTGAACCGTGAAATGTGGACCAATGAAAACCGTCAAACTTTGACTTGTGGGTTAAAAAAAAAAAATCGATTTTTTTAAAAAAATATTGATCTTCCACTTGTGCTCCATGTGGATCTTGCAGGACGCTCACCGTCCTCCATTGGAGGACCTAACCGGCTCCCTATATATATATGGGAAGTGACTCGAGCACCTATTGGCTCCGTGTCACATGAGGAGACTTAGAAAGTCAACCTGATGTGACATATAGCCAATGGTTGCTAGTCATAGGAAGGATTATATTTCATGATAGTGAGAGGATCATTACTATATATATATATATATATACTCAATGGACCATACATTGTGATACAAAGCTTTTATGTGGTTGTGGTATGATGTATCATCTCATTTATTTTCAATAACTCGGTAATTAGCAATTAGCAGGAATTGTAGATTATCCCTTTAAATTTTTACCAAATGACCTATTTTATATTTCATGACAGTGAGAGGATCATTACTATATATATATATATATATATATATATATATATATATATATATATATATATCAATGGACCATACATTGTGATACAAAGCTTATATGTGGTTGTGGTATGATGTACCATCTCATTTATTTTCAATAACTGGGTAATTAGCAATTAGCAGGAATTGTAGATTATCCTATTAAAGTTTTACCAAATGACTTATTTTTTTTATTCTTTCTCTTCAAGGTTTTCTTGGAATACGCCGATACAGATGCATCATCGAAAGCCAGGACGGGATTGAATGGGAGGAAATTTGGTGGAAATCACGTTGTTGCCGTTTTTTTTCCGGAGAATAAATTCTCTCAAGGTGATTATGAAGGCTAGCGCTCCTCTTAATTTTATGCCCTTTTCCCCCTCTTGGCAGTTGTGAGTTGTCACTGTATGATCAGATTCTCTAGATGTTAAATCAGAGTATGGAACAAGATAAGATCTGTCGAACATTGTAGATTTGTTTTATGGGAGTTAGTGGAACGACAGATACAGAAATCAAACTATTTTTTTTGTAAGTTTTAATGCCTTGGATATGAGAGTGTTGCTCATTTGGTATCTGTGGAGAGTACTTGACATATATAAAGAAGGGCACTTTAGAAAACAATGTCCCAAAAACAAATTTTTTAGCAAAAAGACCCGACCTCAAACGTTTTAGAAAAACAGTGCTTTCACGGATTTTAGAGCTTCAGAAAATTGTGAAACATTATTTTTTACAAAAATTTTAGATAAAACAGTTCTTTCACGGTTTTCTGAAGTTCCAAAATCCGTGAAAGCCCCATTTTCTAAAACGTTTGAGTCCGGGTCTTTTTTGCTAAAAAGTTTGTTTTTGAGGCATGTTTCTCTAATTATCCCTATAAAGAACTTGCCCTGTTTGATTCTAAGAGGTTGAGAGTTTTGACCCAATTTAACCCGGCATGTCGAGTTTTTTTAACTTAAACCCTACTCGTAAGTTGTAACAGGTCGGATCTGTAAAATCCTGCCAGATCGACCCGGCCCATTCAAATAGATACAAGTTGGTATTTTATTTGCTTTACTATTAAAAATATGCAGGCAATTAGCGGGTACTATCATATACAGGCAATAATTAGGTACAACCGATTGAATCCCATGTATGGTTAATTTTACGATTTCCACTTTCGTAGGTTGAATTCCATGTCAAAGGCTCATCTCTTCAAGGGCACGTTCATTTCATTGGAAAGGCTTTTCATTAAAAATCACTTTTTCTGTAAAATTATGCTGACTGGTGTTCTTGCAAAATTTACTGTTCTCATGTGAAAAAAATTAGCTCGTAAAAATCACATTTTTTAAAATATTCAGCCCGTTAAACCATCAATTAATTTTGCAAGCAATATTTAATACTTACAAAGCCTACTCCCTCATAAGTCAAAAATGTTACAGGCATTTTTGTTGGCACAATCCCCGAGGATTATGGTGAAATAATCAATCCTTACTGTAAAAATGTAGCAGGATAGGCGATATTAGAGGCTTCCCTTGTAAGAACTCAGAATTCTTCAAGAACATGAGTTACTATAAGGTAAGTGACACCCTCGTAAATTCTTGGTTCTCAAATCACTCTTTAAAATGAGTGATAAACATGTGTATCATCCGATAAGTGTCCCACGATTTATATATCTTTGGTATAAAAGGGTGCACATGGTTTTTAAGTGATTGCACTGGATTGCACCGAATTTAAAAGAAAGACATGCAAGTTTGGCGACATATACTATATGAAAACACCATCTAAGCCGTTTGATTTGAAGGTCAAGATTTAAAGATATCAATTGCAAAAAATGAGAACAAAATATAATTTTCATCATTTAATTAAATGCAGTCAAAGGCTATTATATAATTCAACAGTTGACTACAATAGATCATATGACAAGTATCGTGTTTTGCTCCAATTTTATGTACCAGAGATCTATTGATCATGAACTTCAAATCAGACGGCCCATATTACATTTCTACATATTACATGTCCCTAAAATACCTGATCTTTCTTTAAATTCGGTGCAATCACTTGAAAACCGTGCGCAAGTATGGCTCCCGAAGAAAAAACAACTATCATTTCATTTAAAGCTTGACATCAAGGATTAATGGATACCATGTATATTCAATATACCATTAATTTTAGATAGCGATCGACTGCAATGAGTCATCATGTGGGGGATATTATTTTTCCTTCTAATATTTTATAGACTATATGTTGAGATCCTGCGCATAAAATCACTTAAAACAAATGATGGTTTCACATAACACACATCTAATAAAAAGAGACCCATGTATTAGGTGCTTAAAATTGATATTAAGGTCACTTTTAGGGGTGTGTACCACATGAAATAAAAAGTAAACCGTCTGATGGTACACCCATGTTTTAAAGATCGATCTCATGAAAGATTGGGACGATAAAAAATCTCCATCGTTTGATTCAATACAGTCAATGTGTTTCAGCATGGGTGAACTCTAAGATTTTGTGGGTGGATTTAAAGGTACTCCTTTTAGAATAGTGATAAATTATAATAGCATGACTTGTAAATAAAGGTGAATGAAGGGCTTTTTAGAATGGTTATAAACTTTAATGGCATGGCCTGTAAATATAGATGAATGAAGGGCCATGGTGGTATTTTTAAAATATTGGTTTCATTAAGGGCAAAGTAGGCTTTCTGTCCATAAACTCCATAAACTCACACCTAGTTAAAGGCAGGGGGTTATATGAAACATAAATACAAAGGTAGGGGCTGCAGAATAAATACCCATAACTCAGGGTATATGCAAAAAACCCTAACTTAGGTTTTTTACAAATACCCCTTTAAGTTAGCATTTTACACGTACTTTTTTGTATTAACAATTACGAATGAAGCTCATTAATCTGGATTTGCATTGCCATATAAGTGTGATTTTATAAATGAGATACCTGTTACAATGATGCCTAGCCACTTGGAATTGATCATGTGGCGTAAGAGTGGAGTTTTTTTTAATGTTTAAGTTCAAATATATATTTTAATTGTGTAAGATCATTTAAACACGTTTTTTGGTATCATGTCATATCTCCGGGACGTCTCGCAAGATCATTTAAGCACTTTTTGGTATCATGCCGTATCGCAGTGAAGCAAGGCGTCTCGCGTATTGCCACTCTATCCAGATATGCCTCGGATTTCCGTGGGTGTTACTAAAACTACCCTTTATGGCATGGGTACTTATTTTTAATTGAAGAGTCTTTCTCAAGTTTCATGTGCTTAAATCGTTGACTGCTTCGAATTAGACGATGGAGATCATCTTTAGCTCCAATCTCCCGCACATGATCTTGAGATCATGAGCCTGCCATCAAACAGTCGGATTTGATTCTACAAGACACATCTCGCAAAGTGATACAAGAACCACACTTGAGGCATGTGATGGTAGGCTCATGATTGCAAGATCCTCTATGGCGCAAAAGCCGTTGTCCATCGTCCGACTCCAAGTGGTCCACAATTTAAGCACATGAAACTCGAGTTGAGAAAGAAAAATTTTATGTTGTAAATAAAGTGACCCTTTTGAAATTTTGAGAAGGATTTCAAATGAAGGGTAAATATAAGGGCATTCTTATTCTTTGAAAAAAAAAAAAAAGAAGTTACAATATATTTGCTACCAAAGATTTGGTTTTTTGCAATTGATGGTTCCGCGGTTAATACCATTGATTGTCTTGAGTCAGACAATGTAGATCATTTTTTGTTCTACTCTTTCACTCAATAGGTATTAAGATCATGGCGCACCTATCATATCCTCAAAAGTGAATGTGATCATGACATATCATGAGAAGGGTGTTTGCAAGTCACTTTTGGGGAGGTTTTTACGTGGAATCAACATTTAATTGTGTGATGGGTGGGCCATGATGGGTTGATGATTGAGATAAAAAATGATCTCCATCTTCTAACTCAAAGCAGTCAACGATGTGAACAGTGCAACCATCAGCTCGAGAGACCAAATCTTTGGTTGCAAATACCCGGATCCAAAAACTAATGCCAAAGAAGCCATAAAAATAACATTTTTTTGTCGTTCAAAAAAATCTCTCTTACTTTTGGGAAAGGGTTGCCAAACTGGGCCTAAAGAGTTAAAAAGAAATACCATCTCCACCGTCAAATACTCATCCCATCAAGACAAAATTAAACTCCCCTGTTCCTTTAAGATTTCTAAGATTTTGGATGCCACGAACCTCCATCAAAAATCTTGGAAGACGGACACCTTTTCCATATATATATATATATATATATAGGGAGCCGATTAGGTCCTCCAATGAAGGACGGTGACCGTCCTCTAAGATTCACGTGGAGCTCCACATGGTACCCAAAATACTTTTTGGGTGCCACATGAAGCACAGGTGGATAGTTTAGATCAATATTTTAAAAAAAAAATTCGAAAAATAAATTTTAAACCCACAAATCAAAGTTTGACAGTTGTCATTGGTCAATATTTAACGGTTCAAAATATACACAGTAGAGATGAGTTTTTATTTTTATTTTTTTTCAAAATGATCTAAGCAATGCACCCAAGGTCCATGTGGTACTTAAAAAGTGTTTTGGGTGCCACGTGGAGCTCCACGTAAAAAGTTGGAGGACGGTGACCGTCCTCCCATGGAGGACGAAAGCCTTTTCCATATATTTATATATATATATATACTCAATTTATTTTCCTATCTCGGGTGGTTAGCAATTAGCAGGGATTGTAGAGATCTATTGTTGCTGTTTTTTATCCCCAGAATAAATTCTATTGAAGTGCTTACGATGGGTAGCGTTCTCGTAATTTTATGCATTTTCCCCCCACTTGGCAGTTATCGGTTGTCACTCTATGATCGGATTATTTTAAATTTTAAATTAGTATGGCACAAGATATAAAGATTTGTGAAACATTTTATTTATTTATTTTATGGGAGTTAGTGGAACGGCAAGTCCAGAAATCAGACTATTTTTGGAAAGTCATAATGCCTTGTGCTTAAATATCGGTGTGTTGCTCACTTGGTGTCTGTGGAGATTATTATTTGACATATATAAAAAACTTGGAAATTTGTGGGGTTTGGCTCAATATGAGGCTCTGCCCCCTGTTTCATCCTCGTCCACAGTGAGGGGAGGCCGTTTGATGGTCTCATGATCTATTATGTGGAAGATTAGGGCATCTCCAACTGTAAAACAGTAGTAAATGACATTTTGTTATTAGAGCAGTAGTCAGGTCCAACCGGTTGAACTTGATTTTGTGACGCAATTAAGACTCCCTTCTAATCCAATGACTTTAAATCTCGTTGAACACGAAATCAAGTTGGAGATGTCAAAGTTTACTTTATATTCCTTTTCTCCCTTGAGAATTGTAAGTACTTGAGAAATTGGAATAGGGATTGCCCGACATTTAAATTAAACACCAAATGGTGTTTAAATGGTCTTATACCATTTAATTTGAACTTTTAACATCACCCCATTGAAGTGAGATTATTGTTATGCTAGATGATGAATATTTATGATTAATCTAAATTGCTCGAGTATTAATCTATTTTTGGAATATGTCTCAACCCAAAAAAACATGTCTATTAATAGATGTGAACAGTCCAATTAGTAAACTTTAATATCAGCCTTTAAAACTAAAAAATAAGGGTTGATATTAGATTCCGCATTTGATGATTTAAATCTCCCTAAAAATAGCATCTTGGGGCCTGTTGTAATAAGTTAGGTATGCCAAACAGATCATCTAAACGCTATCTTAACACCTGATAGAAGTGATAGGTTACTACATGATAACTCTCATTTGATTCAAGAAGGCAGTCAAAGGCATGCGCAATAAGTTAAGGGTTAACAATTTTGAATTAGATGATAGATATCAGGTTTTATGTCAATTCTTTGCAACAAGGATCATTAGATTATCATCTTCAAATTAGAAGAGCCTTAAATGGTGGTTTTAAATATTGCCAGACGAGATGTCTTGAGCGATACGTTTTACGTCCTGGGGCTGCCCGATATATTGATAAAAATATATATTATAACCAATATTGAAGCTCATTAATCATAAGCATCCCCTTATAATTGTTATCCTATATTAAGATATATTTCAATGATAGGGCTGTCAACTGGTTGGGCCGGGCCGAGTTTTTCACCCGCTCGTTTTTTTTTTTAATTTGGGCCCGGCCCGATTAGCTATTAGGGCCGGGCTCAACTCGTTTTCAGGCTTTTCCAGCTTGAATCCGGCCCGATTAGCTATACAGGCCCGGCCGGTTCGGGCCGGGCTTTCATCTTTTTTTAAATGAAAAATTAAGTTTTTTTAAGGATCTTAATTATCCGGGCCAGGCCAGGCCGGTTCGGGCCGGGCTTTCATCTTTTTTTAAATGAAAAATTAAGTTTTTTTAAGGATCTTAATTATCCGGGCTAGGCCAGGCCGGGCCTTACACTTTGAAGCTCAAACCGGGCCCGTTTAATAAATTACTGAAAAAGCTGGCCCGAATCCGATTTGGGCCCGAATCACACATATGTGTCGTGTATTGCCACCAATCAGTTGCGAGATTCTGCAACAACATAATTTTAAAGTGTAATTAGTGGGGGAAAAAAGTATTGATTCTACATTCCCGACCAGGGTTATAGCTTGTGAAAGTAGTTGACTGCCTTGAATCAGATGATGGAGATCATTTTCCCCTCCTAATGTTCCACAAAATAGATCTTGAGATCACACACACCTCCCCAAAAGTGATCGTCATCGTGATCATGAGCATATCATGAGAAGGGTTCTTGGGTCACTTTTGGGGATGTGTTCCATGTGGAATCAACAAGTAACCATATGGTAGGTGAGCCATGATCTTTAGATCTATTGTTCAAAGATTGGGATGAAAACGATCTCAAATCTAATATAAGGAAGTCAACTGTTTTAACGGGTGAAAATCGATGTTGTGAATGTTCAATGGGCACCTTTGTTTACACCTACCGAATCTTTGAGGACAACTATGCTAAAGACCATTGATTGGAATAAAAAACTGACCCTCTGATGGTTCACCCATGATCTCAAGATCCACTGTGGATGAATGGAGAGTCAATGGTTTTTAATATAGGTGCCCTCAAAGATTTGATATGTGAGATTCAAAGTAGTCAATGGTTTTTAATATAGGTGCCCTCAAAGATTCGATACGTGCAAATAAAGGTTCTCATGTTGAAACTTAGGTTGTAAATACCGGGGAAAAAAAAAAAAAAAAAGCAAAGGAAATTTCTATGTGCACACCAATTTTTTCTTCGTACAGACCACAGCTTGAGAGAGTTGCACTTTGGGGACGTGAAAAATTGGCAGGAAGTATGGTCTCTATCATATGGTTGCCATTGTCCGATTCAACAATTGACTGCATGGAATCAAATTTCCTTAGATCATGACCTTTAAATCAGACGATTAAGATGGTGTTTTCACCTGACACAAATCTGCAAAATGCAAAGTGTTTTCATTAAGTGGTGCGCGTAGCAGCCCTCAAAATAAAATACATAGGGATTGCTTAAAAACCTGATTCAAGGTAGTCAATGGTTTTAACGAGCAAAAACACAATGATTGAATCTCCATCGTCTGATTCAAGCCGTTCATGACAAATTCATTTTGTTTAAATAAAAAAAAAGAAAAGAAAAACAGCGATTTGCTTAAAAACCCGTGAACTAAAGCTCACGTCAACTCTGATCTGCAAACACTCTCGGTTAGATCTCTCTGTTTATCTGTTTGATTTTCTGATTATAATTTTTTATTTTCCTCTTTCAGATCGATTTTTTTTCTTAATTTTTTAATTCCCCTTCATTTGACATATTTAGATCCAAAGCAATGAATTGGATCAGTCGGAAGATCTACCTTTACAACGTCAACTTTGGACTCTACATGTTGGATTGGTGGGAGCGGTATCTCTTCAGTATCCATTCATCTTTTCTAGGGTTTCCAAATGATTTATGCTTTTGAATTTCGAAATAATTTTTCAATCTGATTGCAATTTTTAGGGTCTTGAGATCGATAGGCCTGCATTTGAGTTTCTTATATATATATATATATATATATATATATATATATATATATATATATATATATATATATATATATATATATATATATATATATATATATATATATATATTCAAAAATAAAATTATAGGGTTTTGAAGTTCGATTGTTAATGCATGATGCACATTCTTATGACTGGCGGAGCAAGGTGATGCTTTTTGTGGTGGTGGTGGTGGCATAGTTGCAAGTCCGAATTTGGGAAAAAATTGCTAAGGCAAAGAATGTGAAAAAACCGGCAAAATTCAGAAAAAAATCAGAAAGCATTTGGGGAAAAGTAAAGGAAATATCTAAAAATAATAATATAATTTTTTTTTTAGACAAAAATGAGGAAAAGTTAGTAGAAAATGCGCTTAAAACATAAAAATCGTGAATTCGAGTATTTAAAAAAAAAAAGAAACGTGTTTTAAACATGTTTCTGAGAATTTAAAAAAAAAATGTGTTTTAAATGAGTTTTTTTTTTTTAATGCCGCTTTTGGTAACTCTGGGTGGTGGTTGGGGTGGAGGGGTGCAGTTGACCCCCTAAAATTTGAAAACATATCTACTATGTCTGTTAGGCATAGAAAACCTATAGCACAATGTGACAGGATCATTACTATGGGTACTAGCAGGAAGGTTGTGGGCCTTGGAGCTAGGTAGTGATGTGCTAAGACACGTGGATTGGCTAGCAGGAAGGCGTTATGGTCTTGGAGATAGGTGTGTTGTGCGCTAGCGTGGAGGCGTGAATGCCTTGCGCTAGGTTGCGTGCTCCCTTATATGAGGCGAGTGGGCCAAAGTAATTGAGTGGTGTGCTAGGGTGGCGGCTAAACACGTGTGGACGTGGTAAGCTAGCTTGGAAGTATTGGTGTTGCATGGTGTGCCATTAGCAATTGGGGATTGTGGGTGTGGCACCCAAAGTATGTCAAATCAAGCACTTTGAGGTATTCCTGTTGTTTAACTAGCGTTGGTGTTTAAACTATATATACGGGAGGGGAACTGCAGAGCTACTCCAGTATACATGGGGCCTTGGTTCCATGAAGGTGCATCGATGGTCTCCTAGGCTTATAAGGGTGAGCATAGGATATTTCTTCGGCAATGTCGTGGAGCTATGCGCCACAATGCATATATAGGTGGGGTCATGTCAAGGCCAGTTGTGTGGCTAGACTTGGGGACTGTTGCGATGTGTCTAGGTTGGCTATGAGGGAGGCACTTGTGGGCTACGTGGGACACTATTGTGTATGTTAGCACAAGGTTAGATGCTTGAGATGTGCGTTGGTTACAAGGGCCACACCCGATGGTGGGCTTGGTTCTGTATGACAGCGAGACTTGTTGGTTATGGGAGCTACATGCCACTCTTGCACGCGAGGGATTAATGCCACGACATAAGGTGAAGTTTGAGCAAACCAAGTGAGACACAAAGGTGTGCGTGCATGCATGTCGTATTGGGCATGATGCATTGGAATGGTAATTTGTAGGCCTTAGCGAAGAAGGTAACCATGAGGGCAGTTCTCGTCTTGTAGGCGGGTGGTATCAAAGCTGATGGTGGGTTAGGTTGGCCTCAGTGTAGTGGCACCGAGGCACCGCTAGGGCGTGACAATAAGTGCCGGGCAGTGCCCCTGTGACAATTGGTACCAGTTCGATCCGTAAGGGGTAATGTTGGAGGAGCTAGTGGGAAGGTGCAAGGTCCTTGGGACTATAAGGCCAGATTGATCCGTAATGGGGTGATGTTGGATGAGCTAGCAGGAAGGTGTGAGGACCTTGGAGCTAGGTTGACCTGAATGAGAGCTTGAAATATACAAAGGGTGAAGGCAAGGCCGAGGTACTAAGGTGTTGCAAAAGCATAAATTTAGTGGGCGAACTCTTAGGTGAAGACACTTTGGTGTTGGGGTAGTAGAGCGAACCATGGTCACAATTGCTTGACACATGGAACGCGATGGATGACGTTGGTACGGGGCAGTGCGAAGAAACAATGTGTTGCTTGTTCGTATGAGGAACTGGTGGCTCCATGATGTAGCGTGGGCAAGAGGAGAAGGGGAAATAATAAAATTCAGAATTTAATATATTACTCACCTTATTTAGCAAATGATCTAACAAGAAGAGAGAAAAAGAAGCACCATTAAGTGAATCTCTAAAGAACCCAAGAGAAGACCCATGTTCTCACACAGAAAAATAAACTGTTATTCACTAAAATTCTCCTTAATATTCTGATTTATAACACTTAAATAAAAGAAGACTTAGTTTCCTACTTTGGCTAGGACTCCTAACTTTCTAAAATAGCTAGAAAAAATAATATTAACTTGGTCAAACTTCAGCTGCAAGCGTAAAACCCCTTGGGTTTTATCTTTATGTGGTTTGAACCCACAAATCCTGCACAATCTGCCTCATATCTCTCACTAATCACTTTCTAAATTATAATGAAAAGAATCCTACTATAATAAACCACTACTAAGGACTCCTAGTTTAACCTCCTAATTACAAGACTCCCAATGACACTAGCAACTAAAATAGCAAGTAAAATAAAAACCACCTAAGTCTCTCAGTGATTTTGCAATTGTGAATTCCCAAACTCCTACAAAATAGGAACTCTCGAGCCCTTAATTTATGCTCTTTATATCATGTGATAAAGACACTTTCTGGGTCTCATTTAAGGCCCAATTGTAGACCCTTGGTTCTCTTAAAAACCCATATAAGGCGTGTTGAAAAAACGAACTATGAACGAAGTGCATTTCTTTCTTCAATCATTCATTCGATAGGCGTGATTCCCCGGAGGCAGGACACATGCACATTCATTATTTGGAATAGAAGGATTTATTTTGCTAGAACTTCCCCCTCTGGTCTCACGTTCATATACCATACCCATGGGGAAGAGGACCGAACAGATTCTTAGTGGCTGGGAAACAGAGATCCCGCGGAGAATCAAAGTGGGATTAGATTCAGATTAAGAAAACGAGAAAAATAGCAGTAAAGTCAACCTAACCGCTTACCTTTTCGTAAGCCACGCACTTCAGGCCAGACCTTACTATAACCAACCTTACTGATCTCACTCCATCTTTTACACTGATGTATCGTACTCTCTCGACCAGGTCATCATAAGAAAGTACTGTTAAATCTTTCCGAAGTGACAAAAGGAGGGAAGGCTAGCTAGATAGCTACTTATAACAGCCTGCTGAAAAACTAAGTCAAGAAAGCAACCTCTACATTTACTGTCAACGGGGAGGTGTCAGACCTCGAGGCTAGGTGACGGGGAACGTCAAGATCGAGAGCATTGAAGTTGAACCGCAACAAAATTTCAACTTCAGAAAAAAGAAAAAAAAAAAAAAGTTACTGTTCACAGTGAACAGTGACGGATGTCCGTCACTATTCACGGACGTCCGTGATGAACAGTACCGGACGTCCGTGAAACAATGTTGTCTAAACTTGCCCAATCCTCATCCACTCACTCGTATTGTCTAAACTTGCATTCTATTGACCTCATCTCACATTTCTACTGTCCATTCATTCAAAACCTATGTAAACACGTACGTACTTAAAACAAAACCCTTGATGCCGACTATGTCAGCAATCTCCACAAATAGTTCATACGTTAGTTTATGCTGCTTTCATACATTTTTTGACAGTTTCAATATATTCATTCACCTTACATTTTGTCCTTAGCGTCCACTAGATTATCTATCTAAGCACCCCTATTGTAGGCCTTCTCCAATCGATAGTTATGTGTAGATTGGATATATTTTCAGTTATTAATGATTGGGACACACTTTCCATTCTTGGTTCAAATGGCTCTTCCAAAACTGGATGTTTTTAATTGACCACAAACAGATCTTGCATTGTTATTGCTTGAAACCAAAGTAAATAAAAGGGGATGTTTTTAATTGACCACAAACAGATCTAAAAAATATTAGGGTTTAAAATCTTTTGGCTATAGCTGTTAACTTAAATGACCACTAGAATAACTGAGAACATGAATTTGATTTGCCTAATCATTAACTCACAAATTCCCTTTTACATACTAATAGGTAATGAATTGAGAGAAGCAAAGTGGTTAAAACATGAATCCTTAGGGGCACATTAGTTAATGTGGAATCTCGCTGCTGGAAGGAATTCCACGTTTTGTTCCAGAAAATATTGTTGCCGCCCAGATTGTCAGTGAAACGTTTTCTTATTTCATAGAAAGGGCCGAAAAAGAAATTTCACCCCTTCTTCCCATGTGAGAAATCTTGGGAAAAGAAATTGACCTTAGCGTTCACAATCTATTTTTTCTCACTCTCTCTCAGCAACCTCTTTCTGTTGGTGCGTCCGTAGTCTATGTGCTGGAAATGATAGTGTCCATGTGTTAGATAGTATGGTGTGTAGTGTGACTGTTGGGTGTCTAGTCAGCCATATTATAAGTGATACCTTTACTATTATAAAGAGAGAAGGGTGGAATCAGTGTTTTAAATAGCGTTTGAGGCGTAAGCCTCGAGGCCTAACGTAAGTTTTTTGCTTGGAGGCATACCATTGAGGCATCATGCTCCTGAGGCGTATTGAGGCACAATGAGGTGTAGTAAGTCGTATGTGAAACGCGGTGAGGCTTAAGCCTCCCATGAATCTTTTTTTTTTTCAATACTTTATCCTCGTCTTTCTTACAAATTTTCCTTTTTTACAAGTTTATCCTTTTCAAGGATTATTATGGGGTGAACTGGAGTGAGATTACCTCTGTTAATATTTAATAACTTAAAATTATTACTTGTTAATGAGAAAGGAACCTATCAATGAGTTTGAGTTGTGAGTCATGACTTGAGACTTATATAGAACAAACATTTCTAATCTTGCGCATGTTTTGATTTTGATCTCTTCTTTTGTCAAGAGTAAATGACTGTGTACTTATACCTCTCATTGTATTTGTGCCTTGAATATTGATTGGTTTATGATTATAAAATTGTTCATTATCTTTTCTTACATATTTTCTAATTTATTTATCATTGTTTATGAATTTTCTTTTTATCTTTTAAATTTATTATATTTTTTAAATTAAAATTTTTAAAAATTGTGAGGCTTACGCCTCGCCTCGCTGGAGGGCTGAGCACTACGCCTTCGCCTTTCACCTTTAAAAACATTGGGTGAAATTGTGACAAGAGTAACGGAAATATTAGATTTTCCTCTCCCATTTGTCATCTTTTAAAAGGTACCTTTATACAATCCAAGATACATCCGTCTCAACCCGGTTTTCAAGTTCTTAAACTGTTGACTGCTTTGAATATGATGATGGAGATCGTTTTTTGTCCTAATCTTTGACACAATAGATCTTGAGATCATGAGCTTCTCATCATATGGTGGGGTTTTGATTCCACATGAGACACACCTATAAAATTGAACAAGATCATGAGCGTAAAACAAATGCGATTCTCGGTCACTTTTCGGGATGTGTGCGATGTGAAGTCAAAATATGACTGTTTGATGGTAGGACCATGATCTCAAGATCTATTGTGACGAAGATTGGGACAAAAAGAAATCTCCATCATCTGATTCAAAGCAGGGTTTATGCATGTACAATTCAATTGAGGAGAAAGAACCTTGGGTAGAAGATAAAACTACCCAAAAGGTCTCTTATAAATCTCCCCCCTTCTCTCTCACACCTCCCTCTCCTCACGCGCATGCCACTAGTAATGATAATGAAGATGGGTGCTGAATAGCACAACTCACAACCCTAATTCCTGCATCTTTTCTTCTTCTTCTCTCTCTCCCTCTCTCTATCTCTCTCTCTTGTCTTGTGTTCTACCTAACCCTTACCCTATCAACTAACAAACATTTTAATTTGGTATCAAAGCAACAGATCCCTCGGCCCTGAAAATCTGTTGACGTCATCCTTCATTGCTGTTGTCAGCATGATGCCATGCTGGCATCAGCAATGGTCCAATTTGACCTCAAAATTTGAAAAGGTGCATACCGTTCGGATCGCTTTTACAAGGAGATCATTTTTAATGAAGACACTGGGTTTTTTATGTGTTTTGAAGGTGAATCGAAGGCTTCTTTGTGATGATGTGCTTTCACGATTTTATGGACACAGTCCTTTGTGATGCTCGAGATCGACTTCTGAGGTACAGTATTGCCTCAAAATTTCCACAAACTTCCTTATAGCCTTGTGGAGTATTAATGTCTTGATGATGAGATTCAATAGAGTTTTTAGAGTCCACAAAAATTGTTGTTGTCATGGTTATCGGTGGATCCCTTGACTTGTGGCCTAAATCTGTTGTGTTCTCCAATTGGGGTTGGTCTTGCATTTTGGGGTGAATTATTGGGGCAGTTTTGAGGATTTTAATAGGACTATATTGTGCTATTTTACCATTTGACAGGTTGTATGACCCACAGAAGACTATATAGAGTGTTGCTGCACTGTGAACCTTATTCGATGAAGAGGTGTGTTGTTGACTTGTTGGTGCTTGTATTCAATGTTGATGTTACTTGTAGTAGCTGCAGTAAGGTTGAAGTATTGTGAATCCTCTTGAGATTTTAGTAGTAGTTGTGGTAGTGCTTCCCAACTGAAACCTGTGGAGGTGGTTGGGTACTGAAGTTGCTTGTACCTGTGGATAGTTGTTGGGGCCCTGTTTGTTGCAACTCCTCTTTGTTGATACATGTGAGAGTTACTCAAAGAGATGGAAAAAGTCAAGGCTCCTGTTAGAAAGGCTGTTGAAGGACCTCATGCAAAGAGACCTGGAAGAAGTCGGAATCATTCCATCTACTCTATTCACCCTACCACAAACTCTCATCCAACATGCTTCCGATGCTCAGGCTTCCTTTTCACAAGTGGCTGAGTCAGATATCTCAGGATCTGCCCATACATCCTCCTTCTCACACCCTCACTGGATTATTTATTTTGGGGTGATACCATATGTGTGGTATGCCTAACCTCTTCTATTCCATGTCTCCTGTTTTTAGTCCTTATCATATTCATGTTGTTGATGGGTCCCTTGTCTTTGTAATAGGTAAAGGAACAATTAAATTTGATAGTATATCTTTGGATTCAACGTTGTTAGTTCCAAAAATGCCTACGAATCTGTTACCTATTAGTCACATTACTAAGTCTTTTAATGGTAGTGTAACCTTTTGTCCTTCTCACTGTGTCTTAGGACCCGACTACGGGGAGGATTTTTGGTTGTGCTCTTGAGGAGTGAGGTCTCTACTTGTTTAAAGTCCAGTAGATATCAAAGTCAATTGTTGATGCGTCTCTTTCATCGAATGAGGCACACTTAGGGCATATCACGATTGTGTATCCTATTCATGGGTCAAAAAATCGTCCGATACTGATACGTATCGTCCGATACGTATCGGTTTTGGACCTAAGAGGTACGATACATTGCCTATGTATCGTACCCCTTTAAAAGTAGGGTAATTATCGTCCGATACGGGCAATGTATCGCACGTATCGAACGATACGACGATAATTTGAAATTATCGGACGATAATTTCAAATTATCATCCTATAATTTTTTTTAAAAATAAAACTGAATTTATCGGGCGATACGAGCAAATTATCGCCCGTATTGTCCTATACGGCCGATAATTTCAAATTATCGGCAGGGCCTCACCTTAGTTTTTTTTCTTTGGTTTTTTGTCGAATTCTGCTTGTTTTTTTGTTTTTTTATTTTTATAATCATTACATTCGCCACAAATTATGCAACGGATATAAATTATATCCGTTGCATAGTATTTTGTTATTATTTTATTAATTAAATGTTAAAACGTAAAGCAACGGATATAATAAATTATATCCGTTGCATAGTATTTTTTTTTATTATTTTATTATATAAAACGTTATAAAAGCAACGGATATAATAAATTATATTCGTTGCATAGTATTTTATTATTATTTTATTAATTAAAACGTTGCAAAAGCAACGGCTATTAGCAACCATCCTCTATAAAACCCACCCGCTATTAGCAAGCTGGCAAGTGGCAACGGATAAAATCCACCCGCTATAAAACCCACCGGAGAGGGATTCTTCATTTGCAAACCATCATCTTCTTCTCCACTTGAAAATCACCCGAGAATATCTTCTTTTTCTTCACTTGCAAATCACACGAGGATCTCTTCTTCTTCTTTACTTGCAAACCACCTGAGGATCCCTTCTTCTACACCAGTATACTTCTTCTTTCGCCACTGGTAATTCACTATACTACTTATTTCTTAGCCATCGGAGACCGAAATCGTAAAGACTGGATTGTCACACTTATATTTTCGTCGGATATTTAAGAGGAGGTATGATTTTCAATCATCTAACTTGTATTTTTAATTATTTTTTCATTAGATCTATTATATTTATTATTATTATTTTTAATTAATTTTTATTTATTACTAATTTTATCATTAGATCTATTACTCTTTTTTTTAAAACTAAACTTTTTTTTACTAATTTTATTTTATAACTAAACTTGTTTATTTTGTATTACTTATTTTGTATTACTAATTTTGTGCTATTAATTTTTTGACATATGCATGTGACACATATTACGTGTGATGTATCGCAACACATGTGACACGTGTCATGCATCACGCGTGATGTGTTGCGACACATGTGACACAATGACATAGGTGTCGCAGCACATGTAATTGATGTGTCACATGCACATGTGACACATCAATTAGACTAATTTTTTGTTACTAATTTTGTGCTACTAATTTTTTGACCTATGCATGTGACACATATCGCGTGTGATGTGTCGCGACACATGTGACACAGTGACACGGGTGTCGCGGCACATGTAATTGATGTGTTACACATGTGACACATAACCCATGACACATTAATTACACTAATTTTTTGTTACTAATTTTGTGATATAAACTTTAGCTTTAAAAAAAAATTAGTAATACAAAAATTACTAATTATTGACAAAAAATTAGTAACCGAAAACAAAAAAAAAGTTTAATTTTTTAAAAAAAAGTATAGTTTTAAAAACAAATAGTATAGTTTTAAAAACAAATTTAGAACTAGTTTAGTTTTTAAAATTTGTAACACAATAAAAAAATTTAGTTTTAAAATAAAATTAGTAAAAAAAAAGAGTTTACTTCTAAAAAAAAATTAGTAACACAAAATTAAAAACAATTTTAAAACTAAAATTACTAATAAAAAGAGTTTAGTTTAAAAAAGTAACACTAAAATTAGTAACATTAAAAACTAAAACGAATTTAATTTAAAGAAAAATTAGTAATACAAAAATTACTAATTAGTGACAAAAAATTAGTAACCGAAAACAAAAAAAAAGTTTAATTTAAAAAAAATATATATAGTTTTAAAAACTAATTTAGAACTAGTTTAGTTTTTAAAATTTGTAACACAAAATAAAAAAATTTAGTTTTAAAATAAAATTAGTAAAAAAAAAGAGTTTAGTTTTTTAAAAAAATTAGTAACACAAAACTAAAAACAATTTTAAAATTACAATTACTAATAAAAAGAGTTTAGTTTTAAAAAGTAACACTAAAATTAGTAACATTAAAAACTAAAAAGAATTTAATTTAAAGAAAAATTAGTAATACAAAAATTACTAATTAGTGACAAAAAATTAGTAACCGAAAACAAAAAAAAAGTTTAATTTAAAAAAAAAAAGTATAGTTTTAAAAACTAATTTAGAACTGGTTTAGTTTTTAAAATTTGTAACACAAAATAAAAAAATTTAGTTTTAAAATAAAAGAGTTTAGTTTTTAAAAAAAATTAGTAACACAAAATTAAAAACAATTTTAAAACTAAAATTACTAATAAAAAAAGTTTAGTTTAAAAAAGTAACACTAAAATTAGTAACATTAAAAACTAAAAAGAATTTAATTTAAAGAAAAATTAGTAATACAAAAATTACTAATTAGTGACAAAAAATTAGTTACCGAAAACAAAAAAAAGTTTAATTTAAAAAAAAAAGTTTAGTTTTAAAAACAAATTTAGAACTAGTTTAGTTTTTAAAATTTGTAACACAAAATAAAAAAATTTAGTTTTAAAATAAAATTAGTAAAAAAAAAGAGTTTAATTTTTAAAACTAAAATTACTAATAAAAAAAGTTTAGTTTAAAAAAATAACACTAAAATTAGTAACATTAAAAACTAAAAAGAATTTAGTTTAAAGAAAATTTAGTAATAAAAAAGTTAGTAAACTTTTTTAGGGGGTACGATACAATCATACAATGCCTATGTATCATACCGCCGAGGTCCAAAATCGATACATATCAAATAAATTTTAGTTTCAACTGTTATCTAAATGTTTTAATTTAGTCCAATCATTTGGTCATTAATGCAGGTGAAAGAAATAAATATGGTCATACTGACAAAGAATAGATGGTGATAGGCTCCGAATAGAATGTAAACTTTGTGAAAAAAATTATTGAGAGGAGGTATCACGCGATTGCAGGAACATTTAGCTCACGTAAGGGGAGAGACAAAAGGGTGTCCCAGTGTACCTAGAGAGGTAAGAGAAGAAGTCGAGCCGGTTCTGTGGCTAAGGGAAAGAAAAAGCGGCCGTCGTGATAGAGAAATGTATGACAGAATAAGGAGGGTAGATCCAGAGTTTTCTGCACCTGAACGTGGGGATGATGAAGATGAGGATGAGGATGAGGATGTTGTGACAGCGAGAGTCATGAGGGAGAGTGCTAGAGAAGCACGACAGCAACGAGATCAAGAAGAAGTTGATTATCGGTTTCAATCCAGCTTGAGGGGCCCATCCATGCGTACTACTGGTGGTCGATTTAGTCAGAGGCCACATGTTATTGATGATGATGAGGATATTCATGGCACTGTTGGGTTGCGTAGGTCAGCATCAGTGAGGGACACCAGGTCGCCTACTACAAGTCGTACTATAGTTCTCATGGATCTGTTCATGCATTAGACAGAAAGCTCAAAGCAAAGTAAATTGAGCACAATTTCACTGAAAAAATGAGGAAAGAGGCTTGAAAAATCGATTGCAAAGTTCGTGATATACAATCACATTCCGAGTCAAGTTGTGGAGTCACCGTACTTCCAAAGTATGATTGATACAAGTGCAGAAGCTGGTCCAAGAGTTAAAAAGCCCTCCGCATACGAGGTATCCGGGCCCCTACTAGATGATGAGTACGCAGAGATAGGAACTTATGTGGACAACTTCCACCAAGTATGGGATGAGAGAGGTTGCACAATTATGTGCGATGGATGGACAGGTCCCACAAAGAAGAGTTTGATCAACTTTTTGGTCTATAGCGATGCCGGGACAATATTTCTAAAATCAGTTGATGCTTCAAAACACGCGAAGACAGCTGATTACCTCTTTCAACTAATGGATAAAGTAGTTGAAGACGTTGGAGAGCACCGGGTTGTACAGGTGGTAACAGACAATGCCGCCAATTATAAAGCTGTAGGTCGTCAGTTAATGTTGAAGAGACGTCACTTGTATTGGACTCCATGTGCCGCTCATTGCGTGGACCTCATTCTTGAAGATTTGAAAAAGAGAAGCAAAGCACAAGCAACTATTCAGAAGGGAAGAACGATTACTTCCTACCTATACAATAGTGACAAGTTGGTGAATTTGATGAGAGAATTCACCAAGAACGAGCTGCTCCGGCCTGCGATTACACGATTTGCTACATAATTTTTAGCACTATAGAGCTTGGCTAGATATAGGCATAAGCTGAAAAGTATGGTCTCTTCTGCAGAATGGAGAAAACATGAGCTAGAACTCTCACGAGCAAAGAGACCTGCTTGCAATGAAGTTGCCAACCTGATCTACAGTCCCCAATTTTGGGCAGATGTTGTCCACCAGATTGCCGTCACTACCTCATCGGTACAAGTGTTGAGGTTGGTAGATGGTGATGAGAAACCAACGATGGGATACGTTTATGAGTCGATGGCTAAAGCCAAATTGGCTATTAAAAGTAAATGCTCGACAAAATATAAACGATATTGGGCAATCATTGACAAGAGATGGGATGCACAATTCTACCAGTACTTACATGCTGCAGGTATAACATGCTAAACTACTTATGTAGTGATATTTATTTATTTATTATTTTTTATATTATTCATTGTTTCTATATATTGATGAGATTGTTCATATTTGATGTATAGCACACTACTTAAATCCGGCCTTCCAGTATTCGCGACGCTTTGAGTTGACTGAGGCCGATAACATGTACATCGGTTTGCTCAATGTGATTCAGCGAATGCTCCCTGAGTTGGCAGAGCAAGGTTAAGCCATAAGAGATGTGAGTAATAATATCTTATAAGTAATAATGCAGGTGTCATATGATCTGTTTATTGATATGTGGGTTATTGATATATAGATTGATATATTCCGCAAGAGACAAGGGTCATTTGGGACCCTATTGGCGCAATCCCAAATCAAGTATGATAAACCCGCTGATTGGTGGATGCATTATGGAAGTGATGGCCCGATATTAAGGCGGATTGCCATGAGGGTTTTATCGCAAACTTATTCCTCGTCCAACTGTGAGTGAAATTGGAGCACCTTCTCTCTCATTCACACGAAGACAAGGAATAGGCTAACTATGGAACGATTGGAAATGCAACATGAGAGATTAAGAATTGAGAAATATATAGAGGGCCAATCGCGGTAAGATATTATATGAAGTCTTAGTTCATACAATTTTTATTTGATCTAATTGATGAGGCATTAGACATGTACTAATTCATCTATTATATTTTACCTTACAGATAGTGAATATTTTGATCATATCCAGTTGGATTATATATTTGTGGAGGATGACCCTTTAAATCAGTGGATTGAAGAGAGAGAAGAGCCGGTGTTGGAATCGAGGACAGCATTTGGATAATCTTGAAAAGCGTGGATGCGCTTCCCAACCAGGCGAAGAAGATTGAATCGTCATTTAGTGGTTGGATCTGATGACGAAACGCAGCCTGGTAGTGATAATGATGATGGAGGCGATGAAACTCACGCTGGCACTAGTGGTGGAGCGGATGATATTGATCCCTATACTTCTGGAGGTACTGCCGCATGGGATGAGGACCCGCTAACAATGTATGACACTCCTACATTTAGAGGTGAAGGGATTGAAGGAAGAGGAGCGTCAGAATCTTACCAAACACCACCTCCACCACCACCACAAGGTCCACAAGATGATGTGGGTTATATGACTTCTAGCTTCGGCGTTTGGTAAGATTCTGACGCTCCTCTTCCTTCAATCCCTTCACCTCTAAATGTAGGAGTGTCATACATTGTTAGCGGGTCCTCATCCCATGCGGCAGTACCTCCAGAAGTATAGGGATCAATATCATCCGCTCCCCCACTAGTGCCAGCGTGAGTTTCATCGCCTCCATCATCAACCCCACCATCATCATTATCACTACCAGGCTGCGTTTCGTCATCAGATCCAACCACTGAATGACGATTCAATCTCCGTTTCCGCCTCGGTGGTTGGGAAGCCTGCTCATCTGCTGCTCTTTCAGCATTATCTAGCCATGCGGTGTCCTCAGTATCCAACACTGGCTCTTCTCTCTCTTCAATCCACTGATTTAAAGAGTCATCCTCCATAAATATATAATCCAACTGGATATGATCAAAATATTCAACAGCAAGTAACCCATACTATCGGCCTCAACCAACCTATCCCGGGCCATATGACTTTGTTGGTCAAATTTTTGGAGGACCAACCTTCACCTATTACACTGAGCCATATTCGTCGCTAATGCCTCAATTTTAAGGAGGCACACATGATCATGGGTATCAATATGGCCAACATTATAGGGGAAGCTTGCACACCGATGATGATGATAACGAGAGCTAAGAACCACCACGAAATTCAATGCGGCTCTAAAGTAATTAATTTTTTTTTTATAATATATCTTTTAATTTTCATAATTAGTCATGTGTAATAAAATTTTGATCATTAGTCATGTACAATGAAAATTAGTCATTTACAATGAATCAATTATGTTAATAGTGATCTCTCCTTTGTTGTGGGCTTATATCCTAATATATTTTTGTTGTCTGTTAATAAAATTTTCATTTATTAAACAATAAAAAAGAAAGAAAAAAATTGAAAGCTTTTAGTCATAATTATGCAATACTTTAATTAGGGATCCGTCTTATTATGAAATATGCATCAAATAAGCTTTAAATATATTTTTAAAAAAGTAAAAAAAAATAGAAAATTATTAAATTTATTTTTCTTAATTTTTTGAGATTTTTTAGGATTTAAAAAAAAAAAATAAAAAAAATTCAATGTATCAAACCGATACATTCAATGTATCGGCCGATACCCGATACGTATCGTCCTGGAGGCCAGGACGATATGTATCGGAAAACCGATATTTTGATCCTTGATCCTATTTCCAAGATAATTTAAATCTTTTGTTAGTACTAATCTCAAGTGTGAATTATGTCAACTCTCAAAACACTGCAGAAAAATAATATCTAGGTAGCGCAATTAAAAGTAGTACTGCTTTCCAGCTTGTTCATTCCGACGTATGTTGTCCTTCTCCTGTTATCTCATTGTGTGATTATCGTTATTTTGTCACATTTATTGATAATTGCATCAAATATACCATGTTGTCTTTGATAAAATCTAAGGAGGAGGTTGCCACGGTTTTCCCATCTTCCATAAACTGGTTCAAACTAATTTCATGTATATGTTTAGGTATAACGATCTAGTAATAGTCAAGAATATTCTTCCCACCATCTACAATTGTATCTTCACACTCATGAAATTGAGTGGCAAACCACGTGTTCATACACTCCTGTTTACAACAAATTTGCATAGAAAATGAATTTCATTCACAATGTACTGTATCAAAATTTCCCTTGATTTACGAGGTTTTATTATATTGTGGGAACTTTACACTTTTGAGTATCGCCGATGGTGTCCGTTAATTACATCACTGTGGAACACCTCTAACTAAAAGTATCAGAAAATATATGGGGTGAAGAGAATGACAAACTCGTCCATCTGAGTTTATCTTCAAGCATGACATTTGTTTTTCTTTTCTGACCTTCAATCCAGACTTATTATTTATAAGTCATACAACTAGGAATAGAAGTCAAAGTCTATTGTGATATTTTCGCATCTATTGGTATAACCCGACCATGATATAGTTTGAATTCTTTGAGGTGTGTAATCATTTGAAGATATCACGACAATTTTATCTCTTGATATGTTTGGTATAAGATACCTTCTTATTGAAGTCTTCATATGGTAGCACTTCGACAGAGTTTCACCTTATTGTGGCCATTGCAAGGGTTTATAAATGAACTAGAACGAGGCTTGAATTTAATTCTGAGTCCTTATTCAAAGTTCTAAGAATGCCTCAACTGAGGCTTTTAACGATGGTTGAGAACACTATTATTATACTCTTCATAGTGCCTCAACTCGATCTTTTAGGGCGGGTGAGGACATTATTATTTCATATGTTGTCTTTCACGATTAGCATCTCTGAAACCTTAATAATTTGTCAACTTGGCCTCCTTTAGGAGACGGGTGAAAGTGTCAAGAGATATAGGAGATGGAGCATGGCCTTCTATTTCTACCTTTGAGCCATTCCCTCCTTTTCTCAATACCTTCGAGGTACTGTTCTTCGAAACTCTTCTCTAATGCCTTTTCTAGTGATATCCTAGTGCTCTGCCTTGCAAGATCACTGATGTGTATATTTTCTGCCTCATTTGATGTGTGTTACTCTTGACAATTTAACTGAAGCTATAATTATGGAGAAATGATTTATAGTCGAGAAGCTTGAAAATTAGCAGAACAAGGACAAAATATGTGAAGTGTAACTTTATTGAACAAGATAATTTGGAATGAGGATTTAGTTCACATTGAAAACTATTTAGCGCACTTTTTCATAGATTTTGATAGCTAGGTACTTAGGTTTCACTATACAACCACACGGTGGGTTTGAGGAGGATATCTCCAATAGGATCAATGCAGGTTGGGAGAAATGGAGATTAGGTAAGCGAGTTATTGTGCGACTCATGCGACTTCGATTAAAGGAGCATTTTATAAGACGAAGGTATGACTTGTACTACTTCATGGTGCAGTTGGGCTACGAAAAAGCGAAAAGAAGATATAATACATATGGCTGAAGTATGTACTTTAAGATGGATGAGTTGCGAATTAAGAAAGTATGAAATTAGGAAGGAGTACATAGGCGAAAACTTAGGGGTGACTCCTTTGAAGGTGAATATTCTGGAGGTCAGCATTATGGAATGTCATTTAAGGGGGCCAAAAATCGCCCATCTATTCACGATTGAGATGTTACAAGCACACGAAAGTAGGAGAAAAGGAATACCACCGATGACCTGCAGGGAAGCTATGAGAAGAGATATGAAGGATTGCAAAGTAACAAAGAGTTTAGCCCCGAATAGAATTGAATGGAGAAATACGACTCACAAAGTCAACTCCAATTAGATGGGATAAGGTTATGGTGATGATGCTATAATAATGATGAAAACGTAAATGATAAGCTAGAATTATGAGAAATGATTTATATCGAGAAGTTTGAAAAGTTAGCAACAAAAGATAAAATATATAGAGTGACTTTAATGAACAAGATAACTTGGAAGATGATTTAGTTCAAATAGAAAAACGCCACTTTAAAATCTATTTTGATAGTTAGGTTTCACTATACAATCACACAGTGAGTTTGAGGAGGACATCTTAAATAGGATCAGTGCTGGTTGGATGAAATGGAGATTGGTAAGCGAGGTATTTTTTGATTCGTGAGTTCCACTTCGATTGAAGGAGAATTTTTATAAGACGATAATAAGATCTGCACTACTTTATAATACAGAATATTGGGTTAAGAAGAAGCGACAAGAAGATAGAATACCTATGGCTGAAATGTGTATTTTAAGATGGATGAATTAAGTATCAAGAAAGGATAAATTAGGAATGAGGACATAAGAGAAAATTTAGGGGTGACTCCTTTGAAGGAGAATGTTAGGGAATGCCATTTAATTGGTTCAGACATATCTGTTGGGGCCAAAAACAGCTCCTTTAGGAACGATAGAGGTGATACAAGCACAAAGAAGTAGGAGAAGAGGAAAATCACTGATGACTTGGAGGGAAGCCATGAGAAGTGATATGAAGGATTGTAGAGTAACAAAGAGTTTAGCCTTGAATAGAAGTGAATGGAGAACTACAACTCGCAAAATCAACCCCAAATAGATGGGACAAGGCTATGATGATGATGATGATTGGAAAAGGCATATGATACTATAGATTGGAATTACCTTGGCTATTTTTTTACAAGGCTTCCAAGAGTGGATTGTGGAGATATAGCAAAAAATGGTGAAGACAAATATATTTGTTTCTTAATTTTCTATAGTTGTTCATGGGTAGCCTTTTTTTTTGTGTGTGTCACCCTCTATCTTTGTTTCTTCTTATGATTGTGCCTAAAGCTTTTACTTAAGCTGTGTTTGGGTTAGCTCTTATAAAAGCAGAAGCAGCTCTTTATCTGCTCTGTCAGAGCAGATAAAATCTACTCTGAGATAGAGCAATTTTATCACTTAAAACAGCTCCTTGTCAGAGCAAATGAGGCAAGGAGCTATGCTACCAAATGTAAAAATAGTTCTCCGCGGGAGCCAAAAAGTGAAAGAGCTGCTCTTTGCCCCAAAAGAACTAACCCAAACGCAACCTTAGTAAATGTCAAAATCAGGAGAGTCTGGTCCCTTTTCAAGGTTTATGTCCTATTGCCGATAAGTCGGAGAAGATACAAAGAGAATGCTTCTTATTAGGAAGGAAGAGGAGCAATGAAGAAATTCCATCTTATTAACTAGATTCATCTGGGTAAATCTAAGAAAAATAGTGGCATTGACATTGGAAGGTTGAGAAATAAATCTCTCTTAGGGAAACGGATTTGGAGGACAGGGGTTGAGAGTCAAAGTCGTTGGGTTTAGGTAGTCTCAACAAAACATAAATGTAGGTGTAAGTGATGAGAAAGCCGGATTAATGTAAATGATGTGGGGTTGGGTCTTTGGAAATTTATTGGGAGGTGCTCCCAATGTTTTAGGATAGGGATAATGGCTCCTAACCGACAATTAAACACCAAAATGGTGTTTAAATGATCTTACACCATTAAAACTAGACTTTTTTTCTCACACCATTGAAGTTTGATTTATCATTATGAATGTGGCGCACATCTGTGACCAATCTAAATTTTCCACATGGCAATCTATCATTGGAACATGTCTCAGTGCAAAAAGAATTGCCTATAAGTGGATGTGACCCATCTGATTGATGAACTTCAATATCAGCCATTAAAAATAAAAACAATGGATGATGTTATATAGTCCAAAGATCGGATGGTTTAAATCTCCCTAAAGCACCATTTTTGGCCATGTTGCACTTCAATCAATGAGCCATCACTTTGACGGTACGGATCATCCACATCTTAAACCATTGATGGTGTAAGATCTTTTAAGCACCATTTTGGTGTTTAAAAGATGGCTAGGAGAGTCGGAATGAGTCATTTTTTACTTAGCTTCTGGCAGACATCCTATTGACCATGTCTTATGGCCCGTACAAGGTGCCAGTCACATAGCTGCCACAAATTGAATAACATAGTTTGATGGTCTTCTATTTAAAGAAAAGATTTAAATTAGTTCCTTGTGTATGATAATTATCTGAATTAGTGTCTATTTCTTCCTTGTGGTTGGATCTTGAGATACTTTGGGGATTTTTTTCATGGGTTTAAATATCGGTTTTTGTTTATGTAGTGGGCTTGGCTGGAATGGGTGCAAACTATCACTATTAACTATGATTAAAATCTTGGTGTCAGTCTCGGTATTGGTTTGTGCCACGACCGAGATATATCATCTTGGATATCAAGTATCAACAATAGAATATACTACTTAGTACATGTATCACGCAATACCTGAACTGATACATTTGTCTTGATTGGCTCCGATACGGAGACGTTTCACCTGATCCGTCTTGGTTGAGAGTTTCATTTGACTGGTAATGTATCGGCATTACATGCTCTTTTATACATGGTATCAAAAATCGGCTGATACGGATACGTATCACCCGTAGTCCATACCACCGCGATACCGATATTGGGGTGGTATCAGTATCGTTATCAGACTGATACGGATCAGTATCGGCCAACACAAACTTTTTTTCTTCTATTTTTCGTACTTAAAAAAATAAAAGAATAAAATCAAGCGATAGTATCAACCGATATGTATCGGTCCAAGATGGACCCATACCCAATACTGATACTGACACCTTGCTTTTATACCCTTGAATGGTTTGTACTTCATATCAGCCGAACATATCAGGTATTTATTAATATTTTAATTGTTTGTTTATTCTCGTCTTCAGCGTCAAGCGCTATTGGGGGACTGCAACACCCTGATAGGTGATCCGAAATGAAAGTGTAATTAACTGTAGCTGCTCATCAGACTCCCATTTTGGTACACCTAGGCATTGGTTGTATGAGGTGGGAACATTTGTATTTGCCATCAGCATATATCTTCTTTTAGGTGTTTTCTTCAAACTACTAGTTTTTATTAGGTAAAATTGCTTTCCACCACCTTAGTTTCAAAGGTGAAAATGTTTTTGTTTGATAGAATAGAACTACTTGAATATGCATTCTATTATCTTGCATATTTGATGGTTATTTTACATTTTTTTCATCGTTAATTCCATTTTATTATATTGATTTTTTGTTAGGTTTTGTGTGATAACTCCGAATTTAAACGAAGGAAGTGAATTTGTAATTCCGTGCCAATTTCTTGGGCAATGAATTTATCTGGCAATGACACTTCTCATGTTTGATTGTGCAATTATGCTATCTAGGAAATGGCTTTCTTGGAGTTTTAGTTCTATCATTTTGATTAGACAGTTTGCGAAATAACTTCCTTTGTAACTGGAAAAGAGTAATTTTTGCTTAACTGAATAATTATGTAATCACAAATGGGCCCCATGTGATTTTAATTCTATAATTTGAGAAATGAAATGATAAAATTACCATGGATTTCTCATTTCAAAGGTTTTGTGGGCGGATTTACAAATGGCCTGTCCATGAATTGGTTGGTGGAAATAAATTCCACAAGTGGACCCTACTAGATTTCAGTTCTATATCTTTAACCATTGAGGGGTTGGCGCAATGGCCAGTACAACGCATGAAGAAGTGGCGGTGGTTCTGAGTCTGAATTTCACCCCTTGTTGGCCACTTGTAGGGATTTATCCATACTCACTGGTACATGTGATATGGGTGTTGTACATATACGGGGACTTAGTCTGGTGGTCTAAGAGGCTGTGTATCTTGTTATTAAAAAAAACAAACCAGAAATTTAGAATTGGCAAATCAATTCCACCTTAAATTTTGAACTTTGACATTATCAAACACAACCGATACGTAGGATGACTCCGTTGGTACTTCATTTTACTCGACATTGATATTAGAAATTAAAATTTACTATATATATTAGGATTAACTGGGTCATCGTTTACATTAATAAATTACTTGGTTTATGAAGGATTCAAGTCCCTTTTACCTCAACAATCCTCTCGAAAGCCGAGGTCTGCGTTTGGTAGGTCTGGCCATTCGCTAGATGATATATTGATGTTTATTAGGAGAGTCCATTCCTATTTTTTTTCTATCTTTCAATTATGGTTGTTTTCTTATTCTTAAGAATATGTCACTGCTAATATTATCTCTTGCATTGTCATTTGAAGAATTGGTCAAATAGATCAGACGTTCCTCATCATCTAATGAAAGATAGTACCAGACGTTCCTCATCATCTTCGAATACGGTACCTGTGGACGTGTAAATACCATCTAAGTCATCTGATTTGAAGGCCATGATTTAAGGATTTACGACACAAAATAAGATCTTTATCATATGATATAATGCAGTCAATTGTTGAATCAAATAATGGCCTTTGACAACATTATATCATATAATAAAGATCATGTTTTGTGCCAATATTTTGCACCTAAGATCTTTAGATCGTGATCTTCAAATCAAGCGGCTTGGATGGTGTTTTCACTTGGCACAAGTCCCAAGAATATTGAGTCTTTCTTTTAAACTATATGTGCAAGGGTCAACTTCTTGGAGTTTCCACCGTTAAAATCGGTGATTGCTTAGAATCAAACGATGGAGATCATTTTTTATCCCAATCTTTCATACAATAGATCTTAAGATATGGCCTACCTATCAGCCGGTCAAGTGTTGATTCCGTGTGACACTCATCTCCAAAAGTGATCGTGATCATGGGCATACCATGAGAAGATTCTCGAGTCACTTTTGGGAATGTGTGTCACATGAAATCAACACCTGACCGCTTGATAGGTGAGCCATGATCTCAAGATCAATTGTGTGGAAGATTGGAGCGAAAAACGATATCTGTTGTCTAATCCAAGTCAGTTAACGTTTAACCCAGGTTGTGGAGACCCAATATCAGTTTCAATATCCATTCTTAATTGTTTGTTTGAAAGAATATAGAGTACCCTTAAATCCGCCCACCAAAATCTTTGAGTTCATTCACGTGGAAACACATTGGCTGTATTGAATCAAAGATGGAGATTGTTTATCATCTCAATCTTTCACACGATAGATCTTGAGATCATGGGCGTATTATCAAACGGTCGATTTTTTATTTCATGTGGTACACACTCAAAAAAGTGACCTAAAAATCAATTTTGAGCGTGCATGTGATGTTATAGTCATTTTTTTGAGATGTGTGTCATGTGAAATAAAAAATTGACTATCTAATGGTAAGCACATAATCTTAAGATCCATCATGTGAAGGATAGGGAGGATAAGTGATCCCTATCATATGATTCACTACCGTCAATGTGTTTCAACATGGGTGAACTCAAAGATTGGGTGAGTGGATTTAAAGGTAATCAAGAATATATTATTAAATTGCAACTATTTACTCTCAGTTTATAATATAGAATTGCTTTTGGTGTCCGAGAAATCTCCTTACCGAATGGCCAAGTCATGAGAACTGCCCATTCATGAGCTTCAACTCAGTGAATACAATTTTTACTGATTTGGCGCTCAAGAATGTCCCCACGGTTAGTAGGAGATCGAACTGATATCCAATCTGACACTATAGTTATCAGGTGAGAAATCGGATAAAAACGTGGAAAAAAAAAAAAACAGAAATTGAGAGATTAAACCGACCCGTTATTGAAACTCTTAATCTGATCCTTAATATTAAATTTATCACGAAAAAATGCTTTCAAAACACAAAAATCATATTTAAAATGTAAACTGCATTTAAAAAAAACAAATTAATCACAATTTTTTTTTTGAAAAAAATACATGTTTTAATCCTGATAGGAACGGTTTAAACAAAAAAAATATACCATTAAAATGCGATTTTTACAAAAACCCCCCAATTTAGTACCTAATGCTGACACTAAAGTCAGGCTATCTAACACCAAGGGCACGTTTGTTTCATTGTAATATGGACCCGTAAAATAGAGAATGCATGTACTTTTTTGATGACTGGATTACATGCATTATGCACTTTGCATGTAATATTTGAGTGTAAAATGGTTGTTCTTTTGAGTGTAAAATTTTCTTATAAAATTTATTTTTTGATGTTTTTTTAACATTACACTCAAAAGAACAACTTGTGTAATATACTTAAATTAATGTGCAAAATGGATATTTCCCATTCATCATTGCCAGTATCCGACTTCATCGAACATGATCGGCAGTGGCGCAACCATAATTTTTTTTATGGGGTATCTCATGAAGATCGATTGGGCTCAACTGCTCAATCGTAAAAGTACCTCCCCCCTCTCTCAGATAACGTCGCTCTACCACTAAGCGAATGGACCCGATCGCAAACCTGATTAGGACTCGACCCAAATCCAACCCGTGTTTTTTTGTTAGGTTGAGTTTAGATATAGTTTGACCTGGACACGTAACCAAAATGGGTCCATAATTTTTCAATGCGATCCCCCCAGACCCGACCCGATTCTATGGAAGTCGGCTCTGGTACACCCCTGAACCGGATCCGACCCGACCCATTTGCATCCCTTCCGCCATCTTCACCGCCCAATCGATCGATCATCCAAAAGTCATACTAATTGGTCATTCACTAACCATTGGATCGAACGAGTTCATCGATCGGACGACTAGAAATGTCAGAAATACACAATATTTTAGATAAGCTTATCCAAGTAGTGATTGAAAGTTTAGACGGTCCAGATTAATGAGAATACCAAAAACTCCAATGGTGTAGTGAGTAGAAAATGAAATTCTACGCAAGCCATATTGCACTTGGAACTAGAGGATGTACTGATTTATGGCCAAGTTGTTACACAATGAATGACTTGCGCGAGCCATCTCATTTGCATTAATGAATAGCTATCAATTAAAATTACCATGAATTTCAACCCAAACAATGAATGGCTATCAATTTACATGTGGCTGTTTGGTTGGACAGTAATTGAAACCCAACCAAATAGGGTACTATGACCCGAAGCGGCTTAATACTTGGAGTGTAATCAGAAGCCAAAAGAAAATAGAGAAGTAAAACAATATGCCAATTGGAAACCCATCTTAGCTATGATTTTTAATCATCTAAATAAAATAGTATTTTTATATGAAAATTGCATTTAAATAAAATGATAGAAAATAAAGTTGGAACCAATATAAGAAGTGAGAAACATTAGACCAACACCACCATTGTATTCATCATAAAAACAAACTTTGAATGCATATAAGACCTACAACTGCATCAAATTCTTTCAGAAAAGCTAAATTTAAACCCATATAAGCGTCGTTAAGTACATACAAAAATTGTTGCTTTATAAGGATCACCAAAGCAACTACAATCTAAAGGGTCACTGAACTCGGCGCGAAATCGTCATCGCTCACAGAATCAATTGAACTTTCAGAATCATCAACATCATCATGAACTTCATTCATTTCTTCTTCGATGTCCTCTTCATCGTCCTCATCCTCCTCTTCCTCTTCCTCTTCTTTTTTATCTTCTTCTGCGTCACTGTTATTATCATCTTCACCAGAGCTGAGTGTATCTATCACCTCCCTCGCATGATTATTGGCATAATGTTCCGCAGACGTCACATAGTTTCGACATCGATAATCTCCGAGGGGTAGATACGTCTAGGCGGAGTTATTGGGTTCGATGCGTGCGATTCGACATCGTCCGTCATTCCTGCATAATTACGAAATGGATCAAAGACCATCTTTCACGCAAGTTGAGATTTATGATATAAGGTAAACAACACAACATTAGACAATGAAAGGAGATATTTGTCTAATAAAATACCATCGATAGCTTTCATAAGAAGAAAATAACATACGTGAAATGATAAACAGTGTACAATTTTCTTACTAAAACTAAATCGCACTGAAAACAATAAAAATCACAAAAACTACGACTACCAACTCAATGGTAGGTGTCCAAAAGCCTTGGCTGTTTGGCCTCCCAACCATTTCCACAACACGTCGATTATGTATCCCATGAAATCTATTATATCGTTCAACTGCTTCTTCAAGGGATCGAATTGCGACATGACAAGCGCTCGAATATCCATGTACTTGTTCTCTCGCTTCCTCCCACGTTCGATATATCCCCGGCACCCGTCCAACTAAAACAACATAATAGCGACCCATCTATTAAGGACATATATTTGTAGTATAAGTCAGTCTTTATAATAAAGACGAAATCTCTAACATATTCGTAATAACATAAAGATGAAATCTCTAACATATTATATAATAACATCATCTTAAACACACACCCTGGGACTAGGGCTATCACAAACGATGCCCTTCCCAAAGCATATTTGCGAGGCTTTCACGAAATACTCGAGCAGTTTCTCTCTCCGCCCTTGTTTGTGATGCGCGAATGTCTGCATCAGTAACTATGTTGTCTTCATATGGTTCAAATTCTTTCTCACATCTCCATTCTTCGAATACCGGATCCGCATCGCGGAAGGTATGAATGAAATTGTGTAACACGCAACATGCGATAACAATCTTCACTTGAGTAAGTATAGGGTAACGAGCCTTGCACGTAAGGATGGGAAAGCATTGTTTCAGTGCACCAAACACACGTTCTACCACATTTCTCAATTGAGAGTGAGATTGGTTAAACAACTCTTTAGGATTTTTTGGTGGGTTATTGCTATTGAAATCTCCTAAGTGGTAGCGAGTTCACCGATAAGGCGCAATGAAGTTTATCATATTCACATACCCACCATCAACAAAGTAATATTTTCCAATAGGAACGGTCAACCTATTTTGTGGGCGTGAGAGTGCGTTTGCCAAAACTCTTGAGTCTACTGCCGATCCCTCCCAACCCGTTAGCACGTATTGGAACCTCATGTCAAAGGAAATCGTAGCAAGTACGTTCTGCGATGTAAATTGCTTGCGATTACGATACCGGGGGTGGTCCTGTTTTCGTACCCATGCAGTAACGTATGTACCGTCGATGGCTCCTACACAATCCTTTGGACAATAATACCATTATATTAGTGTAAGGATGGATCCAGTGCAATTAAATGTAATTAGAGCATTGTGCTACCGATTAATTACGCTTACCTTAAAGTATGGATAGAATCGTGCATCATGCTCTATCTCTGGTTGGAGAGCAGCAGTTGCAGGGACGACAGTATCGCGATAGAGCCTTAATATTACCTCCAAGACGGTATTAAAATATTCGCTAATTGTTGATCCCGAGTGCTGGAATCGATTTTGTGCTACTCGATTCTTCGTATTATGAGACAATGTGAGCATAAATATCGCCACTTGCTCTTCCACAAGCAGGTGCCTTGTGTTGTGTAGAAAGCCTCTATCCCTCAAGGTTGTGCATAGCTCCAAAAAAATAGG
The DNA here is from genome assembly GCA_021018995.1 of Chloranthus sessilifolius. NCBI lineage: Eukaryota > Viridiplantae > Streptophyta > Magnoliopsida > Chloranthales > Chloranthaceae > Chloranthus > Chloranthus sessilifolius. The sequence continues at coordinate 1,293,475 of CM037584.1, forward strand.
CACTCGCATTAAAAAAAGATCGAAAGGCGTGCGCCCATGTCCCGTTAAGGCTTCTTGCACAAACATGTGACTAGTAAGTATGGAGGTATGAACACGTTGTCTACCACCGCACATATGACTGATATAGTAGCAAGCTGCGAGCATGATCATGCCCCCCGCCATCATTATCGTGTTCGTTATTTCAGGGTCAATGTCATCCATTGCGACTTACGTACTATAAAGGAAAAACATAAAGTACAAGTTATATCATGAAAGAAAGTACGTTTTCTGTGTCATACATAAAAAAAGTGCAAGCGAAATAAAAAGTACAACATAAAAAAATAATAAAAGCACTCAATAACCCCAACTTAGTGAGGGAAGAGTGGTGACAAGAACTCCATCCGCTTGGCAGGAGGTAAAGCTAGGAACGTCTCTGCAAGCGGCTTCTCCGACAGACGATAGCAGCAAGAAAGGTATTGGATTTCGGTTAGTAGACCTTCCTCACTCAGCTGATCCAGGATAGGAACAAACCGCTCGCTTAGAGTAGGTTTAGTCCTAAGTTGCTTGAGTTCTTCGACATATCCCTCAATTGCTTCTACCAATTCCACCCCCAGGTCAACTCTCTTCCTTCGTGACCCAGAAGGAGAGTCACGCCTATAACGTGCACTCGTCTGGTTTCGTAATGAGCTGTCCTGAGTGTTCTGAGACTCAGTTTGATGTGATTCCTCATTCGTAGGAATCGGTGGGTCACCCAAACTCTGGGTCCCAAATGACTCTTCTGGAAGGGCATCATTGGGGTGATAAACACCCCTACCATCCGCAATACTATCGGAGAAAATAATAGAGAGACTCTCCCAATCCTGTAGAGTTTTGGTCCGATAGGTCTTGGCCCATGGAAAGGCCTGCGAAATTGTAAAGATCCAGTGATTAATATCAAAGATGTGAGCATGTTATTCAATTAATGGATTGTAATATAAGGGAATGGGGAATTTCACCTGCTCGTAATTTAACCATACGCCGTTCTCCGCAGTGACCCTTCGTAGGTCATGATCCCACCCAAACCCACTTTCCCCAATTAAGGTTTTGGCGTGTGAATAATGTTATTTAATAATCCTAAGCCGATTATAAAGATTCTTTTTCTTCACTGGTACCTCGTTAGCACTGAACTCGGGTAACAAGTTTAGTTTCAATTCCATTTCCTCCCAGGCTTGGGGATGAAACGTCCCGTCCTTATTAGAAATTCTACGACCTAGCTGACACTGCTCGACCATTTCATTCACCATCAACTCCTCTAACGCGTACGTCCAAGTATAGTTATTTACTGGTCTCCTTCGTGGGAGTGGAGGGTTACCACTTGGAGCAGATGAAGGCATTTCTACTGAATCAATGTAAGGCTATTAGTGTCGTTGAAAAAATTATGTACCTAAGGATATGACTACTATCAAAATTTTGGTATGCAAAATCATTAGTCCCTTCGAAATAGGTTATGGGCCAAGTATAAAAAAGGAACGAACGATGTTTTGTCGTTCCTACCCTCACATATGTGCTATGTAAAACTAAACACACATCTCGGGTTTACCGATGATGTAAATTTCGTAGAGGGTATAAGAACCCAGTAGAGGATAACTTCAATCTGTATTATTACAAACTTGAATCTTGAGGAAAATAGTTAATAAGCAAAAATAATAGTGAACTCGATTGTAATCTTACGTCTACGTTGGCAGGTCACGTAAGGCTTGAAAGCGTTCTTCAATTTCTCTGTCCAAAAAAATGTCACACGATAAGTATAAATGTCCAGCATAAGAGTGCCTAAAAATAATTAAATTACAACACTACCTTATTACACAATTGCTTGACCAAAAGTGGCATTAAATCAAAATATTTTGCGTTGGATCTTGATTGTAATAAAAAACACACATTGAATCAAGAAATTTTTTTAAAATAATAGGAATACCATTAATGGTGATTAATGAACGATTGCTAACACACATTAAAGAGAGCTATTTATCTTTGAGCATTGATGAGTATATGTAGTAATTCATACATATGAGCTTAACCGTTTTAGATGATATATAAAGTGCGGTTAAAACAGCTACAAAAGATTCAAGAGTATAAAAGCTAAAAATTGGGTAACTATTACTAGTAGAAAATCTCAATGATTCAAGTTGGTGACAAGCATAAAGACACTACCTTTGTGAGCAAGTGACGGTTGATGTTCGATCAATTGTCTAAATTTTATAAGACCTAATCACAACTTCGAAGGTGCCACTGAAGCCATATCATGGAAATTTTCATCTCCACCCACATGGGTGAAAGCAAAAAGAAAAAAGAAGAAAACTATGGGGGAAGTGATTGTGGAATTCTTCACAAAGTGATACCTGTAGGAATATTTAGTGCATCGAAAGTTATCAGAGGGGTTGAACTGTTTCTTTCCCATCATCTATTGCCAACAGGTAACACAACACATGAAATGATGCAGGTGGAACTGAATCACATGATCTAAACTGATGAGATTGACCTGCTCACTGTCCGGGCTGTGCACCTAACACCAACTCTCTAGTTTGTTACTACTACTATTATTAAAATTCTAATTATTAATAATTAAAGAAATTCTTTCGTGTACTACTAACAATTGAAGAAGCCACAAATTATTATTTTTCCCACTTACGAGTGGTTCCCCACACACTTCTCTATTCTTGATCCATTCAATTCATCATCTATACGGGGACTTAGGGTTATAGCTTCCAACAATCTTGATTCTTGTTTTATTATAAAATGGTATGGTTTTGTTCGGTTATTCTATTTGGAGTTGCACACTATTTTGAAAATAGAGTGCACGCCTCATAGCTGCAACATCTATTTTTCATGGTGACATTCTGGCTAAGAAAGGGGTACTTCATTTTTGAATTGGAGTGAAACTATAAGGCCCTTTTATCCTTCATTAATTTATCATAGTTTCTAATTGTAAAATGGTGTGGATCTATTCGGTTATTCTATTGATATTCTCTTCATCTAGCCCACCTGTGATATACTGAAGGTGCTTTGTTTGTAAGAACTAGTTTCTCAGGGAGATAAATCAATATTTTTGTGGAAACTTTAATTTCGTCTGTACTTTTTAAACGTCATTCACAAAATTTCCCATCTAGATGAGTTTACATTGATTGAACCAAACACCACTACTATTCTCATGATTCCCAACTCTTTTTTATGGAGTAAGATTAACGGGCTTCATGAAAAAAGTGTCTAAACAAGCCAGCTTGTTACATTTCAATAACTGTCGCAGCACAACTAACATAGTTTCATCTCTTCGTTCCTTGTCTGTTGCTTACTTGAAAATGACGGCCTGTAAAAGCCCACATTTTCTCGGTTTTTCTTTCATACATGAAGCATATGCTTCACATGAAGTACATTTTTTTTAGTATAGTAGCACGTAACTTCAACATGACCCTCATAAGGCTATATACCTAATTTAGCTCTGACTTTCCTACCATTGATAACAATTTACTCAATTTAATATCTCTGCTATTTGTCAATAAGCTTTGGGGACGATCAAGTCTCAGCAATGATCTTTGTTGACATCAATTTGCCAGAAAATCACCATCCTACGCACTCCAACAATTCTTCAGTTTCATAAAGGGATGTAGTTTTTTATTTTTGTGACTACATTAACCAAGCAGGGCAGCACTACTTGGTTAATCAAAAAATCACCACATGCACTTTTAATACTTTGATGAGTTTCCAAAGTGCTAGCAGAGTACAATCCCACCCATGGTGTGCAATACACACTCCCATGTGATTGAAGTCAACCTAGAAGAGAAGATTTGAGAGGAGAATGACAAGATAAGTAGAGGGAGATGCATAGCAATGATCTGCAGACGCGTTATGTAACTGAACCATGCTAAGATATTTTTACTATGAAGAAAAAATAGAGATGTCGGTGCACTTGCAACCAAACACAGTCCCTTTACGAAAGTGCTGTGCGCCAAAGCAGAGAGCTGCTCTTTGCCGCCAAAGAGCAATCCCAAACACAACCTTATCGACTACCCAAACATATATGAAAATTGATATAGAGGCCAGTAATTCCCGTCAGTGAAATTTTGGCCCTCTGACTCATCAGGGGGGTCTTAGTGAATGGACAGTCCAAACTACTGTGGTTAATGTTGTACCCATACCAACAAAAATTTGAGAAGAGATTGGGAAATAAAATTTAAATGAGGAAATAAAGATTTAGTGTACCCAATTGTAGTTAGGTAAAGACAAATGTATTAGTATACAAGAGGAAGAAGCACTTGAGGTGGACTCCCTGGCCCTCGTACACTGATAGCATAGATTACTTCAAGCAACTATTGTTTTCATGAAAGAAATGAAGCAGCTATGGACTCCCACACCGAAGTAGCTGTTATTTTCATGAAAGAAACGAAATTACGTTTCTTCTCATCAGGGGTAGTTCCCAATAGGGATGTTGAAGCCTCTATGGAATGGGTTCATGTGGATACCAACTGCCCATCAGGTGGTTTGGCTTTGTTGTTGGGTAAAAACTATGGTTAAAGAATCTCATAAATTAAAGTTAAGCATAGATTACAGCTAGACCAAGAGCATATAAAGGAGATAAGGAATGACTAGTAACTAATGTGCATGGGCCAAATTCACAAGTTTAGAGGGAAGGAGTCAAAAAGTGCGCATAACAAGCAGGGATATGCATTTTTTGTGATGTTTAAGCGGTAATTTTAATGTCACCAGATTCTCATACGAAAAGGTCAGAGCTCAAATGCTAGCCGAGATGAGGGACTCTTCTGGAGGGGCATCAATGATCATGTTTTGATGGATTTGCCAATGGAGGGTGGTGCTTATGAACCTCCAGGATCATCTTGTCCTTGAAAAATTAGATAAAATATTTAGTTCAAATGAGTTTATGATATTATCTCTGGTGCGTAAAATATCTCTGGCCTTTGTTTTCATGAAAGAAACGAAAATAGATTCGTTCTCATCAGGGATAGTTCGTAATATGGATGCCAAGTGTCCATCAGGTGGTCCGGCTTTGCTGTGGGATAAAAACTATTGTTAAAGAATCTCATAAATTCAAGGTAAGCATATATTATAGCTAGACCAAGAGCATCTAAAGGAGATAAGAAATGTGTAGCAACTAACATATATGACCCAAATAACCATGAGTTTAGAGGGAAGTTAGAAGAGGAGTTAAAGAGTGTACATAACATGCAGGGATATGCCTCTTTTGTGATGTGTAAGTGATGATTTTAATGTGATCAAATATCCATACGAAAAGAAGGTCAGAACTCGAATTTTAGAAGATGAGGGACTCTTCTTCGGATTTCATAAGTGATCATGACTTGATGGATTTACCAATGGGGGGTGGTGCTTACATATAATCGAACCTCTACGATCATCCGTCTTTGAAAATTAGATAGAATTTTTAGTTCAAATTTAACCACATTAATAAAAAAAATAAAAATAAAAAGTCTCAAGAAGCTTTATCAGAAACACTACAAATCATTCAATCAACTTCAATCAGCTAGTAAATAGTAGATCATAAAACCCTAGAGCAAATAGATAATATCCATATATTTTGTAAAAAGAACGTTGATTGGCCAGCATTCTTGATTGATCATAAAATCTCAACATTCTTGATTAATCAAGAACCCTAGAGAAACCAATCATTTGATTGGCTATGAAAAAATTATAGAAATCCCTCCATCAAACACTGCTGTAAAATCTTGAATCAATAAATAAATTAAACAGAGGTGGTTGCTCATATATTGGCTTTTCACATTGAAATCGTTTAAATTAAGACCGAACACCAAATTAAACAAAAATTAAGACCTATGAACACCGAATTAAGCAAAAATCAAAACCCATAAACAAGTAAATGATAGTGCATCTAAAGATTTTTAGAAAACAATCTCTAATAGGTTGCTTCAAATAAAAGAAAAGTACAGAAGAAGTGAGTAAAGAAGAAAATCTAGCAATGTAAAGACATTAAAAAATTCTACAAAAAATAGAAAATATGTATCAGATGGATTTGCAGATCCATACCTGAAGGAGAGGAGGATGGGGGCTTTGAAGATTGTGGTGTTTGGATGCCCATTTATAGCAGAAATGGAAGATTTTGAGCATGGAAAATCTTCCTTCCATCATTTCTCCCAGATTTGCTAGCCTCCATTTTCCCTCTCCACCGTCACCTCAACCCTGCAAACCCACATGTATTTCCATGGCTTCTTTCATAACCTGGGCAGGATGGCAGCCAAGTTCATCCTACCTATCTGCAAACCAAGATTTACCATCATCTTTGCTTAAGATCTTCTGCGGAAGGCTCTAATTTGGTGGACTGCTTGAGGGAACCTCATCTCGAAACCCTTCTTCAGCTACCAAGGCACTTACCTCACTTGCAACCATGAATAGCAGGGTAGGTTGCTGTTAAAGGGCCTTCAAAGAGTGAAGAAAACGAAGGAGTATGCAGCCTCTTCTTTATAGCTTCTGCTAAAGCCTCTGTTACAGCACCCTATAGCCGATGCCTCGTATAAAAGCGCTTAAGGAAATGACATTTTATAGCCGTTGGGAGTTGCTCCTGCATTATTTTGGATCTTACGAAGCTAGGGGTTCGTATGCCTCATAAATTACCTGCAAAATGAATAGTACAATGCAACTAGCAATTACAATGAACCGAACAAACGAGCTGTAAAAATTTATACCGTTCGGCTGTATTATTTCTATTATGCGCATATTCAAAAGGGAATGCTTCGAAACGAACGTGCCCCAACTCTCATGTACGAGAGGTTATCAAGTGCTATTTCCGCTTCTTAGATAAGCCATGGTTAGGGCTGTGGGTAGGGTCTACTTGGTACGTGACCCGCTCAATCTGATTTGTTAACTGGGTCGGATAGGGTTGGTCAACTAAAAGGTCCGGTCAGGTTAGCGTATTTCTTCTTTTAGTAGGAAGTAAAAAAGTTTGCCAACCACGTCGAAATTAGAGTGTCAACCTAAAATTTATCTGCACAGAAATGGTATTCAAATAATCTTATACCATTATTTTAGGTTTTAATGTCACCATTAAAGTTTGCTATACTATTATGTAGTGTAACACATGTCTTAGAAAAAAAATAATTCATAGTTATAGGTGAATGTGAACCATCTGATTGAAAAACTTTAATATCAGCTATTAAAAATAAGAAACTGACTTATATTAAAGCATAGCTTGAAAGAGTTAGACTATAATGGATGTCCCCCAATCATGTGATTGCATGGTAGTGTGATTGCATGTTGTGCATGAACTTTTAACGCATAGAAGTCCGTCCACATCAAGCAAAAACATAGACAATGCCAACTGCATGGAAGTCTGTGAACATCAGCCCCTCACACATCAAGTAGAATGGCTCTAGTTAAAATCCCCCAATGAGTCTAATAGTTTACCTTAATGGTGTAATAAACTATATTTGGTCCGCTCATGGAATGAAGAGAATCTTCTAATAGTTCCAATCAAGGTATTAAAATTGGTATCTGTCTAATTGATATTAATCGACTGATACCAAAAAAAAAGTTTTAGTCAAAACCAAGATGTATCGGCTGATATCTGATATGTATTGGCAATATGGATATAAGATACCGATACATATCGGCCAATTTTTGATACCTTGGTTTCAATCGATCTCGATTATCATAAATATACATTAATCGGTGGATATAAATTAAGGACCCTATCTTCTTCTATGCTACTAGACACCATGGTAGCGTTTCTCCTTTTATTATTATTATTGTAATCTGTTTCCGAAAAATAAAGAAACCGGGTAAAAATTGAAAAAAATCATACGCAAACATCGACTCCGAAAAAGCAACCGACTCTCTGCAACATTTTTGTTCTGTAAAACTGAACTGTATTCATTTCGCGATCGTCGAATCAAGAAAGGCAAAGAGATCATCCAAGAGATTGAAGAAGATGGAGAATACAGGTGTGTTTTCTTTTATATTTGTTCCCCTGTTTAAATCGATCTATTTTTTTTTTTTCATTTGCATCGAATGCCGAGCTGTAGCATTTGTTTTTTTTTCTATATGGAGATTTGGTCTGCGATGACCTAGGTGTTTTTTTCCTTTTTTGCTGTATGATTCGTTTTTGTTTAGTGTTTTATGTTCCATTGAGACGGTTTCAGTTTAACTACCTTTTAGATTTAGTGATCTAGGTTTTTATTTTTATTTTTTGTTGATCTGTGTTTCGAATATTGTGTGTTGGATGTCGATCGAAGTGATTTTTATTTTATTTTTAAGAATTTTCTGAGATACTATGACTCAAGTGAAAGGAACTCAACTAACTTAGAAGATTCGATTTTTATTTGAAATGCAATGATCAGAATTGCTCATAATGAAAAGTGCTAATGGGAAAAACTACGTGTCGTTCTTAATGTATTACATTTCCAGTTAAAAATTGAAATTTTAATTTGATTCTCGAAAGAAACAATCAACTTTATTCAACTAAAGCTGTGGTCACTATACTCTAAATTTAGTTTTATCTTTTTGTACCGAAGGGGGACACGAAATTGAACTACAAATTACACAATAGGACTTGTTATACTCTAATGAATGTTGTTAACATGGGTCAAAATCTCGGGTTACCGATACGTATCGTCCGAGCTCCAAAACGATACGTATTGGTACCAGTTCGATACGTATTGGTACCAGTCCGAGCTCCAAAACAATACCGATACGTATCGGTATCGGACGATATTTTGATCCTCTATATAGTTCTGTAATATTTTGGAAAGAATAGTGTGGTGTGTTTTTTGTTCAATATATTTATAGTACAATTGAGATATCTCTACAAGATTACAAAAGATATGATAAAAGTAGCTTGGTAAGTGTGGTTAATCAGCTTGGGCAAATTGCTGGCCCGGCATGGATGTAACGAGCTGCACAATCTGGAAACTATGGAAAAATTTTTCTTGCTTGGAGCTTGGAGCAGTCAACCTTCCTAATACTCCCCCTCAAGTTGATGAATGAATGTTGTGAACACCCAATTTGCGAGATGGGAGCAACAATTTGTTCTTTGCCTAAGGCTTTGGTGAAGATGTCAGCCCATTGATGATTGGTCCGAACATAAGCTGTTCGAAAGATGCCTTGTTGTATGCGTGCACAGACAAGATGATTGGCTAAATGCCAATAGTCACTCCCCATGAACAAAGTTAGAAGTGGCTTGATTGATGGGTACTTGAAGAAAATATAGTCCAACTCCACCAAGTCTCCCACCCACTCCAATCGTCCTTTGTGTTAACAGGTCCTGAAAAACACAATTATCGGAGAAGAAAGCTTTCGAACATTTCAATGAATTAGTTGGGCTGGGCACAAATGAGAGGTTATATCCAGGGAAGGTACACATAAAACATTTTTTGGAAATAAACCAACATGGGATACAAGGCCTTTTGAACTATTCAGTGATTTTACTGATAGAGAATTTTGAGATACAATGAACGAGGAAAATAAAGAAAAATTGTTAGTAATCATGATCTGTGATCCCACTATCTATTATCCAATATGTAGAAGAGTTGGTGAAGGATGAACATGAAGGAGAGCTACTTGCCAGATGCGGCATAGGCTGTGAATTATATAAGCTGTGCACGTTGAGGAGTTGTTGATGTTGCTCATGTGTAAATTGTGGAACTGTGGTAATAGTGGTAGCAGTAGGAAATGCATATCATCATGTGGAGATTTGAGCGAACCAGCATTGTTGCCATAATTATTTCGAGGTCGGGAGGCGCTCTTTGGATATCCGATTAAACAGTAACATTGTGGTCGAGTGTGTCCTTTCTTTTTGCAACGGTCGCGCTAGACATATTTGCGTTGGGAACCTCGAGTATCAGCAGACTCTGAAGAAGAGTTTTGTGGTCGTGGAGCAGCAACATTAGTCGTGTCAGGAAGATGAGTAGTTTTGTTGCTGTTCCTCTTGCAAAACAAGTGAATAAAGCTTGGCGACATATGGTAATGGCTCAAGAAGCAAAATCTGGCTACAAGTCCGGCCATAAGTGGAGTTCAAGCCCATGAGAAATTGCATCAAATTCTCATTCTGTTGGTAGGCTGCTAGAAATTTGGATGCACCACAAGAGCAGGGATCAATAGGCAAAAGAGACACAAGTTTGTCTCAATATTGCTCGAGTTTGGTAAAGTATACGCAATTGATTGTTGTTCTTGGAGATGTGTGGCAATTAGTTTTTTGAATTGAAAAATACGTGGTGCACTACTCTGAGAGAATCGATCAAGAAGATCGACCCATACTTCTCGAGCGGTCGCGGCATAAGAGACGCGGTTAAAGATCTCTTTGATAATAGCATTGGTTAACCAACAAAGCACCATAGTATTTTTTTTACATTCTTCCCATACAGGTAGAGATGAAGAAGAGTCCTCTGATTTTGGTATACTATCATCAGCAGAGCCAAACTTGTTCTTAACGTCAAGGGAGTACGGATGGCTCACAACTGGGTGCTATAATCGTCCCCATTAAGGGCATGAGAGACAAAAGAGGTTAAAAAAAAATCATTCCAAAAGAAAACTGACGAATAGAGGATCGTAGAGGAAAGACTCCTAATGGCTAAAAGAGATGACAACTAGCGAAAGTTGAACGTGCAGAGGAAAGCTCTGATACCATGTAATATTTGACAAGAATAGTGTCTTGTGTGTTTTTTATTCCATCTATCGAGGTATACTTAGAGTATTTTGAGATATCTCTACAAAATGACAAAAGATCTGACAAAAGCTAAAAGATTGCAAAAGATATGAAAAAAGTAGAAAGCATAGTTGGCTGGGATGTGAGGAGCTGGCTGGTCTAGCAATTATAGGAAGAGTGGTCAATCAACTTGGTCAAATTGCTGGTCTAACATGGATGCAATGAGCTGGGCAATCTGGCAACCAGTGTTGTCAAAAGTGCTAGGCATACCCGAGGCGACAAAGTCCTAAGCGCATGGCTTTTTTCGAGGCGCATTTTATTTCTAATTATATATATATATATATATATATATATATATATATATATATAAAGGTAATGATCCTCCCAATCGAGTCATGGAAATTATTCCCATGATTTGAGCTGTGATTGGCTGCAGCTGCTGCCTTTGACTTTTAAAAGGCTTTTAAAAGGCAGCTGATGTGACATGCAACCTGTCTCAACTCGAGTCATGGTGGCTTATGCTCCATGACCCGAGTGAGGAAATCAATTCCCTAATATAAAATAGTATGTTTCTATTTATAAATTATTTTTATGTTTTTATTATAATTTTTAACGTTTAAATTTATAAATATATTTGTAGATTAAATTTATAAGTTTTCATAAATGTATGTAGAAGTTAAAAAATGATATTATAAGTCCATAATAACAATCAAGTAATCAGCATATATGAAATGCAAGAACCAAACAGTTGAATATTATGTTTTTATGTGCACTAAAAAATACAATTTAATAAACTAGCTAGTAGATGTCTAAGTAACTGGCAAGTGAGCCCTAATTCTCGATTCTTGAGTGTAGCACTATAGTTTTTAAACTTAAAGAGATATACATCTAACTTATAACTCGTACATAAGTTCTAGTTATATAAGGGTTTTAACTTTTTTTTATTAAAATAACTTGAGGCGTGCCTAACCGCACTTTTGCGCTTTTATGTCTAGGCGCAAAAGGCGCACGCGAAGGCGCGCCTCACTGCACCTGTGCCTAAATTGCAAGGCGCAGAGGGTGGGACTAGATGCACTCCTAGGCACGCCTTTGACAACACTGCTAGCAACTATGGCAAGTTTTGCTGGCTTGGAGCAGCCAACCTTCCTAATAAGTTCAGTATGACGTTGAGATGCAATCATATGTTATACTTAACAAAAATTTGATGAGGAATTATAGAATGCCAGAATCTCATTCTTTTGACCATTTCGTATGTTCTCCAATATTCTTAAAAGTTTTATTTAGATAGATTAAAGTTATTCTTCTATGAAATGCATGATTTGACTATACAATTTGGTTTGATCCAAATCCAACCATCCTATAACATAAAAATCCAGTTTTATTCGTAGAATTTTACGTAAGAGCCTATTGTCCTTACAAGTTTAATTGAAATTCTCTTTGTTTGATCACATTAAGTTATAATCCCACTAATAAAAACTACGTTACAACAGATTGAGAGGGAAGCAAGAAGCTCCCTAAAGTAAGGCAAAAAGAGAAACAACAAAGAAGAAACAAAAGCAATTTTTTTTTTTAGCAAAGGCCTGATTGATCGGGCTTAGGGATTTGGAAGTAGAGAGCCATAGACTCAGGGAGGCACGATTTGTTCTCATTCTAGGAGGATATCGGTCACTGAAGACGCCTCTCTCGAAGATTCAGAGATGCACCTCCAACAAAACTAATTAGTAATTCCCTTTTCAATAGATCTGAGAGTCTGGAATCTATTTTCAAAAATTTGTCTATTGCGTCTGTTCCAAATTTCCCACACTGTTTGGGGCAATGCAACCTAGATAGCACCTAAGCAACTGACAAATGAAGGTTTCGGCTGCTTGAAAGCACCGCTGCACAAGAAACCTCCTTACATCCACTTATCCCAATTCCCAAACCATTACAAAAATCCTTTTAGAATTCGTTACACATATCTAGGAATAGATGTTCCACCATCGTCCGCCTCCCCCCAAAATCTACATACTACTGGAATGTCTTTCCCTCTTCTCCTAAGTCGATTGCAAGTTAACACTCTCTCACAAGCTAGCATCCAGACTAAAAACTTAACTCTTAATTGGGTCGAGCTTTTGACAGCCTAAGGTTGGGACGCAAGTGGCCTCATTTGGATAGACCTGTAAAAGGATCACACCATGTACTTTTCTTTCTTTTCCAAATTCCAAACTTGGGTATCTGGCCTGAGCCTATCATCTTGCATAAACTCCAACACTGCAACAGGATAGTGAATTCAACTAACTTCACATCATGAAGTGATTCACAATTGAATATTTGACACCGCACTTGGAACCCCCTCTCCTAAGCATTCGCTATAGGCGAACCCTTGTTAGTTGCTAGATTGAAGATCAACTGTATTTAAAATTTAAGATCTCATCTCCCTGTCATCTATCAAGCAAAAACCTCACTCTTAAGACTGGAACATACCCAAAAACTAATTCCTTCATCAATTTTTTCTTAGCTTTATTTTCTCCCTTCCACTAGCTAGAACCATTTCATCCTATGAGTCTACTAATGGACCAGCAGCAACTATCCGCCCCATATTCAGACCAATACCTCTACTCATAAAGCATCTTGTTCCTCACCACATCTCAGAAGCCATTTACCCGAAAAGGGCAAGGTCTTTTTTTGGAGACTCTTCCTTGGAAAACCTCCCACATCCTGGTTTAGCACATGAATCTTATCACACTCCTTTTTGCATTACACAATTAATTTGACTAATTGATGATAGACTTAGACATTTTAGGACTTGAGGGTGTGAGGAGGACTTGTTTGGTTGACTAGACTGTTCAACGAGATATTAGGGTCCTGCTTGGCGTGGCTTTTGGCAGCCCTGGAATCGCTTTTAGTCCCATAAAATTGATTCTGGTTTTTAAAGCTGTTTGATGCTTAAAGAGATTATAGCTTAATTTTATCAGAAAAATATACAAATAATCTATTTTCTAAAAGTGGCTAAGTTTTTGTGGGAATTAGACACTAATACGTGGATGACATATTTTTTAGCAACAAAAGGAACAAAGCGTCTCTCCCCCAGTGTCTCTCGTCTTTATCTCTTTACGATCTCTTTCTGTCTTTGCACGAATCTCTCTCTCTCTCTCTCTCGACAATATCAACCTCTGCACCCTCTCTTTAGATCTCTCTCTCCCTCTCTTCGCATCTCTCTTCTCTGCAATCTCTCTCTCTCTACCTCTCTCTCTCTACATCTGTCCTCCCTGCACGTCACTCTCCCTCTATCCGCGCGTCGTCTCTTTTTCTCTCTTTTGGGTAGGAATATTTGCCACTAAAGATTTTGTCTATGCAACCGATTGTTTTTTGACTGCTTTGATTCGGACGATGGAGAAGTTTTTCGTCCCAATCTTTTATGCAATAGATCTTGAGATCAGGACCCACGTATCAAGCGACCATATGTTGATTCCATGTGGCTGATCGTGATCATGGCATACCATGAGAAGGGTTCTCAGGTCAATTTTGGGAATTTGTGAAACGTGGAATCCATATTTGACCATCTGATAGATGGGACATGATCACAAGATCTATTGTGTGAAGATTGGGACAAAAAATTGTCTCTATCATCTAATTCAAGACAATCAATGGTATTATCAGCGGAAACTATTGGTTACAGCAACCGATTCTTCGGTTATAAATACTCATACCCTAATTTTTTAGGGGTTTGCTACTAACCCCCACCGAATAGTAAAGATCCTCCACTTAGGTAAAGCTGAAAACCGTTGACTGCTTTGAATCGGAGGATGGAGATCATTTTTCTTTCCAATCTTTCACATAATTGATCTTGAGATCATGGGACTATTATCAGACGGTCAGTTTTAATTCCAAATGGCACACATCCCAAAAAGTGAGTTATAAACAATATGTGTGTCACATGGTCTGTAGGTCAATTTTTTATGATGTGCGTCACGTGGACTAAAAAAATTGATCACCTGATGATATGCCTATGATCTCAAGATCAGTTCTGTGAGAATTGGAATGAAAAAATGATAGAGATCGTCCAATTCAAAGTGGTTAACACTTATAATTATAGAATATATAGGAGACATCTTAAATACAATACTTATGTCTTTTCATAGGCAATTTAGTCATATGCCCACAATATGAAGGATATGAGCTATTTTTACCAAACAAAAACAACTATTGCAACTGATTCTAGAGACCAGGAAGCTGCCTCAGACAAATTTTTTTGCCAACAATAGTATTTCTGAAAAGAAACTGCTTTTGACAGTAGAGCTTTGCTGAAATCACTTTTTTTAAAAGCCGAGCCACGCTAAACAGGGCCTAAAAATAATAAAAATGTGCAAAGAATGAACAAAGTTTACTGTGACACTTTTTTATAAGAAAGAAAGAGATATCTAAAATTATGTCAACTATAAAAGTTTAAAACTTAAGTCATACTATGGAGATCTGGCAAACAATAATAAAGCAATTGCTACGATATTAATAAAATATTTATAAGAATCAGTTTGGGTTTGTGATAAGTAGATCAACTACTGTAAGTCATATTCTTGTTGAGTCAACTTATGGAGAAGTCCAGCGACGTGAAGAAAAACTGGCATGTTCTTCATCAATTTGGAGAATGCCCATGATAGGGTGCAGAGGTAGATAATCTGGTGGTTGCTATAGAGGAATTAAGTTTCACAAGAAGGAAGGTAGAGGTTCAAAAGTTGCCAAAAAGAGTTTCTCATAAGTTATAAATGTTGGAGATAATATGTCATAGTGTGTTAATGTGTTAGTGTTATGGGTGTCTAGTTATATTTTGTCCCACATTGGTTAGGAATATATGTTTAGTCTTATAAGCCCTCTATATAAAGGGCCCATCTATTGTAACTTAGATTTCCTGAAATAGCAACAATGTAGTCCTTTGTGTTATTGCTCGCTCTCTTCTCCCTCCCTCCTTCTTTTCCATCTCTTTTGATAATAAACCCTGATCGTTATTTCTCCTCTCTTTAATTTATTTTTATTATTACTATTATTATTAGTCCATTTATTTTAACATGGGGTATCAGAGCAGGGCATGTCTTGTTTAGGGTTTCGTCTGACCTATTTTCTGCACATCGTCGCATGGACGGAACTTTGTGCATCAGAAATCAGAAACCAATTTTTTGTTCCATAGTTTTATTTGTCCAACATGTTTCTCGTTTTACCTCCATTTGTGGTTCAGATGGCTGACCAGCCTGTATTTCTAGGGGCAGTTGTACACCTCTCTTTAGTTGTGTTTTTTGTTTGTTTACATGCTGCTATTTCCAGGTTTTGCTTTCTTCTTTCCATTTTTAGAAACTAGTTTTCACTAACTTTCGACTTTGCATGAATCATAGTGGTGTTGCATTTGCATGCCATGATGGGAACTTTTGAGTTTGGGAGACTTTGCAACTTGTCTTCAACCTTTACTTTTCTGTTTATTCAGGAGGAAATCCTCAGGATATAGTTATGCCTCCAGTGGAAGGTGTTGCTGGAGGGGGGACTGGTTACGGATGGAATGACGGTAGCTTGCATTGTTCAAATTTTCTTAGGGGAGTAGTTGATCCTACAAAGGTTCCAACGGCAGATTTGCTACATGTTTGGTGCATGCCAAGCACAACAAATGTTGGACAGCAAGAAATGCCTCGGCCTTTGGAACCTGTAAGTTTTTTCTATGTTATTTTGCTGTGGGTCTCATGGTAGAATTCAATCAAGACAATGGCCCGAGTTTCTGTTGATGCAAAAATTATATGCATGCACATATTCTCCAACCTATCTGTTTTCTTGTTCAGTATGTATATACATTATACATGCATTCATGCATTAGATTTTTATAATTATTCTTGTATTTCATGTGTTTTAAGCATCATGCATACATGTATGCATATACACAATATTTCTGACATACATAGAGACAGGTTTGCAGACAGAAAGAATGCATGCATGCAAGATCCGAGAACTCAGTTCAACTGAGTCTGGTGTGCCAGACATAAATTTTTTGACATTTGAATCTTAATTTTATGATTCAAAAACCAAATGTAATACTAAGCACTATGCTCTGAATCATATTTTTTATGGCTTTTCATTGTCGTTTTTTATATGAAATAATAGTTCCTAATCCATTTCATCATCATATAGCCTTATTACATCTATTTGGGGTCGGCTTTTCAACACCTATTTTTCCACTCGCTTTTTTTTATTAAAGCTAAGCTCAGTTCTTAATCCATTTAATTAATTTTATTATATGTTACTCATATATTTTAAATCTTCAATGTATTTTTCAATATGGTCAATTCAGCATTGTTCCCAAGTAGGCCCAGTGACAAGTAACCAAGTTTGAGTCCAGATGAGAGTGGACTTTTGAACTTTTAACATAATTAAATCCTATATATAGACACAGCCCTCAGAAATTGACAAACATATAATAAACCGGTAGATAAAGACATAAAATTTTGAACTTACTGCACTGGAAGACTTTTCCAAAAAGTCTGACTTCTTGGTTCTTGATTGACTATGCAGTTAGTGATTTGTGAGAAATATTGGCCATCTAATTGGTTAAGTTTTTGTACAAAGTGGTTCACTGATGAAAAAATGGTTGGTTATGTGACAAGTAGAAAATGCTTTAGTTGTCGAGCTGTTGAAGCTACTTTTGTTATCACTTGTTTTTACGGGATTGACTCTTCTTAGAGGCATCATAAAGTTATGAAGCACATTTTAACTACCGAAAGGTGACTTTCATGGATTTTCAGGCCTCTGAATTACATGTCAATCATATGTTCTCAGAGTTTGGTTACTGAAGGCGGTTCATAATGAATGATGCCTATGATGGCAGTTAATCCCTTTTAAAGTTTTATTTCTGTTTTGATGGTCTGGAGATTTCATTTTCTGAGGCATCTACTTGAGAGTGAGACGACAGAAAGCTAGCCTAAATTATCTCTAGTGTAGTGAAAAATTAACTGATTTCAAGTTAATGCGGCTTGTTCAATTTTTATTTTTCCAGAAATCATGTCATATACAATTATACATAACATTTTGATTCCTCAAAATTATTCCCAATGAGGCAATTGTCCCAAAAATCTGAGTTTTGTTGGTTGGGTGTTCCCAGAAACCAATGAATTTGCGACATGGCTGGGTATTACGTGTTCTATTTTTTGAACTTCTAAAATTTTATTCCAACTACACAAACACCACCGATGTTGTAAGGCTTGAGAGCACCCCATACAATGCCACAGGTTCCTTAAAGTTGGCAAATCCGAAAAACTAATCTGAAACCTTCCCTGCCAGCTTAAATTGTTCACATAAATTCCTTCATTGGCAAACTCTTCTATTCGTTTTACCACCCCAGCCCCCATCCACACCCCCCCAACAATGAATATGGAATTTTTTTTGGATCTCCACCTCTTGGATGTTAGGCGTCTTACAGTGTTAAATAGATTATTGAAGGTTTATTATTTTTAAGGGAGTTCAAGAGTTATGGTGTTCTATTTAAAGGAAAAATTGTTAGAAGGGTAAATTTTATATGGTTAGGAGTGGATAGGGAGGACTTATAACATGTACTTTTTCCTTTTCTTACTGGTGATACCGTCCAGGCATTTTCTTGTTCTTTGACAGTAGTTTTTATTCTCCATAATATGGTGGATTCTGAGAAATATTTTGAATTGAAGATTTCTCTTCTGGTGGCACGAAATGAGAGGGAAAGTGCTCAAATTGCTTTACGTCCAAAAGTTTATTGGGGCGGTGCTGGCATTTCAGGGGTTGTGCAAGTTCGCTGCACTGACCTGTGCTCCACGTCTGGTGATAGGTTTGAAATTTTACGGAGATACACTACTTTCTTGCTGCTTTAAAACTTTTCTTGATGAAGCTTTTTTTTTTTTTTTTTTCTGATAAAAAGCTGTGGACAGGCTGGTGGTTGGTCAATCAGTGACTTTACGGCGTGTGGTGCCTATCTTAGGCGTGCCTGATGCTCTTGTACCTCTTGATCTACCAGTCACTCAAATAAACCTCTTTCCTGGGTACTGTTCACATGAAAGATGAGAGCGCTTGCTACTTATAATATTGCTATCGATGTTATTGAATTCTTATTGACTGATATCTCTCATACTGTTGGTGATGACATAATTTTTTTACTGCAGAGAAACAACATCAGTTTGGCTTTCAATAGATGTCCCTGCTGGACAACCTCCTGGTCAATATGAAGGAGAGGTTTTCATTACTGCTGTGAAGTCAGACTCAGAGTGATAATCTTGCCCGGTTACTTCAGTTACATATATGTTTGGGTGCATGTTAGTGTTTTGTTGTTATATTTAAGATCTTGATAGTTCTATCCAAGATGTCAATATTGGTATCAGGTATCGGTCGATATAAAAAAAAAATTGAAATATATATACCATATCGTTATCGACTGATATGGTATCACCGATACTATATCAATTGGTATATATATTGAAAAAAACGTAAACATAATAATAATAAAAAAGGTTTGTATCGATCAGTATTGCCGATAACGAGTCAGTATCGGCCGATACCGAGACATTATCGGCCGATACTCACCCATATCAGTCCAATACAGATATTGATACCGATACCACCTCAATACAGGTATCAGGGTGGTATCAATTTTGGTTCTTGACGAAGCCGATAAGTATCAGTATTGGCCGAATTTTGATACCATGGTTCTAACTTGACTGCAGTTCTAATGGGTTTTGCTGTTCTAATTTGTATTTTGTACTTATAATTTCTAAGATATTTTGTCATATTTATGCTGTCAAATCACAGGTCTTCAGCACAATGTCTAGCTAAGGCCGAGAAGTGTCTAATATATCAAGAACTTAAGAGCTGTCTTGATATAGTTGAACCTATAGAGGGAAAACCGTTAGAGGAAGTGGTTGGTTTCTGAAAGTGTATACAATATATATTTTTAATTCCTCTAAAATATTCTTTGATCTGCAGAAGGCATTCTCGTGACTTGTGGCTTTTTCTGTTTTGCTTTTTGTAGGTAGAAAGAGTGAAATCTGCGTCTCTCACTTTGAGAAAAGTTCTCCTATCGCCAACATTTAATGAGTTTTCTCCAAATATTGGGTCAAGTGACATGATGGATGAAGATATTCTATCAAACATTTCTGTACGTTTGAAAGTAAGTGTGACGGTATGGGATTTCATCCTCCCATCAATGCCCTCGCTTCCAGCTGTATTTGGGGTATCCTTGCCTATATTCGTTTGAAGGTTAAAAAATATTAAATATGTATGTTGCGCTGATAAAGTGATTCCGAAAACCATTCTAAGGGGGCATACGTGTGGCAATGTTAAATTTGTATGTCTCACTGAAAGTGGGCCTCCTAAGTCCTAACACAATTTACTTGAAGATATATTCAATCTGGAGTCCAGCACTTAGTCATCAACTCATCATGATGATCATGTCATTTGTGTGTGTGTTCCTTTGTGGCTTGTGTTATTTCGTAAGTGCATGATTTTGTTGAAGCCTATAACCTGTAAGAATTTCTGGCTTCTATAATTCTTTTTACATTCCAAAGGTGGTATAACGCATATGGTGAGATTTTCAAGTTATTTGCAGGCTTAATTCAATTTGCTTGCTCAAGTTTCTGTGTATCTTTGTGTGGTTGCTATCATATTTATCCTTCTGTAAGCCTTATTAATGTTTTTATGATCTTTTCAATGTACAATGTTCATGCTATTTTATTTATTTTTTGTGATAGGATTGTTTGTTCTTTAAATTGATATGATTTGACTTAAAAAGTCCAGCTTTTAGTTCTTGATAACATGTTTTTTTTTTCCTTTACATCTGAAACATGCTTACTCATTCATGGAGCACAAACAGGCTGGGACAGTGGTTGCGACATGAATAGTAATTTGCAGGTGGCTGATGGTAATGGAGCATGGTATCAAAACTCGGCCCATACCGATACGTATCAGCGATACGTCACGGTTTCGTCGAGAACTGATAACGATACCACCCCGATATAGGTATTGGGGTGGTATCGGTATTGGGCCGATACGGGTCAGTAACGGCCGATACTGGCAGATATAAGTTTTTTTTTTTTTCAAGATAAAATTATAGGTCAATTCGGTATCCGTATCCATATCAGCGGATACGTATCAGTCCAAGATGGACCGATACTGATACTGATACCTTGCAATGGAGTGTGGGCATAGTCCATAAAACAGTCTTCTGATTCTTTCATAGAATCCTGACATGCTATGAGTTACTTTTGGATAGGCCAAGCTTGCTTGGAGTCTTAGATTGGTTAAGTCAGGCGATTTTTAGAACAATATGTTTCTAGTTATGTTGGTTTCTTATTTGTATTACAAGTGTTTCTATTAGGCTCACTGACCTACTATAGGAGAATGTTTAAAGCTTAAAGGTTGGAAGCATGACAAAGGTGGAATATATATAGTTTAGAAGTTCATAAATATGCAACAATTGTATACTTTAGGGAGTATAAATGTTCTAGTCCAACACTATTAGGAGAGTTGTTGCTGTATATTAATTGTATCTTTGGACTTATTTTAAATTGAACAAACTGTGTCAATGGGGTTCTAAGGGTGATGTAAAAACAATGATAAAGAGCATCAAAAGGTTGTCTTGGATTAATTCTCTATGCATACTTAAATATATCATGTTATGATGTTGAACATTATCGTACTTCGAACCTATATTAAGCGAGCCAGGTAACTGATACCGTTGTCTGGGTTGATATTTCAATTTATATTTCTTTGAATTGACATCCATTTATGGAGCTCTGGTGGCAGGTGACTTGAAGCTTTAATGCCTTATGTAGATGAAACATGAGGTCATTTCTTCAAGGCACTACTTTTATAAATGAATCTGCTGGTGCGTTTGGAACATTCGTTGGTTCGCTCTGTTCAAATTCGGGTTCGTAATTCTAAATTCGCTATGTCCTGACGAATTCGGTTTGCTAGGTTAGGATGAGTTTTAAATAAAAAGAAAAATAATTAATAAATATTAATTAGTTGTATTATTTTAATCATAATATACAATATATAACTTATATATGCAGATTGTACAACAAGCGCTGGTGTGTAGCGTGGGTAGTGTGTATGCTGCCGAGTGTAGTTGAGCAGAGTTCAAATCCCCTTCAGCATTTTGCTTCTAATTTTATAAAAAAAATGGCCGGTGGCCGGTTCGCCCATCCCGAGCGAACCGAACCGCGAATTGGTTAGATGCATACAGGTTCACGGTTTGCAGCCCTACGTGCCTTACCTGTCGAATTAGGTAATACTGGTTTGGAACATTATTAAATAGTATATCATGTTAGGAGCATCAACAGTGAAACCTGATTATGGTCTTCACTCCACAGCACTCAACAATTATGTATCGATCACATGCATTATGAATGTTGCAAGACTGCATACAGTATCTACTTGTAGAGTTCAAGGTCGAATCTCTAAATCCAAGGGATTTGCTCTAGGTCTTAGCAGATGATTGGTTTCCCAATTTGTGGTCTTTGATCGCTGCTGGGGCCATAAAGGCAAGACTCTTAACTCTACTGGTTGTTGTAAGAGGAATTAGGGCTTTGTGGCTTTTTTGCTGTTTACTGTGATAAGACTCTTACATTGTTATATATGACACTTCTTTCATTTCTTCAGTTGTAAGCTCAACTGTGATGGTTATTGCTCTTGCAGGCTTGGACTAGTTATAGAATTCTGTTACTTTTGACAGAGAAGGGACTGATTTTATTATCCATTTGAAATCCCTACCACTGCCATTAGAGCAACACTCATTTTTGAATTTGTGAACTTGTAATTCCCTTCTTGGCGTTCTTTCTGAAGTTTACTTATCTTACCTTACCCTGGTTGGTGATTTGATCACCGCTGTGGTTCTTACCGTCTCTCAGAATGTTTGTATGAACGCTTAGTTCTATTAACAAATCATTATCCCGTGTAAGATGAAAGCTATGCATATAATGATGCTTCCATTCCTCAGTTGATACCATTTCTTAATCCTTTGACTATATTTAAGATATCTGAAACTGTGATTGAGGATCGTTATGGTGTGGAACATGGGAGTGATGGTTGGTACGATGCAATAGATCAGCACTTCAAGTGGCTTCTTCAATATAGAATCAGCCCATTCTTTTGCAGATGGGGTGATAGTATGCGTGTCCTAACGTACACCTGCCCCTGGCCAGGTAATTTGTGAGACAAGTATAGATCATAGTCACAAAAGTCTCCGACTTTTGAAAAATAATCGGAAGAAGTCAGCGACTTGCAGTCATTCCGATTTTATCGCCAATTAATCGGCCAAGTCGCGTCTTGGCCGATTAATTGGCGATGGTTGTGATGTGGTCGAATT
This sequence comes from Chloranthus sessilifolius, assembly GCA_021018995.1. Lineage (NCBI taxonomy): Eukaryota > Viridiplantae > Streptophyta > Magnoliopsida > Chloranthales > Chloranthaceae > Chloranthus > Chloranthus sessilifolius. The sequence goes on from CM037584.1 coordinate 1,316,451, forward strand.
TTTTTCTTTGTTTCACTTGTACTTAAAAGGGGAATTTTTTTTTATATGCTTTGTACTATTTTGTTTAGTTTGTTCATAAAAAACCTTTAGGTTTTACCTATTTTGTACTATTTTTTTCATCAAAATCATTATTTTTAACTTGAAATATATTATGATATATATATATATTATTTATTTTAAAAAAAATTTCCACGATTCTTTCTGACTTTGGCAGATTTTTCCCAATTTATACCCTTGCGGATTTATTACCGGCTACCTCTTTGTGACGGTATAGGTATGGTAGATGCCAAATTTGAGCAATCATCCGATATAAGATGTACATTGGTTGTTCTGCTCAAATGGAAACTCAGTTTCAAATTGTTAGTTCATAATTCATGCCTTTGTCAATCGCAAAGGATTCCTATGGAATTCATTTTTCTTTTTTGCTGCTATAGCGGATCATCCAAAATCAGACGAATATTATTCAGACCCAAGATTAGCAGCATATGCTGTGCCATATATTCCAGTTCTCTCTTGGTATGCTTCTAATTTTGCGCTACTATGTGGGATATTTTAAAATTTCTTGTTTAGGGCTTGATACATTATCATCTGCTTGTTGACATGCAACAGTAGCGATGCCGCAAAAGATGCCTTGCGTAAAGAGATTGAAATTTTGAAGACAAAGGATCACTGGAAGAAAGCTTACTTCTACTTGTGGGATGAGGTATGCACTTGTGGTATTAAATTTAGTTTTTTCAATCTATGTGAAATCTAGCTAATTCATGGATGCATGTATTGGTGTTGGACACTGTCACGAGTGTTGTATACCCCAACCTTAAGGAGCTCACTGCCGGCATTCCCATACGAAAATACTGAAATATTAATTTCTGATAAGTAAATGGTGGAAATGCCAATGATGAACAGAAATTTGGAAAGCAACCTAGAATTTAGGGAAATTATGAAAACCAGAGTCGTCATCATCGTCTTGTCCCATCTATTTGGTGTTGACTTTGCAAATCGTGTTTCTCTACTCATTTCTGTGCACTGTCTGCCTGCAATTTTTTATGTTGCTTCTCACTACTTCCCTCCAAGTCTATGTTGGTTTTTCCTTCCTCTTAGTTTCTTGTGCTTGTATATTCCAATCCTTCGTACAGGGGCTGTTTCAAGCCTTTCTTTGTATTTCCCAATAATAAAGAACAATCAGGGAAATCACGCAAGAGTTTATGAATACTTTATACTTAGCTGTGTTGAGACTTTGTCTATTTGTCATTGATGGTGAGTCCAGAGGGTAATGTCCTTGTTACATTGCATATTCTAGTGTAGTTATGCCTCAGTGGCAAAGCCACAGTTCTAGGATAGAGTCCCAATGGTATCTGGTTTTATTGCACTCCACCTTGACTGCAGTTGCTACAAAATAATACGTCAACACTATAATACTATATATATCTATATATATATATATATATATATATATATATATATATATATATATATATGTATAAGAATATGTATATGTATATGTATATATATAGGTCTAGGACTATCCATTCGGGTGCAGCCTGGAGCGCTGCGCTCGAGCCATTTGGGTGCCACAGCAACATGCTCAAGGTCGATCAAGTACCGTCTAAACAATAAGATAAAAGGGTGATCTTCCACCGTTGAATATTGGGTCAAAGTTGGCATTTTTTAATGCATCATGTTTGGGACACAAACCACTAAGTTTGACCTGTGATTTGAAGGGTATCAAAGAATTATTTTTTTCGGAAACCCTAGTGGACTGGCTGAACCCTTAGAGGATTGGTGTATGTGCCATGTGGCACATGATCTGGCATTGAAATGCATTGCGTACGGGCTGCATTGCAACACACTGTCCTTTATGCTTATATATATATAAATATATAGAAAAAGGGGAACGTACTCCAATGGAGGATGCAATGTAGGTACACCAAGCTCTTTTGGAGCTTCACCAGGTTGTATGGATAAATTTTAATATATATTTTTTTCAAACCGACTTTCAAACTTCAAAGTCAAAATTTTGGCTGTGATTCAACAATCCAGTTTTTAAGCATGGTGGAGACTTTATTTTGATTTAAATTTTTTTTTTTTTTAAAATTGATCTAAACAATGCTACTTTGCTCCACGTGGCACCCAAACAAATGATTTGGGTGCCACGTGGAGCTCTATGTGGACTTTGGTGTACGGTGAAGGTACCCCCCAACATAAAACCCCAACACACACACACACACACACACACATACACACACACATATATATATATATATATATATCTCACTCAAGAGTACAGTAGCTGTGATACACAATTCTTGCTTCATCAACAACCATATGAAACAGTTGCCTAAAGGTCATGGCCGTATATATACAACTACTCTCATTCTGATTAAAGGGTGTACAGTACACCACGGTAAAGATTTATGTGTGTAGCAGCTGCTTTACCTTACATGTACAACATCTCAATCAATCAATCAATATATATATATATATATATATATATATATATATATATATATATATATATATATATATATATGGAGAGAGAGAGAGAGAGAGAGAGAGAGAGAGAGAGAGAGAGAGAGAGAGAGAGAGAGAGATTGATTGATTGATAGAGGATTAATAGGTCATGACCGTCCATTTACAGTGAAGGCATGAATACCCCAATTTTGAGTTCTGTCGCTTGTGTTTTTGGGCAATCTAAGTTATCAAAATGGTAGCTCATATGTTGAACTGACATGGGCCCAAAAATCACTCATTCGGATCTGAACTGTCTGATCTATGCACTCTAAAATAGACCATTCATATTTTTTTAACAGTTAAGATTAGAGTGCATCGCTCATATGGTTCTGATCCTCTGATTGGCGTTATTTTTTGGCTGAGACATGTGCCAATGATGGGCTGCTAGTTGGAGTACTTGGCTTGATCAAAGATGCATGCCACATGGCCTGAAGGTGGACAGTCATGGCACTATCTGTGTAAATGTGGTAGGGAGTGTCACTCCCATCTATTAAAGGTTGTAATCTCTCTGAGTTTTTATCACCTTTTTGTTATGTATATCTTACCCACAGATGATGTTGCATGGCGCAAAAAATCAATTATTGATTCTAATCTAATTGATTTTCTTGATGAGATATATGATTTTTTCCCTGCCAGCCGTTGAACCTGGAGCAATTTGATTCCATCCGCAGCATGTCTAGTGAGATTAGGACCTGTGCACCTGATGCTCGTGTTCTAACTACTTATTACTGTGGTAAGAAATTTTCACTTCACCATGTTGTTGTCGTAGTCGTTTTTTTTTTGGGGGTGTGAATCTCTTTATTGTCATCATCCTTGGGGGTTTTCCTATATGGTTTCCAGTCATTTACCAGTTTCAGACTAATTTAAGTGGGGTTTGGCCCATCCTGTATTCATTCTTCTAATACAGTTATTTTTGTGATTTATTTTTCACTTTTTTTACAATTAAGAAAAACTATAATTTTACAGAGATGCAGGTAGCAATATATGAACCTTTTTATTTTTTGAGGATCAGGCTAATGTCTATTTCAGAAACTCTCAATCATTTGAAGAAGTTGTATTTATTGAAGACCTAGGCATAGTGACAAATTTCGTTTTCGGTAATTTTTTGGTGGGTTCCTTTCTATACATTTCGGATTAATTTTGATACCTTTCGGAAAAACTTTGGGGATTAAAAAAAAATAGAAAATATATTTAATATTTTTTAAAAAAATTACATAAAATATATACTAAATTACTAACATGTTTAAAATATAAAAAATAAAAATTTTAAATATAAAAAACAAAATTACCAAAAATTTTGAAATTTCACCGAAATTTACCGAAGTTTTCCCAAAATTTTCGTTAAACCCCCTTTTCATTGAATTTCGCAAAATTTCGCCGAATTTCGGTGAAATTTATCACTACGGACTTAGGTGGTATATTTGCCACAATTAAAATGCTGAGATTACTTTCATGCTGAAATGTGAAACTATCCTGAACCTAAGATTCTAAGTTTGTAATCTTAGCCCTGGATAAGAGCCTTTGTTTCTTATAGTTTTTTTTTTTTTTTTTTTTGAGGCGGTAACAAAGATATATATAAAATCAAACAGAGAGACAACAAGAAAGAACCAAAGCAAAAACAAAACAGGAAAGCAGAAAAAGAAAGGGCAAACCTTGGTGGGTAGCAAGGAGCTACCCAAACAAAGCAGCAAAGCGAGACCCCAAAAACACTAGCAACTCTTCCCCTAGACCAGCGATAGACATGCAGGAGCAAACCTGGATCCCCCCGTAGACTCGCAGATCAGGTAGACGTGCCACAGAAATCCTCCCATATCGAAAGGAAGAGAAGTAACCCATCGTTGACGATATCCATCTTGCTATCATTCCAACTAATAACCAAATCTCTAATGTCGCGAATAACCAAAGAGAATGGCTTTGCCCTTCGTTTGAATATCCTGTTATTTCTTTCCAACCAGATGGCCCAGAAAACCGCGTAAATCGTGAGAGGCCAAAGGTCCTTCCTCGAATCCTCGAACTTTAGCTCCTTCCACATTTCCATCATCTGCGCCGGCCAAAAGGGAAGAACCCAATCGACCTTAAATATCTTAAAAATCTTATACCAAACTGATCTCGCAAAAGAGCAATGCAGGAGTATGTGAGGCATCGATTCATTCCCTCGCATGCAGAGCATGCATCGGTCTGTAACTGGGATATTTCTTCTAATCATCTGGTCCCTTGTAAGCAATTTATTTTTGACCAACAGCCAAGCAAAAAATCTGATCTTTCGTATTTTCGGTCAGAATCCTCTCTCCACCGTTCCTCTATTCCGAATCTTGAGGAGATTGTAGAAGGACTTAACCGAGAAGTTCCCTTTCTTCGAATGATGCCACATCCTCTTATCCCTACTCAGCACATTGGGCGCTGCCTCTCCAATCAGGTCCATTAGGTTTCGAAGGTCATCACCTTTCCAGTTCCTCAAGGGGTGTCTTAGCTGGATATTCCACTCCGTTATTCCTTCGGACCTATTCCAAACCTCGCTCACGACCACTTCCTTGCTTGCAGATAAGTCGAACAGCCTCGGGAATCTTTGGGACAGCAGCTGTTCCCCAATTCAAACATCTTTCCAAAACCTAATATTTTGTCCACCCCCCAACCTGAACTTTGTGCCTTTCCTAATAAGTTGGGTGTCCTCATTAATTGCCTTCTACCAGTGTGATCCCCTATTCAAATTTGAAACATCCCCAGAAACTTAACCGTATTTTGTAGTGACTATTTGGTGCCATAGGTTGCTTTTTTCGTTCTATTCTCCTAATCTCCATCTCCATTTTGCGAGAAGCCCTTTGTTAACCAACTTAAGATTTCTGATTCCAAGCCCTCCAAAATCTTTAGCCTCGCAACATTGTTCCCATCGGACTAAGTGAATCTTTTTCCGGTCCCGCGTTCCCTCCCATAGGAAGTCCCTAACCATTTTCTCCAATTTCTTGATAATTCCCGCCGGCACCTTAAGGAAAGACATCATAAAGATTGGAATGGACACAAACATGGATTTGATAAGAGTTAATCTTCCCCCATAGCTAAGGAACTTCTTTTCCATGTCACCAATCTTTTCTGAAATCTCTGAATCACTGTGTCCCACATCTGAAGTCTAGTCCTACCAAATCCCAACGGGATCCCCAGATAATTAAAGGGTAACTTAGTGGCCTTACAACCGAACCTCCTAGCCGCTCGCTCAGTGTCCTCCGGAGGAAGATTTATCCCAGTTAGGCTAGATTAATCCTTTCCCCCGAGACCGCTTCAAAGATCATGAGGACATCCGTAGTATTTCTTAGTTCCCTATCCCCATTGTTTCCATTACAAAACACCAAAGTTTCGTCTGCATATTGAATCAATATGCGATATCGAGTGGCCCACCACAGCTGTTTTGAACCCCTTAATCAAGTTAATTTCTTAGGCCCTTTTGAACAGATTATGGAGTGCCTCCCCCACACAGTTAAAAAGAAGAGGTGATATCGGATCACCTTGTTTGAGACCTTAGTTACTTCTGAAATATCCATGAGGCACTCCGTTGACCAATACCGAGAATCTGGCCGACCCATAACAACCAAACATCCACTTTCTCCACTTTCCTCCAAACCCCATCCTTTGAAGAACATAGTCTAAGAACCCCCACTGCATAGTATCGTAAGCCTTCTCCATATTGATCTTGAAGGCCCATCCTTTGTCATTCCTCTTCTTAGCCGAGTGAATAGTTTCCGCTGCCGCCACAACTATATCCATGAGTTGCGTTCCTGGAATAAAAGCACCTTGGACATTAGATATAAGAGCACCGATCACTCCTTTGAGACGATTGGCCAGCATTTTGGCGATGATCTTGTATGCCAGTCCGACTAGGCTTATCAGGCAGTAATCCGCCAAAGACGTAGCCCCATCTCGTTTAGGAATCAGCGCCAAAAAAGTCGAATTCATACTTTTAGCCAATCTGCCTGTGTGGTGGAATTCGTTGATCATAGCTAAAAACTCTGCTCTGATCGTCAACCAACAACATCTAAAGAATTCCACAGTAAATCCGTCCGGACTCGGTGATTTGTTGAAGCCCAAGGTGTGAACCGCCTTTTTCACCTCCTCTTCTTCACCCTCTTTCCAGATCCATGGCTTGAGCTGAAGTAATCGCTTGAAAGTGGATCCCGTCCATTCTTGGTCTACACGTTCCATGGGAATTGTAGTCGTTCATAGAACCGGACAATTTTATTCAGGATCTTAGATTGGTTTGTATATTCCGTTTCATCAATGGAGATGGAAGCAATGTGGTTTCTTCTCCTTCTCCCATTAGCGACCATGTGGAAGAATTTGTTGTTGCCATCTCCTTTGCGAAGCCAATGCACTTTCACTTTCTGCCTCCACAACCGTTCCTCCCTCACACCAGACGGTTGAGATCAATCTTCATGGCAGTTCTGATCTCCCTATCGCCATCAGATAGTGGTCCCAGTTCCTCCGCCCTATCCAAGGTAGCAATCTCCAGCATTATCCTAGAAGCCTCCTCAGCCGATTTTTCCGAAAACATCTTTATTCCATTGATTTTGCCCTTCAGATTTTTTATTTTTGATGTGAAAATATAGGTCGGAGATCCAGAGATATCATCCGCAGACCACCAATCATGAATAAGTTGTTTAAACTCGTCCTTTTGAAGCCACCCATTATTGAATCTAAACGGCCCCGACTTCGTTCTTTTTCGTCTCTGCCCATTCGAAGACAGAACTATCGGCTTGTGATCTGAAGTAGTCGATGGCCAAACCGTCACCGACAGATCTGAGACTCCCTCTAAGAAATCAACTCCACAAAGAAACCGATCAAGTCTGCATAAGGTTGGTTCCTCCTGCCCGTTGGACCAGGTGAATCTCCCCCCAGTCATCCCAAGATCGAGCAATGCCCCTTGAGAAATAAAATCCGCGAACAACTCTCTCGCTGTGATGTCGATAGAACCTGTATTTTTCTCCTCATTATAAATCATAGTATTGAAATCCCCACTGATGCACACCGGGATCTCCCATCTGCTAATAATGGCACTTAACTCGAAGAAAATTCTGTCCTGCCCCTATTATTATTTGAACCATAAACCGAGATAGCCGCCCACTCCCTCCCATTCTTGCAGTCTTGAAGATGCACCGTTACCGTGAACCTACCAATTTCGGAATTGACAATCTTGTGCCAATTTGTATCCCAAGCAAGTAGGATACCCCCCCCTAGATCCCTCCGCTTCGAGCACCTTCCACTCCTAGGTGCCGCTCGGGAGCACGGATCGAACAAGAGCAGAATTCTCCTCGGCCCATTTAGTTTCTTGTAAGCCAATGATTTTGGGTCTTTGGTTAATAAGAAAAGATTTGACCAGGGCCCTTTTATCCGACTGACCCAACCCTCTCACATTCCAGTTGATGAACTTCATAACGGCACAAATAAAATTCTAAACCGCCCGACTAACCGCGAAGCCCCGCGAGACCCGCTAACACCTCCCTTTCACGGGAGACCCCTTGCGCATTCGAACTTTCTTTTGGCCCCTCCTGAGTCTCGAATAGTATAGACCCCACCTCGATCTGACTCGGCCCTTTCTTTCGTTTAGTCTTTCCGCCTTGGTGAGTTGTTTCCCTTTTTCTATTATCTCTCCATATAAGCCCCTTTTGATCCGCTTGGTACGTTATCCCTAGGTCCCTTCCCATCCTCATTAATCGGGTGCCGGCCTTGATAGTTTCGACGGATCTGATTCTCCGGCTTTCGGCTGAAATTTCCACCCTGTGATTACTCTCTCTGATATCCCCTTCTGATCTAGCTTTTTCATTCATTCTTGTATCTATGTGGTTTGTTGTTGACGACGGGGATCCGCTTTGCTCCTCGAACCTGTGGGCTGGCCCTGTACATTTACACACTTTATCGAAGAAAGAATCAGTAATACCGTGGGGTTCCGTGGGTCTAGAAGGCCCAGGGTCCCGAAAAGAATCATTACAATTAATTAACATATTTTTGGGGTTACCAATTCCCGAGTCATTCCTAGTGTTATCCGTCGGAGTCGTCTCTCTATAGCTGTCCAAAAGAAGACCCGATCCACCCTGCATGGTGATCGGATCGTCATTTTTCCTTTGAAGACCCCTCGTATCCGATTGGCGGTGTGGCGATTGGTGGTGTGGATTGTAAGTAGTATCCACCGGAGTACCCATAGAAATGTTGATGCATGCCCCACTAGGCCCACTGTCATAGCTATCAGTACCGCTAATGTGAGTAAAGGTGCCCTCCAGCATGTAACCAGGTCCATTACCTTTGACATTACTGAACCTGATAGAACCGCTTAATTGTGGGCTGCAACAATGGTTCATGAGACTGCCCCGAGAGCTAATCAGAGATTGACAGATCCAGTTGTCATCTCGATTACTTAATTAGACGTTTCCAGATAGCCATCCTTGCCTTCATAAATGATGGCCGACGTAGGTTGCTTCGTTTCTCGCCCAAAGCTGCATCCATCGCCACATGTCCCAGTTTTGGCTGGCGAATCAGTCATTTTCTCCTCGATCCGCCCGTTGAGTTTGGAAAGTCCCATATCGTCATTAATGAGTGTTGGCCCCCTCGGTAGAACAAAAAGACCCACTTCCCTTTTTCGTGATTTTTCTCTGCGCCAGGCGAAAAGGTTGTTTCTTATAGTTGCACCTTATAGTTAGCGGATTCCCCCTGTTTACTCTTGACTAGGCCAATTCTAGTCCACTCCTAGTTTAGCCAGGTAAATGAGTTCCTAGTTCATGACTCAGCTTAGTTCATAGTCACAAAGTCGGGAGTCGCAATAAATAGGCAAAAATTGGGGAGAATAAAAAAAACAAAATAGGTTTTAAAAAACTATATCATAATATATTTCAAGTGAAAAATAATGGTTTAATGAACTAAATACTACAAAAAGGCAAAATCTAAAGATTTTTTATGAACAAATTGAGTGAAATAGTACAAAACCTCAATGGTTTTTCCCTTTTAAGTGAAAAAAAGGTAAAAAATTTGAACAACATCACAAACATTGCAGATTAATCACTGAATCGCCGATTCAGCCGATTAATCGACGAAAAAATTGGGATGACTGCAAGCCGCTGACTTTTTCTGTTTTTTTGGCAAAAGTACAAACTTTTGTGACTATGGTTTAGTCACTATTTAGGTTGCGAACCGGTCAGGTCAAGTCCAGTCGGGTGTATCCCAGAACTGTACTGACTTGGTTGGGAACACGGTCCAACTTTTGGATCCATACCCAGACCGTTCGCAATTGGGTCCGAGTGTAATTCAATAGACAATTGGATTTCAGGTCAGGCCAGATGTGGACCCGACGCATTTGCAATTGTGTCCAGATCTAGGTCGCCTTTTGGATTTGTCATAAAAGGCACGGTTTTCCCTTCGCTGGCCGGGCTTATTGGAATCCCTAGACACACTAGGTCCAGCTCAACACGACCTGTTTGCACCTCTAATAACAACGGTGACATCTGTGACTTGCTCAAGTGACTCCCGAAGTATATTGCTTTTCTATTTTGGGAGAAAAGCCATCAGCGGCATGTTATGCTCTTTACTAAAAAAATTTGCACTGTGAAAGAATCGCCAAATGCCTCTTCCATCCTTACCGTCAAATTCCAATCCTAAAAACTATGAAATAAGAAAAATTATTGGTTGAAGAGTGCTATCAACCCTAGACACATTTGCCAAAGTATTATTAGCGACTTTTGTTTTTTGGGGAGGAACCGTTGGACATACTCTCAATCCTATGTAATGCATGTGTTTTTATTTATTTTTCTGTTTCCATTCAATTTTTCTTCCATTGGACATACTCGCGTTTTGGATTGGTCATAAAAAGGCATGGTTTTTCCTTTGGTGGCCGGGCTTATTAGAATCACTAGACACACTAGGTCCAGCTCAACGCGACCTGTTTTCACCTCTAATCACAATGGTGATATCCATGGATCAAAAAATCGGATTTTCGATACGTATCGTCCAAACCTCTAGGACGATACGTATCGGGTATCGGACGATACATTCAATGTATCGCTGATACATTGAATGTATTGTCCTAGTACATTTAAAAAAAAAAAATTACCAAAAAATACATTAAAATTCCGGGACAAACGATAAATTGACCGATAATTTGAACGATACAGACGATATGAACGATAAATTGGACGATACGAATGATAATTTGATTGTTTCTAAGGGGCCATAGAAAAACCCTAAAATTCTTGGACGGATGATAAATTGACCGATAATTTGGACGATACAAACGGTATGGACGATACATTGGACGATACGAACGATAATTTGATTGTTTTTTAGGGGGGGCGATAAAAACCCATTTTACCGTATCGTTCCGGTCCAAAATCGATACGTATTGTCCGTACGTATCGGTATCAGACGATATTTTGATCTATGGTGACATCTGTGACTCCTCAAGTCACTTGAGTGACCCGCTCAAGTGACTTCCTAAGTATATTGCATTCTTTTTGGTGGGAAAGCCATCAGCTGCATGTTATGTTCTCGAATATTCTTTTCTAAAAAATTTTGCACTGTGAAAGAATCGCCAAATGCCTCTTCCATCCTTAACGTCAAATTCCAATCCTAAAAACTATTAAACAAAAGAAATTATTGGTTGAAGAGTGACATCGACCCTAGACACATTTGCCAAAATATTGTTACCATGGATCAAAAAATTGGATTTTCAATATGTATCGTCCAAACCTCCAGGACGATACGTATCGCGTATCGGACGATACATTGAGTGTATCGTCTTAGTACATTTTTTTTTTTCAAAAATTCCCCAAAAATACATTAAAATTTTGGGACAAACGATAAAATGACCGACAATTTAAACGATACGGACGATACGAACAATAAATTGGACGATATGAACGATAATTTGACCGATAATTTGATTGTTTCTAAGGGGCCATAGAAAAACCCTAAAATTTTGGGACGGACGATAAATTGACCGATAATTTGGATGATACGGACGATACGAACGATAATGACTGTTTTTTAGGGGGGCGATAAAAACCCATTTTACCGTATCGTTCCGGTCCAAAACCGATATGTATCGTCCGATACGTATCGGACAATATTTTGATCTATGATTGTTACCGACTTTTTTTATTTTGAAAGTGGAAGAGGAACTGTTGGACATACTCTCAATCCTATGTAATGCATGTGTGTTTATTTATGTTTTTGTTCCTTTCAATTTTTCTTCCTCTCAATATATGGCTCTCTTTTGGATTTCTTACAAATAATTTTTAACACATGCTAATGTAATTTAAATAATTTATTTATTTACTTTTTTCCCAATTCTTCTTACACTGTTACTATTTCATTTATATGTGGATTTTAAATTTTAGAATCTTGAGTTTTTCTACTTTGGACAATTTGAATTGGTGGATTGGACTGTCATATATTAGCTGAAGTTTGACTTTAGTTTTGTATGTGATTCTTTTGGTTGGTTGGACTAAAATTTATTTTGATTTTTAAGTTGGTAGTTAGGGACGCATAAACTTATGTTGTGATTGGATGATTCATTTCACTGTTTATCAAGCCTCAAATTCCTCAATAAAATTGTCCTTTATGTTCGCCCAATCATACCAGACTTCATATTATTTTCGCTGAGTATTAGAAATTGTAAATAATTGTAGCATGAAACACGGAGTTGATTCCTTCGAGTCGTGAGTTGACTCGACTTCTCCTCTGCAAATTCACAAGGTTTTTTCTTTTGTAATTACTTAGAGAATTAAAGTATCTCTAGTATAATGGAATTCACTACACTTTTTGCCTCTTAATGAACTTATAACGTGATGTTGAAACCCATAGTGGATTGAAAGTAATGAGTTAGATCTCCACCAATCACCCTTCTTCTTTGATTCCTCCCCAAATCACATTCTTGAATCTTCTTTTACGTAAATGGTACCCTCAAATCGTGCTTTAAAAATTTGAGGGCCCTAAAAAGCATTCAACTTCTGTGTTATTTGAGTTTCTAATACCAATCTGACTTGCAAATGCTTTTATCACAACACTTGGTGATTGTGAGATACCCTGTCAGTGATAACTATTTTACTATACCAAAATTATCACCTTGCAAGTGCACAAGGGAATTGTAGCACAGGTAAGGCCCGATCTTCAGGAAAATCTTTTGATAAGAATACGTCTATAAGCCTTTAGAAAATAAGTTGGTTTTGATTTTTAAAACTAATTGCAGAAAGTAAATAGGTTTGATTTTAAGAATTAATTGTAGCTAATGCTGAAAAAGTAGAGTTGCAAAGATAGATAAGGAAAACAAGTCTAGGTTTCCTAATCGCAGATTCTTAATCCTAATTAATTATCTATAATTCCTTTGAATTTTGTAATTATCTTAAGGCGGCAACGGCAACATAAGAAGAATATAAGATTAGTTTAAGGTAACAACAACAACATAAACTTCTCTAGCAGTAATCTTGTTAATGAAACTAACTAAGACTCAACGAAAACATAGTTGGGTGATGAAAGTTTAGTAATTCTAAACCTAAGGTGACAACGACAACATAGTATTTAGAACTATAGAAATCTTGAATACCTTTTAAAACTCATAGACAAGTTCTAAAACTCCTATTCATTAACCAATTATAATATGAATTCAAAAGAATAAGAAAATAATTAACTATTCATACTTATCTTTGATATATCCCAGACTTTAAAAGACCCAACCACGCATCTCCATAATAATAGATTTCATTAATTGTAAAGAAATTACAGAGCACACAATGAAAACTTAGTAAACTTCTAAACCTATGTCTAGAAAACTCTCTATGAATTAAAATCTATCTATTTGTAGCTCTATATATATTGATAACAAAAAGTCCTAAAAATCAGATTACAAATCCTAAAAAATTAGAAATCTATTTAAACTGAAACTTCCAAAAATATGTGCTTCTTGATCAATCTTGAGTCTGGAATCGTGAGCTAGCATCTGAGGATTCTCTACCATCTTGACTATGTAGGATCATCTTGTGCAATCGTGGCTCAATTTGGAATTGGCCGAGGCAACAACCTATGCAATCATGAATCAGGATTGCATGAGCTTTGTGAATAAGATGGGATCTTGATTCTTCTGTGCAATCCTGATTCACTGCGATCCATCATGATTATTTAAGAGACTTCTCGTGCCAAGTCACAATCAATCGTGACTCATTCCTCATGAGATCGCAATCTACGATTGCAAGGGATCTCTTCTCGGGAGATCTTATATTTGAATTTACTTGTCACGATCAATCGTGACAATCGTCCAAGGTCACAATCAATCGTGACCTTACTCTTCTTCAATCCTTTTCCTCATGATTCATTGCGAGTTCTGATTTATGCAATCCTCTTCAACTTTTTATGCAATCTTGTGGTATTCTCCAAGGGCTGAGATCTTTGACCAGTCTTTGACTTTACTTTCTCATTGATCTTTTCTCTCCTAGGTCAAAGTACCTCTTTAGCTTTTGATCAATTCAGATTCTAGATCACTCTGGTACTGTTGGATCTCATCTTCAAGTGCTATTTTAGGTGATTCCGTACAGATTTCTCCTCAAAGTTCATCCACCTGTTAAGACTTAAGAATAACTCAAGACATTGCATTAGTATTCAATTTGAACTAACAAGGCTTTGTATTTGGCTTGTAATGGGGTCTATTTGAGGTTCGAAAGAAAGGGTATAGGGATTTAAAATTTCTGAGAATTCAGTCTTTAATTACTCCTCCAAACCTATTCTTCCTCATCTTAAATTTGTTCAGCTCAAATAGATTCAAGAAGTTAGATCACTTCTTCCTATTTAACAAACTTTGTAGCTTTCTTGCATGTTATGACTCTCTTTTGACTTGTTCTTTTCTTCTTTCTTTCTTTAAAATTTTTTCTCAACTAACTTATCCCAATTTTTTTTCGGGATTTGGAAGACTTTGCCTCTCTTTTTCTTTTATAAGAACATACCACATGTTTTTCTTTTCACCTTTCTTTTACAAGATCCTTTCAATTTCTTTTCTGCAACTCATTTTCAAATTTTCATTCTCATTCAGTTCTCCTACTCTCCCTTTGTTCTAATTTCTCAAAACTACAAAGGTAAAAGACTAAGAAACTCATGAATGTTGGTTTCAAGGTATTTTGATTAGGTCACAAAGAAATATAAGGCGCTATTCATCTAGGCTTCAAATATTGGTTCAAGAGATATAATGTATGGGTTTTTGGCTTTTATGGCTCAAACTACCAAAAGATGGCCTTCTCTCATCTCCAAGTTCACTAGTAATGTTGTCATATTGTTTTGATATCTATGGTAGGTAGTTCTAGAATCAAACAAATACATTTGTAGTCATGATTTCAAGAAAGAAAATGAGATTTTAACAATTCTCGAAGTTCAAAGAAAATATGGAAATTAAGCACTTAGAATTATTAACTCTCACAAAGATCAGGTGTATGGCTCAAAAGCTCATTGGTTCTTTATATTTTGAAACTAAACTCTAAAATCCAAAGTTCAAAGTAATTCATAGTTTCAAAATTTTCAGATTTGGTACAAGTGTGCAATTGACTGAGCATGAATATCAACTAAATCCGATCATTAATTGAGAATGTTTTTCTAAGATATTTGCAAACTGTAATTGAAATCAAACTCTTTACTCACATTTATTATACTAACTTAAGTTTAAACACGCAAATTCAAACATTTGACATAAATTAAAAACAAACAAACAAGCAAACAAAAGGAAAACACATTTTTTTACACAATTATATATATATATATATATATATATATATATATATATATATATATCAAACTAATAAAAACAAACAGAAGAAAACATGATTGTGCCCCCCAACTTAAAGGAAACAATGTCCTCATTGTAAACCCGAAGAGAAAAAGAATCTCACCTTGTGAGCGTAAACATAAATGTGTACATGATTACCAAATTTTCTCACTCCATGCGCAGTCCTCCTTGAATAATGTCAGCTTGAGCTTCAAGTGGAGGGCTTCCAACAGATCCGGGCATAGATGATGATGATGTTGGTGGGGCTTCCCTTGCCAAGGATATAGGTAATGAGCTGCCTTGTATTTCGCTCCTTGGAGTGTAAACAACCATTGCAGTCGCAACATCAATTTCGTCCAGTTCTTCTTCCTCTTCACTCTCGGTCATAGGATCTAGCACTGAATCACTTTCTCTCATTTTAAGTTCATTTTGTAAGTTGTGGCTCCATATCTCAAGGGCTTCCTTTTCTTCTTGAAGCATGGCATAGCGATTCTCCACTACCCTACTTTCCTCTTGGGCATGCCTCAAGGCATTATCATCATTGGTCAACTTAGAGATGATAGAGGACTTTAGTTGAATTTCAGTGCGAAGCTTCTCATTTTGGCTTTTCAATCTTGCTATTGCATGTATGCCTCCATCTTGAACGACATTCAATTTTGCCTTTTGCCGGGCTATTTTCGATTTCAGCTCATCATTTTCGGATTGAAATTTCCGAATGGTTCTTGGGCTTGGATGTATGCCCGCTCTTTTTGAATTGGAGTCCTCTGAAGCAAATTCACTTCATGCTTTTCAATCTAGCATTTTCTTCCTAATACTTGGCATTTTACTGTTTCAGTTTTCCTTTCTCCTCCATTAACATCATAATTTTGACTGCCACTTGAGTGGCATGTTGCTTGATGTTGGCTATGGAAGTTTGGAGTTGCCGGTGGACATCATTTTTGGCTTTCAGGTACATAGCAGTACCCGTTTCTTACATGATCTGTTGCTTGATCCTCTCTTGATATGTGAGTCTCTCTTGTCTTGAAGGGCCCTCGGTTCCGGGAATGACAGACCGAGAAGAGGGTGCAATGGGAATGACGGGATCAGGGAGAGTGCGGGTTGTGGGGCTAGTGCTAGAAGTCCCTACCTCATTGTGGACAGTTGTGTCCACTCCTTGGGGAATGATTTCAGCCTTAAGCACAGTAACCTCGCCTATCAGGCCCAATAACAACACAGGGACTCATGAAAGGCGTTTGACATTTTCTTTTTGCCATGTTTCCATCTCAAAAAATCTTCGTTCCCATTCGGGAGCGAGTCTTGATGCGGTCGAGATGGAAACAATAGTAGAAGTAACCACGGGTGGTGAGACATCACAGTAAGGTTGTGAAATGCCCAACAGGTATTTAGCTAACGCTAGTGGAAGCCATGGTGCTCACCACCGGGATATCACGCGCATTCCCCTGTTTTAATATAACTTATATAACTGCTTCAATGGAGACTTGAATCTGCTCAACAGATCTTATAACAAAAGGAGCAGGAGCAAATTCAGTGAAGACAGGGATGCTTGGTATTGAAGCACTCAGTGGTGATGTTTGTGTTTGGTGGTATGTGGGATCGTCTCCTCTGCTATGATAGAAACAATGGATGGTACAGAAGGAGATCTAGGACTATCAAGTCCTGCTTCACTTACAAATGGCAGAGAGCCCATCATAGATGATGAATCAGGGAGTGCAGGACCTGATGGTGAGTCCAAAGAGGGATCATAATATGGGGATGATGGTTGGAGAGGCGAAGATTCTGCAGACAATCCAGGTGACGTGAGAACCAAACTCAATGGGGAAGTAAAAGTACTAACTCCCGCGGGTGGAGTAGAAGTACTCACACCCCCAATCATCACTACATCATGGGAAGCAATGAGAAAAGTTGTAGTCAAGACAGGTGGACTGTCTTGGGCTACATCTGGTGCCACAGAAGCGTCACCAAAGTCCGTACTAGTGGCCGGTGTGGTAGTGGCCACAGTAGCAGAGGGTACATAGGTACCACTCCTCTTACCCTTCTTTTTGAAGTAATCATCGGGTATTTTCTTTCTGTTCTCCTCCCAAATTCATAGTTACTCCCAAATTCATAGTTACACCCAACAGTTATAAAAGGACTCTTACCCTTCTCTCCCTCTTACTCTTACTTTTACCCTTCTCACCAAAGTCCTTTTATACATCGGGTACATAGTTCCACTCCTCTTACTCTTACCCTTCTCTCCCTCTTCAAATTCATAGTTACACTCGGTAAGAAGGCGAGTGATCAAGCCGCCAAAAAGGAGATCAAGTTTGGCTTTCTTGTATTTCACTTGAGTCAGCTTGTCTCTCACGACATCCATCACCTCAAGGAGGTAGCTCGATATATCAAACCAATAGCCCTTGAAAATGGAGTAAAGGGCTTTCACAAAGTCGATTCTCCGTTCAGTACCATGGCCTGTTGGGTGGATAGTCTTATAGATCAAGACATTCATAAAGTGGAGGGTCAAGTTCTTGACCGCCAACTCTTTCCTCACAAATTTGGATTTATCGATTTGCGGTCGACCCAACATTTATGTGGCCATCTAAATAAAATCGATGAGGGAGGTCAGTTGTGGCAAAAGGGTGGTATTTTCAGGCATTTCGACTGGAATGGCAGTGACCTGTGCTATCAGTTCACATGTGACGTTAATGGTTAAACCATCATTTTTTGTGAATAGCACAGGTGCTCCCATGTTGGCCTCGTTCCGCGTCCTTTTATAAAATAATTTCACAGGCCTCAGATACGTCGGGACCGGCTTTGGAGCTAAGAAATAATCAAGCTGGGCATCGATGAAGAACTTGATAGCTGACTTGGCTGTTTCAAAGTCAAGATAAAAGCTCTGGGGACCCAGCCTCCAATGAGATGTTATTTCATTGTGAAAGGGGGTCGGTCAAACACTCTTTGGGCTTGAGAAGTAGGGATAGGTGTCGTGGTCTTGAGTGTGGCCACCTTTTTCCCTTTATCAGCTGCTTTGCCTTTGGAGGCAGCAACATCAGATTTAGTGCTCTGTGTAGCACCAATTTCCATGCGTCCCTGAGGCAAATCCTTGATGATTGCCTCAGTGGACTTAGCTTTCTTTTTAGGTGGGGCTGCTGCCTTAAGATTAGTCTGGGCAGTGCTGGCAGCAGCCTGTGTGTTGTGTACACACGGGGAAGTGATCTCAGGGCTATCACTCTTGGATACCTCTCTCGCCCTCTTGGTAGCTCAATTCTTTCTCTGTCGGCCTTAGTTCTTGCCATAAGACTAACAACACAAGTCCTGGAAATTAAAAGGAATAAATTCAATTACAAGCACTCTAATTTATGCATGCCAAACAGAGCAAAGGAAATCGTGCAATCATACAACACATATCACATTCCATACCCTGCACATCATACAGGACTAGGGTTCATCCTCCACACCTCGTCACCTCTAGTCAATATATGCTATTGATCTCATCTTCCAGTTGGTTTTAAAATTGCATATAATTTTCAAAAGCCAAATTAAAGATAGAGTGATTTGAGTTTTCCGAAAATTACCTTAGCAGCGTCCTTAAGAACAAACCCTAGCTCCCTTTGTATTGCACATAAATCTTCAGTTCTTCGACATTGGCACGTACAATCTCTTTTAGAATAGGAGAATTCCATCATCACAAGTGGCGAAATTAGGCTTTGCCCCATGAGCCAATGTATGAATGATCTTCATAACTTCTGGATCGGAACGCTGCTCTGTCTTGATGCAGTCAACAAAGGCTGGCTTAATTATTAAATTGGATATGTAAGCTCCCTCGCTCTTCTCGTGAGGCATGCGTTGAACTGGCATATTTCATCAAAGGTCTCCAAGGTTTTAGCCGAGCTAATAACCCTCATGACTTCCTATTAAGCGCGTCTGCAACAACGTTAGCTTTACCGGGATGATAGGTAATCAAACAATCGTAATCCTTTATAATCATATACTCCATCCATCGACGATGCCTCATGTTTAAATATTTTTTAGAAGAGGTATTTGATGCTCTCGTGATCGGTGTACACGTCGAGCATCTCACCATACATATGGTGGCTCCATATCTTCAACGCAACAATGACCGCAGCCAACCGTTAGTCATGAATTGGATAGTTCGTCTCATGCTCCTTCAGTTGTTTGGTATACAGTCACCTTCTTGTGTTGCATCAATATGCAGTCGAGTCCCTGATGAAACACATCACTAAATATCTCGTAGTCGTCGTTTCCTGAAGGCAACGTGAGAACTAGGGTGGTCGCAATCCTCTTTTTCAACTCTATGAAGCTTCTCTCGCACTTATCCGCCTTTATAAATTTGGTATTTTAGCGAGTAAGTTGACTGAGGGAAGGGAAATCTTGTAGAATCCTTTGACAAAGCGACGATAATACCCCACTAATCCGAGGAAACTCTTTATCTTCTATGATGTTTCTCGGAGGTTGCCAATTGATAATTGTATCGACCTTCGCTGGATCGACGGATACTCCCTCAACTTATATGATGTGGTCTAGGAATGCCACCTTCTTCAACTAGAACTCGCATTTGCTTAGTTGTTCTATGTTCACAAAGTGTTGAAGTGCAATCCGTAAGAGTCTTGCGTGCTCTTCCATGGAACGGGAATAAATGAGAATTTTGTCAATGAATATGACCACAAATGTATCGATGTACTCTATGAATACCCAATTCATGAGATCCGTGAATACGGCGGGGGTGAGTTCGAAAGGCATGATGGGAAACTCATAGTGTCCATGCTTCGTTTTAGAATAGAGGTTCTAGTTATCATTTGGGTGTGTCAGAAGTATGTTTAAGTTGTAATGTGTTTTCCTTCTTCCTATTCTTCTGATATCCTTGGGATATTGTATGAAGTAAAGGGGTTTGAGTCTAACGTACTGAACCCTAATTTCTCCCTTCCTTCTCTTCTTCCCTATCTTTTTCTTCTTCCTCTTAACCCTGTGCCTAACTTATTAGCTTAAAATCAACTTGGTGCCAGAGCAGGACCATCAGAATTAACACCTATTGCTGATGCCATCTCTCTTCCCGCTGAAGTCATGCTAACGTCATCACCAAGGGTCAAAATCTCGCGTTTCCGATACGTATCGTCCGAGCTCCAAACCGATACGTATTGGACGATACGTATCGGAATAGTAACTTATCGGACGATACATTGAATGTATCGTCCGAGCCTTCCCATATAAATTGGACGATACAGTACATTGAATGTACCGTATCGTCCTAGTCCAATACCGATACATATCGTCCGATACGTATCAGTATCGGACGATATTTTGATCCATGGTCATCACTGATGGATCGGACCACTGAGATTTTTCAGGATTTGGAATCGAAATTCCGGGTACATCTTTTTAATACTTGGAAGTCATCTAGACTGGTTTTGAAGATATATTTCGGATCAGGGGTTTCACTGTTTTCTTAGAAAGCCCACAAAAGATGTGCCACATATGGTTTGAACCAGATTGAAAAGAGGAATAAGTTGGTTGTGATCTCGTTGCATTTGGAGATATGTGGAAAAAGATCCATTGATTATTGTCTTAACCTAATTTTTTCATGATTTATGAAATCTCTGGCGCCCTTGATATTTGCTGTCGAATTTTCATGAGTCATGAAATCTGTGGCGCCCTTGATATGTGCTTTCGATCTTCCATGGTAGTGGATAGGGTTTGGATCGGTTTTCATCACCCAACACTTTGAATGCAGCCTTGTAATGATTAGGTATGTATGCTGTAAGATTTGATGCTTTTTGAGTAGGGTCAGGACTCTCGCACTTGAAGCCTATATTCTTGGGTAAATCAGTGTGACAAAGGTAGTGGTGGCTTGTGTTTTGATCAATCATGCTATTGATCAGTTTTTTTACTTTGTATTATCTTCATGGTTGTGTAGCTGAGGTAATCCTGGTGGTATATTGTGGTGTATAGACAGTACAGTGTTGGTAATGTTGTTAATAGTCCAGTGTGGGCTTGTTGATTTGATCTGGTTGTGTTGGAAGAATTGAAAATCAATGTTGGTAGTGGGACCAATTACCTTAAGTAATTGAGTACCTTTATTTCCACCCACCAAATCTTTGAGTTCACCTAGTTATGTGGGTGTACAACTTTAAAAAACCGAATCTTTAAGTTCGCCCACTTATTCGGGCGAATATTTTGTATAGGATTCACCCACGTGAATTCTTTCTGTACACCCACATCTTCTTCCCCGCTCGACGACGCTGACGATGATGTCGGTGATGACGATGCCTACTGGTGATGCCAATGCCTACACCGGTGATGCCGAAGAAGAAGCCCACGAAACCTCTTGAAACCATAAGAAGAAGCCATGAACTTTTGAAACCCTAAGAAGTCATGAAACCCTTTTGAAACTCTAAGAAGAAGCCATGAAACTCTCTTGAAACTTCAAAATTCAAGTACTCCTTTTGAAAAATCTCTAAAAAGGAGAAACATTAGAAGAAAAAAAAGTGTCTGTGTGTGACGGTGGGTACCCACTGTCAGTTTTTTAAATCTGGCAGTGGGTACCCACTGCCAATGGGTACCCATTGTAGTTTAAAGCTGACGGTGGGTACCCACTATCAGATTTAAAAAACTGATAGTGGGTACCCATCGTCAGTTTTAAACCATTGATAGTGGGTACCCACCGTCACACACAAACAAGTTTTTTTTTCTTCTTACATTTCTCTTTCTTTTAAGGGTTTCCAAGGGTTTTTTATAAATTTAAAGAGGAAGGAGAAGTTGAAGAAGTGTGTTTCAAAAGTGTTTCACAAGGATGTATCACTCGTTGGAATGAAAGGAGAATTGGGTTCCATGGGGGTATATGACTCACCGAACTAAAAATCTCGCCGGAACGCATGAAGAAGAAGTGGGTTTCATGGGAGTGAACGACTCACTGAAATGGAGTACTTGCCGAAACGATGGAGAAGAAGAATTTCAAAGGGGGTTTCATGGGGGTGAACGATTCACCGGAGTACTCGCCGGAACGATGGGGGAAGAGAAAGAGGAAGAGAAAGAAGATGAAAACAACACCCAAATTAGTGGGTGAACTTTTGGATTTCACTCACTACCAACCGAATCTTTGAGGGCACTCACAAATTGCCTCTTTTTCCCTTCGCATGTGTCTACGTGGGTGAACTCAAAGATTTGATGGGTGGAAATAGATGTACTGTAATTCTATGGGACCAATTACCTTACGTGGTCACAATTCGCTGCCATGTTTTTGGGTTGCAAAAGAAAGTTGGGGTACATAAATTGGAGCATTCCTGAACCTGATGTTGGGGATCCTAAACTTGGTGACTGGGAATGTGATAAGTTCACAGTGATGACCTGGCTACTCCATTCTATGCAGCCCACTACCAATCGATCATTTATGTAGCCACGAATGCTAAAGAATTTGGAATGCTATTTGTGATGCCTTCTCCTAAAGGCATAACGTTGCTAAGAGGTTTCAGTTGATTGACCGGATTAGCATACTTGTGAAGATGAAAAATCCATTGGGGAGCAAGGATCAAAATATCGGCCAAAATTACGGCTGAAAACCGATAATTTGGCCGAAATTACGGCCGATAATTTCAATCCCATACAAAATATGACCGAAATTTCGGTCCAAGTTATCGTTTCGGTGAGGACCGAAACTGATAATTTGAACCGAAATTTCGGTCATTTCGGCTGAAATTTTGATCCTTGTTGGGGAGTACTATACATTGCTGTGAAGTATGTGGGATCAATTGGCACAATACCAGGAAAATGACGTGGGAAACGGGTGTCTTAGTAAACCAAGATGCAATGAGTCTACAAGCCGAGTCAATCACACTCTGGATCAGTAGAAAATATTCGAAATGTTGAGAGGGCGTAGTTGGCGGGAGGAGTGGGTGATGCCAATCCTATGCTGATCTTGGCAAACATAAAAGCATAACCTCTTATGCTGCTGGAGGCTGATTTGGGAAGGATGTGTAATGGAAGGCCGCGGAAGAAGCGGCCACAATAATAGGCAAAGGTATAGGAGCAGGAGTACTAGAAGTAGGAATAGGACTAGTCTCAAGGTGAGGAGAAACATAGGGAAAGTTGTAAAAAAAATTACATCAATAGAAAAGGAAATACCGATGTGTCTTGGGCTCATAACACTTGTATCCCTTATATTTACTCAAATAACCAATGACGATATACTTAATAGCACGATCATCTAATTCATTTCAACAAGGACAAAAATTCTGAACAAAACAAGTACACTAAAAAACACGTTCAATAGGAAACATGGAATGAGTAGGACTCAAGGTTAGAAAAGGAGTGCTTTTTTTAAAACGGTAACAAATTAAATATATTAAAAAACGAAACAAAAAGGAACTACATACCTTAGTGGGTAGTAAGAAACTACCCAGGCAAAGAGAACCCCCCCCCCCCCCTGGCAAAAAAAAAAAAAAAAGCACTCACCCAGGGAGCCGAGTAGATCTGCTAACCAAACCAACCCCCATCGCGAAGACACATCCCAAAAGGAGTTAAGGATTACAACAGTCCCATAACCTTAAGAAATGTTGAAAGCCGTCATTGAACTCAGTCATCTTGACAACATTCCAGCTAACCACCAAGTCTCTAATATCGCAGACGACCAACTTCAAAGGTTTAGTGATGCGGGAACTATCACATGCAATGCTAGGACTAAGATTAAGATTAAAATTAATTTAAACAATTAAAAATAATAAATTTCCTAACAAATTATCAAGGAAATATTCTAAAAATTCAATTACGGCCCAAAATAGCATTACTTTTCATGTACATTCCCTATCGGATCTAGAAGACGAGGGTTCTTACGAACGACTAGATCTCCGATAGTTTTAGGGCGGCGAACGAACTCACAAGCTGGTTCTCTCAATACCATACAAAATAAAAGGGTTAATTAATGCTTTACTAAAGATAGGTAGGTTGATTTTGAATTTTATGAGATAAATAGGCTAGATCTGGGATTTAATTATCTAAACTATGGTTATGCTACATACGCCAATCATGGATCAAAAGAAGATAGAGATGGAAGAAAAGTTAGTCTCGCACCAAACCGCACGCGGGATCGAAGAATCGCTCTCCGTTTTGAGAGAATACACCCTCACGAAAGTTTAGAACTCTCAAATTTGCAAAAGCAATTTTAATTTACCAAAAACTAATAATAAAATTGTTTACAAGTCTTTAAATAGGTTAACCAAAACCCTAATACGAAATTAGAAGAGTCCTAATGCAATAAAATACAATGAAAATTTTTGACGAAAAATATTAACTGCCGTCAAAATTCGCGTAACTGGTCGATCGATCAAATCAGGAGTCGATCGATCGACTGAGAAACTAATTAATTCGCCTGACGCCAAAGATTTAAATTGATCGATCGAAATTTCCTGCTCGATCGATCAACTAAGAAGTATAACTTCGCCTCAGAATTTTTGTCCACTGTCCATCCTCGATCAATCGACCATTGGAGTCGATCGATCAACTAAGCACTTTTTAGTCCTTCAAATTTTATCTGTTTTCTTTTCTTTCGCCTCTGATGTTCTTCTTCCCCCTTCAGTATATTACTGGCAGATGCTTGAATCTGATGTCCCTATCAACTCTCCCTGGGTTAGAAGGATTCGTCCCCAATGAATACTGGTTGTGATAGGTCCAAGAGATCCGGATCAATCTGCTGAAACTCTTCCTTTGTAATCCACGTATTCTCTGAATCGGTTTTGGTCTTCCACTTGACCAATTATTTCTGAAGATCCCCTTGGTTGGTGGACACAATCTGATCTTCCAACACATCTTTGATGATCTCACGAGTTTGACGAGTAGGTGGAGGTAATGGTGTGGGTAGGGGAATAACTGGAGCGTCAAATGTAGAAGGTTCAAAGGGGTTGGCAGGGATGGTTGCATGACCATGGAATGAAACGAGATCCTCTACGTTGAAGGTCGTGCTAATCCCCAATTCCAGCGGCAGTTCTAAGAACGTATGCTTTTGATCCAGCACGCTTCAAGATCTTATAAGGTCCAGTACCACGAGCTTGTAACTTCTTTGCAATTCTTTGCGGGAATTGCTCGGGTCTATTCCGAACCATAAAAAATCACCCTCTTGAAATTTTTTGAACCGTCTATGAGAATCTGTAGAAAACTTGGATGTTTCATTATTCACGTTAATTCTTTTCTTAATCTCAGCATGTAACTCATGAATGCAATACGCAAATGTAGATGCAGACTCTGATGACCTTTGATGAATGGACATTGGAATGAGATCCATAGGTATCCTAGGTTTATACCCATGCACAATTTGGAACGGACTCATGCCTGTGATTTTATTAACTGAATTGTTATATGCAAACTCAGCGACCGGTAAGATGGAATCCCAACTCCTAATGTGCTCACCTACTAGACGCCGTAACAGATTGTTTTGACTCCTATTGACGACCTCGGTATGCCCATCAGTTTGGGGATGATATGCAGATGAAAATTGAAGTCGGGTCCCCATTTTGTGTCACAAAGTCTTCCAAATGTAGTTGAAAATTTTCACTTCGCGGTCAAACACTGTAGTTTTAGGTAAACCGTGTAGACGAACGACCTCGTTTAAGAAAAGGGTAGCAATGTTACTTGCATCGGAGGCCTTCGAACACGCAATGAAGTGGGCCATTTTTGAGAAACGATCTACAACGACTAATACCGAGTAGTGCTTTCGGAGGGTTTTGGGGAGGCCTAACACAAAATTCATAGACAGGTCTTGCCACAGGGTGTGGAACCGGTAAAGGTGTGTATAATCTGGTGTTTTGCTTTGCTTTGCCAGTTGACAAACACGACACTGACTGATAATTTTGGCAATATCTCGGATGAGATTGGGCCAATAGAATCGGTCTTCAACCAATGCAACGGTTTTGTTGTGACCAAAATGGTCGACAACCCTTCCAACATGCAATTCCTAAATAAGAAAGTCTCGCAAAGAAGTGCGGGGAATACACAATCGGTAGCATGGATCAAAATATCGTCCGATACCGATGCGTATCGGTATCAAACTTGGACGATACGGTACATTCAATGTACCGTATCGCCATTTTGTATGTAGATGCCCCGGATGATACATTCAACGTATCGTCTGGTATTTTACTATTCCGATACATATCGTCCGATACGTATCGGTTTTGAGCTCAGACGATATGTATCCGATACCCGAAATTTTGACCCATGATCGGTAGTTTACCACTCAAAAGTGAGGTGTACTCTTTACCAAAATCCGGACATGTGGGATAATTCTCCACGAGGCGATCGAATCTGGTTTCCTCAACACTTACTGAGTGCACCGTTGTCACTCTACGGCTAAGCGTGTCAACACAAGCAATTAAAATGCTAGTGCTTTTATTATTGAAAAGTGTGGGTAAAAATAAATCAAAGAAAGGAGGGATGAAATAGAATGATACAGTACAAAACAACAATCTAAACACAACCTGCAAGATACAGGGCTGTTGTAGCAAGTTTTAATAAGTAAGAGTTTGTTCCACAGGGAGTGATGATCTAAACCACAAGGGTTGTATAGTAAATCTCCAGATCTAGCTACAGATCTGACAATTCTAAACCTAAACTAGAAAGCAAGGTGAAGAGAGGGTGTTTAAGTGTCACAACTAAACTAAAAACATGAATAAACTGCAGCTAAAGAAAGGGGAAAAAGAAGGATGATGATGGTGTGATAAAATAAAGTAAAAAGATGAAGTAGGTAGTTGTGGGTAAATCAGCACTGCAACTCAGATCAAGAACTAGATCTGCAGCAATCCTTCAGATGACTATAAGCATATCTGCGAGGTAGAAGAATCTAACCTAACCCGGAGGTATGGACTAATCTTAGGGCTGTATTTTGTCCACTTGAATGGTCACAAAATACCCCAGGGATTTCATCCAATCAAAAGGTTAGATTAGAACAAGAAAACCATTGCAGACACTATGTGTGCAAAGCAACTAGCTCATGCAACTATAGGAGCAAACAGTCCATAGAGATCTGGTGAGAACCACTAGAAATCACAGGCTGAATGAGGACTTAGATTCAGCTGGTCATTGCTACAAAAAAGCCTGCAATGACCCAGCTCACAAGTCTACAATCTGTGCAAAAACTCAGGTCTATTCACTGAAAATAGGATTGCAAAACAGAGGAGGGGTTGGGTTTGTAGCTGTCTCTCATTTGGCTGCAAGCACAAATGCATAGAAAAATAATCTGGCTCAACTCTGCCCACTAAAATGGTCACAGGCTATCCCAGAGGTTATCCTAATCACAGAGGTTAGAGATAGAACATGGATACTACTACTGTCTTTATGGCTACATGGCTACAAGCACATACCTCCATAGGAGCATCAAACCTATATAAATCTATGTGAAAAAATACAGGTAAAATATAGATTGAATGGAGCTTTAAAACTGGCATTTCATTGAATAAAAAGAACTTACAATGATTGCCCTCAAGGCAACAGTTTGTGCAAATCCCCAAAACTACTCTCAATGCTTATACAAAACCGATTACAAAACTGAAATGGGCCTAGCTGCTACAAAGAAAATCAACCCAACCTTGCATTTGAGCTAAGGAAAAAGAAAGGGAAAAAGTAAAAAGAAAACTAAAACCCTAAAAAGATAAATGAACTCAGGCTAATCCTGGCTCTGATCCAGCTAATCTGGATGATTTTACAAAATAGATTTAATATATTTATACAATCCGTAACAGAATTGATGTGCACTAGCCAATGAGAAATAAGATGCTTGGAGTTGCTGTCATGACCCTTTTGTGGCCAAGTAATTGCCTTGGGATGTGTGAGACAACTAAGCACATTGGGATGTGTGCCCTAGAACCTGTAGAATCCCCAAAATACCCTTGTATGTTCAAACATAGCAGCTGGAACCCGTGCCTCGACAACATGGGCTTCAGATTTGCATTCTCGAGCAGTTCTCGAGAGGTTACTGGCTTTAGCCAGCTTCAGAATTCTGGTCTCGAGTAGTCACTCGAGATGATGAAAATACACTCTTTTAACTGCTTGAGTGGATAAAATGTGTACTCTGCATCTACTCGAGTGGTTTAAATAATGCAACTCGAGTGGTTCAACTACAGATTCAGCCAACTGCTCGAGATGTTGGAATAAATGCAGCTTTAAGCTGCTCGAGTTCATATTGAACTGCTTGAGTATGAATAAAACTCCAGGTTGCAGCTTGAGTAGTTCAACTCTACAACTCGACAGGCTGTAATCACAGCACATGCAGCTCGAGTGGTTGTCTTCAGCTGCTCGAATGTATAAATTGCCGCTTTAAATTGCTCGAGTTCCACTTTGCTTCAGGTCTTCAACTCGAGTGGTTGAGTGTGAGGCTTCAGCAACTGCTCGAGATGTTGCAGGCAGCAGCTCGAGAGGTTGTAACACTCCAGCCAGCAACTCAACAGCATGAGTTCCTTCTGCACTGAGCTCGACAGGCTGGCTGCTTCAACTGTGCTCGAGTGTTTGTGTAGCAGCTGCAAGGAACTACTCGACAGCCTGAATGGCTGCAGCTGCTCAAGTGCAACAATGCATAGCACTAATGCTGCATCAGCCAACTGCTCGACATCAGCAGTGCTGTTTTGGTCTTCTGAATTGCAGCTGCTTGAACTCTCTAAGTCTTCGAATCTGCACCTGCTCGATTTCAACAATAAGGTGCTCGACCAGCTTGTTGCTTCAGGATTGCAGGTCGAGAGGTTGCTGCATTACTCGAGTGGTTTAATTTCCAGCAAAGGCAGCTGCTCGGCAGGCTTAAGTATTACTGCACAGCAGCTTCAGCAATGTGGCTTGGATCTGTGTATAGCTTCCACTCTCCAGCTGCTCATCTTCAGTTCTACAACTCAACAGCCTGGTTTCTCAGCACTTGCAGCTGGTGTGCTCGAGTATATGGTGCTGAGGTTGCTGAGCTGCTCGAGTCACCATTTGCTGCAGCATTGATATGCTTAGGCTGGTTGTAAGGAGACTGATGTAGCTGTCATGTGCCCAACTGATGTTCTATTTACCCCATTGCAGCAGCACTCCATAACTTTGACTCCTCTTCTCACTCTCAACAGGCCTTCTAGGACCCAAATGTATGCAAAACATCCCCAATGGTGTGAACCACCATGGTGCAGTTAATGTAAACTTATCAGCTCCACAACTTAACTCAGAATTCTTTCTTCTTGGCTTGAAAAAAATGGATTGCAGCATTAAGCTATATTTTCCTGTCATCTAAAAAAATACACTTAAAAACACATTATTAAGCAGCTCAAAGGTTCATCAAAGGTCAGGTTAAAAGGTGGAAAGTGGTATATTTCAGTGCTCAACATGCGTCAGCAACTCCATTATCTATACCAGTCCTATGTTTCAGCACAAAGATGAACCCTTGAACTTGCTCAACCCATTTCACATGTTGTGGGTTCAACTTCTTTTGGAAACTCAAAAACGAAAGGGCTTTGTGATCCGAGAACAAGACGAATTCATGTGGTAGTAGATAGTGTTTTCAATATTTAAGATATTGTACTAACGCATAGAATTTTTTGTTGTAGGTCGAGTATTTCTGTCTGACCTCATTTAGCTTTTCATTGATATAAGCTATCGGGTGGCCCTACTGGCTCAATCCTCCTTCAATACCTACGCCTGACGCTTCACACTCTACCTTAAAGACTTTAGAAAAGTTGGGAAGGGGCATAACATGAGCTTCAGTCATTCGGGACTTGATCTCCTTAAAGGCTTTAGCCGTGGCAGCTGTCCATTTAAACTCTCCCTTTTTTATACAATCAGTGATAGGGGAAGTTACCGTACTGAAGTTATGGATGAACCGTCTGTAGAATGTAGCTAACCCATGGAAGCTACGGACTTCGTGAATATTCTGAGGTTCAGGCCATTCTATGATAGCCTTAACCTTTTCGGAGTCCGCAGTCATCCCTTCAGAAGTCACGACAAACCTTAAGATGACAACACTATTTGACATGAATGTACACTTCTTCAGGTTTGCGTATAATTTCTCTCCTCTAAGAGTCATACAAACTTGCCTTAAGTGGTCCAAGTGTTGGTTCTTGTTGTGACTATAGATAAGGGTGTCGTCGAAATAGACCACAAGGAACTTGTCTATGAAAGGCCTCAACACCTGTGTCGATCTGCATGAAGGTACTCAGGGTGTTTGAAAGCCTGAACGACATGACAAACGACTCATACAAACCATCTTTAGTTTTGAAGGTAGTTTTCCACTCGTCCCCTGGACGAACTCGAATCTGATGGTACCCACTCTTCAAATTGACCTTCAAAAATATTGTGGCACCGACCATCATGTCCAACATATCGTCCAGTCTTGGTATTGGGAACCGATACGTGGCCGTGATCTTGTTAATAGCGCGACTATCAACACACATCCTCCAAGTTCCATCTTTCTTGTGTGTGAGCAGCGCTGGCATAGCACATTGTCTCAAGCTTTCCTTTATGAACCCCTTTTGAAGAAGTTCATCAACTTGCCTCTTTAACTCTGAGTGTTCAGATGGATTCATACGATAGTGGGGCAAGTTAGACAAGGTAGCTCCGGGGACCAGATCAATGGCATGTTGGATGTCCCATAGATGTGGTAATTCATTTGAAAGGTCTTCAGGAAAGACATCCTAAATCTCATTCATTATCTGTTCAACCTCTTTTGAAATTTCAACGCTCAATTCTTTGGACTTTTCAACTGTGACAAGGACATAAACAATATCCTCTATCTTAGCGCCTCGTTCAAACTCAAGAGGGCTAACGATGTGAATTGCCTTAGATGTCTTCTCTCTCTCTCTATCAGGCCTTTATCACTGGACTCGATGGATTTCACTGCGGGTGCTTTAGGAGGTAAAAGATTAATCTTGATTTTATTTCCGTTGTGAGTGAATGAACACACGTTCGATCTTTCGAACAGTATAACGTCCATGTCATACAATCACAACCTCCCTAGGATGATATGCCCCACGCCCACAGGCACAACATCGCACCACAAGGTGTCCTTATACGAGCCGAACTGTATAGGAACCTGACAACTTCGTGAAACAGAGGGATGGATGATGAATCGACCCAAACAATTTTATAAGATCGTGGATGAGCTACGGGCGCAAGCCCTAAGCGAGAAACTGCACTCTCGGATATCACATTGGTACAAATTCCACTGTCGACAATGACTCGACAAACTTTCTCCCCACACTTGGCTACGATATAGAAGATATTATCCCAACGCCAATCATCACTCTCCTTTGACTGGGTTAGAGCACATCTAACTACAAGAGCCCGCGAGGTATTATCCTCAATAGGATAGGAGATCTCCCTAAGACAAGCCACTGTTCATTCCCCTACACAATTGCCCTCATCACTAGAGAACGACTTAGGCTCGTAGACTTCAATTGTACCCTCGTCATGCTCATTTTCAGAGTCCTCGGCTATAAACAAGTTTCGGGATGGGCATTGTGCTGTAAAATGCTTGATGTCGTGACACTTATAATACTTGTTCTAGCCACCACTCTTGGGGCCTTCAAGCATTGGGCTTTTACCCTTATCGACTCTGATTACTAGTGTATTAACTGGGTTGGGCCTAGCAGGCGAGACACTAGTGCTGGGCTTCGACTCTTGAAGGTTAGACCTATAACTAGAGTACTAGACGGAGTATTGGTCTTGAGGTATCATTCTAACTCTTCGACTCTAGGGAAACATTCTTCTAGATCGGTAAAAGGGTATGGAATGAGTTCCCTTTGCGGTTCTGGGCGAAGGCCCATTCAAAATCGGGATAGGGTAACTCTTTCTGGCTCATCCGCATCGGTGTGGGTCGTCAGGTCTTCAAATCTATCGATGTATTCTGTGATCGGTGAATTCCCTTGGCGTAATGAATGCCACTCAAAGTAGTTTTCCATGTTGGTGACTCACTCGAGGAAGACCTTAGGTTGTTTTTTCCCGTCGAAAATAGGGGCGTCCATTTTCACAGATTTCATGATTTTATCGTCCTGATCGGTTTGCACTTCACGACGTTGCGAACATTCGCTCCTACGGTCATTTGTATTGACTTTATTGTGAATTTCAGTGAGAAACTCATTGATTTCTTCAACATGGGTTTCCAAAGCCTCATGTTGGGCTTGTTGATCACACAACTGTTGTTGCAATTGCTTGTGGTGTTTCGTCATTTGGCTTGGAGGGCGGCTTGACTTGTGCTCAACTTAGACGAAAGGTCTCTAATTAGGGCTTCCATCTTAAGGGGATCCATGGGATTGCAAGACAAAATTATGTGATGCACGACAAAACTATGTGATGCAAGACAAATCTGAAATGATGCAAAACAAAACAATAATAAAAAATAAAAAAACTCTAAAACTAAAACTGATGCTTTGATACCAATTTAATGCAAGAACTATCACATGCAATGCTAGGACTGAGATTAAAATTAAAATTAATTTAAACAATTAAAACTAATAATTTTCACAACAAATTATCGCAGAAATATTCTAGAAATTCAATTGGATAATTCAATTACGGCCCAAAATAGCATTACTTTTCGTATATATTCCCTATCGGATCTAGAAGACTAGGGTTCTTACGAATGGCTAGATATACGATAGTTTTAGGGCGTCGAATGAACTCGCAAGTAGACTCTCTCGATACCGTACAAAATCAAAGGGCTAATCAATGCTTTAACGAAGATAGGTAGGTTGATTTTGGATTTTATG
This sequence comes from Chloranthus sessilifolius, assembly GCA_021018995.1. Classification (NCBI taxonomy): domain Eukaryota; kingdom Viridiplantae; phylum Streptophyta; class Magnoliopsida; order Chloranthales; family Chloranthaceae; genus Chloranthus; species Chloranthus sessilifolius. The sequence goes on from CM037584.1 coordinate 1,349,427, forward strand.
AGATAAATAGGCTAGATTTGGGATTTAATTAAGAAATATCTAAACTAAGGTTATGCTACTTATGCCAATCGTAGATCAAAAGAAGATAGAGATGGAAGAAGAGTTGGCCTCACACCAAACTGCACGCGGGATCGAAGAGTTGTTCTTCGTTTTGAGAGATTCACACCCTCACGAAAGTTTAAAACTCTCAAATTTGTAAAAACAATTTTAATTGACCAAAAACTAATAATGAAGTTGTTTACAAGCCTTTAAATAGCTAACCAATATCCTAATACAAAATTAGAAGAGCCCTAATGCAAATAAAATACAAAATGGAAACTTTTGACGAAAAATATAAATTGCTATCAAAATTCGCGTAATTGGTCGATTGATCAACTAAGAAACTAATTAATTCGCTTGATGCCACAGATTTAAATTGATCGATCGATCGAAATTTCCTGCTCGATCGATCGACTGAGAAGTATAACTTCACCTCAGAATTTTTGTCCACGGTCCATCCTCGATCGATCGATCACTGGAGTCGATTGATCGACTGAGCACTTTTCAGTCCTTCGAATTTGAGTTTGCTTTTCTTCTGCCTCTGTTGTTCGTTTTCCGCCTTTGGTACATTGCTGGCAGATGCTTGAATCTGATGTCTTCATCATTTGGCCTTTCGTATGATAGAAAAGGAGTGTTACCCCTGAAATCCGAAAAGGAGCGTGATTGATTAATAACAAGCAATAAGAATAACAATGGACCAATAAGTCTAGAGGCATTTACATCCCTCTCAATAGTTAGCGAGTCGAGATGATGATGATTGATGTGGGACAAGGACCCTAAATTACGTGAATGTTATGATTTAATTAATTGCCGAAATTAAACTAAATTAATTAAACAATAAATCTGAAAATAATGCGGATACATTCGGGTTTCGTAGTTTTCCATTGAAAAATCGCGCTAGATTCGAGTAGGGTCCGGTCCGTGTGCTAGATCCGTTAGATTCATGGTATAGATCGGTCTAGAGGTAGAACTCTAGCTTTTCCAGATTAGGGCGCCGCTCGTGGGTCAATGACGGAATCACAAGTCCTCTTAAAGGTTCTGATTCGGGTTGGTTTGATGGCTTGGATGAAGTCTGGGCTTGAATTGGATCGATTCAGGAACTTAGATGGGATCTAGGATTTATGAACTTCGGGGTATTTAAAGGTTGGATGACTGATTTTAGGATTTTGAGATTGGTTCAAATCAATAGTGCATATTTAGGAATTTTAGGAAAAGATAACGGCTGGATTTAGAGTTTATGGGATCAAAACAAGTAGAGTAAAAAATTATAATCGAGAGATAGATAGAAGATAGATTTTGAGCTTCACACCCTTGGCTTCACACCAAATCCTTCTCAGGAAGCGAAAAAAGAATCACTCTTCAACAATGGCTCATCTCAAGCACACAAGCAATAACTTTCATTCATAATCAATAACTAATTACATTATTTTTTAAAACACCTTATATAAGAGGCCTCTAAAACATAAGAAAACCCTAAAACAAATACTGAAAGACAAGTATGCCCCTTAAAACTCAAGTTCGAATTCTGGCGGATCCCATTCTCGCGACAGTCTATCGATCGAGCTCCAGGTCTCGTTCGATTGACATATATATATATATATATATATATATATATATATATATATATATATATAATTATATGACCTCATGTCACAACACAGTCAATCAATTGAATTCCAGGAGTCGATTGATTGACTGTGCATTGCTCCAGCACGCCAATTCTGATCTTTGAGCCTGGTTCTAATTTCCTTTTAGTTTCTTCTGCGCTGGAAATTTGTTGTGGCCCAAATCCGAGACTTTTCGATCTTGGCGTTCCCCGTCAATGATGCTTACGCTTTGCAAACCATTATGTTGGGGAGTGTAAGGACATAAAAACTGATGGGCAATGCCAGACTCTTGAAGAGTCTAAACAAAGGAGTAAGTGGTATACTCGCCATCATTATCAGAACGGAAACATTTAATAGGAATTCCATATATGCAAACCATGGAATGGAATTCTTGAAACCAAGAAAACGATTCGTCTTTATTCCATGAGATTAACCCATGGATCAAAATCTCGGATTTTCGATACGTATCATCCAGCCCCAAAACCGATACGTACCGAACGATACGTATCGGTTCCGGATGATACTTTCCGGTTTTTTCCACAAAAAAAAAAAACAATAAAACCGATAATTTGAAATTATCGGACGATAATTTCAAATTATCGTCCGATACGAACGATACATTGAATAATACGGACGATACAAACGATTCAAGTCCAAAACCGATACGTATCGGTATCGGACAATATTTTGATCCATGGATTAACCAAATTAACTACGTGTAATCATCAATAAAGACAACATGATATCGAAATCCTTCAAGATATCATGTTGAAGAATCATGTTTGGGGAATGACCAAACATCAAAATGAACCAACTCAAAAGGAGAACAACATCTGTGCATGCAATAGGTATAAATGTTCCTAACTTGTTTGCAGAGAACACAAATATCACACTGAAACTTAACTGACTTACAAATATCCTTGAAAGAAGGGATCAAAGTGCAAAAGTATGCAAACCTACATGCCCCAACTTGGCATGCTATAAAGGAGTATTGAGACTAGTGGAAATGGGAAATGACAATTAGAAGTAAGATCAAGAGGAGGATAAGTGACCACAGTGGGATTTAAAGGGCATTGCTGATTAACATCCAAATAGTGTAGTCGTCCTTTCTCAATGCCTCTACCCATAATCCTCCTCATGATAAGATCCTGAAAAACACAATGAGAAGGATAGGAGGTAATTGAACAATTAAACCTCCTAGCTAGACTACTAACTGAGAAGAGATTAGTAAGTAAATGAGAAACATGTAACATGTGAGATAAATAAAATTAGAAGAGGCACGAATGGTTCCTCCAACAACAGAGGTAGATGAACCATCAGCTAAGTGGACCTTTGCAGATAAGGGGGGTGGAGAGGACATAGAATAACCCTGAGAACTGCTTGTCGTATGGTCAGTAACACCAACAGTACTACATAACAAGATATTTACTAAATTACATATTTATTAATGGCAAGATATTTACTACATAACACAACTTACCACCTACACACCAATAGTAAGAGAGATGTGCTTTTCTATTATGCTTTATTAATTCAACTGTCACAATGTTACTGTTCACTTATGTAACTCTTATGTATGTCTTGCCTCCTTCTCACAGATATGTTGTCTATAATCTGATATGTAGATTCCTTTTATGATTTTCTCAGACGGGTCTCTTCTTCCATGTAGGGCCTAGTGACTCACCTCTTGCACCTAGTAACTTTGAGGCTTTTGTTAAGGTTCCAAAATTCCTAAGGCCTCATACTCAAATATTTTGTACAAGGTATCAATTTATAATACTTTATATGCACTATTTACGGCAGTTTTTTCTCTCGGATATATAAGTCATGTCATGACGAGTACCCATGGTGATACATGTGTTGCAAATTGATATGTATGAGTTTTAGGTTTCTAGTCTGCTGACAGATTTATTACCTTCCAGTTGTAGTTACAAATGTAGTGTTTTGTCCTTCACCATAACCTGGGGCTTTGGTGACACCCACGCCCTGATGATTTTAGTGTTGGAGAAGACCAAATCCAAGTTACATTTTTCTATAACTTTCTAGAAAGAATTTAAGTGAATTCCTGTGATCATGGATCAAAATGCCGGAAAACCGGTACGTATCGGTATCGGACGATATTTTGATCCATGCCTGTGATACTCTTGGCATGGGCAATAACAACTTGTAAGAAGTGAATGAAATTCTAACAGATACTTGTAACTTCAATCAAAATCCAGATAATCAGGTCCAGAAAAAGTAAACAATAGCAGTTTAGCTATACCTATTATGCATTGATTGCTTGGTCCTCCTTGGATATCTGATCAGGGAACGTCACAAAACATTAAAAGCATTGCTTAGCTTCTGTGACATAAACCCTCTCTCAGGTAGGTTTGGCTTTTGTTCACAAGATATTGGATTCCATTTAACTTACTTCAGTCTTTGTTTAATATCTCCATTTCAGTTGGTTCTAACCTTTTTTTACTGGGAGTTGCTTCTTGGCTATCCTTTCTTTTTCTCCTTTGCTGTATTAACTGTGATCGGGTCTAAAGCATCGTATTCCATCTCTTCTGTAGAAAACACTTCCATTCCTATGCCCATTATATATTATGTCCTTGGTTTTTTCCAGCAAAAGCAAATCTATACGTCATTTGGCTCTCTTTCCAAGAAATGCTTGAAGATTCATATATGTTTATAAGCTTTGTATTAGTGGAGTTTGCTTTTATTCTTCGTTATTGAATCTTCCATAAATTTCCTTGGATCATTCCTTGAAACTCAAGTCCCAAGCTTTGAGTAATTTTATCCTTTTTGATCAATTAAATTCTCGAAAATATGATCTATAATGTTACCTATGAACACCAAGTACTCTTTAAAGCTGAGTTTGATCATTTGAAAGCATATGTTCAAAAATGAAAACATTAGTACTTGTTAATAGGGAATATATTACTCTTGGATATACTTTGGATGACCACTGGGGGCACTTTTGAGGGAAAAAATATTAGTTTCCTAGCGGAATTTTTCACTCTAGACCCTATCACTCATCTCTTTTGATGCTATAGCTGGATAGAAGTCTTGGTGTAGTCGAGTTGATGACATATCGAGAATTAAGTCAAAACCTCAAGTCAAAACCAGTGATACCTAGATAGGGCATGTATGCATATGAATGTGGATGATACAAATAAGTTACTCATTTTGACCTAGCCAGTGCGTAGTCCAAGTCCAATAAGTTGTTATGGACTTGGATGTATTCCCAAGTCACCATTAAATTGTTGCTATTTGGTGAAGGAAACGACGCTAAAACACAACAAAGCAAGAAACAAGGACAAATTCAAGGTTGTACTTTCATTAGAATATTAGATTGCGAAATAAGGGCAAGTTGGGAGGAGAGGAGCAAAATGAAGGGTGAAATTGGTGGAAAACACTGTATGTTTTGGAGATTTGAGCTGATCTTTGGGGACTTGATGATGCGATTCAAAATGCTGTAGTGGTCTCAAAAAGTTGAGTGGTCATCAGTTTTTTGTGATATGTTGACTTGTGTGACTTTATTACTTTTATTTTATGACACAACAGAGACGTGTTAGTCATTATTTGGTTCATAAATTAATTAAGGTAGTTTAGGGAATAGTCACAAAAAAAAAGTTTCAAAAAAAAAAAAGTTTAGAAAGGCGTATAAAATCCATCTTTTCCAAAAAAAGTTTAAAAAGCATATGAAACATGTTTTTATGCTTTAAAAGGAAAATTTTTTTAATTAATTTCTCATAAATTAAGTTTTAAATTTTTAATATTTTCTTAATTTTTCCCTTGTTGTACTTATTACTGCACTTCGATTTCTCCCTTTTCCCATACATTCTTTTTTTGCCATTTTTTTCTGGACTTTTCTCGTCTTAATCTTGTACTCATCTTGGTGAATATGGTTGAGGGAGATCACTTAAGTTGTGTAGGAGCTTAGTTAGTAAATTGGGACTTAGTATTAAGTTGGTATCTGAAACTTAGGGTTTTGAATTGGGAAGATGTCACCATGATGCAGAAACGCCGGAAGCAACAGCGCCAGCATCGTTCTCCACTTAAATTGATTGAAAATGACTGTAGACAATATCAACAGTCAGTTTTAACAAGTCACCTAGGCTTTGATGCAACTTTCGCAATTTCTTAAACTACAATTCGGTGATGAATGTGGTGTGCAACATGATCAAGACAGAATCTAGTGCTTCATGAGAGAGCAGTGTGGAATTTTCTGCCAGCTGCCAAACTAAAGATCAGGAATGGTGTGTATTGGTCACGACAATTATGACAGTGTTAGTGACCAGGAAAGTACTCAAAACCGTCATTAGCATGATATGCAGAAGGCTTGGACATGGGCGCAAAAACGTTCGCAGAGGATCGTGATTTTTGTGATGAAGATAGTTATGGAAGGGATACTGAACCCGATCATGGAGACCGTTCGGGAAATTTTGAAATGGAAAGCTAGATCCAAACACTTTCCTAGACTAGATCAAGAAAGTGATATGATCTCTAATTATTAGATGTGTCCAATTGCCGAAAAGTAAAGTTGGCTTCTTACTTACCAAATTTGTTTTTTGAAGGGGGGTAGCCAAATTTGTTTTTTGAAGGAGGGTAGCCCTTCAATCTTCTCGCATCCAAAAAATGAAAGGTGAAAGTATCTCTTTAATATATTTCTCATTTATTGATAACAAAAAAAAAGAATCTACTTGGTCCAATTACAAAAATCTCTACGGACCAAAATTCATGCCAACTTCATAAGCTGTGGAAGTTTCACAGCATTGGTAGACCTTTAAACAATGGGATATGGATGTTGTCCTACACAAAAAAGTTCCACCAATTGACCGCCGGTGCAGACTTCAAGAGACTAATGCCACTCGGTTGGCCAGATATTTGACTGGTCTCAACCAGGATATCTTGGACAAGATCTGCATCCAACACATCTGGGATGTAGATGTTCTTATGAGCTGGCCATCAAGACAGAGGAGTCTATCAGAAGAAATTGGGGAAAAAGCTTCCAGCACAGTTTTTGTCAAGAAATTTTTCCAGCAAATGCGGTTGGAATCAAAACCTACAGTCAAGAACTCCAAGGTCCAAGGAGAGGTCGTAACAATGATCAGACTGATGTGCAGAGGATAATTGATGTCTGAGAAATTTCTACTTTAGATGCTAGCAATTAAAACATCAGTCATATGAATGCCTATAACATCGCAGAGAAACACGCTCGAGTCATATGATGGAAGGCGATGAGGGAAACCATACAGAGGAGGAACGTGAAGATCGAGCTCCTGATCAGGATGCTTATGAGGAAGAAACTAACTGTGGTAGGTTGGGGCTGATGAGGACTGTGTAGCCTTGATCTAGCATAACATCACCTAAGGTGGCTGATGAGGACCGTTGGCTTAAGTCAAATAATTTTTGTACACATTGCACGACATACAAAAAATTGTGTAATGTTATTATTAGTAGTGGCAGTAACAAGATCATGGCCAATAAGGAGATTTTTTTTGTTTTTGGGGGCGGGGGGGAAGCATGGGATTTGAACCACTGACCTCAACGCTACACGCTTAAGGGCATCACCACTAGGCAAATATCCAATCCCTCACTAAGGAGATGGTTAAGAAGCTCAACCTAAAAGAGCAGCAAGCAAACTTGACCGTACCACATATAGTAGCCTAAGTAGGGAAGAGGAGTGGTCATAAACACTAGGTGTTTAGTGTCCTTTTCTATCGATTCCAAGTACATGTTAAAGTATGGTGTGGCATTGTTCTCATGGACCCGTGCCATCTTCTCATCGCTTAGCCTTGGCAACATGACAAAGACACTCGTCATTGCGGCAAAAAGCTCCTAAACCTTCGCTAAGGAGGTTTCATAAGAGTAAACTAGTCCCATACCTAGACATCCTCCTCCACCTTAAAAAAAACCTGAAAGTTTACTGAACCAAAAATAGTTTGGGGAGTCAAAGGTACGAGGATTATTTATGCTTTACTGGCGAAGGATGCTGTGACCGCTATCAAACTACCGTCCAATGTGAAGGAAATTCCTACAGGATTTTTTGATGTGGCACTCATGGATCAAAATTTCGTCCGATACCGATACGTATCGGTATCGGAGGTCACTGATCGGTACATTGAATGTACCGTCTCGGTCTTTTATATGTGTTTACCGGACGATACATTGAATGTATCGTCCGATACTATCCGATACGTATCGGTTTTGGGCTCAGACGATACATATCGATTTTTCTGCATTTTGATCCATGGTGGCACTAGAAAAATTTCCAGATGGTCTTCCTCCACCCTGGGATATTAAACACACCTAGATTTGGTATCAGGATCGTCGTTACCCAACCTACCACAATACATGTTAGCTCGAAGGAGATGTAGCGACAAGTTGGAGAGTTGTTGCACACGGATCAAAATCTCGGTTTTCTGATACGTATCGTCCAGCTCCAAAACCGATACATATCGGTTCCGGATGATACATACCGATATTTTTCCTTCATCACTTGAAGCTGGGGGCCTCACTGGACGATAGTTTGAAATTATCGGACGATAAATTGGACGATACGAACGATACACATGATAAATTGAACGATAATTTGACTGTTTTTAAGGGGCCCCGAGAAATACCCTATTTACCGTATCGTTCATGTTCAAAACCGATACGTATCGGATGATATTTTGATCCATGCTGTTGCATAAAGGGTTAGTGAGGGAAAGCATGACTCCATGTGCAAGCCCCTGCACTAACGCCAAAGAAAGATGGGTTATGGCAGATCTGCATTGATTGCCAAATTATCAACCGGATAACTGTCAAAGACTGGTTTCAGATTCCTCATCTAGAAGATATGTTAGACATGTCGCATGGACCTGTGGAGTGGTTGTCAGTTATCACTAGATTTATGTTCATCCTCGAGATGAGGGGAAAACTTCCTTACGAACATGAGAAACTAGTTGAATGGTTTGGAATATCATTCGGGTTATCTAATGCCTGAGTACCTTCGTTGTGATGAACCAGGTACTTCATCCTTTCATTGGCCATCTCATAGTTCATATCTTGATATTTAGCACTAGTATGCAAGCACATCTTGACCACTTGTGACATGTGTTAAATGTTTTGGAACTGCGAAAATTATATCTGAGCACGAAGGAGTGTACTTTTATAACTGCAAGCATAGTCGTCTTGCGTTACATTATTTCATTTGATGAGGTTAGCGTGGATCTTGAAAAAAGTGATTGTGATCTCTAGCTGGCTGGCACTACAAAATATCATGGATGTGCATACTTTTCACAATCTAGCACTATTATTCGCTCGTTTATCAGGAACTTTAGTATGCAAAGGAAGCAATTTTAGTGGACTAAAGAAGTTGAAGCAAGTTTTCAGTTTGCCAAGAAAAATTCTCATAGCCCCGAGTTCTAGCATTTCCCGACCTCGAAAAGAGTTTGGAGTCGAATGTGTCACAGCCCATGTTGGCATTGGTGACTTTTTGAGTCAGGAAGGTTGTCCCATGGCCTTTATCCGCAAGAAGGTACCCGTATGAATTACTCTAGCGTATGTTGTGGATTTTTATGTAGTGGTCTAAACATTAAGATATTGGAGGCATTACCTAGTGCAACGGGAGTTTGTGCTAGATTCAAGTGTGTGCTATATTAAGATTATGAAGATTCAAATATTTATTGGCAAAATAGAAGCTCAATTCAAGGCATGCTAAGTAGGTGGACTTCCTTCAAGAGTGCACCTTTGTCTTAAAGCATAGGGACACCGAATCGAGTCCCCAAGGCACTTAGAAAATGCCACACCTTGATTGTGAATACGACAAGGGAGGTGACTAGGTTTGATTCACTACAAGATTAGTATCAACACGATAGTTACTTTTATCCATTTGTCTGCAGTGTTCATAGGGAGGGGATTCGAGTGGGCAATACATCTTACATGACAATTTTTTCTTTTTAGACATTTGTGTTCTAGAGGATTCGTTGTGAGATGTGATTATTAAAAACGCAGCATGGAGATGGCCAACTGTGGAAGAACGTTATTATTGTCCGAAAGAAGGATATACACCGTCTGGTTGATAGGTGTATGGTGTATCAGACTTCCAAGGGTCATGTGCAGACTACGAGGATATGCACACCACTACCAATTCCTACAGTGACATGGGTAGACATTAGGATGGGTTTTGTGTTGTGGTTGTTATTTTTTCCCCCAAAATGATACACTTTCATGTAGGAAGACGATTGATGCATCACATGTAGCCCATGTATTCTTCAAAGAAGTGTGACGCCTCGATTTATCGCTTTTGACCGAGAAACCAAGTTTGTTAGCCACTTTTGGTGGACCTTGTGGAGACAGATCGGACAACTTTAATTTTTTAGTGCATATCACCGCAGGCTGATGGACAAGCCAAGGTGGTTGATCACAGTGATGTTAATTTGTTGGTGAGGTCAGAGAGAATGTTTCACAGTGGAAAAAAGTTTTACCCCAACCCAAGTTTGCCTACAACAACTCAGTTAATCGTAGTACATGAAGAGGTGGTACATGGTGACAATGGGTCATATATTTGATCTTATGCAACTTCTATATTGTGGACCGGCTAATGATGTTATAGAAGCTTTTATGTTGAACATATCAGAGAGGTCCACGGGCACGAACGAATGAAAGCCTCAATTATACAAAATACAATGCCATGGTTGATCGAGAAGATATTTGCTTAGGGAGATTAGATGATGATGTTGTTTAGGAGAGATGATGATATTTTTTAGGAGAGAACGGTTTCCATCAGGCACCTATCATAAGTTGAGAAAGAAGAAAATGAGACCTTTCCTGAATCCTGATTCTCAAAAAAATGAACAATTATACATATCACATGCAGTTGGCAGATGACATTTCACTGATCTTTAATGTGTTCAGACATTTATAACTATCATGGTGAAGTAATGTAGTAGTAAGATATTCCTCAAGATCAGGATTTTCTTAAAAGCTAGCAGAGGTGGAACATTAGTGGTAGTTAAAATATTGAAGATACGACAGGCTCAACAGGGACATTTTTTTTAAAATCAACTTAAAACCATTTTTTTATTAAGTAAAACAAAGAGACAATGGATCAAGAGGCTCACCAGGCCACTAACCTGAAGAAGAAAAAAACAAAAGGAAAGCAACTCGAAACAATTCTTGGTGAAGTGGAAGACCGACGAAGTTAAGAGAACACATGGGAGAATGAGGGCACATTACGACAGCAATAGAATTTATTTGTGGAGGATGATATATGATTTTTCCAACTTGATGGGGTCGAGTTTTCTCCAACTAGAGGAGAATGATATACTCCTTAGTCACCTATACCCATTGTTTGATCCCGTTTGGTGGAGGAATTGATCCTAAAATACAATAAAACAAGAAACAGGGGCCAATCCAAGGCAGTATTAGTACTATATTGCAAAATAAGGGTATAGTTGGATGAGAAGAGAAAAATGGAGGGGCGAAGTGGGAATGAATTGGTGGAGAATGCTCTTTCCCTGCATATTTTGGTCATTTGAGCCGAACCTTGCGTCTAGAGTCATGTGATACACCCTCTTGAAAGTTGTTATGGTCTCAAAAATTTTGCGAGGTCACTAGACTCGAACCTGTGACCTTGAGGAGCCAATATTGTCAACCTTCCATTGTGCTACAAGCAAAAGCCCTAGAACAATTTTTGAGGTCAATGGTTATCAAAAGTTGATGTTTGCGAAGAAAATTATTTTCAAAATTTCATGCAGATGAAATCTGAGTCTTCTTTTTATTTTCTAGGATAAGATAAATTTATTGGTCATAAAGGGTAGTTTAGGGGATTACTTAAGTTGTGTAGGAGCTTAATTATTAAGTTGGGGGTAATTTAGTACTTTTACATTTAGTTATGCTTTGTTTATATAAAAAATTCAGATCTGTAAATTTTAGTGATCTTTGCTTTTTAGTAATGAAAGCTTAGAGACTCTCTCCCTTGCTGGAGAAATTAGTTCTCTTTTACATTCTATTGCCGGTATTGTTTTCTGCTTGTTCCTCTTCATTATTTCTGCATTTTTTTGTTTGTTTTGTTGTAATTTTTCTGGCTTGGATTACATTAGGCTTTCAAGGTATTTTTTAATACCATTAAGGAGACAGTTGCATATGTTCAAAATATTTCCGGTGAATCCACTTTTCCTTTTGGTGACTTTTGTTGCTGCAATACTATTGGGTCTTTATTTCTTTAGTTGTTTAGTGGAGGCACTTAGGTTTTGGGCATCTTAACCTTAATGTACCACCAAGGGTCTTCTCCCATAAGTGATATAACATTGTTACTGTCTTATGCCCATCTATATGGTCATGCCTTTCTCCCGATTTATTTTCCTTTGGGATTAAGATTTTTATATGTGCAGTAGTGCAAAATATTTCAATCCTAGCAAAGTTACCAAATATATAAATCGGAACAAGGGTTGATTCTCTAGCTAATTTGGAAGGATCTTTGTAATGCTACTTGAGGTTGGAGATCGAATCCCAGCTTACCTAACAATTTAGAGAAGCCAAATGATAGGGCACAGGGACATATAATATCGTGGATATTAAGGAGGTAACACATTCTGAGTGAATGTATTTAGATTATCCAAGACATTATGAAGGAACAATTACTATTATAAGAACTACATGGGAAGATGGTCAAGTTCTCAGTTGGAGTTGTATGAAGGGTCTATAAAAGCAGAGACCAATTCTCTTGACCGTATGTACACAGATTGGGCTGTGGCAGCCCAGATTTAAGCAATGCCGTGCACATCGTTGGTCATTCCAAAAGGTCTATCTAGCAAGACGACATTGGCACATGTCTCAGCAAATCAATCATTCCTATTGGAGGATTGGAAGCATCCAATCAGTTTACTTTAATATCAACTGTTGAAAACTTGACGACTGTCCATTAGAGTGCCTAGATCGGATGATTCAATCCCCCAATCAATGATGTTTTTATAGATTAATGGAATATAACTGCCAACTTACAAATTGGGCCAAGACAGCCCAATCTATAGGCCAAGTGGCACAGTTTTGGGCTATTGCAGTCCAGATTTAAGCCACAACGCGCACATGTTTGATCATTCCAAAAAGTCTATCTAGCAAGACATATTGGCACATGTCGCAGTAGTACAGGATCGGAACCATCCAATTAGTGTAATATCAACCGTTGAAAAACTAGACAACTGTCGATTGGAGTGCCTAGAACGAACAATTCAATCTCCCAGTCAATGATATTTTTAAAACAAGGTAGCTCCCAACTCGAGCTACCACTTTGATGACTTGAATTGGGCAAAAAATTGTGCCGCTTGGCTGATAGATTGGACTGTCTTGGCCCAATTTGTAAGTTGGCTGTTATATTCCATTAATCCATAAAAACATATGGTGAGGTTCCTTTGTTCACATTGTTTGGTGATGATGTGGGGGTTAGTTTGCCAGATAAGAAAACAAATAAAAGTGAAGGTGGAACTGTTAAGAAAGATTTTAGGCCAAAAATTTGAAAATTTGCAGGACATTGTCGAAATATAAAGTGCATGTTTGTCAAAATAAATAAAAAAAGCATTTGGTGCTAGTTTATGGATTTTCTCTATTGGACATTGAGTTTGAGGGGAATGTCTCAAACACGATTGGTGAATGGTGGGCCCTGTGATTATTCTTTTATAGAATGAGTCAATTGCCCACTCGAGCGCTTATTGAACAAAAAGGGTGATATTGTTTCTCCATTGATCAAGAATTTCAATTTTTGGGAAGTATCATGATCATTCAATAAGGGTTTATTGGAGGAGTATTCACACGTGGTACTGCAGTACATGTATGAGCTCCTTTTAATGGAAAAATAAAAGTCAATGTGGATTTGGTTCATCCCACACTTACGCGTCATGGACATCCTGCTTTTCAAATCTGAAATTTATCCCCGCTGAAAATTGAAGTTAAATCTTGTTTTGAGCCTATCCTTTCAAATCCTAGAATGGAATTGAAAAATGCCATCATGGGACGTCATTTGATGCCATAGACTAGTCGGAAGCAAGATCTATCATAAGGTTCTCTATTTCTAACTTTAGAAGGAACCGTATTGCAGGATTGTTACAAGCACATGGTGTTGGACTCCAAGATTTTGAAACGGGTTGGTCCTAATTCATATGTTCTAGATCTTCACCAGACATGGCCATTAGTGTGACATTCAATATGGATGGCCTTGTTCCATTTCTAATCCAACAATTATTCCCACCAACTCAATCCTTGGCTATTCCTCTACACTTGAGCTTACCCTAGTTCTCCAGCCAGTTCCTTCTCCCCCACCTGCACGTCCTAGAAAAGAAATCATTGAAAATATCTTGGAAGTTTGAATAATCTTTACCAACCAGCCAGTGTCAGAGAATACTTGGATCACCAAAGAGGAGCTTTAGAGATTGGACCAGGACATGCTTGAGAGGTATCACAATTATGACTCATTAGGGATGAGTCCTTTTTAGCAGGTCAGCAAGTAGAGCTGATTCAGACATCAGGCCCTTTAAAGTGTAACAAGAAAGTGTAGCGAAGGCGCAATAATAGATCTATGCTTTAGTGCCGTATTGGGTGGGAAATTGAAGATCCAATGTGTATGAGTGCGACATCATGCAACACTCCACGTTGAGAAGATGCGCACGTGGGGTGATTTAGACTGTTAGATCGTTATTTTCTACCGTTGGATTTTCTATACTCATCATTTCAGTTGTGGGATCTTCACTGTTCGTCGATCATTGAATTCTTTTAGGGGATTCCTGGGTTGTATCATATTGTAGCTTAAGCAGCAGATCTGCCACTTAAGTTGCATCACATGACACACTTAGGTGGCACATTGTGCTTAAGAGGCACATGACCACATAAGTAGCACGTGACCACTTAAGCAGTCGCATTGGGAATGCAAAACACGAGAGAGGTGGGCGTAGGTCATGTGGGGTGTGGTGGACAGAGAGAGGGAGAGGGGTAGTTTAGGTTTTTCCACGTAAGTGTTAGGGTTTTCAATTTTTTAAGTACTTTTGTATAAAAAGGGTTTTTCATTTGTAGACACCCAAATCTGGCACCATTTGTCAACCATCAACCTATTGACCATCATGGCATCTCCGGACCTCGGGGAGAGGTGATCAAATTTTCGTTTCTTTGACTATCTGACCTTGATCTTAACCAATTCAACCCAGTTCATTCTCAAATTGCCCTCCATAATTTTCTTTAGGATATTTGATCCTGGGGAACCCACCATCATTTTTCACTCAATTCTTTGAATTTTTTACTTCTCATGATCTCCACCCAATTCTACCCAAAACTCCATCTAAAACCCAATTATCCTAGCCAAACCTCCCTTTTACCCTCACTTTCATTTGCTTTCCATTGGACCCCCTTCTATAATAATTTTTGGATGAGAGACGTGTCCCAATCCAAGGGTTATTCTTAGAGGAAATTAACACAATTCTTGTCTCTATTTGTGGCCAATTATTGTTTGACATTTGTCTTCCCACATGGCATGACCCATGTGACTTCTTTTCCTTTCCTTTAGAATAATTTTTGCATGCTTGACATTTGTCACATCTAAGGGATATTCTTTTAAAAAGTTAACACAAGTCCTTCTATATGGTCCAATTGGAGTTTGTCAAATGTCTCACACTTGGCAAGCCTCAATTGACTCAATTTCTCTACTAGCACAACCCTTGGATGAAGATCATTTGTCTAATCCAAGGTTTGTCATTAGAGAGAAACACAAGTCTTTATGCTATTGAATGAGTCAATAAGAGCTTGCCATGTAGCCCTAGCTACCCAATTACCTATAAATAGAAGCTTTCTCTTCCAATCAAAGGGCTAAAAAACTTTAGAATTTTTGCATCTTTTAAATTCTAAACTCCCGTTCTTCCATAGCAATCTCACACCCTTATCTTAAATCTAGATCTAAATCCAAACCCTAGAATTCCTAGTACCTAAATCCTCCATTCCACACCATCAAACCTCTCCATCCAAGCCACCCTTGAAGATCAAGGCTCCCAAATCCCCTCTTCTTCTTCTTCCCATTTCTTTATATTGCATTATTTTTCTATTTTTTTCTCCTTGCCCCTTTGTTAATGCCTTACTCCGCTGAAATTATAGTGGATTAATGCTTACCTTAGTGGTCCAATTGCCTAAGGGCAAGGGGAAGCTCTACTGAAATTTCGATGTGGAATTTAGTTCTTTTGCCTTTATCTTAGTTGTTACTACACCCATTTGGCACCGTAATGGCTTAGATAGTGGCCTTATTTTGCTTTTTTCTTTTTTTTGGGGGGCCATAGTGGAGACCGCGTACTTGCGAGCGTAGGGGGTGTGCCAAAAGACTTCCCTCATACGTAATAGGGTCACTTCCCTAGTTCTCCAGGCGAGACCGGATTGGAGTCTATATATATATATATATATATATATATATTCATGTATATTGGTGTCCCAACTCAAACTAGGGAACCGGGTGGCGACTTCGTTATCGTAGGACTCTTTCCCCCTACGGGGTTAGGGATCTACATCATTGTGATGATGTTTGTGAATATTGAAAGAACAGAGATTATTTGTCTTCTTCCTGGAGATGGGTTTGGTGTGAGGCCAATGGTGCTACTTGATATTTTCTTTAGTTTTCTTGTTATATGTGCAAGGGAAGTAGTTTCCTTAACATGTGTTAATGGGAAACAAAACTTAGACTATTATTTTGCATATCCCAAAGCCAAAAAATCAATCTGTCATTATTTCTTTGAAACCTTATTAGTCTACATGATATCTGTGCTGGAAATTAATCTTAGCCATTGATCATCAAATCTTTTCAGGTCTGAAATTTATCCCCCTGAAAATTAAAGTTATACCTTGTTTTGAGCCTATACTTCTTTCAAATCCTAGATTGGAATCGAAAGACGCCATCATGGAACATCGTTTGATGCCCTAGACTAGTTGGAAGCAAGATCTATCATTAGGATTGACGGGGACGCCGACATCGTAGACATTGGATATGGACCGTTTCGTGTATACCGACGTCGGAAGAAGCGGAATGGAAATCAAAACTAAGCGAAAGATGAAATTCTGGAAATTGAAGGAGCACAGAAAAATTGATTGATCAAAATTGAATTTCGATCGATCAAAATGTCAACGGCGATATTTTATGTATATGAGAATTTCGATCAAACGATATTCAGTTCGATTGATCGAAATTCAATTTCGATTGAACGATTTTCAGTTTCGATCGATTGAAATTGCGATCGAAATTTTGATCGAATGATTTTCAATTTCGATCGATCGAAATCGTGTCGGGTTGTTTTAGTTGTTTTAGGAGTTTAGTTTCGAATTTTGTTTTATGGGTTTATTTGTCTTTAATTTATTATTTGTTTTAGGGTTTTCTTTTATTGAAAGGACTCCTATATAAGGTCCTTAAGTGAACAATGTAATTAGTTGATGATTAATGAAAAGAGCTTTTGCTTGTGTGCTTGAGATGAGCCTATACGGAGAGTGATTCTTCTTCCCGCGAATGGTTTGGTGCGAAGCCAAGGGTATGAAGCCTGCAAATCTATCTTCTATCTACCTATCTATCTCTTATTTTCTTTGCTTGTGTGATCCTACAACCTTAATTCAGCCATCATCCCTTTTGAGATCCTAAATCCTAGCTTTCTCTAAACCATTGAATCAACCCGATTCAACAACCGTAGCCTCCATCAGACTGTTAAACCTAAATCATATCAAAATAACCCAAACCAGAGATTCCATCATTGTATTGTGAGCGCCTTAATCTGGAATTCTAGACTCCTATCTCTAGGAATGATCCACGCTGCAACCTAACGGATCTAACACTCGGACTGAACCCTATCTGAGTTATGCGTGATTCTCCCATGGAATACTACGAAAGCCTGAGGTATTCGTTATATTTTGCAAGTTTTATTGTTTAATTTAATTCAATTTAATTTCGGTAAAATCAATCATCGCATTCACGTAGTTTAGGGTACCGTCCTGCGTCAGTTTTGGTATCAAAGCATAGTTTCTAGGTTAGGGCATACTGTGTGACATTGCATTCATTGCACTTTAATTTTCATCACATATTATTTCTGTTTTGGCCAAAGTGTTCATCTTGCATTCCATTCTAGAACCCGTCAGTAGTGACCCGTATCACCAGGGACATGAGTGGGATTGCCAAGGCTCTTAACGGCATGAGGGCTGATCTAAAATCGATCAATGATCGAATGACTGCCTTGGAGACAGCCCAAAGGACTCTCGAAACATCCAATGAGAGGTTGTTAGACCGAGTCAATCGGTTAGACGAGGGTGATGAGTACTTCGAACCACCCGTGAGCGTAATGGTTCACGTTTCGAACGAAATGGCTAGCAACATAATCAGAATTGGAACCATAGGTTTGATCATCATGGAGATGACTACGACCCGGAAGGGAGACTCCTCAAAAATGTCTGAGTTGAGTTCCCGACTTTCAATGAACGACTAGACCCTCAGGTCTTCCTCGATTGGTTATCCGATATGGACCAGCACTTCGAGTGGTTTGGCATGAGCGATGAAAGATGTGTTTGATTTACTAAAATGAAGCTCATAGGCCAAGCTCGACTCTTTTGAGTCAACGTTGAACGCATCAGAACGAATGCGGGTTGCACTCCCATTACCCATTGGGAGGACATAAAGGAACGACTTACAGAGCAGTATGTTCCTTCTTCATACTACCATCGTCTCATTGACCAATGGCAAAATCTGCGCCATGGTAGTATGCCCGTATCAGATTACATCGGCAAATTTGAAGAGTTCATGATGAGAGTCAAGGTATCTGAAGACCTTTAAGTCACTCCATCCAGATTTCGCACCGGATTGAGACTTGACTTGCAAAAAGAGTTAGTCTTCCACCCTGTGGAGACTCTCGCCGAGTGTTACACCGTCGTTCAAGACCTTGAACAATATTTAAAAATGACGGTGACTAGGCAATCTAATTTTCACCCCGGTCAATTCCGTACTAGCGAAGTGAAATCTAGTGTTGGGAACCCGCCTGCCAAACCCACATCTACCAATGTGAGGTTGGACAAAGGTAAGGGTGTAGCCGGAGAATCCTCGAAGAGTGGGTCTCATGTCAAATGCTATAAATGTCAAGGATTGGGTCACTTTGCTGCCCAATGCCCTACAAGGGATCCACAAAGGAATCTCTTCATCGATAGAGAAGGAGAAGAAAGTGAAGGAGTTTATGAAGAAGAGGTCTTTGAGCCGAATGTCACACCTAGTGACAAGAAAGGTGATGACATGGGCCGCGCTCTAGTTGTGAGGTGTGCCTTTGCACAACCTCAACGGGATGAAAAGGAGGATTGGCGAAGGGAGAATATTTTCCACACCTTTTGCCACATGTAGAATAAAGAGCTGTAGGGTAATCGTGGATAGCGGAAGCTGCACCAATGTGGTGTCAGAACATACCGTCACCCGCTTAGGGCTTATACCTGAAGCCCACCCGAGACCTTACAAAGTCACGTGGTTGACTCATCCATTCTCGTATCTCAGAGGTGTCGTGTACCCATACAGTTGGGTTCATATTCAGACACCTTGTGGTGCGATGTGGTGCCGATGGATGTAGGCCACATTATCTTGGGGAGGCCATAGCTCTATGATTTGAACGTGACCATTTTTGGTCGATCTAACATTTGCACGTTCAATTACAAGGGCAAGAAAATCTCTCTTAACCCTTTAGCTCCCAAAGCACCATCGGTAAATAGAGTTGAGAAGAAGGGAGGCCAATCCAAGGCCATCAATATTGTGAGCCCTTCAAAGTTCGAGAGGGCATTGTTAGATGAGAGCGTCGTGTATGTCGTTGTCACTGTTGAAAGTACTTCTAAGTCAGTTTGTGAGTACTCCAAGGAGGTAGAGCCCATCTTGAATGAATTTGCGGATGTCTTCCCCGAAGACTTACCTAATGAGCTCCCTCCCATGCGTGACATTCAACACGCAATTGACTTAGTTCCCGAATCTACATTACTGAACCTGCCCCGCTACAGGTTGAATCTGGTTGAGCACGCCGAGTTGACTCGGCAAGTCAGTGAGCTCCTTCACAAGGGGTTCATACAAGAGAGTCTGAGCCTGTATGCTGTACCAACATTGCTCACGCCTAAGAAAATGGTACACGGTGCATGTGTATGGATAGCCGTGCGATTAATAAGATCACTGTTAAATATCGGTTTCCCATACCGCGGCTTGATGACATGCTAGACATGATGGTTGGAGCCACTATCTTTTCTAAGATAGACCTTACAAGTGGCTACCATCAGGTTCGAATTTGTCCTGGCGATGAATGGAAAACCGCCTTCAAGACCAAAGACGGTCTTTATGAGTGGATGGTCATGCCTTTTGGGCTTTCCAATGTCCCGAGCACATTTATGAGGCTCATGAGTCAAGTGTTGAGGCCATTCGTTGGCAAATTCCTTGTTGTGTATTTTGATGACATCCTGATTTACAGCACAGACACGGAACAACATATTATCCACTTGAGGTTGGTTTGCGAAACCTTGAGGGGAGAAAGGTTATACGCGAATCTCAAAAAATGCACCTTCATGCAGTACTCTGTTGTATTCTTGAGATTCATTTTCTCGGTAAACGGGATGGTTGCGGACCCTGCGAAGGTTAAGGCCATTGTGGAGTGGCCCGAACCTCAGAATATTTATGAAGTCCGTTGCTTCCACGGTTTGGCCATATTTTATTGTCGCTTCATCCAGAATTTTAGCACCATCATGGCTCCCATTACCGATTGCATAAAAAAATGAGAGTTCCTATGGAGCAAAGCCGCGACGAGGGCCTTTGCCAAGACAAAAGAGAAAATGGTTACTGCACCCGTCATGAGCCTACCAGACTCTTCTAAAGTCTTCGAAGTAGCCTGTGACGTGTCGGGTGTAGGCATAGGCAGAGTGCTGAGCCAAGAAGGCTACCCTGTGGCCTATTTTAGTGAGAAACTCAATGAGGAGAAGCAGAAATACTCCACTTATGACGAAGAGTTCTATGCGGTCGTTCGATCTCTGTGGTATTGGAAACATTACTTGAGACCGCAGGAATTTGTGTTATTTTCTGACCACGAGGCCTTACGTTTCCTTGCTTCCCAGAAAAAGTTGAACCCGAGGCACGCGAAGTGGGTCGAGTACCTTCAAGGGTTCACATTTCAAGCATAAGGTCGCCGAGAACAAGGTCACGGCGCGCTTAGTCATCGAGTGGCGACTTTGCAATCTATGAGCACCGAAGTTGTCGGATTTGAGCAGTTGAAGCAAGATTATCCTGATTGCCTAGATTTCGGGGCAGAATACACTGCTTTCCTTGAAAATTCGAACAACATTAACTCCAACTATACCCTGCTGGATGGGTATTTATTCAAAGGGAATCGTTTGTGCATCCCTCGTACTTCATTGCTTTATTTCCTTATCTGGGAGTTACATGTCGGAGAAATTGCCGGACATTTTGGGCGCGATAAAACCAATGCGCTTGTTGAGGATAGGTTCTATTGGCCTAGCCTTGAGAGAGGTCTCTAGGGTCGTAAAGTAATGTCGTACATGCCAAGTTGCGAAGCATATCAAACAGAATACCAGCTTGTACACTCCTTTACCCATGCCGCACACCCCGTGGCAAGACGTCTCTATAAATTTCGTGCTCGGACTTCCAAAGACCCAACGGAAGCACGATTCCATTTTTTTGGTAGTGGACCGCTTTTCCAAGATGGCCCACTTCATTCCATGCTCCAAAACTTCCGATGCGGCTCACATAGCCAAATTATTTTTCGGAGAGGTTGTGCATCTACATGGTTTACCCCAGACAATTGTGTCGGATCGAGATGTGAAATTTATAAGTTATTTCTGGAAAACTTTATGACACATGATGGGTACCATGCTCCAATTTTCATCGGCCTATCATCCTCAAATGGAGTCCACTAATAGGAGCTTAGGTAATCTTCTCCGTTTTCTTGTTGGTGATCACCCTAGGACGTTGGATTTTATTTTACCTTTAGCTGAGTTTGCATACAACAATTCAGTCAATTAGGTATGAGTCCTTTTGAGGTCGTCCTTGGTCATAGGCCTAGAACACCCATTGATCTAATTCCCATGTCTGCATCCCATCGAGCCTCCGAGTCAGCCGATTCATTTGCACAGCATATACATGAATTACATGCCGAAATTAGAAAAAGAATTAATGCAAGCAATGAACAGTACAAAATATTTACGGATGCGCATAGGCGCTTCAAAGAATTTCAGGTTGGAGATTACATCATGGTTCGGGTTAGGCCTGAGCGGTTCCCATTGGGAGCCGCAAAGAAATTTCAAGCCCGTGGCGCTGGGCCTTTTAGAATTGTTGCAAGGAGCGGACCTAATGCATATGTTCTCGAGCTTCCACCGGATATAAGGGTCAGCTCTACATTCAATGTGGAGGACCTGGTTCCTTCTTTGGCTCCAGCCCCACCCTCTCACAACCCCTTCCAAGCAGCCCCGAGCCAGAATACCAGCCCCACCCTACAACCCTTATCCTTCCCTTCCCTTCCCCACGCAAGCAGCGTAGAGATGAGATCGAAGGGATATTAGATGATTTGGTGATATCCACCCATGGGGGCGGAATTTAAAAGTACTTGGTTAAGTGATTGGGAAAGCCAGACTCCGAGAACTCATGGTTAGTTGAGGACAAAGTGCGGCGCCTGGACCCCGACATACTCGAGCGCTACCACGACGCCGCTTCATCGGTGATGAATTCTTTTCGGCCCGGAAGAATTGATGGGGACGCCGACATCGTAGACATTGGATATGAACCGTTTCGTGTATACTGACGTCGGAAGAAGCGGAATGGAAATCAAAATTATGCGAAAGATGAAATTTTGAAAATTGAAGGAGCACAGAAAAATCGATTGATCGAAATTGAATTTCGATCGATCGAAAATTTTCGATCAATCGAAACGTTAACGGCGATATTTTATGTATATGAGAATTTCGATCAAACGATATTCAGTTCGATTGATCGAAATTCAATTTCAATCGATCGAAATTTTGATCGAACGATTTTCAATTTCGATCGATCGAAATCGTGTCAGGTTGTTTTAGTTGTATTAGGAGTTTAGTTTTGAATTTTGTTTTATGGGTTTATTTGTCTTTTATTTATTATTTGTTTTAGGGTTTTCTTTTATTGAAAGGACTCCTATATAAGGTCCTTAAGTGAACAATGTAATTAGTTGATGATTAATGAAAAGAGCTTTTGCTTGTGTGCTTGAGATGAGCCTATACGGAAAGTGATTCTTCTTCCCGCGAATGGTTTGGTGCGAAGCCAAAGGTGTGAAACCTGCAAATCTATCTTCTATCTACCTATCTATCTCTTATTATCTTTGCTTGTGTGATCCTACAACCTTAATTCAGCCATCATCCCTTTTGAGATCCTAAACCCTAGTTTTCTCTAAACCATTAAATCAACCCGATTCAACAACCGTAGCCTCCATCAGACTGTTAAACCTAAATCATATCAAAATAACCCAAACCAGAGATTCCATCATTGCATTGTGAGCGCCTAATCTGGAATTCTAGAGTCCTATCTCTAGGAACAATCCATGCTGCAACCTAACGGATCTAACGCCCGGACTGAACTCTGTCTGAATTATGCGTGATTCTCCCATGGAATACTACGAAAGCCTGAGGTATTCATTATATTTTGCAAGTTTTATTGTTTAATTTAATTCAATTTAATTTCGGCAAAATCAATTATCGCATTCACATAGTTTAGGGTACCGTCCTACGTCTGGGATCCTTGTTTCAAAATTTAGAAGGGACCGTATTGCGAGATTGAACACTATTTAGATTCAAATATATTTATAAGAATACAATTCTATGTTCTTTTAAGAAATTCAGTATGCTGCTCATATTTTTCATTATTCGAATGGAATGATAGAGTTTAGTATTGTAGTCCTGCACTACAATGGATATATTGGTAAGTATTGACAATTTACGCCCAATATATCATGAATCAGCGGGCTTCAATACCGATACATATTGGTATTGTCCAATATTTTGTTATATGAATACATGGGCTAACAAGAAAAGATTGATATGGGTTTGAGTTTATTAGAGGAAGTTGAGGAGTGGTTTCAATAAAAGAGAACAATTAAGGAAGTTGAGGAGTGGTTTGGGCATGTCTATCAGATATTTTAAGTAGGGTATGTATGAAGGATTGCAACAGTATAAGGACGACCAAATGAAAGGGGAACATAAATAAAGTCTTGGAAGGAATTAGTGAGAAGCAACATGAAAGATTGCAAAATGCTTAGTGATAGAAAGTTTAGCCCTGCACAAAAAATTAATAGAGAAATATGCCAGAGAGATGGGACAAGGAAAATGATATGATGATAGAGGGTTCGATTTTGTTCCTCAAGCATGCTTGGAGCTATCCAAATGCTACAAGGAGAGAGCTTGAGATATTCTTTCTGCTTACCTTCGATATGGGACAAATGTATGTCCATTCCAAAGTTGAAGTCGCCTTTTAGTATTCCTAAGTTGTACTTAATTTGTGCTACAATGGTTTATAAGTTAAAAATGAATAGAATAGGGATTCTATCATAACCTTCTTCTTACCACGTGTTAGAATTTATTGATTGTTTTCCCCAGATTTATTTAAGATTATTATTATATCATATCATTGAGGGAGAGGTTCTGGGTTCTTACGCGACACAGGGACTGGCTCAGGCATCACTACTACAAAGAGGGCGATTAGGAACAACTCTTTACCCACCTAAGCAACCTCCCAAGCCCATTACCCTCCCTTGTACCACTCCACTTTATGGGAAGCAACATCCACTGGGATTTACTTGAAATGGAATTCATGCCGCTGGGCAATTCCATAAGTTACTAATGTGTAGGACACTAGGTCCAGAGGGGTTTATCCACCTGCCTCCACAGGTTGTTGTGAAAGGGCACTCTCGTTAAGTAACAGGACACAATATGTTGTGAAGGGCATTCTCATTAAGAAATATTAGTTAACTTGGTTATGTATATCAATGAAATGGACATTCACTACTTGCTTGATCACATAAAAAACTTTTAAGGCATGTAAATGAATGGTTGGGGTTTGTGTAGAAGTCGAGGGAACAAAGTTTTGTATGTCACTTTCTGTAGTTGTGTTTTATTATGATTACGTTATAATCTATGATTTTGCACAGTGCGTGGGGGTTTAGGCCCAATTCCATGAAATGATAGATTTTACATAAAGTTTCTCACCTCCGTTTAAGAGATCATCTAATTTTAATTCATTACAAATTAACAGTTCTCGGGTTAGGTGATGATTGGACTCCCGAAGTATAGAAAGTGATAAAATAAACCTTTTAAAACAACAAACAGATTGGAACCATGACCCATCATGCCAACTGTTGTTCTATTGAATTAGGAATTGTTTTACACCATTGGAGGTATTTGCAAATGTCCCTCGATATATGATTTCTCCTTGCCAAAATTAAAATGTGAACATGCCAGACTCATTGCTCTTCAATTATTAGTTGTAATGCAGTTTTGTTCTTATATGTAAACATTTGAGCTTGGTGATATAACATTTCACTCACTTGAATACATGTTATGGCCTATGGGAGGTTCGTAAGTTGTTTTATTCTTTTTATCACTAAATGTTGAGATTCCTAGGTCTTCACCCATTCATTTCGCACAATCTATAGATCTCGTCCAGGAAGCTTCGACATCGCCATCACCCCCATGGCCTATGGGAGGTTCTTAAGTTGCTTTATTCTTTTTATCACTAAATGTCGAGATTCCTAGGTCTTCACCCATTCATTTCACACTATCTATAGATCTCGTCCAGGAAGCTTCGACATCGCCATCACCCCCATGAACTTAAAATTGATCTAATCTGAAATGAGCAAACAGAAAATTTACACATGATGAAAAATATAAATTAAATCCTTCCTAATAAGAGAGCCAAGCCTTCCAAGAATCTCCTCACTTCCAATACACCTCACGACAGTATCAGCATCCATACCTTGTTTCGTCAGGAGATCCGCACATGCATTAGTTTCTCTACAGATGTGACGAATAGAGAAATCAACATATTAATTTCTATTTGTCGTCATATATATATTCTTCTATTTGGCTGTTCCAAATTAGATCAATCTTATGTTCATGGGGGTTATGGTGATGCTGAAGCTCCTTACATATTGGATTGGATCAAATCCATAGATTGTATTCTGTTCGTACACTCCGTATTTTGTTCTTAATGAGTCTGTGAGGACCCAATAACCTCAATATTTACTGATTTTTTGGTAAAAGAAAGAAAGGAAAAAAAGCTGAAGAACCTCCCCTAACTTGTATTCAAGTGAGATTCTTAAGTATTAGATTGCTAGAAAACAAAATATGCTTGAGTACCAAGACATGTCATCAGAAGTAATTAAAATATTCAATGGAAACCACATCAAGATTTTATTCTCTATAGTACTTAATTACTTTTTTGTTCTTTTGCAGTGAGTGGGTTCTTGGTAATCGAGAGGATTTAGTCAAGGATATTATTTCGGAGTTAGTACCAGAGAATGGTGAGGTAAGATCTTATCTTGGTAGCTGCACTTAATATTCTAGATGGTTTTGTTGGTGTTGTTTTGTTTCTGTCATTTTCGCATCTCGATATTAGGTTTTTGTAGAAACTCTTAACAAGAAATGGTCAACATGGTTTTCCACCTAACAACCATTTGACTTGTATTCCGTATCGTAATGTGGTGTTTAGTAGTCCGCTGATTAGTATTATATCCTTGGCTCATTACTCGCCATTGTTTAATTCATTAAATTGAGTTCCATATTCTGCAAATTCAAGAAGCCTTGTGGATATGATACGCTTGAGTTTTAAAGTGCGCATAAAATGGAAAGTGTAAATGTGCAAACAAACATTTTACTCGTAAAAAAATGTTCTTGTTGAGTAATGGCGTTCATATTATGTTTCTAGTTGCTGAATCTGGTATTCAGTGTATCTGTTCATCGTACAGTGAGTTGCATGTGTCCTTTTATGTTTGCATTGACTTGGCATATCTATGTAACGTGTCTAATAAAGGAACTCTTGTCATTAGTGTAAAGTATCAATTAACCATGAAAAAGTAGAAACAACTAGCCTAAAATCAAAATCTGTTCAAAACTAAATGGTGATAACTTGTTAGAAGACCTGAGTATCTCCATAGAGATGTAGGGAATCTTTTTTTCTTTTTTCTCTTTTTCTTTTTTATGGGGGGGGGGAGGGGGATAATGTCTAGGACTGTAGTGGCTTGTTTCACTTACAACTTACAAGTCCAGACGAGTTTCAGGAAATTTCAAAATATATAGAGTATTGCTGCTTTTTGGAGCGGCGTTTGTTAAAGAATCTGTTAGGGTTATTTATAAAACAGCCTTCTGTGGAGGCATGTGTCTCGGCTGTTGGTTTTAAATAGAGGTCGTAGTTCTTGTATATGAAGGTTGGGTTCTCTTCTGAAGTGCACGTAAAGAGCAATGCCATGCTTATGCTCTGCATTTTTTAATCTTGCGCTCTGGGTGGTTGACAAATTTGTTGTCATTATATTTTGCTGTGATCTGTGAGCATGGCCTTTCTGTGGCAGGAAATATGTTCTCAAAGATAAGTTTTGCTGGTTCAACAAGAACACAATTACTGTTTCTCGATAGCCTCAGTTACAGCAATTAAATGCATCATGGAATGGTTTTCCCTCAAAAGCATGAGGGGGGTGTGCATTTTATGAAATCTCCACCTAGGTACTTGCGAGGAAGTGATTTTTTATCTTCCTGCAGGAATGGTGGACATATGTATGCATGGGACCTTCTGATCCACACCCCAACTGGCACCTCGGAATGCGAGGCACACAACATCGGGCAGTGATGTGGCGAGTATGGAAAGAAGGTGGTACGGGTTTTCTTTATTGGGGTGCCAACTGCTATGAAAAGTCAACTGTTGCCAGTGCAGAGGTATTGATCGGCCATTGTCTCTGTTATACGTCTAATAATGAAATCTGTGCCTTCTAACTACCTAAGCTTTTCGAATTTGTAACACAAATCTGTCATTCAGATAAGATTCAGGCGTGGCCTTCCCCCTGGGGATGGAGTCTTGTTTTATCCTGGTGAAGTTTTCTCCTCTTCCCATCAACCAGTTGCTTCAACCAGGCTAGAACGCATTCTCAGCGGCTTGCAGGTACTGAATAACATGAGTTAAATAAAGCCCTAGCCATTTCTTGAATTGAATCTAATCCTTACATTTAGTGGTTAATGTCTAATGATATCTTTGCATCACATCTGCTTATAGGCGTTATTATTTGGCTGAGACATGAGTGATGCACTGCATTTGAACTATTTAGATTGATTACATATCTAAGCCGTGCAGTGTCTTCGGCACATCGGATCTTAAGATGCCTTGTCTTTTTTTTTCTCGGCTTTTACAACAGACATGTTATTTGAAGAACACGACGATTGTCATTCCACGAGTTTCTGAGAGATGTTTTGATTGTTATCCATTTTATGTAGGACATTGAGTATCTAAAGCTCTACACTTCGAGGTACGGCAGAGATGAAGGGCTTGCCCTTTTGGAAAAGACGGGAGTCTACCTGGGCCCGGAGCGCTACACAGTTGATCACATGCCAATTGATGTAATGCGATCGGAGATCTTCCGCACATGCAAGTCTTGAAAAAAGCACTACTAATGATCTTCTGTTTTTGGTGCTGAGTTAATTTTTGTATCATTATCAGGTTCTTTTTTTTCTCTGAAAATAGAAAAGGTATGAAATCTCTTGCTTTAGACTAGTCTTGATGAGTAGCATTGGGCTCGCTAAATAGTATACCGAAGCTGGAAAATGGTGTTGTGTTGCCGCATAGCTCCCGCATTTTATTTATTTATTTTTGGGTGCACCATAGTTTCTAATTTGTTTTGTATATATACATGATGCCATTTGTGCCTTTAATTGTTCAACTACTTTCTCACATGTTGGATTTCCAAAATAGTTTATGGAACTATACGTCTAAGAGTTGGGTCAGGCAGTGCCTGGTATGTTATGAATAATTAGACTCTAAAGAGTTACAGGGAAATTTTGCGTTTTATGAGATATAGTGTGCCTCAGGTGGCTTTCTGATTAGATGTGTAAGGTGAGGAGAATTGATATCGATGTAAAAATATCCTCTTAATCAAAATTCTGCGGACTTTTCATTGGAAATTGATTTCTCGTTTGATTAGAATGTCTAAAACGTTAGATTAGTATGTCTAGAAAAGAATTTTTTGTCCAAATCGTAAAACAGTAAGTCTTATTATTTGCAGAAAAAAAGACTTTCTTTAAAATGATATTATAAGAATAGGTATTGGGTAAGCGGCCCTAGTTTCGGGCAACTGTTTGTGTGCCACGTTGAAACAGCATGTGTTTTATGTAATACTTTTGGTGAAATCAAGGATAAAAATTTCAGGGGAATTTCGGTTTCAGTCCCCACGGAAACCAACACGATAGTTAGGGCTCTCAATGGGCCAGGTTGGGGTTCAATCTGGCTCTAATATATCAAGATTGGGTTTCCAATTTTTCAGTCCGGCCCTAATCTGGGGTACGATGTACTCAGCCCAAGCTTGGCCCCTACTAGGTTGGGCCGGGTTTGGGTGTTTTTTCGAGCTTTTTTTCGATTGTTTTTTTTTAAATAAAATTTTGTTGTGCTATTTTTTGGGGTTGTTTTTTCTAATAAAATTGGGTTGGGTTGTGTTTTTCTAATAAAAATTTGAATGTTAAAAATTTAATTAAATAATTATATTACCATTACAGAGGCTCAGGTATATGATTTTATTTAAATATTTTATTTTAATTTTTTATACAATGGTTATAATGGACAATGGTTGTTTGAAAGTTTATTAACAAGCCATTCAAGTTGTGTAGTTAAAAAGTTATGTAACGGTTGCTTGAAAATAAATTAAGTCATCCAATTTACCCAATTAAAAAAAAATACATGTACAAGGTTATTGCGCTTTTGACTTAAATGCCCCAAGTTTAAATTGTTCAATGGTTTAATCTCAGGGCATTTAAGTAAATTATATTTAATTATATAAAAAAAATTATAATTTTAAAAAGATAAGTATAATATATATATATATATATATATATATATATATATATATATATATATATATATATATATATATATAATATCTGGGTTGAATGTTGCGACCCTCAATCCAAGTCCAGCCCGAATTTATTCAGGTTGCAACATGCTTAGCTTGATCCAGATATCGGACCGGGTTTGCTTAATAAAATATACCACTTTTTTTGAGCTAGGTGCAAGCCAAAATCAGGGTTGGCGCGGCCCATTGAGAGCCCTAACAATAATTGAAATTATCAGTTATTTTCAAACACTTTTGAAAATGATTTTGACCAAAATTTTAATTTCGGTCCCCATCGAATCGAAATTGAAATGAAATCCAAAATTTTGATCCTTGGGTGAAATCATCTAGCCCAGTCAGAGCTGAGGCAGCTAAAACCCAGAGTGGCTCAACTCAATATATAAATTTTATTTAATTGCTTTCTATGAACATATATGTATATATACAAATGAAAGAAAGCATAAATGACTTAAATATATTTAACTTTTAGAACGCTAAAAGTTTTAATTACAATAGATATAGATAGGAGTACCTTTAAATCCACTCACCGAATCTTTGAGTTTATCTACGGTGAAACACATTGACTACTTTGAATAAGACGGTGTAGATCATTTATCCTTCCAATCTTTCACACGATGGATCTTGAGATAATAGGCATACTATCAGATGGTTAGCGTTTTATTTCACGTGGCACACATCTCAAAAAAGTGACTTTAACAACACGGGATCTTTAAAATTGATTTTAATGACACTTTTTTGAGTGTGTATCACATGAAATAAAAAAATTGACTGTCTGATGGTACACCTATGATCTCAAGATCGATTGTGTGAAAGATTTAGGACGATAAATAATCTCCATCGTTTGATTCAATGTAGTCCATGTATTTCAGCGTGAGTGAACTTAAAGATTTGGTGGGTGAATTTAAAGGTAATCTATAAATAATTTAAAAAGTAACAAAAGAAAATAAATAAATAACCAATAATAGTAGAAAAATTACAATTAAATTCTCGAGCTCAGGTAAGAGCTCAATAGAGCCCAAGATTTTATATCATACAGTTGACCCGGCTCGACTCAACTTGTTGATTGCCCTACCTAACATATTAATGAAAAATGGCATTTGTTTTAAAAGAACTCGTTTAAACCGTATTTTTTCCCTAAAAGACAGGAAATGAGTTTAAAAGTTAAAACAAGTTTTTTTATTTATTTCAAAATACTCTTACATTTAAAAAAGGGAGCTATTACTTGCACACGCTTTTAAAGTGATTGCATCGAATTTAAAAGAAAGACTTACAAGTTTGGAGACCTCTATTATGTGAAAACACTATCTAGGCCGTTTGATTTGAAGACAATGATTTCAAGGTATGGATTGCAAAAGAATAGAACAAAATATAATTTTCAGCATTTGATTAAATGGAGTCAAAGGCTATTATATAATTTAATAGTTTACTAAAATAGATCATATGACAAGTATCATGTTTTACTCCAATTTTTTGTATAAGAGATTTATTGATCATGAACTTCAAATCAGATGTCCCATATTGCATTTTTGATATCACATGTCCCTAAACTACCAAGTCTTTCTTTAAATTCGGTGTAATCATTTGAAAAATGTGTGCAAGTTGTGGCTCCCTTTAAAAAATCATGATTTTACGTTTTAAATTTATTTTTTTATGGATTTTTTTCATTTTCATCATAAGAAAATTTAATTTTTTACTATTTTTCATTATTTTTTCCCAAATGCTTCCCAATTTCTGTCTGAATTTTACATTTTTTTTTCACTTTTTTTTTATTTTTTGCCTTACTGATTTTCTCGAATTCCAACTCAGTAACAATGCTACCTAATACTATGTCGTGGATGATTCTTTCATATTAATAAAAGTTACTCACCCATCAATCTTGTTAAAAATAATAGAATAAAAGGATGACAAATCTTATGAAAAGCCCTTTTACCCAACAATCTTGTCCAGGGCTGACATTTGTGGACGTTAAATTGAATACATGTGAAAGTCAATTTTCATTATACTAATCATAGCCTAAACAACTTAATAATAGGCTTACAAATTAAATAGTTATTCCCCCTGTAAGTTGGATAAGGGATTTTTGTTAGGGTTGAGTTGATTTTTGTATTAAAAAAGAAAATTTAAAAAAATTAATAGTTGCAAGTTTGCCATTTATACTAGGTATACAAGTTTGACCTAAATCGTCTTCCGAGAAGACTGGGAACACAGTTTTGCTTTCTTACACACATTCCAGCGTAAATGATTGCTATGGTCAAACTTAGAATCGGATATCGAAAATAGAAAATAACAGTAATACTATGGATGCAAGTTTTTAACCAAAAATCGAAATTGACCAACAATATTGTGACCGGACCGAAACTGATAATGTTTCCATTGAGTGCCTGAAATCAGAAATCGAAAATCTAAAATCGGAAACCAATTAGGTTAATAAAAAAAAAAAATTGGCTAAAAAAAGGGTAGCATTTTTTGCAATCAAAGATTCTTGTGGCACAAGTGATAATTCCACCGCTCATACCGTTGGATGTCTTGAATCAGATTTTATAGATAATTTTTCGTCCTAATCTTCCACGGAGTAGATCTTTAGATCATGGCCACACATATTAGACGACCACATGTTGATTCAACATGGCACATATTTGTGATCACTAACCTCCATGGTACACCATGACCCCGGTCACTTTGGGGATGTGTGCATGTGTAACCAACATTTAATCGTCTGATATGTCGGCCACAACCTTAAGATCTAATGTGTGAAGATTTGGATGAATAATAATCTCTATCATCTTATTCAAGACAATCAACCGTATGAGCGATGGAACCATCAGTTGCACAACAAGCATACTGACCAAATTCGTCGACTTTTTGAGAAAGTCACGAATAATTCACAAATTTTTGAAAGAAAAAGTGAATAAAATACGAATTACTCAAAGTTTTTGAATGTTTCGATTTATTTGCAAATTTTACGAATTATATGCGAATTAAATAACTTTTTCCCGCATTATTCCCAATTTTGGCCATAGACTCTTGTTTTTTTAAAAGATTGTCTATAATTTTTCGGGCTCTAGTAATCATAAGTAATTTGGTCAACATGTGACAGATATTTATAGATGAAATTATTGAATCAACCTTCTTCCCAATTATATATATATATATATATATATATATATATATGGAAGTTGGTTCCATAGGACGTGGTCATAGGGTTGATCCCTACGACATGGCTAGTTGGTGGCCACGTGGCAACCAATCCGAGAGTCTGGTGCTGCAGCAACTTGCACAACGTTAATCAAGTAACATTTACGAAACAAATAACTTAAAAAGAGTGTTTTTTCACAATTGAATATTGGGTTAAAGTTGAAAAAATGTCAATACACCAAGTTTGTTAGGCGAATCAAGATATTTGACTTGTGATTCGAAGGGTAAAATAGTCTTTTTATTTTCTAAAGCCCTAGAGAGACAGGTGAACCCTAGAGGGAACGAGTGTTATTTTAGGATTTGGGTATCATATAGCAGTCCAAATGGACCACGTCATAGGGTTTGAACCCTACGATCAAGTCTTAGGCATCGTTCAAGTGTTTCCTAATTTTTTCCAGAAAAGCTCAGATTCTTGGATACTCAAATTTCTGACAGATTCTTAGTAGACTCAGATTCCTAATTTTCCCCATATGCGTTTTTAAGTTACTCAGATTTCAAACAGCTTCTTATAAAACTCAGAATCCTTTGTTTTTAAGTTCTTCTCAGAAAATCCTCAGAATCGATTCAATTGGTGGTTATGCTATGACCGTAGAAACGTGATCTAATTGTCGGTTTGTGTGTCTTACTCGGATTTCTTTTAAAATTTACGAGCAATCAATCGAGATGAGACTGAGCATATTTGACGGAGTTTTTTTTTTCAAATCTGATTTAATAGTCATTACTTTTAAAAGGTTTTTTTTTATGAGAATAAATGAAATAAGGTATTGGGTACCTCTATTTACACCAACCAAAACTCTAAAATACCCACCTAGCAAGTAGCAACACTTCTAAATGATTTGATTGATGGGTAGGCGTGTGCTATGAGAATTTCAGTGCCAAATTATTTTTTTTCGAATCTGATTTAGTAGTCATTACTTTTAAAAGTTTTTTTTTTAGGAGAATAAATGAAATAAGGTATTGGGTACCTGTATTTATACCAACCAAAACTCTAAAATACCCACCTAGCAAGTAGCAACACTTCTAGATGATTTGATGGATGGGTAGGCGTGTGCTATGAGAATTTCAGTGTCAAATTATTTTTATTTTCCTTATGGCTGATGAGAGCAGCTATTTGTTCCCATTTTTGGAGTAATGTACTACACAATTTTTATTGACAAAAACTATTAACTAATTTGAATCAGACGATGGAGATTATTTTTTGTTCCAAATTTCCTCACATTAGATCTTCAGATCATAGAGCTCCTATCAGACGATCAAATGTTGATTTAATATAACACATTCCTAAAAAGTGACCTACATTATGGAAACGAGAGTTGACCAAATTTTTTTGGAGATGTGTGCTATGTGAAATCAACATCTGGTCGTCTGATTGGAAATCCATGATCTTAAAATCTATCTTGGGGAAGATTGAAACAAAAACTGAAACACATTGACTGAATTGAATCAAATGATGGAAATCATTTATCCTCCCAATCTTTCACACGATGGATCTTGAGATTAACAGTGTACCATCAGAAGGCCAGTGATTTATTTCACACGGGACGCATTTCAAAAAAGTGACTTTAACATTACGTGCACACTTAAAATTGATTTTAAGGTACTTTTATGAGTGTGTACCATATGAAATAAAAAATCGGCCATCTGATGGTACACCCATGATCTAAAGATCAATTGCGTAAAATATTGGGACAATAAACAATCTCCATCATCTGATTCAATGCAGTCGACATGTTTCCACGTGGGTGAACTCAAAGATTTGGTGGGTGGATTTAAAAGTGCTCTAATATATATATATATATATATATATATATATATATATATATATATATATATATATATATATATATATATATATATATAGGAACAGCAGCGTAGCAGGGGCTAAAATTGTTTCTCCTCCGCACAAGCCGTTAAGATCTGATCTCACACTTGGAAGGCGCCAGTACTGGCGACACTGGCGCCTTCAATGGCGGTGAGATCAGATCTTAATGGATTAATCGTCACAAAAATGACGGTCCAACAGCCCGCCTAATGGCCCCCGACCCCAGGTATCGTCAGGTACCGGTCCAATGACCGTCCGTTGAGCAAAAGATGCGTATTTGCGACGATGAGTTGTTCTCAACTCACCATCATCTTCTCCAAATGGTGTTTTCTGCAATTTTTTTTGTTTTTTTTTGTGTTTTTAAGCCTATGATAAGTTGGGATCCGATGTATCATTTATCTCATGTATACAACGCCCACCTACAATCTGAGCTCAGATTCTGAGCTTTTCCGAGCGATTTGGTCAGACGACTAAGTGTCGCTTTCACTCGGAAACCACTCAGATTCTCAGTTCCCAAAAAACTCTCGAACGCCGGAATCAATCCGAAAATAGCACATTCTAAGAACTTTCTGATTTTAAACTCAAAATCTGAGTTAAATCCGGCTCTCGAACGAGGCCTTAGAGAGTCATTTTCCCATATATATATATATATATATATATATATATATATATATATATAGAGGAAGTCGGTTCCCTAGGACGTGATTATAGAGTTGAACAAGATAACGTGGCTAGCTGCTGGGAGCCATGTGGTACCCAACCCGAGAATCAAGTGCCATTACAAGATTCCCAAAGTCGATCAGATACAATCTGAAGAAAAAAAATTATAAAATGATGTTTTTCCAATGTTAAATATTAGGTCAAAGTTGGAAAAAAAGCCAGTGCACCATGTTTTTGGGGGAGCCAAGTTATTTAACCTGTAATTTGAAAGGTAAAAAAGTTCCGAAAAAATTTCTTTATACTAAACCTTACGACCACGTCCTAGGGATATGTTTTTCATATATATATCCTTACTACTATATAAAAGTAAAAATAGTTTTTATCATATTTTCATACCTAAAATGCCCTAAAGAGTTGCTACCCTTCTCCCGATTGTAATTGCAAAATCTGATAATTAAACTAAGACTCTAAAAATCTTCTAATTAAACAAGGACTCTAAACTAGCCCATAACTAATATCTGATACAAACAGTAATTCTCTCTCTCTCATGTACATGACTCTCTCTCCTAAACAAAGGCTAATAAATATCTCCTCCTCGTTCAAAGTTTATAAATAAAAGGTAGAAAAAATAAAATAAAAATAAAAAATTATATACAGATTTTCGTTAAGCAAGCAATCTCTCATTAACACATCGTTTTTTCTCCGATTTCAGGTATGTTTATATTTCTTTGTTTTAGTTATGTCTCTTAATTTTCTTTGATTTATTTTTTACCAGTTTTATGTTTTATTAATAACATGAATTTAATCCAAAATTTTATATTTTTTTATTCATCCTGAAACAGTTAGATTTCCACATATTTTCATTAAGTAAACAGTCTCTCATTAACACATCGTTTTTTCCCGATTTCAGGTATATTTATATGTCTTTGTTTTATTTATGTCTCTTAATTTGCTTTGATTTATTTTTTACCAATTTTAAGTTTTATTGATAACATGAATCTGATCCAAAATTTTATATTTTTTTATTCATCCTGAAACAATTAGATTTCCATTCGAGTTAAATGAATGTGGATATTTATTTATTTATATGTGTTATGAGATTAACTATTGGGGATAATATGTTTATTATTTTTTATTTATCAATTGGGAATATGGGTTAGTTGTTTCACTTAAAAAGATCATATCCTTATATTATTATCTTTGTTTGGCTCTGATGTAGAGACAATAGTTATAGGCATAAGAATTATAAGATACAATTTTGTATCGGATTTTTTATAATTTTATGTTGGATGGCACAAATCGAAATCGATTTGTTTTCGTCATGATCCAATTTAGAGGTGTATTTTTATAATCAGAGATCTTTATACATGACTGTAAATGAGATTAGATTAATAAAT
This sequence comes from Chloranthus sessilifolius, assembly GCA_021018995.1. Classification (NCBI taxonomy): domain Eukaryota; kingdom Viridiplantae; phylum Streptophyta; class Magnoliopsida; order Chloranthales; family Chloranthaceae; genus Chloranthus; species Chloranthus sessilifolius. Next base: position 1,386,259 of record CM037584.1, read on the forward strand.
ATTATATGAATTTTTGCTTATTTTGTATTTTGATACAATTATTATTTTGTTCAAACTTAAATCGCTGGATCTCCATTTTTCGACGCCTCGCTTCCCGAACTTGAATCGCCAAATCTCCATTCTTCGGCCCATCAAGAAGAGGAATCTTGGGTCACTTCTCTTTCTCTCTCTTTCTGTCGGCAAATCGACTCAAATCCAATCTTCAATGGGTTTCTTTGATTTCTTCTTCTATTTTCGTATGGGTTTGCTTTCTGTTATATATGGCATGCAATCTGCTCTAGGATATGATATGGTTGAAATATGCTAAAAGATATCGTAGTAGTTTAATAATTAGAGTTTTTTAAATATAAATATATTAATTAAAAATTTTAAGTGAATCCTAACCATTGAATTTAATTTTAGTTTCAAGGGATGAGATGATTTCTAGTCTTACAATTCACATACATTTGCACGTGCATCCTTACTAGTGTATATATATATATATATATATATATATATATATATATATATATATATATATAGGGAGCCGGTTTGGTCCTCCATGGGAGGACACTTGAGCGTTTTCCAAGATGTTGTGGAGCTCCACGCGGCATTTAGAACACTGTTTGGATGCCACGTGAAGCAAGGTGGGATGGATTAGATAAATTTTGTAAGACATAATTTAAAATTTTATATTTTTAAGGCTTTCACCAAAATTTGGCTGATTTCAATAGTTCAAATTTTAAAGTTAAAATAATACATGGTGCAAATTTCAAGGCTCAAAAAATACATGGTGGAGTTGAGTTTTAGAATTTATTTTTTAAAAATTTTGATCTAAGTAACACACCAGTGCTTTGTGTGTCATCAATTTCGTGTCTAAATGTCACTTGAGCGCCCTCCATTAATGGAGAACGGAACACTTTTTCATATATATATATATATATATATATATATATATATAGGGAGCCGGTTAGGTCCTCCAAGATACACATGGAGGTCCACGTGACACCCAAAACATTGTTTGGGTGCCACGTGGAGCACAAGTGGACGGTTTAGATCAATATTTAAAAAAAAAACAAATTTCAAAAAAAACTTTTTAAACCCACAAGTCAAAGTTTGACGGATTTTATTGGTTCACATTTTACGGTTCAAAAAATGCACGGTGGAAATGAGTTTTCAATTTTATTTTCTTTTTAAAGATGATCTAAGCAATGCACCCGAGCTCCAAGTAGCATCGAAACAATATTTTGGCTGTTACATGGAAGCTTGGAGGACGGTGACCATCCTCCCATAGAGGACGGACACCTTTTCCATATATATATAGGACTGACTCTCATGACCGTCATTTAAGCACCACAGTGGTGTTTAAATGATCGTATACCACCAACCATTTGACATGTGAATAATTCACACGTCAAAGTGATAGATTGTAGATTGAAAGGTAAAGGACCCAAAAATCATAATATTTGTGAGTGGGAGCTTTGAACCATCCGATATGTGCACTTTATTACCAACGATTGTATTTAGTTTTAATGGCTGATATTAAAGATCATCAATCGAATGATTCACATCTACTTAAGAGCATGATTCTTCGGCTAAAGCATTATCTAATGATGAATTGTCACTTGGACAATTTAGATTGATCATAATCATACGCCACATGTTACAATAGCAAGCCATGCTTCAATAATAATGTTGTGAGATCAAAACTTTTAATTTAGTGATTGAAGATTGCTTAAACACCACTTAGTGTTTATTTGTTGGTCAGAGCCATTATCCCTATATATATATATATATATATACACGATGTCTTGTGTTATATAGCATTTGGTAGAGGGTGTTTTCGTGATTTTAATTTTAAATGTTTCTTGCATATTTACAGTCGCTTTTGTAGCATCTTCTTGTAGTTTCAATTCGACCTATCCCTCTCACACATTGACTGAAGGTTATCTGTATTTGAACCCACCAAATTACTGGTCGACGCTTAGGTTAAAACCCGTAGATCGAGCTTAAATAAACAAATTTCTTCAATGAGCCTTTTTCTTTTCTAACAAAGTCGACAAAAAAAAATTTCAGCAAAAAATAGGAAGTTTAAAATATTCCAGAAAAAAATTATACAAATTAAAAAATAAAAAAGTTACAAAATTAATTTTTTTTCAAAAACTCTGGAATAAATCATGATTTTATTAGATAAACAAAAATTCATAATTTAATCACAAACTTTTTTAGAAAGTCGATGATTTGGGCAACGATTTTAAGGACTTTGGAGACAAGGGATTTTGAATTGGGCACCTCTGCTCATACATGTAGACTTAGTGAAAGCGCCTACATCTGAAACTCATTGACTGTTTTGAATTAGACAATAAAGATTATTTTTTAGCATAATTTTTGAGTCAACGGATCTTAAAATCATAAACATGTCATTAGACGGTCAATTTTTTATTTCATGTGACACGGATTTCCAAAATATGACCCTAAAATCATATTGCACATTACCCTCAATTGAAATTAAGGGCAATATTTTTGGTATCCATGTCATGTAAAATAAAAGATTGATTGTCTAACGAAAATATAATGGTCACCAAATCTATCATGTGAAAAATTGGAGTAAAAATGATCTCTATATAGTCTGATTTCAAGGAGTGAGAGTTTCAAATATAACACTTCAATTATGTACGGCTGCGTTTAGGAATGTGGATTTGGATTCGAGGATTTGAATTTAGATCTCCTAAATTCAAATCTACTGTTTGGTTCCACATTTTTGTGTTTGAATTTGAATTTGGCAAATCCACCGGAATTTAGAAATCCATCTGTGTATTGTAAAAAAGTGGATTTGAAAATCCAAATCTTACACAAGCATATAATATGTTATGTTTACTAAATAAAAAATTGTTACTCAGTGCTATTATAGGTACGATTTGACCTAATACTTGATCCGCCTAAGCCGAGTATTTTTAAGTTTGACCGATCTGATTGGGTTGGGCATGAGACATCCAACCTGACATATATTGGATTGGGTTGGGCTGGGTCAAAACCGACAGGTTGGGTCAAAACCGAAAACCGACAGCTTAGGTCAAGTAAACCAAGGCCTAAATGGGCCTTAACCGACCCAAACCAAATCCGAGCCGGCCCAAATTGATCCCAACCGGTGGTACCCAACCCGAATTAAATCAAATCGAACCAAGTTGAATCGGTGGTAAATTGACCGGATTGAACTAGTACCAGACTCGACCCGAACTGACCCAACCCAAGCTTAAGTAGTTACTACAATGGCTAAAAAACTAGCCGTTATAGTCGTATTTAGACTGCAACGACTAATTTTTGGCCGTTGCAACTCACCTTTGTACAATGTAGCTTGAGTGAAACCAAGAAATTGCTAGTTGCACACATTTTCGGTTTCGGTTCAGAGACGATTTATGTATTAGTCAGTTTGGTTTCGATTTGTGGTGTAAGGAACTGAAAAAATCTAGTTCGATTCAGTTTGGTACACTAAACTAGCATCCCTACCTATATAAAATGAAGGAAATTAATAAAATTTAAATTTTTTTTATATAAAAAAATAGTCAAATGAAGTATCTATGAATCTTTTGACTAAATTTTAAGACAATGCTTAAATATCAAAAGCAAGAGATTTGTAAATCCAAATATTTTAAAGTCACAATTTAAAATGCCCGTTCAAACATTTAAGTTTGAAATCTCCACATTCAAATCCACGTTATCAAACGCACGCACCCCTACGGCGAACATACGTACTCTTTTGGAATTTGATGTACGGAAAGCATTTGAAATCTTGAATACTGGGTTTCATATGATGCAGAAGGCTCAGAAATGATGATTGCGAGTAGAGACTGATTCTGCCAACATGTAGGTAAACGTATATTTAATCAATCCAAAGAAAGTGCCCATATCTCATCCAAGATTGAAAAAGGGAGTCAAATACTCCGAGATTGAAAAAGGGAGTCAATACTTGCACCTCATTTATAAGCCATTGCACCATTTTTCTAAAATAGAGGCATTAAAAAGGTGTGCAAGTTAGAAATGATGTAAGTACTTGCACCCCATTTAAAATGATTCTAAAAGATTAAAAGATGATACAAATTTTGAGTCATTCTATTTTCCCTTGTTTTGAGTCTTTTTTTTTCTTTTGAACACTGCAGAAATGAAGAGAGGATAAGAAACAAAGAGACGAGTGAGAAACGATCGAGAAGAAAGACTTGCTTAGTTTGTGATCGAGAAGAAGAAAACAATCGTCTCAAGATCCATCATGTGGAAGATTGGTGTGGAAAATGATCTCTATCATGTGATCTAAAAAAGTCAATGGTTTCGGTGTGTTTTGGATATCGGCATGAACAAATATCGGTAGGCGCGAATAGAGGTAACTAGGGCAGTGCATTTTTTGGATCGAACCGACCAAACCAACCAAACCACCGGGTTTGGCCTGGTTTGGACGGGTACCGGTTTGGGTTTGGTTTGGAAAAAAAGATAACTGAAAAGTTTGGTTTGATTTCAATTCCAAGCCTCCCCGGGCCAAAATCAACCAAACCGAACCGAATGTAGTTTATATATATATAGGCAGGAGGTTTTGATTAATGTTAAAGGGCATTTAAGTAAAATGAATATTTTTATATAAAACCTAAAGCGGTTGTAGAACTTATATGAAAATGACCGAACCAAACCGAACTAAATCGAATCGAGTTGGTTTGGTTTAAGAGTTGGACGGTATGATTTAGTTTGTGGTTTTGGTCCAAAACCGACCAAACTGAACCGAATACACCCCTAGGGGTACCCTTACTTATTTTGTGGCTCCCATTTTATTTATGTTTTAAGTGGGGTGCAATCACATAATGATCATACAAGATACTACTCCCTTTATTTAGGAAGTCATTACTTGCACTTGAAAAGTTGACTCTTGCACCGAATTTAAAAGACATTATATTTTAAGGACATGTGGCATCTAAAAACGCAATCTGGGTCATCTGATTTGAAATTCATGATCTATAGATCTTCAATGCATAAGATTGTAGCAAAACATGATATTTATCATTAGATATATTTTAATCAACTGTTAAATCTGATTATAGTGTTCGACTATATTTTATCACGTGATGAAGAATATGTTCCATGCTCATTTTTTGCCCTTAATATCTTTAAATCATGACCTTCAAATCAAGCAATTTAGATGGCCATTTTGCATAGTAGAGGCTGTCAAACTTGCAACCCAGTTTTTTAGATTCAGTGTAAGGGCTAACCTTCTGAGTGCAAGTAATTGGCTCCCCTTTATTTATTTGATTTTTGTATTTTAAGTGGGGTGCAATCACGTATCGCTGGTACAATTATTAAAACGAAACGGTGTAATGACTTATAAATGTGACGCAAGTATTGGCTCCCTAGAAAAATCCCAGACAACAGGAATAGAGGATGAAATTACCATTTTGCCTTTGTACCTGTGTCCGTGTCTTGGATATAGCATTAGATATCAAGAATAGAACCATATGTAACATCAATCAATTATTTATTTATTTTTTGAGTGAACAACCCTCGGAAAGCTACGATGCGCAACATCCAATGGTTAAAATTCAAATCCCTAAAATATGGACGATTGTGATCATTTGTTAACATCGATCGTTAAAAAATAAACACAATCGATCCACATTAGAGGTGCATTGATTAGACGATTTCAATTCTTGGTTGCGATTTCAGTTTCAAGTGTACTTTTCGGGCATTATAGAGTGCATTGATCAGAAGATTTCAATTCTTGGTTGCGATTTCAGTTGCAAGAGTACTTTTCGGGTCAGGGTAGCCACTAATATGGGCTACCTTTTTTATGGTTGTGGTTGTTCATAACATGTGCCATGCGCGTGGCCTAGGCTAATCTTAATGTATAAAAAGGCCAATCAAATACCAGTAATGGCCAGTTTCCAGTGTCGGTCACTTAAGTACTGACAGGCGCTTGGAAGGGTGAATGGGATACAGACATGGTATCAAAAATCGGCCGATACCGATACATATTAGTTTTCGGGCAAACCAATACGTATCAGTATCCAACTCGGTATCGGCCGATAAGTCTCGGTTTCAATTAAGACTTGTATTTTATTTTTTTTAATAATTAGCTGATACGTATCGGCCGATTTGTATCAACCTCGGGCAAACTAATACCCGATTTGACACCTTAGATACAGATCTAAGCCTTTTATCATTGCACCATGCAATGGGTCGTAGAAATCAAATACCACTAATTCACGATAAGATATTATATCATAGTTTTACACCTATTCTATTCATCACAAAAAACATTTTTTTTTAAAAAAAACGACACTTGTTTTCAAAATCAAAATTCCTTGCATCCCACAATGTTATAAATATTTGCACTAAAATATTGACTGCCCAATAGAAAAAAATGGCCTATGCCTGACCCGACATGATGCCCAATCCGAAAACACGACCCGACCCACCTTTATTTTCCAGGGCTTTTATATATATATATATATATAATATTGGATCAGGTCAGGTCGACCAAATGAGCCTAGTTGATGTGCCCAATCTGATAAAAAAGTCTGATCGAGCAGGTCGGATGTCAGATCGACCCAGCTCGTTGACAGCTCTAATTATAACCAGGTGAACCCATTGTTGGACTGAACAGAACCCAAATTTGCGAATGTAACATAAAGAAGATGGTTGTTCAAATGATGTGCCAAACCAAAGCCTATACATGTTCACAATTCAAATTATATCCATTGCTAGTAGGAAAATTGCAAAGGCAGGCAAGTTTTATGCCGGCGCGGAGTGATATGACTGGCTGTCCTGACCTGTATTGTTTGAGCCCTACCACACTTGCAGTCAATTGCTTCGCACCACATCAGCCATCTCCACTTTGCCTGCCATGTAGCACTGTGTTTGATGAATGATGATACAGCGCATCGTTGAACCGGCTTCCTTTGGGCTTTTAGGTATGAGTTTGACTACGGTGCGCCGCCGGGCAACCATTTTGAGTCATAAGCGGCATGAACTCTGAGCGTCTATAGAGTTTGTATTTGGTACCCAATCAAAGCACCGACACATCAGTGCTGATTAGTGTGATCATAAAAAGCTGTTCATTGCCTGAGGGTTGATCACTTTGATAGGGGATTGACTTGAGCTGTTGAGACACTGCTGGTGGTGCTCGGGTCAGGTACCTACGTGGCTCAAAGTTGGTGCGTTGGTGACTACGATACACCATATATGCAAACTCTTACCAGGTATACCTAAAATTGAAGTGACTTCTCTGTAGAACATGGAATATTAACCAAGAAATCATTTCTATTAAACATGTTTTCCATATGACACTTTTTGTGAATCCACAACCATGAGATTCGTGATCAATGCTCTCTCTCTCTCTCTCTCTCTCTCTCTCTCTCTCTCTCTCACTTTGCAGACTCGGATTTCAGCCTAGATCCGACCCGAAAAATGCAGGCTTTTTCAGTGTGTATACCCGGCTGGGACCCTGACCCAAAAAATGAAGGTTTTTTATACCCATAAAACACATATATAATAATAATAATAATAATAATAATAATAACAATAATAGTGTAATGTCAATATATAATGAAAGGGCATGTCGAGGCTGATTGGCCTCCATACTGATATCAAACATTTTGTATAATTAATAAAATGGTTAAGAAGCCTTCAATTATTAAAGTGAAAAAAAAAAAACTTGCCTTGGACCCAGCGTACCTTGGGCTGGATTTGGGCTAAGTACATCTACGCCCATGCTTATTTTATTTTATTTTTATATATAAAATAGAGTTGTCCCAAGCTTGTGCTTGGACTAATCCTCATGAGAATTATCACCCCTACCATACCATGAGTATTTTATGACTTATGCACCTTAAGTGTCACCCAGTCTAACACAAGAGGAATCCTTTTGAACTTACAACCTTGGGGATCCAAGTTCGTCAATTGCTGCAAAAACCCTTTGGTGGGTTAGGCCCGTGCTTGAGTTGGGCTGAATTTTAGCGTAAACTGCTTCTGCCAGTTGTTTCTCTAACCCGGCCCTTTTAAGAGTCTTACTCTCTCTCTCTGTCTCTCTCTCTCTTTTTTGTGATAACTTTATTAAAGTAGGGCCCAATTCAAATGAATGAGTAGTCATTGACCCAAACACATTGAGAAGGTGTGATCGATAAGGTGTCGCTGGACCCTACAACGTATATGTCATAATACCAAGGAAAAAAGTTTCAAAAGGAAGCCAAGTACATCATGACAAAATTTCATGGTCGTCATGGTAAGTTGTAATAAATATTTACACACCCACATATATATATATATATATATATATTAAGAACGAAAATAATAAATAAGAAACATCCTAAAGCCTATTATTTTAACATAAGAATCAATCATAGGGATGCAAGTTTGGTGTATCGAACTGAACTGAACCAGAATTTTTCGGTGTTCGATTCGGTTCGATTTGGTATGTTTTTTGTCCTTTCTAGAAACTAAAATCGATTCGGTTCAGTTCAGTTTGGTGTAGATAAAATACCTACTTTTTAATTTTTTAATGTATATTTTTTTACTTTTTCAGTTTTTTCGGTTTACTCAACCTACCCGCTCGGTTTTCAGTTTCGAGTCACCCAAACCAAAATCGAACTGAATTGGGGTTTGGTTCGGTTTGAATCGGTTTTCGATATGGTTCAATTCAGTTCGGGAGCCTCGATTTTCGGTTTCGATGTTCGGTTCAAAACTTGCATCCCTAATCAATCACTATCTCTTACCGAAACTTCAGTGAAAAAAGGAAAATATTATAATCAGTTTACTGATGATCTTGCAAGTATATTTATATTATTTTTATTTATTAATATTTTCACTTTTGGACATCCACCAATGGACAGTCTTCAACCATAAAACAAAGGAATAATAAATAAAAAAATAAAGTAACCATTATGTTGATTATAATTTATACGATTTGTCTTAACTAGCATACGCAAATGAAAAGCATTTCTATTAACTACATCATATATTTTTCAAATATATATATATATATATATATATATATATATATATATATATATATATATATATATAATAGGTAAGTTGGATTCGACCTGCCATCTACAATATTGTCAACAATATTTCACTGTGCTACAGGGTCAAGCCCTATGTTTTTATATCCTGCCTACTCCCACTATGTGGATGGCAACTTATAAAAGTTAAAAGTCAAAATTCCTTGCATCCAAGGGTTTCCAGCTCACTTGAAGTACCCTATTTAGAGTTCAAATAGGTAGACCTCACAAGTTATCTAATCTTTGTAAAGTTGGCATTTACAGATTTAAGGACCCTGAAAATATGTGAACGTCAATTTTTTAACTTATCTGTATTAGAAAAATATGTTTTAGGCTCCAATATCTATTATTTCGGTTAGAAGAGTTAATCACTTGATAGAAATAAACTAGTTTATTTATCTTGTACTTTCGTAATTTTTTTTATTAATTTTCACGTGATTAGCAGGCACGAGAAATCGCTACAAAGGTGATTTGTTGCTACTCTCTAGCAAATCCTAATATATTATTGTTTTGTTTTCTAAGTCCTCATTTAATTAATTTTATGAATAAAATAGTAGTATCTTATTAAAATAATTAATGATAAACCTAACCTACTTAATTAAAAATGAGGGAAAGAAGTATACAAAAATTATTATATTATATATACCTAAAGGAGAAAGTGGTGCTAAATTATTTGACAGGCCCCCACATATGAAAATAAAATAAAATAAAATAAAAACTTTAACAATAATATGAAAAAAAGTTAGAGAGATAAATTTCGATATATATATTATAATATTAGAGTTGAATTATCAAGGGAGATACATATAGTCAATGAAAGTTATGATGCGAATGGAGGAAAGAAATGCCGGCTTTTTGGTTGTATACAGCTTCTTAAAAAGCAACCTTATCATCACCACCAAAGCCCCTGAAAAATAATTCAATTTTCATATTATAAAGTTTAATATTTGTAAATCAATTGTGAGACAAATATAATACGTTCCTGTATATGCTGCTAGTAAGCCACAGAAAACTACAGTGTCACGAAAATTAGGAATACCGTTAGCAGCTCTCCTCACTTAAATTTTTCATCGTCTTCTTACGAATGGTGAGAGATCAAAGTGCCACCCAAACATACTCTTAGAGTTCACAGACAAGGACGATGTACCTAATACTGCCACCACTGATTCTATTCATTAACTGACCCGAGCCTGGTCCCTGTACGTACACGGTCCGTGTAATTAATACCAACTTATCCATGCGTTGTGGGGCATAACTGAGTTAAGTGTAGTTGTACTTGTATCTATGAATGTTGTATGCGCTTTATAAGGAAACCAAAGATGAATTATCAAGGAAATTTTTAAAAAATTTGAAAAAATTATATCCTTACGGCTTAGTCCCTATGGGTGGGGCCTGAGAATCTCCAATGAAAAGTCATAATTGCCCTTGAATCTGCGAATCCTTTTACGGACACCTTTTCAAAAATACATGAGTCCCCCTCCTTTAGCCGTCCAACCTACATATAGCACTAAGTAACGAGTGAACCTTATTTATAAGTAAAAGGTCGCAATAAATTGCATACACCTTTCTTTATATAGCAATCTAGTTATAATTAAGAACTGCGAACATATAATATAAAATTGGTACTATTATTTAGTATCATAGACTCTTTATTCTCAATCAAGTTCTCGATGAGATGATAAAAATTGCTTTTTGTCTCAATCTTCAATACAATAAATTTAGAGGCCATGAGCCTGCCATCAAACAATCAAATTTTGATTCGAGCATAAAAAAATAAATATTATTACACTCATGATCACATTCATGATGCATGCAACATGGAAACAACTATGATGATTTGATGGAATTTCCATGATCTCATGAACTGTTTTATGAAAGATTGGGATGAAAAATGATCTCCATCATCTGATTGAAAGCAATACATGATCTTAATAACTGTAAATCTTGGTTGGAAAGATAGAATCTCTAGTTACTCTTTAGCCACCTATATTTATAAGGGAGCCTTGGTTAGCACATAGAGATCATTTTTCAACTCAACTTAATCTTTCTCGCAATAGATCTTGAGATCATACGTTTACCATCAAGCTTACTATCAAATTATTAATTTTTTACTTTACATGACACAAATCCCCAAAAAAAGCCCTAAAATCTCGTTTAAGAGATGAGATTTTAATTTAAGGCCATTTTTTTTAGATTTGTAGTACCTGGAATAAAGATTGGCCGTGTGATGTGCCTATATTGCCTCAAGATTTATCTTGTGAAAGATTTGGGGTGAAAAATAATTTTTATCTGAATCCAAGCAGTCCACGAGTTTTAGTGAGTTTCTAATATTGACTCTTCTAGGAAATTCGAACAGAGATTCTGCTAGAAATTACTCAGTTCCCATAGAAATTTAGGTCACGTAAGATTAATACATTATAGAATTGGTGTTAATTACTCAATTACTGTGATTTTACCCAACACGCGGCAACACTTGTAGATAAACAACATCCAAATGTTTCAAAGTATTGCTATTTGCTACTGAATATTTGTTATCTACAACCAAGGTTTTTGCAAGTTAGACTTATTGTCAAACTTGAATCAAAGGATGGAGAAATTTTTATCTCAATCTTCCACACAATAGATCCTAAAATCATGGCCAACTAGAAGACATTGACTCCACCTAGTACACATCCCCAAAAATGATCGTGAGCATGACACTTCATGAGAAGGGATTCTCAGCTCACTTTTACGGATGTGCCTCATGGGCAGTAGCGAACACAGGATTTCTTGAACTAGGGGCACCAATTAGTTGAAATATGTTAAATTTGTTTTTACCACTCTACTTAAAGTTGAATGAGAAAAAAAATCATTCAAATTCAATTAGGGACTCATTACTTGCACAAGAAAAGTGTGTTATTGCACATGTTTTTTTTTTTAAATGGTGTTTTGGGGACTTGTGCAATGTGAAAACATCATCTAAGGTGTCTAATGTGAAGGTCATGAATTATAGATCTAGGGCTCAAGAGATTGGCACAAATTTTATCTCAATCATATATTTCAATCCGCTAATAGCCTATGACTGCATTATATCATATGATAAAGATCATGTTTGGTGCCAATATTTGTCCCCTAAGATCTTTAGATCATGGCCTTTAAATAAAACAACTTAGTGATTTTACAGGGTACATCTGTCCCAAATATCAAGTCTTTCTTTTAAATCATGTGGAAGAGCTAACTTCTTGTGTGTAACTAATGACACCATTCAACTAATAAAGTAAAAATTAACAATAGGCAGCTCTGTTCTCACCTAGCCAACTATTGAGGGTGCTTACACTGTAAACCTATTGACTACACTGAATCGGATGATATAAATCGATTTTCATCCCAATCTTCCATGTGATTGATCTTGCCACTATGGTCATACCATCAGACTGTCAGTTTGGTTTTCCACGCAGCATAGATTCCAAAAAAGTGACACAAAAATCATGTGGGACGCATCATGCTCAAACGTGATCTTAGGAACACTTTTTGGAATTTGTGCCCGTGATAGTTTGATGGTGCACCCATGGTGTTAATATCAATCATGTTGAATATCGGGATGAAAAGCGATCTCCATCGTCTAATTCAATGTCATCAACGGGTTCATAGTTTATACACAATCAGTAATTGGGTAGGCACGAGAGAGACCCTTAACAACTAGACTGGCTAAAGTTGAAGAGAAACCCATATCAACTAGCTTTCAATTATCAAATGGTATCTATATTTACAACCTAAGAACCTTCTCAACTTGAGTTTCACGTGTTTAAATTGTTGGCTGCTTCAAAGCGAATGATGGAGATTATTATTCGCCCTAATCTTCCATATAGTGGATCTTGAGATCATGGGCCTATCATCATGAAGTTGTATTTTTGTTCCACATCTAGAAAAGTGATACAAGAACCACATTTGATATATGTTATGATCATGTTCACTTTTTGGGGTGTGTGCCATGTGCAATAAAAATCTTACCATATGATGGTAGGCCCACGATCGCAAGATCCTTTGTGTTAAAGAGTGAAGAGAAAAACGATCCTCATCATCTGATTCGAAGTAGTCAACAATTTAAGCATATGAAACTCTGGTTGAGAAGGACAATTCTTGGTTGTAAATACAGTGACCCGTTATCAAATGCATAGAGCGCTATAGCGAAGAGAGAGAGAGAGATAGAGAGAGAGAGGCGTTGTCCAAACATGAAAATTAAAGACTAGCGATTTGTTTTCGTTTTCGTGTTGGTTTTATTGAATAGTGAGGCCCTCTCCATTTTTTCTTTTTCATATTTTACACGAGCCCTTTAAAGGCTCTTTGGAAGTTCGTGCGGGCTTGGTCCCCCATGGGTCCACCCTTTCGTGGGGAATAAATATTTTATTGTTTGATAGGTGCGTCATGATCTCAAGATCTATTTTGTGAAAGATAGGCTAAAAATTATCTTAATATTCTGATTAAAAGCAGGAAACAATTTTTTTCATTTTCACATGCAAAAGCTCTTGGATATAAAATATCCAGTTGCAAATAATGATATCCTATATAGCTCATAAAATTCAATGATGAAACAATAACGGATTCAAGGGAATGGGGTTTAGCCATTTTCTTTGATCTTACCTAAATTCTGGGAACGATTGTGGAATTCAAATTGAAATTTATATGCCTTTTATAAAGGATCCAAATGTTTTAAAAGTGAGATTAAAAAAAAAAAAATTGTTTTAAAACTTATAAAAGGGGTACTATCGGACAACTAAGTTGGGGCGAACTTTAAGCCGCTGTCATCCACCGTAAACAGTAGAAATAGACGCTTTCTGAGAAATAAACATAGCATTTTGCATGAATAACTTGGACATTGCTTTCTGGAAAATCACAATCATGCCATTATAATGTCGTCGCTGTATAGAAACGATTCCGTGGAACCTTACACGACCATGACATAAATATGGTACACCCAACGCGGTTTTGAATCTTCAGATTTGTGAGCCCCATCATTGATGCAATTAATTAGAGGGTTCCTCTGTTCCCGCCCGCCTATTTACTGAAAGCTCCTACTTAAGGTAGGCTCGCGCTAACGGCTTAGCGCCTACCGCACATGGATGGGCATTGGGCGCTTTCGTTTAAAAGGTCGTCAGGAATAGAGGTTCCTAAAATAGTGAGTACCTCATTTCGTGGCTATAGAATTATTTAGGGCGCCTAGGTTTAAAACCCTTGATTGCTTGGAATCGGAGAAACCCAAATCATCCAAACAACGGATTTTGAGACTATGAGGGTATCATCGGAGCTATCGACTTTTGTTTACATGTGGCACAGTTTCAAAACAAAGTGGCCTAAAATCAATTGACACGCATCATACTCAAGCATGATTTTAAAGCTATTTTTTGAATCTTACCCAATTGGAATCAGAAATTGACCGTCTGATGGTAAGCTCATGGTTTCAAGATCCACTGTGTGGAAGATTGGGATGAAAAGTTATCTCCATCATATGATTCTAAGCAGTCAAAGGGTTTCAAAGCAACTACTTGCACTCAAGATATGTCTTTGCACATAGTTTGAAAAGAAAGACTTGTTATTTTTGGATCTGTGTCACGTGAAACACTATCAAAGCCATCCCATTTAAAGTCACGATGTAAAGATTTTAAGGGCTAGATATTAGCATGAAACATGATCTCTATCATATGATTCAACATAGTCAAAGCATACGATGGCCATGAATCAAATGATGGAGTTAGACTATGGCCATAAATCAGACGATAGAGATCATAATTTGTACCAATCTTTGGCCCGAAAGACCTCTACATCATGATTTTCAAAAGCAACTGCTTAGATGGTGTTAAGTTGTTCAACAACTCAACCCTCCTCTCTACTCACTCCTTGTCAGATCAGATTTTATTTGCATTGGTAGGGAGTTAGTGGAGAGAAGGGAGGTTGCTGCTAGAGCAGATAAATCCTCATTTATAGAGAGTTAGAAAAGAGAAAAGGAACTAACTAAAGCAATTAAACTCTGTTGTGGCAGGGACTAACAGAGAGCTAGGGCTGCAACAGAGCAGAGCCAGCTTGACAACTCGGCTCGGCCGGAAAAATAAGAGCTTTTCTTTTAGCGCTCGGCTCGAGAGCCGAACTGAGCCGAGCAGTTTGTAGCTCGAATGAACAAAACCAAGTTGGAGCTAAGGCCAGCTCGGCTCGGCTCGGCTTGGCTCTATAGCTCGGTTTATATATATATATATATATATATATATAAAATAAGTAATTAACTTTAAGAAGTCTATTTTATCCTTCAAAGTAACCGTTTGAGTTTAACGATTACTTTGAAGGGTATAAAATATGAACTTTTGCCCCGCACTTACCCCTAATTTTCACTATATATATATATATATATATATATATATATATATATATATACCCACAGTTACTCCTACCTACGGCTGTCTCCTGCAACTCAATTCTTACGTCTCTCTTGTTGCTGAAGCTCTCTCACAGAGTTATAGTCTCATGCATACAGGCTACGCCAATCGGATCATGCAACTCAACTCCTACTTTTCTCTGATTTGAGTGACTTCTAAACCTCTCTCACATTTTTCTCACGCATGCGGGATACGGCTACCTCCTTTTCCTCTGTCACGCACAAGCATCAGTCGCCGTCGGGCAACTGTCAACATGCCCAACACCAAGAGGGCAAGAACTGAACTTTCGGTAATCATTTATTTATTTCATATGTTGCATTGTGTTTAATTATTCATTTAAATCTTTTATAGAATGCATATTTAATTGAGTAAAAGTTTTAAAAAGTATTAAGAGGAAATTTTTTATAATAAAACATACTTGGCTCGAAGCTCAACTCGAGCTCAGCTCGGACTCGGAGAGCCGAGCTAGAACTTAGAATTTTCGAGCTCGAAGAACCTAGAGTCGATCTCAGCTCGGCTCATATAAGGTAGAGCCGAGCCAAAGTTGACCTGAGCTCGGGCTCGGCCCGGCTCAATTGCAACCCTACAGAGAGCTATGCCATACATAGCCTAAGTAAATGGAGAGCTTCTAGAATACAAAGTTACTTTCGTTGGACCAATTTCAATAGTGGCGTACGAAATTTTTCCATGGTTTCCTACATGGTAACCAAACTTGTTTTTTAATTTTTATTTTGATAGATAATAAGAAATTTTATGACAATGGACCATTAATTTTGGAAACATGGGATGAGTAATGTGTTACATTGACTTATAACTTGTGAGTTTTTCTTTCCAATATGTGTTTCACATGCTAAAATAGCTGACTGTTTAGAATAAATGATGAAAACTATTTTCTATCCCAATAGTTTACACAACAGATTTTGAGGTCATGGGTCTAGATCATACAGTTAGATGTTGATTTTATTCGGCACACATCCTGAAAAGTGAATGTGATCATGGGTGTACCATCAAACATGATTCACATTCATTTTTTTTAGAAGAATGGCATGAGAGATCAACATCTTTGCTAGTAGATTCATAATCTCAAAATCTATTTTGCGAAAGATTGGGACTATTTTAGCACATGAGTTAAAAAGAAAAATCTCGGGTTGTATATAAGCATGTGGGGCTGTCAATAGACTTGTATGGGCTAGGGCCTTGGGCCATATTTAATATACACTATAGTATGTTAGTAACAAGCTCTACATATTTTAAAAAAAATAAGGGTTTTTTGCAAATATACTCCTGAGTTATGCTGATATTACAAATAACTCCCCCAATTATAATTATTTGCTCTAAACCCCCTGAGTTAGCATTTTGGTATTTATAAAATACCATCTTTAACCGATTCTACTTTAAATGGTTAACCAGCCGTTGAAGAATAACTTAAATACCATATTTATCCCTTTTTAAATTAAATTACTAAATTGCAACCCTCTACACGTGGTAAGAGTTGGCGCCCCTTCACTTACAAAAAAGAGTAGTTTTAAATCTACCCACCAAATATTTGAGTTCACCCACGCTGAAAAACATTGACTACATTGAATTAGACGATGGAGATCGTTTATCGTCCCAACCTTTCAAACGATGGATCTTGAGATCACGGTAGCACCGTTAGACGGTTGACTGCATTGAATCGGGCGATAGAGATCATTTATCGTCCCAACCTTTCACACGATGTATCTTGAGATCATGATGGCACAATCAGACAATTGACTGCATTGAATTGGACGATGGAAGTCGTTAATCGTTCCAACCTTTCACACGATGGATCTTGAGATCATGGTGGCACCATTAGACGATTGATTGCATTGAATTGGACGATGGAGATTGTTTATCGTCCCAACCTTTCACACGATGGATCTTGAGATTATGGTGGCACCATCAGATGATTGATTTTTTATTTCATATAGTACAGACTAAAAAAAAATGACCTTAAAATTAATTTTAATCGTATACGTGATGTTAAGGTCACTTTTCTGAGATGTGTGCCACGAAATAAAACACTGATCGTCTAATGGTATGCCTAAACGATCTCCATCGTCTTATTCAATGCAATCAATGTATTTTAGCATGGGTGAACTCAAAGATTTGGTGGATGGAAGTAGACGCTGTTAGGCAATCCAATTCCTAAAAATAGGTCTTGAATCATATAGGAAATTAGAGTGACGAGTATTTTGAGTGGAACATGTAAATTGAAGGTTTTCTTTTCAAGAATAATTGTATCGTTTACCACAAATCCTCCATTGGTTGAGTATTAATCCAAACATTGACATGCCTTAATGGGGGAATCACCCATCTAATGAGTCTTGAATCTGATGGGTGAATGAAAGGCCTTTTAGAAGAGTACCTTTAAATCCACCCACTGAATCTTTAAGTTTACCCATGATATATATATATAGTGAAAATTAGGGTAAGTGGGGGCAAAAGTTCATATTTTACCCTTCAAAGTAATTGTTAAACTCAAACGATTACTTTGAAAGATAAAATAGACTTCTCAAAGTTAATTACTTATTTTATATATATATATATATATATATAAAACCGAGCTATAGAGTTGAGCCGGCCTTAGCTCAAACTCGGATCTGTTCATTCGAGCTACAAACTGTCCAGCTGAGCTGAGCTCTAAAAAGAAATGCTCGTATTTTTTGGGCCGAGCCGAGCTGAGTTGAGTTGTCAAGCTGGCTCGACTCTGTTGTAGCCTTAGGCATTGTCAAATGAAGGCCGTCCAATGCATGTGTTCAATTCGTTTTGATGATTGAAAATTACCTACTTCGCAGAATAATAAAGTTGTCCTAATTATAAAGTGAATAGTACCATAAAAAGTGACTTTTACTGGTATATTTTGTGGTGAAATGAAGAACCAATTTACCTTTGATGATCAATTTTGTAAGTAATTTAGTCACCAAATTTCACATAAAAAACTAAGGGAGTCATTACTTGCATGTGCTTTTTAAGTGATTGCACCAGGTTAAAAAAAGACTTTATATTTTAGGGACATGTAATATGTGAAAACGCAATTTAGGTCGTCTGATTTAAAGTTCATGATCTATAGATCCTTAATGGATAAGATTGGAGCAAAACATGATATTTATCATATGATCTATCGTTGTCAACCGTTGAATCAAATAATATCCTTTGACTATACTTAATTACATAATAAATATTATAATTCATGTCAAGCTTATCCATTAAGGATCTATAGATCATAAACTTCAAATCAGACGGCCGAAATTGCGTTTTCATGTATTGCATGTCTTCAAAATATAAAGTTAATCACTTAAAAAGCGAGTGCAAGTAATGGCTCCCAAAACATAAATTTTGTATTCAACCGAACTTCCATCAGAGTATAAAAATTAAATGATTATTATATGATTGTCCAAACTTATATTATCTCTTAATATTTTTGTCAATGTAAGCTCTTAATAACATGTCTAGGGAAGGTTGTTGAACGCATAAAGTCTAATCTTGTCGATGGCAATACAAACCATATGATGCCACGTGTATTAGATCATACCTAGTCATCAAAGTTGGTGACCAGGTCGGTCTCATAAACCCGAACCCAAGAAGATGATTCTATCGCCTACCTCATCTTATCAAATTTAAGGAATTATCAGCTGCCATTTACAGATATTTTTGCCCCTGAAAGCTGCAATGCTCTTATTTTGCGGTAATGGACTTCAACAGGTCAAGGGAAGTCGGTGATGGCATTTAAGCCCTTTGGATAATAAATTTTATAAATAAGGAAAGGGAGCCATTAAATTTAAAGAAAGACTTGATAATTTAGAGATATGTAATATATAAAAATAAAATATGAGCCGTCTGATTTGAAGTTCATGATCAATAGATCTCTGATACATAAAATTGAAGCAAAACACAATACTTGTCATATGATATATTGTCATCAATTGTTGAATTATATAATAGTCTTTGACTCCATTTAATCAAATGATAAAAATTATATTTTATTCTAATCTTTTGCAATTGATATCTTTAAATCATGTTTTGCAAATCAAACGGTTTAAATGATGTTTTCATAGAGTAGAGATCGCCAAACTTAGAAGTCTTTCTTTTAAATTCGGTGCAATCAGATGCAATCACTTGAAAGACGTGTGCAAGTAATAGCTCCCATAACGAAAATACCATTCCCTTATTTTGGTATAAAATTTATTATATAATTTTTATGGAGCCATTATTTGTAACTTACCATTCTGTATCTGCAACCTAAGTTTGGCATGTGAGTTTTAAATAATGCGAGATAAATGTTTTTGCCTAATGTTTTACACTATAAATATTGAGATCACTTTACGAAATATTGAGTCGCATTTAAAATATTTGTCATGTAAAATCAACATCTGATTATTTAAGGGTACGCCATAATTTAAATATGATAAGATCTATTATAAAAAAATTAAAAAAAAATAAAATTCTGGCAAGCAATAACTCTCAAGAATGAAAACCTTGTTTGTCCCTAGTGAAAATTTAGTTGCAAATATCGGAGCACTTAATATAATTTTTCTAAATTAAATGTCGTAATGGTTAAATGGCTGTTTTTAAAGATAAAGGCATATTTCAAGGGCTAAATGATCACTTTTTGAGATGATTAAGGAATTATTCAAATTTCTTATTTAATAACAATAAAAATTAAAATTTTATTCGAATTTTTTAGACGATAAAAAAAATAATTTTCAGATGAAATTAAACAAACTCGGGTCAAGTTCCTCACTACAGGACAAAAAACGAGGGGCACCCACGTAAACCAGCTCCTTCCGACAGATGCCCAAATATGCAGACTCTCGCTTATTTTAACACGTGTACGACCACCATCCATCCAGCTAACTGAGGAGGAGAAACTTGGCTTGACGTTTCTCAAGAGTTAAATATCAGGTAGTAAACTAACCGTAGTTAACGAGTCTGGTTACTGGCGCTGTTTTAATTATTATTTTTCTCTTTCAAAATAGAGGGCGACCCATCAAATTCCTCAATCTCTCTCTTTCTCAATTTTCTTCGCCGCCATAGACGACCGCCAAATTCACTTCTCCAACAATGGCGTCGCCGAAATATCGGAATAGCGACCGAAACCGTTATTATTTGCTGGCGTATAAGGAAAAGTAGACGATAAGCTTGTTTGCCGGATCGGGAAATGTTGGAAGCCGAGAAATTAGGGTTCTTTGGCGGTTTCGTGTTTTCCGGCTGTCGGTGATTGGGATTTCGGATATCTGAGACTTTGGGTTCGATTTTGGAAGTTGGATTCTAGATAAAATAGGTGGGGAATCTGGGATTTTGTTCGTTGTTCAGGTTGCTGTGAACCAGCGGTTAGGGGTTTACAGATGAGTTCTTTGTTTTCCGGCGAGTTGAACTGGTTGTTGGATTAAGGGCTTCGGTTTTTAGGGAAATTTTGTAAAGCGGGCGGTAATCAAGTGTGGTAGGTGGAGGTAGAGAAAAGCCAAATTCAACTTTATTTCCGGCGACTGTGACTGGTAGCTGAGAAGGAGTTAAAGATTAAAACCGTAAATTTGGTCATCATCAATCGAACTTTATTGAATTCGAAGCTCAAAAACCCTAGAATTTGTGAACAAAGATGCTAGTGGACATAGATAATTCATCTGCCATGACAGGTTCTAAGTCGACTTCGGCTTCGGGAGAAGCGAGCGTCTCTTCCTCTGGTCAGCAAACTGCACCACCGCCGCCATCCACCAAGAAAAAGCGAAGTCTCCCTGGAATGCCAGGTAAGAAGAACAATAAATCGAACCCAAAAATTGGAAATGTTTAATTTTCTTAAAAAGTCGATTTATTCATTAATTTACTTTTTCAGATCCGGATGCGGAGGTGATAGCTTTATCCCCTAAAACCCTAATGGCGACGAATCGATTTGTTTGCGAGATCTGCAACAAAGGGTTTCAGCGCGATCAGAACTTGCAACTCCATCGGCGAGGTCACAATCTCCCATGGAAGCTGCGGCAGCGTTCGAGCAAGGAGATCCGTAAGCGGGTTTACGTTTGCCCAGAGCCTTCGTGCGTTCACCACGATCCCTCGCGCGCTTTGGGGGATCTCACGGGTATAAAGAAGCATTTCTGCAGAAAACATGGGGAGAAGAAATGGAAGTGCGATAAGTGTTCGAAGAAGTACGCTGTTCAATCAGATTGGAAGGCGCATTCGAAGACATGTGGAACGAAGGAGTATAGATGCGATTGCGGCACCTTGTTTTCAAGGCAAATTCTCTCTCTCTCTCTGGGTCTTTCTCTCTCATCTCTCTCTCTCTCTCTCTGGTTCTTTCTCTCTCACACCTTTCTGGTTTGTTGTTGCAGGAGAGATAGTTTCATAACGCATAGGGCTTTCTGTGACGCGTTGGCGGAGGAGAGCGCGAAAGCGCAGACGGCAGGGGCGGCGAATTCGACATCGGACGAAGATCCAAAGTTGAAGATAGCTGCTGCCCCTTCTCCTCCTCCTTCCACTGCTGTCGTTCCTGCGATTTTACCTCTTCAACAGCGAGGTAATAGTTCGAATCGAATAGATGGATCGAGGAAACAAAAAATTTATGTTTTTTATTTTAATTTAATAATTTTCTGTTTTGTCGGATCTGATTTCATAAAACCCTCGAGATCTCTGATTTGTTTGATTTGGGTTTTGTCTGGTTATAATACTAGTTCTTTGAAACAATAGAAATAAAAAATTAGGAGAGAGAGAGAGTGTGTGTGTGTGTGAGTGAGTGGGTTTGCTTTTTAGAAATGGGTTTCAAAAGTTCTGATGAACTTTCGGGAGGAAGGAGATTCAATCTATGCATTTGATGAAAGAAACCATCCAACAATCAATCTCTAAAAAAACGAAGAGAAAAGAAACGATGATTGCTTAGCCCTTTTTCATTTCCTTTTAAAAAGAAAAAAAAAATTAAAAAGAAAGAAGAAACTAAAAGGAAGAACGCTTGCTTTCTCTGATAGTGATCTAGCCATAAATAACTAGCGTCTCTTAGCTTCTTCTCTTCCAATTCAATTTGCAGAGCCCGAAAACCCAGCCGGAATGTTACATCACATTCCGACAACCCAGAGCTCTCGTATCGGAAACAACAACCTCAACGGCAGTAGCAGCAGTATATATGCTAGTCTTTTCGGTTCGGTTTCGGCCACTGGGAACGGCACCGGCTGCGGTTTACAGCAGCAGAGCACTGCATTTTCCGATCTTCTAAGCGCCATGTCGCATTCCGATCACTCCGCCACCGTTTTCGGGTCGGGTTCGGCTTCGGAACCTACTTCTCTTTCTCTCTCTTCAAACGGTCCCACTTTATTTACACAAGATCACCGCCACTTCACTCCACCCGCGCCGCCCCACATGTCGGCCACTGCACTCCTTCAAAAAGCGGCCGAAATGGGCGCTGCGGCCTCGAACGCCTCCTTTCTTCGCGGCTTCGGTGTTTCTTCTTCGACCTCTACGTCGGGTCAGCAAGACAGTTTACAGTGGCGACACCACTTAGAGACGGAGCCAGCTGGGCTCGGTCTCGGTTTGCCTTACGACGGTAGTGGGTTGACCGAATTGATGATGGGTAATTCTCTTTTCGGGGCGAAACCTGCCACTCTCGACCTTCTTGGATTGGGGATAGGTGGCGGCGCCGGGGCAGCGGGTGGGCTCTCTGCATTGATCACTTCGATAGGCGGCGGGTTTGACGTGGCGGCATCTTTCGGTGGGGGGAACTCTTCGGGGCCGGGAAAACCGTGGGAGGGTTCAGAAAGGAAGCCCAATAGCCCGGCATTGCTGTAGAGTAGCAAGAAGCTTGCTTCAACCTTTGTTAAAGGTGAGTAGAAATTAGTATAATTCTCTCTCTTTTTTTGGGTATTAATTTTATTTTATTTCAGAAGGAGATAGATTATAGATATTGGATAGATAGGAAGACTTAGATAGGGAGGGTTTTTGTTTTTTTGTTGTTTTTTTTTTGTTTTTGTTTTTGTTTTTTTGTTTTTTTGTTTTTTTTAATTTATCTTATTTTGTTTTGGGTAAAGTGGGTTTTAGTTAAGATGGGAGAGATGTATAGAATGTGGTTTTTTTGTTTGTTTAGTTTTATTTATTTATCTTTTCTATATTTATTATTATATAAATATACTCAATAATGGTCTGCATAGTCCACCTTTCGTGCATTAATGTGTCCCAGTCGGGTTCGGGAGTAAGTCCGCTCGGAAAAAAGGGTAAAAAAAATCCGGTAAATTTGTCAAAAATATGTTAATTAAAAGGGTTAATGGCTCTTAGACTGACATTTAAACACCAAAGTTAGTATTTAAATTGGTGTTTAAATGATCTTAAACGACTAAAGTAAAGTTAAAAGACTTTTTTTCTCAAACACCATTGAAATGTGCTTGTCATTATACATGTTAATATCTGTGATCAATCTAACCGGTCCAAGTGGCAATCTATCATGGAAACATGTTTTAGCCAAAGGATGCATGACTGTAAGTATAAGTAGAAGTACATCTGATTGATGACCTTTAATTACAACCATTAAAACTGAAAATAATTGTCGATATTAAAGACCACACATGGGATGGCTTTGATCTACGTAAAATATATTTTTAGCCCTGTTGCAGGTCAATCTATCATCTGTTGCGTTGACGGTCAGGATCACTCGCATATTATACAATGGGTGGTGGTGTAAAATCATTTATACACCATGTTGGTGCGTAAATGACGTTCAGGAGGGTCCCTAAAAAAAGGTTGAAAATTTGAGGAAATTGTTTTAGAGAAATTCATGAAATTCACAAATAGTTGTCACAATTCAAACTTTTTCTTTTCAAGAAGAATCGGAGAATTTGGTGATTATGGTTATGTGAGGATCTGCCTAACCTAAGGACTGGTTATCCAGCCCGCGTCAATGAGTTGTAGATAATCCCGAACCCACCGAAAGGCATTTTTATTGCCAAATTACTGGAAGACCCCTGTTGTCGTTTTTATTGCTACCCACGTGCCCCACCTACCTACTTACCTATTGGCACAAGAGTCAAGAGGGCAGAGAGCTTGGAGACTGCGTGAGACGGTTTCATTTCTCTCTCTCTCTCTCTCTCTCTCCAAATGCCACCCACGTTTTTAATTCCGTTTGTTTTATTTCATAGCCAAGTCCTAGTGTACATCCAATGAATCAGGTTAGACTATCTACTTGACTTTGGTAAACATAACTTCTTGTCCCATTTTCTCTAACTGAGAGCTGTTTTAATTGATAGAACTGCTCTCTATCTCCTCTTTGACGAAGCAGGTTTTAAATGCTCTAATTGAGAGCTGCCAGAGAAGCGCTTCTCCTCCTACAAGAGCTATCCCAAATGCAGCCTAAATCCCCTATTAAGTATTAGATGAAAGTTTTTTGACTACGTTGAAGCTGGTGATGGAGATCATTTTTCGTTTAAATCTTCCACGACCGCCGATCTTAAGAGAATATGGGCATATCTCGACGGTCAGTTTATGATTCAAATCGACACACCTCAAAAAAGTGACAGATCATGTGGTACACATAATGCTTACAAGTCAGTTTTTGGGATGTGTGTCAAGTGAAATCAAGAATTGGCCATTCGATGATATTCCCATGATCTCAAGATCAATTGTGGACAAAAAAAACGGACAGTTGTCCCGATTCAAAGCAGTCAACAGTTTTTTATTGTACTTTATGAGGGATATTTAGTATTTTGACAGGGATTGGTAGCAGTGCCCCTTACTAAAGAGATCCATTACTTGCATACAAAATGTTAGCTCACAGGCAGAGTGATAGCTAAGTTGGTATCCTCCCCTCTTTTGCAAGGCCTGAGGTTGTGGGTTTTATTCTTCATGTTTGCTTCCTTCTTTATATTAATAAGGTGAGTGTTATTGTGTTAGATTTATTCCCCATGTATCAGTGAGTATTATCAAAAGCAATTAGTTCCCTTATTAGAATTATTATTATCGGTATCGGTATCGTTATCATTATTATTATATTGAGATGATAACGAAAATATTGAAAGCAAGTCATAACTTGCACACAAGGAGTTGCCCCTTCCCCACAGTCTAAAAGGTTTGTTTGGGAATATTGAAAGCAAGTCATAACTTGCACACAAGGAGTTGCCCCTTCCCCATAGTTTAAAAGGTATGTTTGGGACATGTGTCACGTGAAAAACACCATCTAAGTCATTTGATTTAGAGGCAATGATCTAAAGATCACTATTGCACTATTCTATAGTGCTTGGTATTGTTGAATCATATGATAGAGATATGTGATTCATGTCAATCTTTGATGTCGAAGATCTTTACATCACGAGACTTTCAAATCGGACGGTTTAGACAGTGTTCCACGTGGCATAGGTCCCCAAATACCAGTTTATTTTTAACTTGGGCCATTCTACTATACTCTTGTCCAAATTTTCTCTTATTATTGTTGCTGATATTTTAGGTAAGGGAGCTAAAATTTGTATTGTGGCACATGATTATGATTAGAAAGACATACTTTGTTATTTTTAAGATATGTGTCACATAGAACACTATCTAAGCCGTGTGATATGAAAATTGTGATGTAAAGATCTTTTGAGGCCCAAAATGTGATCTGTTTCATTTGACTCGATATAAGTGAAAGGCCATCATTTGATTCAACGCTTGACTCTAACCAATCAGATGATTGAGATGATATTTCATGCCAATTTTTGGCCTAAAAGTCTTTACATCACCGTCATCCAATCAGACGGTTTACAATGCAGTTTAGGATATTACACATGACATAACCCCCAAAATAACTTGGTATTTCTTTTTAATCATGTGCCACGGTACAATTATTGTGTGCTAAGTTTTAGCATACTTTAAATAATAACAGGAAGATAAACAACAATAAAATTGAAATAATTGATGACATAGCCCAGCCCTTTTATCCGTTTTCTAAGGGCTAGCCCTAATCCCGGCCCCCTTATCCGTTTTTTGAGTGCTAGACCTAATTTTTTTTATTTTTTTTGAAAACTTGGGTATTCGGGCCTCTTAGAGCACCCGCCTAATCCTAGGAGCACATGTGCACTCCCGGTTTAGTGCATGTCGGGTTAGCATAGGATATAAATCCATAGGGTGGTATTAAGAGAAGGGAATTCGAACTCCGGTCTCTTACTTTTGGAAGCAAGTTTGAGGCCAGCTCACTTAATCCCTGGGGTAGCCCTAAATTATTTATGATTCCTATTGAGAACCTTATAATTTTTAATAAATTTGTATATATAATAATAATTTGTCTAGATTTTGAGAGAGAGCCAAGTGCTGTCAATTTTGCAGTTGAGTAGTAAGCCTAGAAATCGGTGCGTGCATGCTTGAAGTCCAGCAATGATAAGCACAGATATCTGTGTCGGTGTCTCAGAGTCCAAAAATACTGCACGGCTGCGAGGAGTTAGGTCCTTGTCTACGATCATCCGTCTGCACTGAGTTAATGACTCATTGAAGACAAATGTCATAGTTTGTCTATAATGGACCACGGCTTTAAATATCAGAAATATAAGAGCCGATATGTATATATATATCCGGTTCCTCTCGATTTTATAAGGGTCATTGAGTCAAATATCGGGTCATATCTGTTGGATAAAATATCAAAAATGCCCTTTTGTAAGAAGAAATAATTATTTTAAAACTTGAAAAAAGTTCTTAAGCATCGACCGGTTTAGTTGATATGTATTGGCCTGGGACCTACTTTATATGCTAATGAATATCGGCCTATAAGTGTCAAGTTAGGTCCCATCCGCTATATATTCACAGCCGATTGATATAGGGTCAAATATCAGGTCAAACAAGCAAAATATTAGCCTGTAACAGCTCACATATCAAATGCTATCAGCGGCTATGAATCAGATATGAATTCAACAAAATACCAAAAGTATTCTTTTTTGTAATTTTTTATTTTTGTGATTTTTTTTAAAAATTTATAAATAAGAAAAAAAGGTACTTTAAATATTGGCAAAACAGTTAACCTATTTGTTGTGTTAGATATATTTGATATGTATTCACTGGCCGATATGCTACTTTATATGGTCTTTAAATCCTTGCATTAGATTGGGCTCGGAGCAATAAGCCGAATCTTGTGATTGGCAGTGAGTGGCTGTCGAGAAGCAAATAACTTAAATGTGCATAGAAATTTGTGCACGTCGTGAGGTCTAAGAAATCTCCGAGCATATTAGAGGATGACTCAATTTGTAGGATGAGGGAACGGTCAAATGTCGACTTAAACAGGTTAAATATCGGACCATCGGACCATATCAAGTCTTAGAGAGAGGGATCAAGAATGAAAAAAACAAAAACCTTTTTATTTATTTTTTTTGAGCTTGATTTTACTTATCAGCCAGATCATTGTATTAGGCTCCATGATACAATATAAACTCTAGATTTGATATAGGGCTCAAGAATGAAAAAAAAAAAACCTTTTTTTTTTTTTTTTTTTTTTTGAGCTTGATTTTACTTATCAGCCAGATCATGGTGTTAGGCTCCATCTGATACAATATAAACTCTAGATTTGATATAGTGTTAAATATCGGCCCATACTCATATGTATCTGATATGAATAGGTCAAAATACTAAAATTTCCTTTTAGGTAAAAAAAATTGATATATATATATGCATATGGGAAATTTTCAGAATCGATCTTGTCAAATTCACCTTTTAGAGACCCTAAAGATTCACCTTTCACGAAACTGACCAGCTTGAAGCCCATCTGACCCTGAGAAGAATAAAAAGTCGAAGATACCCTTTCTATTACTTTCTTTAACCCACAAAAGCTTCCACTTTCTCATTTTAATCAGCTTCAGTTAGTGAGAGATAGAGAAGGAGAAGGCGAAAGTGAAGATGTTTTCTTTCCCAGTCCGATCAACGCTTTAGAAGTAGAAGACACAGGCTTGGGAGAAGAAGACCCTTTATTTTGCCTTTAGGAGAAGAAAACCTTGTAGTTTATCATTGCGACGGGAGATACGTTGAGATATCGATTTTTTATACAATCGTTATCAATTGTATAAATCGTCGATATCGCCTTTTAAAACTGTCTATATCGATTGTCTAGACGATACCAATTGAGAAAACCTAAAAACATTAATTCAAATTATAAACCGTCAAAAGAAGAAGAAAATTTTCTATAATAGTGGAATATAATTTGATTTCGAACTTACAGTTTTAATAGTTTGAAGATTGAACAATGGATCGTCAACCGCCTTCGAGACGAAACAGACTTCGAACGAAAATAGTGAATTGAAATTTTTTACAGCTATTTATTTATTTGAGGGTAATTTTTGGAATTAATAAAGGCGGGTGTCGGCTTGGCTCCAAGCTGGTCGGTTTGATGAAAGGTGTAACTACAGGGTCGACTCTGAAATTTTCCTTTATGAGCACTCTAATGTTTGATATCTGCTTATTCCCAGTATGTAGTTGGAGGGAGATTGAACCAGAGTGCCAAGCAAGGTATCAAACTGGGTATCGGTCCATCTTGGGCCGATACATACCGGCCGATACGTATCCGTCTCGGATACCATATCGGTGAAAATATATATATATATATATATATATATATATATATATATATATATAGAGAGAGAGAGAGAGAGAGAGAGAGAGAGAGAGAGAGAGAGAGAGAAATTTGTATCAGGTATCGATTTGTCAAAAAACCGATATGTATCGGTCGACGGTTACCTTGGTGCCTGAGCTAGCAGTATAGTTGGGTAACTAACACTAACTCCTTATTTAAATGGGCACAGGCTAATCTCTGATTCATTGGGATATTTTAAGAACTTTTTTCAGTTGGAAGGTCCCAATAATCATCGTTATCACCACGACCTTATTTCATTTATTGGGGTCAGCTCAGTGATGTAACGCGACATAGCTTAATAAATTATGTACTAATATCACTATTAAGTAAAGAGAGTGGCTCTCACCGACATTTCAACACCAATTTGGTGTTTAAATGATCTTATACCACTAAATTATAGCTTTTTATGTTGCACCGTTAAATGTGTGGTTTATCATTATGTTACGTGGGGCACATTTGTAACGAATTAAAAATTTTCAAGTGATAATCTATCATTAGAAAATATTTAATCCGAAAAATCATGCTCATAAGTAAATGGGAACCATCTGATTGACGAACTTTAATATCAGTCATTAAAACTAAGAATAACCGTTAATATTAGTCTACATTTCAGACTATTCAAACCCACAAAAAAAGTAATTTTTGCGCTCATTTCCCTTTACTTATCATCTATTATTTTGACTATCATTTTCATAGTGTAGATTACCAACATCATAAACCATTGAAGTCGTAGGATCATTTAAATGCCATCTTGTTGTTTAAATGATGGTCAAGAAGCAAGGATCAAAATATCAGTTTCAGGCATGACTGAAATTCGAAATTTTTAGGACTGAGCCGAAATTTCAGTGCCGAATTTTTTATTATTATTAATTTTTTTTCAAAAGACTCTAAAAATGGTCTTGAAATTATTGGCCCATAATTTAAACTTCCAATATTTTGGCCGGACCGAAATGATAACTTAGTGTTATCATTTTAGTGTCGACCGAAACCGATATAATTCAGCCAATAATTTAAATTATCGGCCGAAATTTTAAACCATGGTTAGAAGAGTGGGTTCAAGTAAAAACATTGCATGCGAGAAAAAATTAATTTAAAAAAAAGATGGTAATTGTGACATTTGTTGATGCATTTATGTGCAACAATACCCCTTAACTAAAAAGCATGATTCAAAATTATCGGCCAAAATTTATTGATTTTGGTCAACACTAAAACAAAATCAAAGTTCAAAATTTAAATTATTGATCAAAATTTTGGTTTTGTTCCGAAATCGGAAACAAAATTTACATTTTGATCCTGCTTAGAGGATGTGAGTTTTTTATGATTTTGATAGAAAATGCATTTCACATATCGTTTTTGTAAGAATTTTTTTTTTATGCAAATCACAATTAAATTGTGTCAGTAAGCTACTAAAGCATTTGGAATATTGGAATTTAAATGATCTTACACCATTAAATTAGATTTTGGTATTAGATTTTTGTGGTCAACACTTTAACTCATTTTTGGGTTTCTATTAAAAATTGGGTTGAACCTTTGATCACACGTATCTCGAAGAGATAGAAAGTAGTTTCCTAATATAAGTGATATGTCTCCACTCTTTTTCCTTAATGAATTAGGAAAGAGAAGTGACTATATAAGGAGACTACTGTCCCCTTTTCTTATAACCCTAATGCATTCCCATCTAGAGGCTAAATTTAGAGAAGACGAGAGGTAACGTGATTTTAGATTCTTTGACAGAGATCATCAGTTTCATTAAGGAGATCACTGACGCGGCGATCTGATAATAAATATAAGGTATGTGCGTTCTTGCTAAAGTATATTTTGATTGTATGATTCGAGTCTAAATCTTAAAATTTCTAACATTTGGATCTTACACTATCAAAGTGCCATACAAGGGCGTACATCTTTGATCAATCCAAAAGAATCATACATACAAATGGATATAAATCCAGGAAGAAGAATTTCTGGAATTCGATTACACTTAATCGAATAGTTTAAATCTCTCAAAAATAAAAGTATAATTTTTCGGTTGATTTCATTTAATTTATGATTTATCATTTTGATTGTATGGATTGTCAACATCTTCAACCGATAATGGTGTTAGATCCCAAGTTGATGTTTAAATAATGGTGGAGAAAGTCGGGTCCAACCACCTTAATTTGATTGAAATCTACTTGGACCACTGCCAACATTACTTAGTGCAACCAAACGCAGCACATGCAAATTTGTAGATGCCCGTAAATGAATTTTCATCATGGATCTCAAGTTTAAATAATTGATTTAGGTACCTCCCGTTTATGTGATACCTAAGGGTGCCAACATTCGAAATCTAGTGAAACCCGTGGATAGCTTAGAATCACATGATGGAGATCGTTTTTTATCATAATCATTCACACCATGAATCTTCAAACCAAGGTATTATCTTGGCCAACGGATACTAATACCGCCCTGATACAGTCAGTATCAACTGATACGGGCTTGTATCAGTTTGATATCGATACAACCTCCTCAATACTTATATCAGGGCGGTAGCGATATTGGATGCCCTCAATGTTAGAAGTTTTTATTTTAGTGGCCGTCACTATGGTCAACCCATTGACCGGTGAATGGTGTAAGATCAATCCTGTGATGTGTAGTTGCTAATTCGGTGAATTTGAAGAGAATAAGCAACTAATAGGTAAATCTTTTAGTTATGATATAATTGTGATTTTTAATTACATTATAATTAATAATTTAAATTCTTAATGGGAAAGGACTCTTTGGCTATAAATATAAGGGGTGCTTGGTCCCAACGATTGCTCGACACAATTTAATCCTCCTTATTAGCAAGAGTATCCCTATTGTGTTAGGAGATATTGAAAGCAAGAAGATCGTTAAAAATCGACAACCAACTATTAATGGCTCACACTCAAGGTGCGCACATATATTTAATTTATGGATTATTGGTTTATTGTTTTTGATTGATCATGCGCCTAAATCTTAGAGCTTATTTTGAATGGTCGGATCGATAGATCCATATAAACTCCAACAATTAGTATCAGAGCCATAATTGGTGTTTGATCGATCAAAGCATTAGATACCTTATAATCATCTATGTTTATAGTTTTTGTGGGATGCAAATAAAGGCGTTGGTTTTTGAATCGACAATGTCGTTTATATTATATAGCATGTTTGTCTTTTCGGAGATGGTGATGCTATAAATTTTATTTATCTATTTGGATTTTATGTATGAACTTTGCTGTTTAATCAATCTGAAACCTTCAAGATTGAATTATCGAATTACCCTTGCAAAGACACGCTAGTGCCTATTGGATCTTTGCGGTTTGACACTTATTAGAATAGGGTGTCCTTTAGCATTAAAGATAGTTGTAGAGACACGTCACCTCTTTTTGCTTCACGCTCCAACACCTCTATTGGCCCACGACCTGGTCCAAGAATTGACTCGTCTCCATGACCAGTCCATAAGACCCGACTCGGTTCGTGACCCGGCTCGATTGATAACCGGACTTGGGTCATGACCTGGTCCAGCCTATGGTCCGGCCCATTATTCAACTCGGCCCATGACTTATGACCCAATTTGGCATGTTAGAGATGACCTGTTTGTCCTTAAGGCTCAATTGTGACCCATATTCTTTTCGGATCATTTTTGAGCTATATATAAGTCCGATTTTCGAATATTATATAAAGATTTTGACTTTCTCGAGCATTTCGGATATGTTTTTTAGGCCTATTTTTTATAATGGGCTCTCTGTTGTGACGTCTTTATGACCTGATGTTATTTTAACAATTTTTAATCGGATAATTATTATATTTTTGAGTACCTTTAATTAAAGTTAGGTATTTGAGGTTGTGCCCCACTACCAAGGTTGGTACTTACATATTATTACTCTCGATAATTGTTAATTTTTGACACTTACTCACAACACGAGTTGGACTTGACCTATTTATTTTATTTTATTAATTAATTACTTTTGTAACTATCTAAAATATTATCAAATCAAAATTGAGAACATGGCTTGGAAGGATTCTTCTACCCAACGATGATAATCTTTCCTAGTGCTGTGGTTTTCAAAGTGGGATTTATTTTTATAAAAGACAGTGTTACAAATTCAATGAAAGTGTGTAGTGAACGTTGACGTCACTACTTAAGGGATTCTTCTGCCTAACGGGTAGGAAGAAAATTAACTTTAAGATATTTATACATTTGGGGCTGTTTGGCTAAAACAAAGGTGTACAACTCATAATTAGAAAAATTGGATCATAAAACTATAAGTTGTCATTTCATTGGTTACCTTAATAGGTTAAAAGGCTACAAATTTTATTGCCTCACTCATAGTACCCGAATTGTTGAGAGTGTATGCAAAAATTTTTGAGGATCGTGAGAACAATGGGAGTGTTGAGCCTAAGAAAATTATTTTTGAGAAAAATCATGTTATAATTTCTATCCCTTTTGTCCAAGAAAAAGTGCCACCAACACCAATTCTTCAAGCAAATGTTGATGCACCTGTGGATATGTCTATTGAAACACCCCACATTGAGGAGGTTCTTGCTCCCATGACGACTGCCAGTGATCAACCATCGCGTAGATCAGAGAGAGCAAAGAAGTCAGCTATTCCCGATGACTATATCGTTTACTTCAATGAGAGTGAGTATAATTTTGGAAATGAATCAGATCCTGTTTCCTTTAGCCAAGTCATAAAGAGCGACAAATCCACTTAATGGCTCGAAGCCATGAAAGATGAGTTGGAATCAATGAAACATAACTCGGTCTGGGATCTTTGTGAGTTTTCTGAAAGAGTTAAGCCTGTAGGCTGTAAATAGGTATATAAAATCAAGCAAGACCCCAAAGGTAATATAGAAAGATATAAGGTCATGTTAGTCGCTAAAGGTTTAACTCAAAAGGAATGAATAGACTATAAAGAGACATTTTCTCCTGTCTCTTGAAAGGAATCCTTTCGGATAGTCATGACATTAATAATTCATTTTGACTTAGAATTACATCAAATGGATGTTAAAACTGCTTTTCTGAATGGTGACTTGCATGAAGATATCTTTATGACACAACCTGAAGGTTTTCAGGTTGAGGGGGAGAGTCATTTAATTTGTAGACTCAAAAGGTCTATATATGATTTAAAGCAAGTATCTCGACAATGGTACTTAAAATTTTACGAAGTTATTTCAAATTTTAGTTTTAAAGAAAATACTGTGGATCAACGCATATATCTTAAAATCAGTGGAAGCAAGTTTATCATCCTTGTTTTGTATGTTGATGATATATTGCTTACGAGTAATAATTTGAGCATATTGCATGAGACAAAGAACTTTTTATAAAAGAATTTTGATATGAAATATCTTGGTGAAGCTTCCTACATGATAGGAATTGAGATTCATCGAGATGGAACCCGTGGCATATTGAGATTGTCCCAAAGAACTTATATTGATAAAGTTCTTAAAAGGTTTAACATGCACAATTATTCCGCTATTATTGCCCCTGTCATTAAGGGTGATAAATTTAGTCTACTTCAGAGTCTCAGGATCGATCTGGAGAGAAAGTAGATGGAGACAATTCCCTATGCATCGGCAGTTGGGAGTCTCATGTATGCACAAGTTTGTACTCGTCCGGACATAGCGTATATAGTTGGCATGCTTGATAGGTATCAATGTAATCCTGATTTGGATCATTGGAAAGTAGCCAAGAAAGTTTTTCGCTATTTACAAGGGACTAAAGGACACATGCTCACGTACAAAAGGACGAATAATCTTGAAGTTATTGGTTATTCAGATGCCGACTATGCTGGGTGTCAAGACACTCGTAGGTCTACATCGGATTATATTTTTATGCTTGCAGGTGGACCTATATCTTAGAAGAGCGTTAAATAAACGCTAACTACTTCGTCTACTATAGAAGCAGAATTTATTGCATATTTTGAAGTAACATATGAGGCGATATGGTTGAAGAATTTTATTTCAGGGCTTCAAGTTGTTGATAGTATTTCAAGGCTACTGGGAATCTTATGTAATAATTCCGCTGCGATAGTTATCTCCAATAACAACAAGACTAATGGGGGTTCCAAATATATTGATATAAAATATTTTGTTGTAAGGGAGAAAGTTTATAATCAAATTATATCTGTTGAAAAGATTAATACGACACTCATGTTAGCTGACCCTCTCACTAAAGGCTTACCTCCCAAGCTCTTTTCAGAGCATATTGCGCGCATGGGATTAACGGATAATTTTGATAGCCTTTAAATACATTTATTTAATTGATTCAGAAATAAAGATTATTTATTTGCTTTTTCATTTTTATGCAAATAAAATTTGAAACATATGGCGCCAGTAGATGGCAATAAAGTAAGACCAATAATAGATTGAGTTTACATGTTATCACCATTCAGTTTATAAACTTACAATATATGTGAAATCATAATAGTTAGATTCTATGCCGGTGATGACTTCCAATACGGTAACTAATGAACAGTCATGTATCGATGACAAGATATATTGCCTACATTGATATTGTGTTGAAAATCTTACTAGACCGGACTGATTATAAATACTTTGATTGAGATTGATTATGACTTACCATTCAAAGAAAGTTAACTATCATTTGGTAATCAGAGTTTATTGACATAGTGTGGTTAAGTGGGAGACTGTTAGAAGTTTTTATTTTGGTGGCTCTCACTATGGTCAACCTGTTGATCAGTGAATGGTGTAAGATCAATCCTGCGATGTGTAGTTACTAATTCGATGAATTTAAAGAGAATGAACAACTAATAGGTAAGTCTTTTAGTTATGGTATGATTGTGATTTTTAATCACACTATAATTAGTAATTCAAGTCCTTAATGGGAAAGGACTCTTTGGCTATAAATATAAGAGGTGTTTGGTCTCAACGATTGCTCGACACAATTCAATCCTTTCTATTAGCAAGAGCATCCCCATTGTGCTAGGAGATATTGAAAACGAGAAGATTGTTGAAGATCGATAACCAACCATTAATGACTCACACTCAAAGTGCGCACATATATTTAATTTATGGATTATTGATTTATTATTTTTTATTGATCATGCGCCTAGATCTTAGGGCTTATTTTGAATGATCGGATCAATAGATCCATATAAACTCCAACACTCAAAACTAATATGTATAAGCATCGACGAAATTTTGATACCATGGAAGCTAATAAAAAAAAGTGTCAAACTTTACTGATAATCATCCATAGAGATAAAATATAGCCTCAACTTCACCACTTATCTATGAATGATTGACATCAGTGGACATTTAAAATAATAACAAGAAGAATAAATAAATCATGTGATCAAAGGTGTCAATTACACTGAAAATGATCGATAATATAGTTTCACCACTCATTCTCTCCAAGATTGGCAGGCTAATTGTATGAATATTCAAACTATTTTAGGAAGGTTTTTTCTTCAATGGTCTTGATCATTGGCTCGTTCTTCCATGTGGCACCTAATCATGTAATTAGGTGCCACATTGCAGCCAATGAATATAGGTCTAGGTAACTTACATAATTCATGGGACTAGGAAACTTTATCATATAAAAATTTATCAGTTCCGAAAAATTCAAGAGATCCTCAATCAACAAATTGACTCAGTGATTCTGAATAGCGACTCCTCTTTTGCGATAAGAGGATGCCCCGTAAGATGCCTAATACTTGTGGCATGGTAAGAGAGAGGGCATCCGGAAAGGATTAATCCAACTGTAAGCTTGGAATACCCTAAATTATCCAATAATAAATAATAATAAAAGTTAATGATCGCCTGATTTGAGTCATGTATAACTCAAGCGGGTGGATTTCAGATTATGTTGCGGTCAACATTTGACTATGATTTGATGGTCACCCGCTCGAGTCACGCATGACTCAAGTCAGGTGATCATCACCCATTAAAAAAAAAAGACAAAAGTATTGAAAGAATTCTATTTAATCATTTTTTATTAATTCGAAAAAATTTCTCGGACATTAGGTACTCTGGCTCGAGCACTCTCTAGAGCTTGAGTCATCTATGTTGTATACAATTATACATCACTACCATGGATCAAAATACCGAAAAACCAATACGTATCGTCCGTGCCTCTAGGATGATATATATCGGGTATCGTCCGATACATTTAATGTATCGGTTTGATATTTTTTTTTTCTAAAAAAATCCCAAAAATTATTTTAAATTTTTGAAAAATTATATTTAATGGTTTTGTATTTATTTCAAAAAAAATTTTAATTTATTTAAGGCTTATTCGATGCTTATATTTTCGTTGTGTTTTTTCAAAATTTTAAAAAAATATGTGGATCAGGGTTTAAGATCAATGACAGCCTTGACCACTGATTCATACATATTGATTCATGCAAAACCAGTATTATTTCAGTTGGCTCATTCACCATCCTAAATCCCTACTTGATCACCAACTTAGCAAGTGCACTTAAATAGTACTACCACTTATAGCCTACTACAACATAAAACGTAATTTTTCAAAGATTCTATTGGATATGTTTATCAAAGAAGTTACGTCAAAAAATTTATGTCAACCATAGATCAAAAAATTTAAAGGTACATTATATATGGAAAACTTACTTTAAAGCTATATTAAATTTTATAGTGGTTTTTGGCCATCGTGATCATCATCATATTCTTCGATGCGCGAGCTTTCCCTATAATGTTGGTCATATTGATACCCATGATCATATGTGCTCCTTTAAAACTGAGGCATTAACGACGAATATGGCT
This sequence comes from Chloranthus sessilifolius, assembly GCA_021018995.1. Taxonomy (NCBI): domain Eukaryota; kingdom Viridiplantae; phylum Streptophyta; class Magnoliopsida; order Chloranthales; family Chloranthaceae; genus Chloranthus; species Chloranthus sessilifolius. Next base: position 1,423,995 of record CM037584.1, read on the forward strand.
CAGTGTAATAGATAGAGGTCGGTCCTCCAAAAATTTGACCAACGAAGTCATATGACCCGGGGTAGGTTGGTTGAGGCCGGTAGTATGGGTTATTGGTTGTTGAATTTTTGATATATTGCAAACTAAATCCCCCGAAGCTAAAAGTCATATAACCCAAATCATCTTGTGGACCTTATGGTGGTGTTTGGTAAGATTATAACGCTCCTCTTCCTTCAACCCCTCCACCTCTAAATATAGAAGTGTCAAACATTATTACCGGTTCATCATCCCATGCAAAAATACCTCTATAAGAATAACCAGGATCAACATCATCCCCTCTACTGCTAGTGCCAACGTGGGTTTCATCGCCTCCACCATCACCCCTATTATCGTCAGTATTACTATCAGACTGCATTTCGTCATCAGATCCAACCATTGAATGACAATTCAATCTTCTTTTTCGCCTAGGTAGTTAGGAAGCCTACTCCATCGCTATTCTTTCAGCATCGTCCAGCCATGCAGTGCTCTCACTATTCAACACTGGCTCTTCTTTTTCTTCAATCTACTGATTCAAAGGGGGGGTCATCCTCCATGAATATATAATCCAACTCGATGAGATTAAAATATTCACTATCTGTAAAGTAGAATATGATAGATGAATTAGTATATGTCTCGTCAATTACATCAAATAAAAATTGTATGAACTAAGACTTCATATAATTGTTTACCATAGTTGGTCCTCTGCATATTCATGACCCTTAATCGCATATTGTAGTTGCAGTAGACTAACTTTTTTAATTGTTTCACAGTTAGCCTATTCCTTATCTTCGTGTGAATGAGAGAGAAGGTACTCCAATTCCGCTCCCAGTTGGACGAGAAAGATGTTTGCAATAAAACGCGCATTATAACCTGCCTCAGTATCGGACTATCACCTTCATAGTGCATCCACCAATCAGCAAGTTTATTGTACTTGATTTGGGATTACACCAACCTTGTCCCAAATAACTCATGCCTCTTGCAGAATATGTCAACCTACAAAGATGGAATACAATAATTCACATATCAATAAATAGATCATATGACATTTGATTTATTAGTTATAAAGTATGATTACTCACGTCTCTTATGACTTGACTTTGGACTATCAACTTAGGGAGCATTCGTTGGATCATATTGAGTAAAGCGTTGTATACTTTAGCAGCCTCACTCAACTTGAAGCGTCGCGTAGACTGCAAGGCTGGATTCAAATAGTGTGTTATACATAAAATATGAACAATTTCATCAGTATATGAAAATAATGAATAATATGAAAAATAATAAATAAATAAAAATTACTACATAAGCAGTTTAGCATATTATACATGCGGCATATAAGTATTGGTGGAATCATGCATCCTACCTTTTGTCGATAATCCCCCAATATCATTTATATTTTATAAGAAATTTGATCTTAATAGTCAATTTTGTCTTGTCCATTAACTCGTAAAGATATCCCATCGGTGATTTCTCATCACCATTTACCAATATCAAGACTTGCACCAATGGGGTAGTGACGGAGATCAGGTGATTAACATCTGTCCAAAACTGGGGGCTGTAGATTAGGTCAGCAACTTCATAACAAGCAGGTCTTTTTTATCATGGGAGATCTAACTCATATTTTCTCCATTCTTCGAATTCAACTATACCTTTCAGCTAACGCCTATATCTAGTCAAGCTCTATAGGGCTAGAAATTGTGTTGCAAATCGTGTAATCGAAAGTCAGAACAACTAGTTCTTAGTAAAGTCTCTCATTAAATTCACCAACTTGTTACTGTTGTATAGGTAAGAAGTAATCGTTCTTATCTTCTAAATAGTTGCCCGTGTCTTGCTTATCTTTTCTAAATCCTCGAGAATGAGGTCCACGCAATGATCAGCACACGGAGTCCAGTACAAGTGAGGTCTCTTCAATATTAATTATCTTTTTACGACTTTATAATTGACGACATTATCTGTTACCACCTGCACAACCCACTTCTCTCCAACATCTTCAACTATCTTATCCATTAGTTGAAAGAGGTAATTAGTTGTCTTCATGTGTTTAGAAGAATCAACTGATTTTAGAAAAATTATCCGGACATCACTATAGACGAAAATATTTATCAAACTCTTTCTTGTGGGACCGGTCCATCCATCACAAATAATTGTACAACCTCTCTCATCCCATACTTCCTCAAAGCTCCACACATAAGCTCCTATCTCCACATACTCATTATCTAGTAGGGGCCCAGATACAGTGGCGTAGTCAAGAAATTTTGCTAGTGGGGGTTATAAATGATAAAAATGTTAGTAATTATTTTATCATTGATTTGAGGGCTTCTTCATCATAGATTTGGGGGCTTATATACAAATGAAGGTTGTATAAGACACATACTTCATAAAAACTCTAGATTTAAATAGGGGCTTGAGTCCCCACAACCTTCTATGTGGCTACACCACTGGAACCACCAACCCTTTTCTTGTAAATCCTAAATTTACAATGGCACTAGATCAGATACTATGTGGCACATGTCAAAGTATGTTTCTTTTGTTTTGTTTAATTTTCCATTTTTGGATTTTTTTTTTAAAAGACCTTTTTTAGATATTGGTGTGCTTTATAAGTACACCGATAGAATAAGTGTGTTTAGTGAAAAAGAAAAAGAAGAAGAAGATATTAAAGAAGAGACCTTGCACTCCGACGAGCATGACGAAATTCACTAAGGCTATGCAGAAACCGACCCGAACTGACCATACCGACCGAAACCGACCCGAATTTCGGTTTTGGGACATGTCGGTTCGATTTCGATTTTAAAAAATAGAAACTGATAGTTATCGGTTCGGTTTCAGTGTTAACGTTAAAAAACTGAAACCGAACCGATAAGAAATCGATAGTGGTGCTACACGACTGCATAAGTGCATAATGCATATAAAACTTAGGTTGCAAACAAAGAAGTCTGTTTTTCCCCTTTGAAATCTTATATTCTCATGTGTTTTTTTGTTGTTGGAAGAACCATTTAAGTTAAAGGCTTTGGGGAGTGGTAATGGGTTTAAAGGATGTGTATTTATGGGATTTTAAGACCCCATTTTGTTTAATTGTGATTTCTGTATAGTGTATTTGAATGTGTGATTTTGAGTTTTCTTAGGACTCCCTTTGTAGTTTGTATTTGTATTGATTTGGGTTTTGGGGCTTTGCATTTGGGATTGTGGTTTCCTAAATTGTTCTCATATATTTGTCATTTTTTATTTAAAATAAAATTATATAGAAAATACCCATCGATTTAGACTGTCCGATTGGTGCATTAATTTATGAAAAATGTTCTTAGCCATCTAATCAATCCCCTACTTTTGGATGGTTAATAGCGAATTAGCGATATAGGCAACAATGTATAGAATCTTCAATGGTCTGACCCTTATGAATTGACAATGGCTTTCTAATAAATTAAAAAAAATTTTGAGGTTTAGAAACTGAAAATCGACCGAACCGACCGAACCAATAGTTATCGGTTCGGTTTTGGTTTTGAACCTTATCGGTTCGGTTCCAGTTTCATAAAATAGAAACCGATAGTTATCGGTTCGGTTTCGGTTTTGAACCTTATCGGTACGGTTTCAATTTCATAAAATAGAAACCGATAGTTATCGGGTCGGTTTCGATTTTGCCCCAAAACCGACCCGATAACACCCCTAGAATTCACCGTCGAAGCAGCTCCATCGTCAGATAGCAAACACCCGAAAGAACGTATAAAATCGACGGTGTCAGGGCCACTGATGGCCTTTTCTCCTAGAGCCCATCGAAGGAATTTCGGGGAATTCGTGGAAACCGCGAATTTCCTAAATTTTTATTGTTTATGCAACCGAAGTTTAGAGCTAGGGAAGAAGGATATATACATGTATAGGTAGCATACTGTATCATATCTCTTCCTGTTTTCTCTCTAATACGTAGGGATGCAGGTTTGGTGTACCGAACTGTGTATCAAACCGAAACCGGTTTTTTCGGTTTTCAATTCGGTACACTACAAACCGAAACCAAACTGAAATATGAATCAGTTCGGTTTGGTGTACCGATTTGCAGCAATACCCAAACCGAACCGAAACCGATTTTTTCAGTATTCAGTTCGATATGGTTCAGTCGATTTGAAAAGTCAATTAAACATGACCCATATATATGTATGTATATAATATAAAAAATGATCTCTACTGTTTTCTTTGATCTAGAATCCTATCTAATGTGTTTCATAATGGTTTTTACAGGGGTGATATGGCGTACTGCAGTGTCGAGTGCCGCGAGCAACAGATTAAACAGGATGAACGCAAGGAGAAATGTTTAATTTCATAAAATCCCTTCTAATGGGGTATCGGATGGATCTACTAATGATCAAACTGTTGCGGGGGCTTGGTAGCAGGAAACAATCCCTTGTGTGCAGCTTATACAGAATCCAACTACAGTATCATATATCCATGGAAAAATATTAGATCTGCTAGGTTTATGAATTTCACGCACAATAATGCAATATCACTTGGTATTTGTACTTACCATTTTTAATTAAACAGTGTGATACATGGTGTGTATTGCTTGGGCTACTTTTGTGATGCTTTTATTTATGTGAAGGGCATGGGCTCGTTTAGGACATCTATTCTAAGGAAAAAATGAGAAAATATATTTTTTGAGGCTATATAGCACATGGGTTAGATAAGCTCCCTATCTTTTTATAATAGTTTTTTTTTTCACAAAATCAAATAGGGGTCAATTTGTTATGCTTTTGGGCACCCATAAATTCGTGAATTTGACAATACTTAGATCATCTCATCCACATATACTACAAAAAATAAGACTATTCACGACACAAAATTAGGTCTGCCCGGCCATCAACTTGACCCGACCAACTCAATTTTTGAAGTGGGTTGAGCACATAATCTTGACCTGCCAAGTTAGGCTTGAACCATCCGACCTGACCTTGGTCAGGTCGGGCAGATTACATAGATGATTTTTGGGGTTTATCGGATTTATATATCCCAGTTTGATCCAGTTTTGTCTAACTTTCCCTATGGAAGCTTTTTCCACCTAAGTACCAAAAAAGAAAATCAAGGTAAATATATGTTTCTATATCAGGAACTTTGCAATAAATTTTTTAAGCTTCTTCCCCAATTTTTTCAGTGAGAATGCATTCAATTTAGTTTGTTTGACGTTTTTTGTCCGATATATGAAAGGATCCATGGGACCTGTAATACGACCTGTAGTAGACGACCTGGTCTCCCTCACAGATGCTGACCTACGCAACCCGACAGTCCCCTGAATATCCTCATCATCATCAACAATGATGAGGTATAAAATATGATCATATTTCAAATCTATATTTAGCCATTGATGAAAGATATTTAATGTATTTTGTATAGTTTTAGTGATTTACAGGTCTGGAGATAAGTTGAGTATGAAATAATCCAAGAGTTTAGAAAATAACGTCAAATTCGTACAACCTTGGATCATTTAGAACTTATCCCAACTTGCAGCTCAATTTTGACCTTTAAAATATCGGATTCGTAAAATTTCTAACTCACTAAAGTTATAAATCTCGTTGTCTTCTTTCCAACACCACAAGAATTGTCTCAATCTGACTTCGGGGTAAAAAGTGACGGCCAAAATACTGAGGCTATGTCTGTTGGCTAGTTGGATCGAATTTCACAAAAATCTGAGAAAATCGATGGATTGAGCAACATACTTGATCAATCGAGTTTGAGCCGAATCTTTATATTTTCAAAGCCGAAAATGAGTCAAAATTGGAGGGAAAAAGTTGGGTTTCGAAATTAGACCCTATTTAAAGGAAAATTAGAGTTAGGGTCAAGGGGGTCTCTCCTTTTGGGGAGTCTTTTATTTTCCTTAGTATTTTTAGTTTTTCTTCTAGCTTTTCCCTTTCCTTGCTCAAACATTGTTCCTTTGATTTTTTAGGATTAATTTTTAGATTAGTTTAATTTTCTGCAATTGAAAAATCATTGTATCTTATGGATTAAAGCTTTCATTGGATTTGTTGAAGTACCTTACGGTATGTTAATGTCATCTTTCAGTTTTATTTCAATCATGCGTTGCTAATTTCATTGAGGATGGAGATCTAATGAACCCCATTCGAGGTATTCATTTGTAATAATACAAATCTATGGTTGAGATATGAGCTTATTTTTAATAACTCTGATATTATTATCGATAATGGATATAATCCGATTGCTATATGAGATCTGGGTGCTAATCATGCCCTATGATCTCAAATCTGTAATAATAATTTTATCCTAATTATTGCCCATCTCAGGGTTAAGTTCTACTACTATCTGAGGTGTGAGTATTAATTATACACTTATGGGATGTTAATCATGCATCTCCGTGATCTTAGATCGGTAGTGTAAAATTTACCCCAGGGATTAAATTTTGATTGTCATCTAATGTGTGAGTGTTAATCACACACTCATGGGATGTTTAATCATACATCTCCGTGATCTCAGATCTGCAATATGGGATTTACATGTGGTTGAGTCCAGTACTTGCACGTAGTGCATCTTATAATAATCTCACATCTCACATCTCGATTCATAAATTTGTATTGCATCAATGATAAACTTACGATGGGAGGATTTAGTGTCCCAATCCTTATCTTTTATTAACTATTTAAATTCTATTTTAGTGCAAGATTTTGATCTTATCTACCAAACTCTCATAATCATAAACCTAGTTTAAATATTGTGCTAGATCTGTGATAGTTCCTTTGTTGATTATTGTTTCCTCTTTTAAATGTTATACTCAATCATCGTGGGAACGATCGTACTTCGCACCCTCTAACTACAATCCGATTCGTGCGCTTGCGAGTTTAAAACAAGATTAAAATTATAATAAACAACATGTGGCCTGTGATCACTAGATCCACCAGCAACAGCAAACATGAATGGGCTCCTCAAGCTGGACTGAAACCAATAATCGGCTTCTTTTTTATCTCGTTACTGTCGTGCTTCTCTAGCACTGTCCCTCATGACTCTTGTTGTCACAACATCCTCATCATCCCCAGGTCCAGGTGCAGGAAACTCTGGGTCTCCTCTCCTTATTCTCTAATACATTTCTCTATCCCGGTCGACTTCTGCCTTTTTCTTCCCCTTAGCTGCTTGCATGCTGACTCTGATAAATTCTCTCACCTCTCTCAATACGTTGGGACATCCTTTTGTCTCTCCCTTAACGTGAGTCAAATGCTCATTCAAACGTGTTATTCCTCCTCCTAGCAATTTCTTCTCACAAAGCTTATATTTTATTCAGAGTCTATCACCATCTATTGTTGTACTGTATTGTCAGGCTGGATCTTGTCTACGTACCATATTTATTTATTTCACCTGCATGAATGAACAAACGATTAGATTAAATTACATATGATACATCATTATATGTTGATTCATATTGACTAATATTAGATTACATTTTACCATATTTATTTGATATTATTCTAATAATTTTCTAATTTTATATTATATTTGAAAATTTATTTGATATTATTATAATATTTAAAATATTATATTATATTTTATCATATTTGTTTGATATTATTCTAATTTTTAAAATATTAGATTACATTTGAAAATCATATTTACTTGATATTACTCTAATTTTTAAAATATTAGATTACATTTGAAAATCATTTTTACTTGATATTACTCTAATTTTTAAAATATTAGATTATATTTGAAAATTTATTTCATATTATTATAATTTTTAAAATATTAGATTACATTATACCATATTTATTTGATATTATTCTAATTTTTAAAACATTAGATTACATTTGAAAATCATTTTTACATGATATTATTCTAATTTTTAAAATAGTAGATTATATTTAAAATTTTATTTCATATTATTATAATTTTTAAAATATTAGATTACATTTTATCATATTTATTTGATATTATTCTAATTTTGTAAACTATTAGATTATATTTGAAAATTCTATTTAGTTGATATTATATTGCATTTTATCATATTTATTTGATATTATTCTAATTGATATGTCACATTTGTCACATATCCCATGACACATGTGACACATCAATTATATGTGACACATGTATACAAGTCAATGGGGTATGTCACACATGTGATCCATGACCACATGTGTCATGGGGTATGTGACATGTGTCATATGCGTCATGAGAGATGTCACATGTCCGACATGTGTCATGGGGCTTGTGTCACTTGTGTCATGGGATATCTGACACATGTGTAATTGATGTATCATACGTGTAATTGATGTATCATACATGTAATTGATGTGTCATATGTGTGACATGTGTGACATGTTTCATGGGGTATGTGTCACTTGTGTCATGGGGTATGTGGTACATGTGTAATTGATGTGCCATACATGTAATTGATATGTCATATATGTCACATACCCTATGTCACGCATGTATTATTAAATATACTATTTAGGTATTAAATATACATTTTATACTCTCCAAAATTTTCTCAATTTTTTTCCCTCAAAATTTATCCGAATGACTCTCCAGTGAAATACCATGCACTCAACCACAGCAGGGCTTATATATATATATATATATATATATATATATATATATATATATATATATATATATATATATATATCTTAATTTTTATAAATAATTTAAGGGTAGATATTGAAATTTAAGGATTGATCTTGAAATTTTAAGGTAGATATTAAAATTTTAACCCTTAAAATGTAAGAAAATGAGGAAAAAATGACAAAATCGTAGAACACGTACCTTCTCTACGTTCTTCGGCAATTCGGCGTCAATTTGGCGCTGATACAGGCGTTAAATACGATTTGAAAAAAAAAATCAAGCAAAAACAATGTTGAAATGGCTGCTGGCAAGAGAAAGAAATGAAAGAGGGGTTTTAAAACCCTCTTCGTGTAATACATGTGATTGGGGGACGCCACACTCGAAATAGTGAAATTATCGGACGTTAATTGCACTATTTAAAGGCACAGGTCGAATTAACCTCATTATCGAACAATAATTTGAAATTATCGGACGATACAGACGATAATTTCACCGTATCGTCCTATAAATATGTGATTTTTTTGGGTACCCGGTAAAAAGAGTATTTACCGTATTGTTCATGTCCAAAATCGATACGTATCGGTATTGGACGATATTTTGATCCATAATCACTACCACAGTCATATGTCAATGGCAAGCCATTGTATAAAAAGACGTATTTTAAATGTGTTTTCCACATTTTATGCAAAAAAAGAAAAAAATATTTTAAATGAATTTTTTCATTAAAAATCCAATTTGTTAACTATGCTCCATACGCCTCCTAAACCACCTATGAAAGCAGTTCCACTGATCATGAAATAGGGGTGAAAAAAAAAAATTCGAAACTCAAAAATCGAGCCTTCCAAACTGGCCTGAACCAAACCGAAATCAATTGAAAACTGACACCGAACCTAACCGATTTGCCTGGGTTCGATTTTGGTACCTAAAACCGAAAACCGGCCGATTAGGGTGAGAAAATCGGAGAAAATATATATTTATATGTAGAAAAACCGAAAATTGAACCGATCGAAGCCGAAATCAGATCGATTCGGTTTCAATTTGAGGGGTTGAAAAGCTCTGTTAACTAAAACCAAAATGTTTCAATTAGGGTTCGATTTTACAGAAATCGACCCGAAACATAAATTTTAGTTTCAATTCAATTAACCAAATCTAGACCCATACCTTGAGGTAAAATAAATAAATTATATACCTTAGAGGTAAGGCTTGAACCTTCGAACTTACAGCCAGAGACTTTAACCAATCAATTTGCCAAAGAATTAAGCTTAAGCATTTAAGGTTGTATTTGGGTTAGCTCTTATAAGAGCACAAGCATTCTTTGCCTGCTTTTTGTCAGAGTAAATAAAATCTGCTCTGAAATAGAGCTTTAGAACCATCATATTAGTGAACTTCAACGTCAACCGTGGAAAAATTATGCATTGCCGGCCGAATGTATCTTAGACAATGAGATTAGTAGAAACGACCCTATGTTCTTAATTGGCTTCATTTTACAGTCAAAATTATGTGCTTCCATTTTAAGGCAAACAAGTCGAGTCAACTTGGGTCCGTTCTTAGACCCGATCTTGACTAGTTCAATTTGCGATTAAAAATCGGGTAAAATGTCTCGACCTTTTATTTAAACAAGTACCAAACTCAACTCCGCACCTATTTTCTATAAGATATGTACATTATATTTTTCAATGGTCCATATTAGGTTTAAAAGAAAAATGCAATTAAATTACACCATCAGGTCGGGCTCATGTTGAGTGCAAATCTAGGTCGGAGTCAAGTACAACTAGCAAGTTGAGCTCAACTTAGGTTCAAGTCTAAGGTTTTCTTAAATGGTTAGTCTACAAGGGGTGTCCACCCATCATGATTGAGCACCATAGTTCACACGGCTGTGTGACTTTGTGATCTACATAGACTTCTAATGCATAGAATTCTGTGCATTAGAATCACAGTAAAGAGAAGAGTTATTTCTCTTATTTCTCTTCTCTTTACTTTTGTGATGCACAGAGACTTCCGATGCATGGAAGTTCATGCACACCACAATTTTATAAAGATGTGTCCCATAATAGGTAGATATATAGGGGTGCAGATTTGGTTCACTGAACTGAGACAAAATTGCAATTTCGTTTTCTGATCAGTTTGTAGAAAATCAAACTCTAACTGAAACATTTCGATTTTGTTTAACCAAACTTTTCAACCCCCAATTTGAAACGAAACTGAATCGATCCGATTTCGGTTGATTTGATTTTTGGTTTTTCTTCATAATTTTTTTTTTTCAGTTGTTTTACTTTTTTAGTTTTTATTGTCGATTTTTCAAATTTTTGGTTTTTCAGTTCTTCATACTTGTTTCTTCATAATTTTTGGTTTTTCAGTTTTTATTGTCGATTTTTCAATCAGTTTTGAGCCGGTTCGGATGGCAGTGGCGGAATCAGGATTTTCATCCAGTCGGAGCGCAAAATAAATTAGATTTAATTTTTTACAAATTATATTATTTATTTATAGGACTCTCGCGCCCATCTATCCAAATAAGAAATCCAGGAGATAAGAACCCGCGTGAAACAAAAATCGATAGTTTAAAGCACACGAATGAATGATCCTCTCGTGTTATAATTTTGCCTAGAAAATCATGAACATTGAGATTTCGCCTCTTTGGGGGATCTCATGTGATGTCATTACAAGCCTTCCCAATCTGTTAATGTGTGTCTAGAGCCCCAAATAACTTGAATTTCACATCAATTTAGTTAGGCGGGCCGAAAATGGGTCTCTACAATTTGATGGGTCAATGACAGAACAACACCGACACAATTTGATGCATTGAATTTGAGCATCTTACACTACATTTTCAATGGTGGATATGTATTGGATCATGCATAAATTTTTTGAGTGGTACCTCATCGATCTTGTCCAAGTTATGTGACACCTGATCCTCGAAATGGGTATCACATTGTGTAGAAGATTGGTATGAAAAATAATCTACATTGTCTGATCTCAAGATGTCAATTGGTTGCAATAAGTTTCGGAAGTAAGTGCGAACAAAGATTCTCATATAAATATGGGTAACAAAGATACTCATATAAATATGGGTAACGTTATTTATACTTATTAAACCTATGAAGAACACACACATTTCACTACAAAAAAAAAGACTAATAGCGGCAGCCAAAAACTACTACTAATACCCTTGCAGCCAAAAACAATAAAAAATTACCGCTAATAATTTATTTTTTTGTAGTGTTTCCACCATAAAAATCAGATCGGTTTGAATCAGGCGATAAAGATCATTTTTCATCCCAATATTTCACACAATAGATCTTGAGATCATGGTGCACCTATTAGAAGGTTAGATCGTGATTCCATATGGCACACATCCCCAAAAGTGATCGTGATCATGGACATACCTAACAAACAATCACTTTTAGGTATGTTTGCCACGTGGAATCAACATATGACCGTCTGATAGGTGCGCCATGAACTCAAGAATTATTGTGTGGAAGATTGGGATAAAAAACATCTCCATCATCTGATTCAAGACAGTGAACAGATTTTTATAGTGGAATTGTGTGCATTCTTCACAAATTTAGTTTAACGGGTGTAAATAACGCTACCCTATTTTTTTGTTAAATTCGGCCCAACAAAATCAATTTGGGATCTCTACTGCCCCCCCCCAAATGGTGTTTAAATGATGTACCAATGCTAAATTAAATTTTTTTATTTCACACCATTAAAGTCTGATTTCCTAATATGCTATTGACATCAATTTATAATTGATTCATTGAAAAATGTTGTAGCCAAAGAATTATGTCCATAAGTGGATGGGAACCATTAAATTGGCGAATTTGAATACTAGTCATTAAAACTAGATACAATGATTGATAGATCGGATGGTTGAAACCTCTCAAAAAATTAGATTTTTGGGCGCCCATGTCTTTCAACTTATGATCTATCTTTTTGATGGTGTAGATGGCCCACCTTAAATCCATTACTGAAGAGGCGTGCCCTTAGCTTAATGATCTCATTCAAAACACCTCAAGCAAAGTTAACTTTCATGAACGAGCTTGTACATAAATAATTGAGCATTTCTAAAAGTAAACTTTCACAGACGAACTTGTGCATAAATAAATGCGCATTTCTCAAGGCTTGACCTTTTGGACAAAACTGATTCATCTACATTTAAAGGATGACAGAGAGGGTGTCGAGTAGCGAGAGGAAAAACAAACAAATAAAAAAGATGTCAAGTAAGGAGAGAGCATAACTTTTAAAACTAGAAACAAATACAAAGGATGTGAGAGAGGACGTAAGGGGAGAGAGGATTTGAGAAGACTTTCAAAAACGTAACAAAATTTATTTTATTTTGGGGTTTTGAGTGCGTGCGCTCGCCTGGATTCGCTCACATGTGGTTCCACTAGTGTCGGAAGGCCTGGTTTTTGGTTGGGTTTCAAATTTTTTTTTTATCCGTAGACATGCATTGTAGACCAACTCTTTCTTAAAAGTTCAACTCGGGGTTTAGGTCAAAGTCTAGAGGTTAGCAAGTGGGGTTGAATTCAAATCCATGGAAATTTGTTAAAAAATTCGGTTGAGATTGACCTTAAACCAACCCAAGCCCGACCCACTTGCATCTCTACCCATTTCAAACAGTAATTTTGCACTTGGGCATTCACTAAAATAGTAATTGTAGGCCCACTTGTTGGAAGTACCACCACCATTGTGGTGAAGGGCAGGTGCTATCACCTTATTGGTGAGAGTAGTCATTAGATTGCTCAGACAAGCGAGTTGCTCTGGTGCTTGGATTTATCAACATTGCACCGAAGATGTCAATTCTGGTATGGGTATCCGGTTTCGGTCCATGGAGGACCGATACGTATCGACCGATATTGATATGTATCACCCTTTTAAAAACAAGAGCAAAAGAAAGAGGTATCAGCTGATACCCATTTTGTATCGACCGATCCCACTACCGATATTGTTATTATATTGGGACCTATACATATCGGTTGGCCAAAAAATCGATACTTATCGTTACCAGTCGATACTTGATACCTTGTATTCCACATATCATGCTTGGGTAAGATATGTAGTATGTTGAAGTGGTAGGTTATTTGTGTCACTAGTATAAATATAGATATTATATATGAGTGATGAGCTATGGCTGTCAATGGGTCGGGTCGGGTCAAATTTTTTGCCATCCAATGAAAAAATGACATATGCTTAACCCTACCCAACGAGATCCACTGGTGCACACCACCTAACTAGATGGTGCACTCGACACGGCCAAACCCGATTCAATGATGCACACCACCTGACCCAACCCAACCCAACTTGGTTTAATCGTGCACACCACCTGACTAGGTGGTTCACTCGACTACCCGACCTGACCCGATCCAATGGGCACTGCCTTGACAGCCCTAAACTCATCACCCTAGCATTATTGTTAGTGCTCGGGTCCGAGCATCTGATACCAACTCTTTAGCTCAAAAATTTGGTAAGTAGCGTTACTTTGACAGTCCACTGCCGATGGCCCCGGGAAAGGTCGTACGGTACCCGAAATAAATGCGCGGGAATTAGGGTGCACCGGTGACGCAAGTCCAAACGTCGAAGTCCAATACATGACCGGAAAAACATGGCAGATCCGACCCGATTCAGATACCGGTCATCGATTGGTACCGACACTGCCCATTGCTCCTATGAAAATAAGAGAAAAATGAAAAAATTTCTAAAATCTTTAAAGTTACTTTTCAAAATCCTCCCTATCATAGTGACAAAATTCTCGAAATTTCTTCGAAATTTACCGAAACAGGAATCAGACAAAACTTTCGACGAAATTTCGATGATGTCTCCGAAATTACTTAAATTTCATTAATTTCGACAAAATTAATAAAATTTCACCGAAATTAATAAATTTTTTCTATTTTTTTAATAATAAATAAAAATTTTATGAAGTTTAAATGTAATCTATATTTAATATTTTTTGTACTCCCCAATTTTTTTTTCAAAACATTTCGAATTTTTCTCAAAATTTATCCGAAATGAACCGATATGACCTCCTACCGAAATATTGTCAAAAACAAAATTAGTCACAATGCTCCCTATATTATTTTTTTTATAAAGACAGTAGGATATGAGTTGAAATGATCCATGCATTTGAATCAGGTGCAGCTTCATATGAAGATTAGATGCCACGGCAAATTGCCTGATGATGATCAAAGGCCGCCCAAGAGATTTGAACATCATCTAATGTCCTATCCAAAGTCTAAAATGTAGTCCAAAAGGGAAAAAAATTTAAATGCACCAACATGTTGGGGGTTGTAACCAAACTTTGACTATAATTTTGACCACCAAAGTATATTTATTTTATTGTTTTTTTTAGTAAATCATATGCCACATGATATATAGTCCCAAAACGAGTGTTGTTTTGGGATTATATGCCACTTGTGACATGCGATTTAGGATTCGCGTGCATAGATTCATCCATCTACTCCAACTCATATGCCATCTGAATCCATGCATTCCAACTTATATACCATTTTTCATTTTTTTATAATATATCTAATAAATCTTTGTGCTTAAAACTTAGTTCTCCAAATACCCCTAAGTCTAAAATATTTTTTTAATACCAAAACTACCTAAATTATGTATGAAAAAATTTAAAAAACCTCTAAAAAGGCCTCCAAAGAGTGCCACAATTTTTAAAGACCAATATAGGAATGCAAAAGTTATTCTTTTCTTATTTTTTCCTTTTTTTTTTTTATTTTTTTGACATCAATTGTATTCTAAAATATATACCGAGATTAAACTGTTGAAACAGTCACATTATGTGGTCTATCGGTTGTTACGTATAGTTTAGCAATAAATAAATAAATAAATAAATAAACTCAAAATACTGCTTGGACCAATCCCGACCTGCTTTAGGCACGAATACATTTGGGTTAGGGTTAGGGCTTACGCTAGGGTTGTGAACGGGTCAGTTCGACCCGATACCCTAACTTGACCTAAGCCGATATTTTATTGGTCGTGTATGTAAACTTGACCTGTTGAGTCAGTCGAGTCGAGGCATGAGGCATCTGATCAGACTTTTCGGTTGGGTCGGGTTGGGTTCATGTCGGGCTGGGTCATGTTGACCTGACCCAACTGGATATTATATATAAAAAAAAGTATAAAAAATTGGGGTTTTTGAGTTGGGCTTCGGTCGGGTCGGGTGGCTTGAGTGCACCATCAGGTCCGGCTGGGTGCACCATCAGGTCGGGCATTTGTAATTTTCTTAGCGGGCAGCAAATAATGCGACTAGACTCGTAGACAGCCCGAGCTTGGGCTGAGTTTTACCCTAACCTGGACCGGGTAAGTGTGTGCGCGTTAGATCCAAATCTGGCCCATTAAGAGCCCCGAGTGAAAAGGAGATATAAAAAAAACAAGGAAAGAAAGGTTAGCGTTTGCCACCTAACCTAATTCGGGTCGATCAGAATCTCCAAGAAAATTGAAAGTTGGAAGTAAATTAGGAAAACCAATAAAATCGATATTTATAGGGTTTTTGAGTTTCTTAAATTAGCAGAGGCTCCTGCCTCCTGCTTTTCAGAAATTAGGGCTTCAATTCCGATCCCCAAGCTACCGAGTTCGATAATCAGGTGCTCACCCATCTTCGTTTTGCTATAATTTCTAATTTTTTTTAGATAGTAATTGGGTTTCGTTGACGGTAATTTTATTCTTCGTTTTTTGAGGTCTATCAGATACTGTTGTTTTATATAACTATTTATTTATATATATTAAATTGGTAATTTTTTTTTTTTATATTATTTTGATCGGTTTTGTTGTTTTATTCTTCCGAGTTTTTTTTTTTAATGTTTTTTTTGTTGTTCTATTATTCCAGTGATTGGGATCTAGATTTCTGTGTTTTTAAGAGGCTTCTTTATTATTTATTTGTCTGATTTACGTTTTCCCCCTTTTCAGTGTCTGGTCACTGGTTTGCATTAAAAAAATATATGTTTTTTTTTTAATTTTGTTTTAATTAAGCTAATTTCCATTTTAATGGAGGATTTTGGTTTAATATTTCCTTGGAATTTCGGTTTGTAGGGTTTGACCTTTTTAATTTTTTAATTTTTTTTTCCTGATTTGTGCATCAAAGGGATTTGTTAGCTAAATTAGTAATTTTTTAAAAAGTATGTTTTTACTCGTGGTGGTTGGGAATTTGAGATACTCTAGCTTTGGTTTGTTTATCTTAGGTTTCTTATGAAAAATATGGCGCATCTTAATTTTTTTCTTGTTTATTTTGTTGGAAAATTACTCATTTTCCTCTGCCTTTATTTCTTTATTAATTTATTTTATTATTAAATTTGTTAGGTATCCGGACTCTGCAAATTCAACAGCTTGATGTGTTTAGAGTTATGAGTTCTGAGATTTTCAATAGAAGAACACACCTTTTGGTAGCTGTTTCCCGATCATAAGATGCCAGCGGCGTATCTCACACGGCTTAACTCTGCCCTCCGATCGGGATTATGGAGACCGATCCAGGGTTCGCAAGGGCTGCAAAATTCAGTAGAGTCCATATTCCAATCCAAGGGAAGAAGCATCCCTCATACTCAATTGTTTTCTACCCTCGTAGATGTGCATCTGTTTTCCCGATCATGTACAAATTTTTCGAAATCAAACACTCACGTAGACCATCACCGAAGGTCCCCCTCTATTGTTGGTGTTCTTTCTCGCGCACTATCTATTCCCTCGGTGTCGGGCCCGTCTTGTCAGATTTGTGAATACCACATCGATCGCCAAATCTCAAATTCCCCTCAAATTTCCCTCCACCAGAGAAAATCTGTACCCCCTTATGGTTCCTTTTTATTGGGCAGAGCTGAATTGGGTGATCTGGTGCTAGATAAATTAACTTCGAAGAATGGCTATTTGCCAAGCTTTGTTAATCGAGCTAATCTATCTTATAGTAATAGAACTATTGGTTATTGTATTAGAGTGAGCAGGTGTATAGGAAATCGAGAACCATTTGGTAATAGTAATATGGTTTGTGGGTATTTCTTGTTCGACGTAATTATTAGCAGATGCAAGTCCAGTCCATTTATAATGCCAGGAGCTAAGAAGAGTTTTCATGGCTCATGCCGAGCACTGTATTCTACTGGGGCAGCTCCTGATGTAGCTTTTGATGGCTCCACACGGGAAGAACAGATCGAAAATTCTGTGGTCTCTTCTGATCAGTATGTTGTCTGTGCTTTTAGTTTTTAATTGCTATTATGTTAATTTTTTCGTAACTTATTGGAAACTCATTTTATCAATGCATTTCTTGTTTTCTCACTTGTTTTTTATGCATTTTCTTATATAGTCAACATGAAAATTACTAAATTCTGAAAACAAATGAGAAGATAACAAAAATAACTAAGCATGAGCCCGTACTGATATTCTGGAAAACTTGAATATATATATATATATAGTGTTATTTGGGTGCCAAGGCAACATGCACAAGGTCGATCCAGTCCATCCAAAAAACGAAAAATACATCTTATCCACTGGCCAAAACCTAGTCAAAGTTGGAAACAACTCAATGCGCCAGGTTAAGGGGGACGAAGTCAAACTTTGATCAAGTTTTAGGGCAAAAAAGTCATGAAAATGACCTCTTTTTCAGATCACATGCCATGTGGGATCACATGCCACGGGGCACATGATCTCGCCACTAGTGTAGCGTTCAAATGCTACACCCCTCTCTCTCTCTCTCTCTCTATATATATATATATATATATATATATATATATATATATCAACATACATATAGCCCATATTAGTGTGAACAGAATTATAGTAATGTAATGTTTTTGTGTATGTATGTTTGCATATACATAGTTATCATGTGTGTGCGTGCGTGCATAAAATAATCCGAGTCTATATTGAGTCCTACTCTAGGTTCCCAAACCTGGCACATAATTTTATTTTTTGTCATTGTTTGGGGCCATGGATCAAAATTCTGGACGAAACAAATATGAATCGGTTTCGGAGGTCACTAGGTCGATACATTGAATGTGTCGGTCCATATACATTGGTAGGTATTGGCCGATACACATCAATGTATCATCCAAAACGGACATGTATTGGTTTTGGAGCTGGATGATACGTACTGGAAAACAGAGATTTTGATCCTTGTATGAGGTTGAAGAAGAAGAAGAAGAAGAAGAAGAAGAAAGGGGATGAAGCAGGTCTGTTACAAGCCTGTAACAGAGTTGGGCTTGTCTTTTATGGATTGGACCTTTTTACATACTATCATGTGCTCAGAACTTAAAGTCTCACATGAGTCTTAAGCAATGTTACCTAGACACGTGGCACGGGTGCCAGTATATGTTTGGCACGGAAATTTCTAAAGATTGAAATACTGTGGCACGGCCTTAAGAAAAATAAATTAAATAAATTGAACATATATAGAAAAAAATTGAAGGGAAATCTTAGAGAGCCAATTGAGATATGTAACTAAAAGATGCATAGTATATGCTATGAACCTAAATAAAGGTATACTATATTATAAAAAATCGTTTCAACAACCCAAACATTTTATTTAGTAGTTACTAAACTTTACACAATTCTTTTTAAAAGAAGTTCAGTTTATCTTTGTCAAATCTATTAGCATTTTGATGGTATTATGTGGTATTGTCATATTTGTCTAAAAGGTTTATGCTGTTTGAGGAGTGTCCAAGTGCCACCAAGTGTCGGCACAGCAAAAATTCCAAAAGTAAAAGTGCCAAGGTAACACTGGTCGTAAGTGTCTTATGTTCATTGATCACTTAAAGATCGCATGACATCACTTATGCTATTATTTATTTCTGGTTTGCGGTTAACAAATATAGAAAGTCTGTTTGCTGAAATTAAGTAAATGGCTGCAATTGGTTAGAATTATTAGCGCTGGTTTATGATTGGATGAGAGAATAGAAGGGTGGAGGATATGAAGAAAGTGTTGAAAATCATGAATTTAAAGTGATTTGCGATTGGTTAAATAAATGGCTTGTGATTGGATGAGAGTTTCAAATGGAGTGTGAGGATTTGGAGGTACCTATCATGTGCTGAAATTCTATTTGCTAAAAGAATGAAAGACAGAAATAGAGAAGAAATTCTGTGATGCGATTTTGTGGGAAGAATTCTTTAGTTAATTATTGTTGGAGGGAAAAATGAAAAATCAGACAACATGCATACCTGCGATTGCTTCAAAGAATCAGAAGTTTATTTGCTATTGATTGATAAATAAACAGAAAACATGCTCATTTGCGATTGGACAGGGAGATGTGATGATCTTTTCGGAAGTGTTATGTTATTGGATGAAGTTGAAACAGAAAATGAGATTCTTGTTATTTGATTGGTTGGATATATACAGACAGACGAAAAGGAATAAAAGAGGAGATCTAGGGGCTGATATGTGATTGGCTATCAAAAGGCAAAATAGGAGAAGAGTTTAACCCGTGGGTCACTAAACACACAACAGAAAATTTTAAGACATTTTCCAAGATCCCTATTATAACTGTTAGAATGGGCAAGATCCCTGCTCATCTATTGGTATTAGGGAAATCCCTCATCCCATCGTTTAAACTAAAAAAAGTGCACCAAAAGTCTAAAATACCCTTTGACTTAGACCTGGACGTGACACGAATGGTCACCTCAAGTCGTCATGCTTTTAGGTGATGCAAAAGACCGTTATAACTCTGGCTACTATAAAAGTAAACATAACTACTATGCAAAGCATGGTTCTTTTTACCTTTTAGAGACAAGCAGGTGACTAAGGGAGATAATGAGCCACCGGAATCTCAACCAAACCACATTGTGATTAGCCGTTCGGCTTCAATCGTGCGGTCATACAGCCAATGTGGGCAAACGGTTGACCACACAGTTGGCCTACGACTAGAGAAATGTTGACAGCAATAAAAAACACCTGTTATAACTAGAGAGATGTTGACAACCTGTCAGTTGTACTTGTGAGCTACAAACCTACAACTTGAGATGTTGACCGCCTGTCAAAAGCAACAAGTGTTTTTTTTTTCTTATCAAAATTACCAATGTTTTTTCCCCACGTCAAAATTATAGTAACTGCTTGTGCACCAAACAGTTGACCGTTTGACTGTACAATTGATCGTTTGACCACATTGTTGACCACACGGTTCACCATTTGACCGCATGGTTGACCATTTGATCGCAATGTCGTCGGCTCGGTCGTTCAGCCATTTGTTCGGTTAGTCTTCCTTCCGATTTTAGTTGTTACCGCTCGAGACCCGCCCAGGAGCACGTTCGGTCGATTGTGCCTTCTATTTTCATATCAGTGTTTGTGTAATTGTAGAAATTTATTTTTGTGAGATAATAGGGCATTAATTACTCAACCAAAAATGAGGGCATCCTTGATTTTGTAGATATTTACTAGTAGTTATTGACAATTTAAACGGTTGGAAGAGGGATTTCACTAATACCGAGAAATGGGTAGGGATCTTTCCAATTACGGTAATTATACCAGAGATTTTCTAGTAATTAATGTCCTATTTTCTCGTGCAAATAAATTTCAACTATGCAGTCAACCATGCCGTCAAACAGTAAATCGCATGGTCAACCATTTGGTGGGAGCATTGTTACTATAATTTTGTCACGAAAAAAAACACTTGCTACATCTCTAGTTATAGGTCTATTGCTTACAACGGATAGGTTGTCAACATCTCTCTAGTTGTAGCAAGTATTTTTTTTTGCTATCAACATCTCTCTAGTTGTAGGCCTGTAGCTGTCAACTTCTCATGATAGGTTGCATAATTTTTTTTACCATAAATCTATAATTATTTCAAAAAAGCCGTGAAATTTATCTTTTAGCTCCGCTTGTTTGTCCGTTGATCATTCACAGAAAATACATGTTTTGATATCCAATACAAATCCTTGTTAGTCCAAATTGAGGTACTAATGCAATCTTTTAAGTTATTCTTAAGTCTTAGTAGGCGAATGATAGTCGATGAGAAATCTGTACATAAGCACCTAAAATAGCACTTGAGGATGAGATCCTAAAGTACCGGAGTCATGGATCAAAATTTCGGCCGATACCGATACGTATCGGACGATACGTATCGGTATTGGTATCGAACGATACCAATACCGTTGAATGTATCGTTCGATACATTCAATACAGTTGAATGTATCGAAC
Organism: Chloranthus sessilifolius; assembly: GCA_021018995.1. Lineage (NCBI taxonomy): Eukaryota > Viridiplantae > Streptophyta > Magnoliopsida > Chloranthales > Chloranthaceae > Chloranthus > Chloranthus sessilifolius. Next base: position 1,445,671 of record CM037584.1, read on the forward strand.
GATACATTCAATGTATCGTCCGATACCAACCGGTACCGATACGTATCGTCCGATACGTATCGTTTTGGAGCTCGGACGATACGTATCGGTAACCCGATATTTTGACCCATGACCGGAGTGATCTACAGTCTGAGCAGATCTCTAAGGAGGTACTTTGACCCAGAAGAGAAGATCAATGAGAAAAGAAGAGTAAAAAATTGGTCAAAGATCTGAACTTTTGAAAGATACCACACGATTGTATAAATCAGAACTCACGATGAATCATGAGGATCAGGATTGCAAGAGAAGCAAAATTATATACTCCAGAGAAGAAATCCCAGGCAATCGTGATTTACGATTGCATGAAATTATAGTTGTCACAATTGATCGTGACAAGAAATAAAAAAAAAATATAAAATCTCCAGAGAAGGTCCTTGCAATCATGAATTGCAATTGCGGAGGAAGAATCACGAATGCATAGGAAGAATCAGGATCTCACCCTGATTACAGAACTCATGCAATCCTGAATCACATTTGCATGAGTTGTTGCTTTGGCCAATCTCAAATTAAGCCACGATTGCACAAGGAGATGCCATAGAATCAAGATGACAGAGAATCCTCAGATTCTAGCTCACGATTCCAGAATCAAGATTGATCAAGAAGCATAGATTCTTAGAAGTTTTAGTTTAAATAGATTTCTAATTTTATTAGGATTTGTAATATGATTTTTAGGATTTTAATTTAGAATGTATATAAGACTCTTATGAATATATAAATAAGAGGTTTTGCAATCAATTTGAAAAAAAAAGATATAGATCGAGGTAGAAGTAGCGAGATAGATAGTCATAGATATAGTTTTAGAAGTTTGCTTAGTTTTCATTATGTACTCTATAAGTTCTTTTCAATTAATGAAATCAATTATGGAGATGCGTGGCTGAGTTGTCTAAAGTCTGGGAACCCGTTATATCAAAGATAAGCATGAATAGATAGTTGCCTCTTATTCCTTTAAATTCAGATTGTAATTGGTTAATGAATATGAGTTTTAGAACTTGTCTATGAGTTTTAAAAGGTTTTCAAGATTTCTATAATTCTAAATTTTATGTTGCTGTTGTCGCCTTAGGTTTGAAATTACTAGACTTTCATCATCCGACTATGTTGCTGTTGTCGCCTTAGGTTTGAAATTACTAGACTTTCATCATCCGACTATGTTACCGTTGTGTCTTAGTTAGTTGCATTAACGAGATTATTGCTAGAGAAGTTTATGTTGTCGTTGTTACCTTAAGCTAATCTTATATTCTTCTTATGTTGTTGTTATCGCTTTAAGATAATTACAGAATTCAAAGGAATTAGAGATAATTAACTAAGATTACGAATCTGCAATTAGGGAACCTAGACTTGTTATCCTTATCTGTCTTTTACAGCTTTACTTTTCATCATTAGTTACAATTAATTTCTAGAATTAAATTTGTTTATTTTCTGCAATTCAGTTTTAAAAACTAATCCCTACTTATTTTTCTGAAGGCTTATAGATGTATTCTTTTCAAAAGTTTTATCTGAGGATCGATACCCTTACCTGTGCTACAATTTCCTTGTACACTTGCAAGGTGATAATTTTGGTATAGTAAAATAGAAATCAACCGTGCGGTTAACTATTTAACCTCACGATCAATCGTTTGGTTGAGCTCCTAGTGACTTGTTTTCTCTATCGGTCACCTGCTTGTCTCTAAAGGCAAATAAATAAATTGTGATGGCTTGAGGCGAACGTTCGTGTCATGTCAGGTCAAAGTCCGAAGGGTAGTCTTTTGTTGTATGTTTTTTTAGTTTAAATTGTTGGAAGAGGGAATACTTTATAAGCCCAAATGTAGATATTCCCCAACACGTATATATGGCATTCATAATGGCATAATTTTAGAAGAAGTCAAATATTAAGAATAGATGAACACTGTTGCATCATACAAGATTATATCCGTGTAGAGATCGTTGTCGCGGTGGGTCGGTTTGTGACTTCTCCCAATCCCATATTAGTGCTTTTGGTGGTCATTTTCTTAGCTTCTTTTAGTTCCATTTGTCCCTTTGGGGATGGGTTTATAGGTTTGGGACTCTCTTGCCAAGCAGCTTGCTTGGCCGTTGTACTTTTACTTTATTCTAATATATTTGCATTACCGGTCAAAACGAAAAAACCTGTGTAAAGAGTTTTTATTGAGGAAATATACAGTTACAGAAAACAAAAAATTATATTCCTAAACTATCAAATTCTATACTTCAATAATAACTGTCTTCTACACTGCATTTCACAGCTGCCCTTAAAATTATGTCGAAAGAAAAAATGAGGTAAATAATATTTCGTAAATATGATGAATTAGTAGTTGAAGAGTTGTAGTTATCTACCATTTTATGTTGTAGACTTGAAGATGTATTATATCATTCATTATTTCATAAATAATGGTGCATAATTCATTATTATGCTCATTGATTATAATATCGTTCATTATTCCATAAACAATATTCACATAAATACATATTGTTTTGTGAGCTTGTTGATTTCTTTTTGCTTATTTTGGAATCTATGATCCAAGGTTTATGGGTCAATATACTTTTAATTTAGTTATGTGAGTTATGAATATAAAATGTTGAAATTATTTATTACTTGTTAATCTCTGGATGGAAATAAATGAAATAAATATTTAATTCATTTTTATGTTTTAGAAATAATATATACACAAATATTCTTTAAAAAATATGGTTGAATCGTATGATTACGTATGATTCGACTCAAAATGACCCCATAAGATTCTTGATTCCATTTATTATTTGACAAGCTTGGTTATACAAATGACGGAATTGCAAAATGTACCGTCAGTGAGTCTACCGCTCTAAAAATCTCAATGAAAAGGTCAGCATGATTGAACTTGGTCGGAAGGGTATACACTAGGTTTTGCAGCACCCAGTAATATCATATTTTAATAGAAGCTGGTTTAAAATCAAAGAGAAGTTATGGATTGCGACACAGCTCTCTTTAATTTACATATCCTAATAAAATATCATGCAGAGGTGAGAGTTGGCTTAGCTGTGCGGGGTGACAAAGCAGATCAAGAAAGAAGGGCTGATGAAGGCAAGATGATCAGTTTGTAAATTAAGGCAAGAATTGAGAAAGAACATTGAACTTGGTGAAGCTGTGTTAAAATATGAAAACAGTGTTTGATTCATTTTCCCTTTCTTGGACGTGCTGTGTCACCCTAGCAATCAATGTGATTAGAACCTTGTCTGGTCGAGATCCATGACATGCTCAACCATGGGCCAAAATCTTGGTTTTCCGATATGTATCGTCCATCAAAACCTAGACGATACGCATCAGTATCGCCGGCACATTCAATGTATCGGCAATACAATGAAAAAAATACTTATATTTTACCACAATACATACCCAACGTATTGTGCGGCTGGCCAGCGATGCCGAGATTTTGACCCATGTGCTCAACTCTTATGCTCTTGAATTTGACTTTGCACACATTAATATTGTGATACTGTAATATCATATTTTTAATGCAGTATCTTGGTCATCATTTCGTGTTGGTTCAATATTTAGTTTCTTTCCACCTTCCTAGGGCGATATATAACTAATTATTCATACCAATCTTCGCCTCAAAAAAAATTATTCATGCCAATCTCTTTTTTGAATGATGTAATATAATCATTTATGTATTCTTTACCATGTGGAGGTCTTGGAGAGTTAGATTTTGGCTTGGACAAAATGCTCAATGAATTATTAACTTTTTGAGTAAATGACAAGTATCTTATATTCTTCTTTAAGGTACCATTACCCCATTTCGATAATGTTGAGTCTGTAGACTGTAGAGGCTCTGATATCCACTTGATGTAAGGCTGTTGTTTGACTGATAGTGCATTGATGGAGGTCACATTTTGGTCAGTTCTTGATATGTAGTTATTTTTGTAGCTGAAAGGGCCTCACAAAGGTGCATCGTATGATTTTCAATATTCCAATCCTATTTCTTTTGTTTTGTGGGTGGGGGAATAGTGGCTCATGATTGACATTTAAACACCAAAATGGTGTTTAAATGATCTTATGCGATTATAATTAAATGTTTTATCTCACACCATTAAAGGGTAATTTATCACTATGCATGTCGCACACATCTGTGATCAATGTAAATTGTCCAAGTGAAAATCTATCATTGGAGCATGTCTCAGCCCAAAATAAACATACCTATAAACGGATATAAACCATCCGATTGATGAACTTTAATATCAGCCATTAAAACTAAAAACAACGGTTGATATTATAATTCACAAATCAGATGGTTTAAATCTCCCTAAAATATCATTTTCGGGCCTGTTGTAATCTATCACTTTGACGGTACTGATGACCCACATATTAAATCATTGATGGTGTAAGATCATTTAAACACAATTTAATGTTTAAAAGACAGTTAGAAGAGATTTTTTGTATTTTAAGTAGACAACATGCGCTGACATCCCTACATCGTGCTTTACAACTTGTCAAAATTTATATATTATATAGACTCGCATGTCACGCACATCTGTGATCAATGTAAATTGTCCAAGTGAAAATCTATCATTGGAGCATGTCTCAGCCCAAAATAAGCATACCTATAAATGGATATAAGCCATCCAATTGATGAACTTTAATATCAGCCATTAAAACTAAAAACAACGGTTGATATTATAATTCACAAATCAGATGGTTTAAATTTCCCTAAAATACCATTTTCGGGCCCATTGTACTCCAATCTATGATCTATCACTTTGACGGTACTGATGACCCACATCTTAAACCATTGATGGTGTAAGATCATTTAAACACAATTTAATGTTTAAATGACAGTCAGAAGAGTCGGTCCTTTATTTTTGTATTTTAAGTAGACAACATGCGCTGACATCCCTACATCGTGCTATATGACTTTTCAAAATTTATATATTATATAGACTCGGAAATGAAGGCTTGGACTTAATTTTTCGCTATAGAAATGTAGCTCTGGTAATTACAGAACCGTTTCAACCAGTTTACGTTTCTTGGTTTTGACCACTGCAGGAGGATTCTAGGTGATCGAACCTTGAAGCTACTTTCTGGATCATGCTACCTACCGCACCCCGATAAAGAGGAAACCGGTGGAGAAGATGCTCATTTCATCTGTGTAGATGAGCAAGCCATAGGTGTGGCTGATGGTGTTGGTGGTTGGGCAGATCAGGGTGTCGATGCAGGACTATATGCTCGAGAACTAATGTCTCATTCAGTACTTGCAATTCAGGAGGAGCCCAAAGGTTTCGTCGACCCAGCAAGGGTCTTGGAGAAAGCTTATTCAAGCACAAAAGCCAGAGGTTCCTCTACAGCCTGCATCATCGCACTCACAGCCCAGGTTTTCCTTCACTCATTTTCATGTCCTCTTATGTTGGAAAAGCCTTAATTTCTCTGACCTTTAAAATGGCTGGTTCTTCAGGAAATGATAAAAAAAGTGGGTTTTTTGTATTTACTCCTCGGAGATCTGTCTTATTTACACTCCACCTATTTATACTGTGGTCCTTGCTTTTTTGTTTCCTTTACTTGCTACCCCCTACAGTGATGGACTCTCCGACAAAAGAACCTTTGATTGCTTTGAATCAGATGGTGGAGATTATTTCTCACACCGGTCTTTGACCTAATGGATCTTGAGATCATTGGCCTACAATAAGACCGTCAGATTTTGAGTCATATGGGGCACAATTGGAAAAGTGATCCAAGAACCATTGTTGATACTTTGATGTACAGCCACGATCATGTCCACTTTTTAGGTTGTCTGCCATGTGGAATCAAATCTGACTGCCTTATGGTAGACTCTTGATCTCAAGATTCATTGAGTAGAAGATTATGGTGAAAAACGGTCTCCATCATCTGATTCAAAGCAGACAGAGTTTAGTTTTATTGTAGTCAACAATTGATCTGTCACTGTAGCGAGAATAAGTAAAGGAAACACAAAAGTAGGGATCTTAATGTAAATGAGACCATGGATCAAAATATCGTCCGATACTGATTCGTATCGGTATTGAACTCGAACGATACATTCAAATGTATTGAATGTATCGAACGATACATTCAATGTATCGTCCGATACAGACCGGTACCGATACGTATCGTTTTGGAGCTCGGATGATACGTATCAGTAACCCGATATTTTAACCCATAAATGAGACATATCTCAAGGGGGTAAATGCAAAAAACCCTAAATTTTTTTTGGTTTTTTTTGAAAAACTCAAATACTTTTATGTTTAAAATCGCCTTATCTTGGCTCTTAAAGAGTATGGCTATTATTGGATATATTTCTGCAGTGTCATTTTCTCTCTGGAAATTGGTGCCTGTGTGGCTATGCCTATCATCCATGATGGGTGGCAATGAATGGTGTTTTCCTTGTGTTTTGTGAGTTTGTAAAATCAGTCAACTTTATGTTTCAGTGGAGGGAAAAGCTTTGTTTATGTTAAACTGATGTAAGTCAGATATCCCTGAGTCCATTAGTCAGAGCAGTTGATCAGATAAAGACAATCTGTCTTACCAACAAAAAAAACTGGAAAAATCGTTTTATATGATACTCTATCCAACATCTAGCATTGTCCTCTACTGGTTGGACCTGCATAACTGTGTTACTTAATTCACTTTATAGCTGTGAATGGCGAATTGGTTCAGAGTGTCCGATTTGGCAGTGATGGGCAACTTGGATTTTAGTTGTATTAAAGTAAAATATTAGAATATTAGGGGGCAGGGGGGATTGAACCCGCGACCTATTTCACGCTTGCGTCCAAGTTTCAGCTTACCTTAACGACTTAGCTAACAACTTTATTGAATGATGATAAATAGATAAAAGCAAATATCTAGAACTCATCTTACCCTAGCCAGCCGGGTTCGAATGAAAGTAGTAAATTGCAACTTATGACTCAAATTCGAATGAATTGTGAATTTAGTAACATAGGACCATTGGATTCCCAGTTATCATTAATTGGATATTAGTTTATCATAATCAGATCTAGCTCCTGTCTGAAGAAAGCTTTCTATTTTTTATTTTTATTTTTATTATTGAAAGCTTTCTATTATGTGGAAGATTGGGACGAAAAAGTCTCCATCTCCATCTGATTTAAAGCAGTCAACAGATTTTTCCTTTGTTTAAGTGAGGTAGCTGAACCATAAAGTGGTGTAGTAGTAATACCAGCTTTTTTATTATCTTCAATGTTTCTGGAATGTCGCTTTTCTTCTTTGTCGTCTTTTTCTATAAAAAAAAAGGCGTGTCTTCATCAATTCTGGTATGTACTCTTGACCACTTGATGAGCTCATCTGCTTTAATTGATTGCAGGGGGTACATGCTGTCAACCTAGGTGACAGTGGATTTATAGTTGTTAGAGAGGGGTGCACCATCTTCCGATCCCCTGTACAGCAACATGATTTCAATTTTACTTATCAGCTTGAGAGTGGCAACAGCAGCGATCTTCCCAGTGCTGCACAGGTCAGTTGATGCTACCCTCTGATAGTTTTCTCCTATCATATTCAGCTTAAGTTTCCTGTCTATTGTGTAGGAATGCAAATTCGGTGTACCGAACCGAAACCTATTTTTTCAGTTTTCGGGTCGATTCGCTATAAACCGATTCCAAACCAAAATGCAATCGGTTTCAGTTTCAGTCCGCCAAATCCCAAACTTCCACAACCGAACCTGAACCAAAACTGTATTATTCCGTTCAAATTGGTTTTCGGTTCGGTGCGCTGTCGGTTTATTATTATTATTTTATTTTTTATGTATTTTTTTGGTTTTCTCATCCTACCACCTCTGTTTTCGGTTTTTGCCACCCAAAACCAAAACTGAACCGAACCGGAATCGCTTCAGTTTCGGTCTGAATCGGTTTCCGGGCCAGTTCGAACAGGTTCGGCTTGCTCAGTTTTCGGATCGGCCCAGGTTTCGGGTCAATGCTTGCATCCCTACTATTGTTGCATGCATTGGGACCTAGATTTTACAGTCAAATGCAAATGACCTGCGTCTTTTCAGAGCTTGAAAATTTTAAATCATCCTCGATAATGATCACCGTGGATTAAATATTGGTATTGGAGATGTTTTACTGGGCTGGGAAATCTAGATGTCGATTAGGTGGATTTTTTTATATTATTATTATATTTCTTTGCAAATTTTGGTAAAAAAAGGAGCAAATAAAAAACAAACAGTAATCATGCTATGTGAATCGTGTATGGTATTTGGGAAGGTGAGATATTATATTTGGTCTCGATTCATATTTGATTTTTCCCATTGTTGAAAGAGCAAAGCAAACCAAATTCCACTCCTTCGTGTGCTTAATAATTTAGAGGGGTTGGGGCCTTTGGCGCCACATGTTTGGTGCCATGTTAACATGGACAAGATCGATCAAAGACCATTAAAAAAGGAAAAAAAAAATAGTTACCGTGGTCAACAGTGGTCAATGCCGTAAAAAATGAATGGTATATTGATAAATAAAGTCACCATAAATGTTCACACTGGTAGATCAAGGCCATACATTGATATTTTTCTAGAGATTTCACTTTCTTATTCAAATCTTCAGCGTCTTCTGGATTTTGCTCAGAATTTGACTTATTCATCATGTTACACACAAACAAGGGCATGCCCAAAAAATGTAAATTAGTACAATTTTTTTTTGGATTCGCACTAATTTATTTGTTCCCTGTTTGGATTATCTATTAAACTAGGTATTTACATTTCCGGTGGAATCGGGGGACGTGATCATTGCTGGAACTGATGGGTTGTTTGATAACTTGTACAACAATGAGGTGACTGCGGTTGTGGTTCATGCTGTTAGGGCTGGGTTTGGGCCTAAGGTGACGGCACAGAAGATAGCTGCACTTGCTCGCCAGCGAGCACAGGATAAAAACCGCCAGACTCCATTCTCAACTGCTGCCCAAGATGCTGGGTACCGATATTACGGCGGCAAGCTTGATGACATCACTGTCGTTGTCTCTTACATCACAGCCTCCACTATGTAAATATGTAATTTTCGGGGATCAACTCCTGAAATCATAATATTATCAAGCTTACGGATATAGCTTTTTAGCCACCAATTCCTATCAAAAGCTTTCACATATTTCCCAGGTCTCTAAATCTGTGGGAGTTGGTTTTTGACATGATTGATGGGTGAAAATGCTCTTCGTAAGCATGCTAATCTTTATGATGCCGGAAATTAGTGCGCCCTTTTTTTTTTATACCGTTTAGGCTGCCCCTTGCATATAAAATAGTTTCCATCTAAAAGTAGGATTTTATAGTTGAAGTGAGTTTTTTGGAACTCTCCCTTGCATGCCCAGTGCCCTTTTGCCTATGCATTTAATTCCTTTTTCCTCTCATCTCTGTTTTTTTTTCTTTCTCCCATCCAACACGTATAATGTAAAATGTATTGACATTTGATAGTTCCTACATATTTCATAGGTTGGTGCATTTAATTGAAGGGCACTTTAAAAAACAATGCCTCAAAACAAACTTTTTAGCAAAAAAGACCTGACTTCAAAACTTTTTAGAGAAGCTGTGCTTTCACGGATTTTGGAACTTCAGAAAACCATGAAAGCACTGTTATTTCTAAACGTTTGTAAAAAATTGTGCTTTCAAGGTTTTCTGAGGTTCCAAAATCTGTGAAAGCACAGTTTTTCTAAAATATTTGAAGTCGGGTCTTTTATGCTAAAGTTTGTTTTTGAGGCATGTTTCTCTAATTATCCCTTAATTTAAGGCTCAAAGAAACGTGCCATGAGACATAATAGTAAACAATACTTCAATGGTGTAAGAACATATATAACACAATTTTGGCGTTTAAATCATATTATCCAATTTCAGATTTCCGAATCAGTGGGCAGGGTGTTTGATTTAATCTGGGAAAGATTCGGGAAAATTTTTTACAGATTACATAATTCTTTCACATGCATAGTTTGCGTGCATTAACAATTACTATCATTTAAAATCATTGGAAGAATGATTAAAGCACGCATCGCAATGATAAAAATTTGGAAAATTTAAAAAAATTAAGAAAGTTTTTGGAGAACTGATGAATCAAACAGATATTCTGAAAAAGAAAACAAGGTTCAGAAGACTGCCTATTTGAAGAATTTTATGGCAGAGGATTAGATGTTTGGTTAAGAGCCTCAGTGAAATAGATTAAAGTCGCAGGCTGCTGATGTGGTGCAATCGTAACCAAGGATCAAAATCTCGGTTTTGATTTCGGTTTCGGTTAGGACCCGAATCGTAAATTGGTCAAAATTTTGGGTATTTTTTAAAATATGCTCCGAACTTTACCGAACTTTGTCAAACTTTATTTTCTTAGGTTTTTTTAAGCTGTTTAACATTATTAGAATAGATATATATCATGGGTCAAAATATCAGTTTAAGTTTTGGTTTCGTTCATGACCCGAATCGTAAATGAGTCAAAATTTTGGTAATTTTCGATAAATTTCGAAAAATGGAATCTGAAGATCATATGTACTTGCACTCGCTTTTTAAGTGATTGCACCAAGGTTTAAAAAAAAAGTTTGTATTTTAGGGACATGTGATACGTGAAAACGCAATGTGGGTCGTCTGATCTAAAGTTCATGATCTATAGATTCTTAGTGGACAAGATTGACACCAAATATAAACTTCATCATGTGATTAAATATAGTCAAAGACCATTATATCATACGATAATTTGATATGAAACGGTAATTTGAAAACGCAATCTGGGCCGTCTGATCTAAAGTTCATGATTTATAGATCCTTAGTGGACAAGATTGGCACGAAATATAATCTTCATCATGTGATTAAATATAATCAAAGGCTATTATATTAGACGTAAATCGTATTTTGCTCTAATCTTATCTATAAATGATCTATAGATAATGAACTTTGTATTAGACGGTCTAGATTGCATTGTCACATATCACATGCCCTTAAAATAAAGAGTCTTTCTTTTACCTGTGCAATCACTTAAAATACATGTGCATGTATTGTATCAAACTCATCCTCTCTCTCCTATTAAAACTCACAAACCCAAACCCAAACCCAAACCCTTCTCTCTCTCTCTCTCTCTCTCTCTCTCGGCTAAACCAACACGCAGGCGTTTAAAAAAAAAAAAAAAAAAAAAAAAAAAAAAAGAGGAGAAGAAGAAGGGAGAAAGGTAGCCGAGAAAAGGAAAAATAGGTACGTCCTTTTTTATTTTATTTTATTATTATTATTTTTTTAAGGTAACAAAGGTTAAAAAAAAAAATGGAGGAGAGATTGAGAGAAGAAAGGAAAAAAAAAAGGGTTTTTTATTTTGCAAATATTGGGTTTAGACCCTATTAAAAAAAGAAAGGAAAACAAATGATATATATATATATATATATATATATATATATATATATATATATATATATATATATATATATATATATTTTTTTTTTTTTTTTTGTAAAAATTGGGTTTAAACCCTATTTTTTTTTTTTTGCAAAAATCGGGTTTAAACCCTATTAAAAAGATAAAGGAAAAAAATAGTTTTTTTTTTTTTAACAAAAATTGGGTTTAAATTTTAAAAACTTAAATATATTATCTCGGTTTTTTTAAAAATTGGGTTTTTTTTAAAACTTAAATATACTATCTCGGTTTAAATTTTAAAATTTAAAATTTGGGTTTTTTTTTAACAAAAATTGGGTTTAGTTATTAAAAAAATTTCAAAACTCAAAAAATTATCGGCCGGAAATTTGAATTTTGAAATTATCGGCCGATAATTTGAAATTTTAGCCGATAATTTGAAAAATCCGATGGGGGGACGGTTTTTTGTGGTTCTCCGTTTCGGTCTGGACCGAAACCGAGTCGTCTCGGCCGGAAATTTGATTTTTCGGCCGAGATTTTGATCCATGATCGTGACTGGCTGCATTAACTTGCATTAATTGAGTCTTACTGTACTTGCATTAATTTGTCTTCCGTATGACAATGACATTTGAAGAATTATGAAAGCAATTTGTCTAATGGGCTGATCGTCCATGTTGGTTGGGTAGGCTGAAAAGTGCACGACACGTCTGTGTGTGCAGAGTTATCAAGTTGGTATTTGGGAAAAGGCCGGTGAGGTAAAAATTGATAAAAAAAAAAAAATTGAAAAAATTGGCAAAATTATGAAAAAAAAGGAAGCAATCGGGAAAAAGTAAAGGAAATATCTAAAAATAGTAAGACATTATTTTCTGACAAAAATGTGGAAACTCTAGGAAAATATTTTTAAATGGTGTTTTGAACTGTTCATAAAAAATATATGTTTTAAACGAGTTTTTTCTCGAAAAAAATGGGAGATTTTGGTAACTATGTGTGCGTGTCACTAAGTCGTGCGGACGAACAGTTAAGTTCCCTCTTTAGCAAGGACCGTTCATTGGCAAAGCGGGTACCACTATTCGCGCCTATACCATGGCTAAAAGCGTCTATGTCTAAAACCAACTTAAATCCCGTTGACTATGGAATCTGACGATTGAGTTCGTTTTTCACCCCCCAATCTTTTCCACCTTAGATCTTGAGACCATAAGCATATCATCTTATGGCAAGGTTTTGTTTTCACATGACCTAAAATCCAAAAAATAGCCCTAAAATCATTTGTTACTCATCATGCTCAAATTTGATTTCAGAGCCATGTTTTTGGATTCATGCCACATAGAGTTAAAAATGAACCGTTTGAATACAAGATCACGGTCTCAAGATCTATTATGTTGAAGATTGGGGTGAAAAATGATCTCAATCATTTGATTTTATAAAGTCAACCGGTTTCAATGGGTTTGTAATGTAGGCGCTTTCAATAATAGTGTAAGGACAAGCAAAGGTACCCAAAGCACGAATCTAGCATAAAACTCCATTGATCTATAGGAATAAAAAACGTGCACACTAAATATGTACCTTAGCACATGGTTAAGAAGAATGATTTTATTATTGTTGGGATTTGTGCTATGTGTAACATCATCTAAGCCATCTGATTTAAAGACTATGATACAAAGATCTTTGAGGCCAAAGATTAGCACAAAATGCGACCTCTTATCATCTCCTTATAATGCTATCAGATATATCGATTTTGGGAATCAATTAATCAATTTTGACAGTTTCACTTGATTTTCTAATTTGATCTTGAGGTTCATGGAGGGTCTAGGACCTTCTCTATTGCATCTTTAGTGATGTATTGCATGTATTATGATGTATCATAGGTGGTACGTGTGAAAGCAAGCACAAGGAGTCGCGTGGGACCTTGAGGCTTGAACCTTCAGAGACCTGAGGTAGGGAAGACTTTGAACATGTACTTTAATTACAAGAGCATGTATGTAGTGATATAGAGATCAATTTGAAAATGCTTTAACTATGAAAATCTTTATAAAAATGGGTGTGTATGTGTGACACCAAGAAAGTGATAAAGGTATCGGTGTGATGCGAATAATTGAGACCAAGTAAGTTAATGAAAATGAGACATCCCCAGGGAATAAGAAAGTGATAAAGGGATCAAGATGATGCGAGTAATTTAGACATTCCAGGAATGTAAATAAGATTGAATAACTACTGTTAAGGCCTAACTGATATAAGATAGCACACTTACACGATGAACAACTATTTGTAAAGCACATATTATTTTTGTTATTTGAGGTTTGATTAGGATACCCCACCGACGTGGCGGGATACCCACGACTAACTCGGCAGGATATTCATGACCGATACGGCGATCAATCCGTATACCAGCGCGGAGGTCTATCCGTATACAGTACGCACATCTCAAGGATGTTGAGATGAGATTTAACCCCACCGCCTATTGAGAAAGGGGCTTGAGTTGTATTCCCAACGAATTCTTTATAACAACTGTCTATTTAGACGACGATTGAAGGTATCCTATCGGGGCTCGATGCTATATTGCTTAAGAATTACTTAAATAGAAGATTTAAGTTTTGCTTTAGACTTGTTCAGTGTCATTCATGATAAATCAACAGTAAAGTAAAATATGCAAACTATCAGTAAACTTGAATGTAAATTGCCATCTTTTAAACTGTTTTCTAGCAAATGCATAGACATATCATGCTTTGAATATCATGGAATATATGTGAGGTTTTGACTTATATGTTCATTGTGTTGTTCCATATTGAGCTAGAATGTAGCTCACCCCTTTAGACTATACGTTGTAGGTCCATTATAAGTAGCGGCCGAGGCTTCGAAAGACGTAGATCCGGGTGATTCAGATTACGTGTTTGGGGACGAGTTGGAGCCTCCTCCCGAGGACTTCTTCTAGGAGACTCTGCTATGTACTTTGATAGAGAGTCAGTTTTGAGAGCAGATTGTACGACTTGGTATGTCAAACCTTTATTTTTTATAAACCATGTAATTAGATAGATGCAATTTTTTTGGGCAAACCATCTAGGGTGATCTGTTTATCACCAATGGTTCAGACTGGTTCTCTGTTCATGCAGTAGCATTAAAGTAGAACTGTCTTTTGTATGTGCTAGATGAGTATATTAATTTCTTTTCCGCTCATGCAGTTATTTGCTTATTTCTTTATTATTTCTTGTTATACCAATGTTCCGTGCATATCCATGGGGCACGGTCTGGAGGATCGTACTGATGGCACGAGTTTCAGGGTGATGAACAGTCATGTGTCGATGTCATGATGCATTGACTACAGTGATTATATATTAGTATTCTCACCAGATTGGACTGATTATAAAGACATTGATTGAGATTTATTAAGATTTTTCATTCAAAGAAAGTTAGCTAACATTTGGTAATCGAAGTTTATTGATATAATATGACCAAGTGTGAGGTTATTAGAAGTTTCTATTTTGGTGGTTGTCACTATGGTCAATCTGTTGACTGGTGAATGGTGCAAGATTAATCTTGAGATGTAATAGTTGCTAATTCAGTGAATTTGAGAGAATAATCAACTAATAATTAAGTTTTTTAGTTATGGTATAATTGTGATTTTTAATCATAATATAATTAGTAATTTAAGTCCTTAATGGGAAGGACTCATTAACTATAAATATAAAAGATGTTTGATTCCAACAATTGCTCAACACACTTCAACCATCCTTATTAGCAAAAGCATTCTCATTGTGCTCGGATGTATTGAGAATGAGAAGATCTTTGAAAATTTAAGCGGTAACCCATCTTTCATGGCTCACACCCAAGGTGAGTTAGAGATATTTTATTTTAAAGTTTTGATAAAACTATAATCATCATCATCTTTGTGATAAAGTACGCACATATATTTTAATTTATTATTTTGATTGATCATATGCCTAGATCCTAGAGCAAATATTTGGGTGCTCAGATCAATAGATCTATCACAGGAGGTCGGGCATGGGTTGGGTTAGGGTCTTTTAAGCTTGACCCTGACCCTAACCCTAGCCTAAAAGTCCTCATGCCAACCCTAGCCCAGTAGGTTGGGCTGGTTGCAGGTTTTTTTCTTAGCTAATATTGTTTTAAATAAAAAAAATTAAAATTTTGTTTAAATCAATTTTTTTCATAGAATTGGAGGGCTTTGTAATAAATTTCAATAGTTTAATTTCATAACATTTTAATAAAATGCCCTTTAATTAAATCCTACTATAAATATATAATTTGTATTATATATATGGGAAAGAGTTCTGTCAATGGAGGATGGTGATCAGCATCCTCCAAGATCCTATGTGGAGCTTCATGTGGCACTTGTAACACAATTTTGATGCCACATTGATCACAAGTGCATTGCTTAGATTATCTTTGATTTTTTTTTTTTTTTTGAAAACTCATCTATAATCAATCATGTATTTCTTTAAAAATAAAATTTGAACCATTGAAATTAGTCCAAGTTTGCCTTGTGCTTTAAAAAAATATATTTTTTAAAACAATTTTTTTAATAAATTAATTTAAATAGTGTAATCGTAGTCCATGTAGCACCTAAAATTTGTTTTGAATGTCACGTAAAGCTCCACGTGTATCTTGGAGGACTTAACTGGCTTCGTGTGTTTATATATATATATATATATATATATATATATATATATATATATATATATGTTAGGGGCTAGTCTGGCGTACCTGGTCCAATTTAATCCCTGCACCACCGCTTAGCTCAGTTTGGATCCCAATTCAGCCTTACATGTTGGATCTATATGGATCTATCGATCCGACCATCCAAAAATATGTTTAGGATATAAGCGCATGATTAATCAAAACAATAAATTAACAATCCATAAATAATAGTATATGTGCGTACCTTGAGTGTGAGCTATGATTATGGGTTATTGATCTTCAACGATCTCCTCGCTCTCAATGCTTCCAAACACAATGGGGATGCCTTCACTAATAAGGAGGGTTGAAGTGTGTCAAGCAATCGTTGAAACCAAGCATCCCTTATATTTATAGCCAAAGAGTCCTTTCCCATTAAGGATTTGAATTACTAATTATATTGTGATTAGAAACCACAATCATACCATAACTAAAAGATTTAACTATTAGTTGCTTATTCTCTTCAAATTCACCGAATTAGCAACTACACATCTCAAAATTGATCTTACACCATTCACCGGTCAACGAGTTGACCATAGTGATGGTTACAAAAAATAGAAACTTCCAACAGTCTCCCACTTGGCCACACTATGTCAATAAACTCTGATTATCAAATGCTAGCTATCTTTCTTTGG
Source organism: Chloranthus sessilifolius (assembly GCA_021018995.1). Lineage (NCBI taxonomy): Eukaryota > Viridiplantae > Streptophyta > Magnoliopsida > Chloranthales > Chloranthaceae > Chloranthus > Chloranthus sessilifolius. Next base: position 1,462,313 of record CM037584.1, read on the forward strand.
ATGGTGAGTCCTAATTAATCTCAATCAAAATCTTTATAATCAGTCCGGTCCAGTGAGAATTTTAACACATAATTAATATAGTCAATGTATCATGTCATCGATACATGACTGTTCATTAGTTATCGTATTAGAATTCATCACCGACATGGATTCCAACTAGTATGATTTCACATAGATTGCAAGTTTATAAATTGAATGGTGATTATATGTAAACTCAATCTATTATTGGTCCTATTTTATTGCCACCTATTGGCACCATATGTTCCAAAATTATATTTGCATAAAAATAAAAAAGCAAATAAATAATCCTTATTTCAGAATTAATTTAAACAAATGTATTCACTCGTATACATCCACTCTCAAAGGCTATCAAAAGTATCCTTTAATCTCATGCGCGTAACGTGCTCCGAAAAGAGCTTGGGAGGTAAGCCTTTAGTGAGAGGGTTAGCCAACATGAATGTCGTACTAATTTTTTCAACAGATATAATTTGATTCTGACCATTCTCCCTTACAAATAAATATTTGATATCAATATATTTGGAACATCCACTAGTCTTGTTGTTATTGGAGATAGCTATCGCAGTGAAATTATCACATAAGATTTTCAGTGGCCTTAAAATACTATCAACAATTCGAAGCTCTGAGATAAAATTTCTCAACCATATCACCTCACATGTTGTCTCAAAACATGTAACGAACTCTGCTTTCACAGTAGACGAAGTAGTCAGCGTTTATTTAACGCTCTTCCAAGATATAGGTCCACCTGCAAGCATAAATATATAACTCGATGTGGACCTACGGGTGTCTTGACACCCAATATAGTCGACATTTGAATAACCAATAACTTCAAGGTTATTCGACCTTTTGTATGTCAGCATGTGTCCTTTTGTCCCTTGCAAATAGCGAAAAACCTTCTTGGCTATTTTCCAATGGTCCAAATCAGGATTACATTGATACTGAACAAGTATGCCAACTATAAGCGCTATGTCTGGACGAGTACAGACTTGTGCATATATGAGGCTCCCAACTACCGATGCATAGAGAATTGTCTTTATCTGCTTTCTCTCCAGATCGATCATGAGACTCTGAAGTAGACTAAATTTATCACCCTTAATCACAGGGTCAACAATAGCGAAACACTTATGCATGTTAAACCTTTTAAGAACTTTATCAATATAAGCTCTTTGAGACAATCCTAATTTGCTACGGGCTCTATCTCGATAAATCTCAATTCTTATCACGTAGGAAGCTTTACCAAGATCTTTCATATCAAAATTTTTTGATAAAAAATTCTTTGTCTCATGTAATATGCTCAAACTATTACTCGCAAGTAATATATCATCAACATATAAAACAAGGATGATAAATTTGCTTTTACTGATTTTAAGATATATATATTGATCCACAGTATTTTCTTTAAAACCAAAGTTTGAAATGAATTCGTGAAATTTTTAAGTATCATTGTCGAGATGCCTGCTTTAAACCATATATAGACCTTTTATGTCTACAAACTAAATGGCTCTCCCCCTCAACCTAAAAACCTTTAGGTTGTATCATAAAGAAATCTTCATGGAAGTCGCCATTCAGAAAAGCAGTTTTGATATCCATTTGATACAATTCTAAGTCAAAATGAGCTACTAATGTCATGACTATCCGGAAATATTTATTTCTAGAGACAAGAGAAAATGTCTCTTCATAGTCTATTCTCTCCTTTTGAGTGAACCTTTTAGCGACTAATCTGGCCTTATATCTTTCTACATTACCTTTGGAGTCTTATTTGGTTTTATATACTCATTTACAGCCTACAGGCTTAATTCCTTCAGGTAACTCACAAAGATCCCAGACCGAATTGTGTTTCATTGATTTCAACTTATCTTTGATAGCTTCGAGCCATTGAGTGGATTTATCGCTCTTCATAGCTTGGTTAAAGGAAACAGGTGTTAGTGCCACATTCTCTTGGATAAAAGGGATAAGAATTATAACTCGATTCTCCTCAAAAGTGATTTTCCTAGGCTCAACACTCTCATTGTTCTCACGATCCTCAAAGAATTTTGCATATCTAGTCTCAAGAATCCAGGTACTATGAGTGAGGCAATAAAATTTGTAGCCTTTTGACCTATCAGGGTAACCAATGAAATAATAACTTATAATTTTAAGATTTAATTTTCCTAATTGTGGATTATACACCTTTGCATCAGCTAAACAGTCCCAAATGTGTAAATATCTTAGAGTCGGTTTTCTTCCTACCCATAGTTCATATAGAGTTTTGGGAACAACCTTATTAGGAACTTGATTCAAGATATGCACTGTTATTTTCAAGACTTCTCCCCACAAAAACAGAGACAACTTAGAGTTGCACAACATGCTTCTCACCATATCCATAAGAGTATGATTTCGTTGCTCAGCTATACCGTTCTGTTCAGGTGTTCTCGGCATGATATATTGAGCAACAATACCATGCTTTTATAGATACATGGTGAATGGTCCTGGATTGTGACCTATTTCAGAGTATCTACTATAGTACTCTCTGCCTCTATCAGATCTCACAATTTTAATCTTCAAATTGAGTTGTAACTCAACTTCGACTTTATAGATTTTGAACATATCTAGGGCCTCAGATTTCTCATGGATGAGAAATATATAACCAAAACGAGAATAATCATCAGTGAAGGTAATAAAATACTTTTGACCACTAATAGCAGGAGTTGGAAACGATCCACAAATATCAGTGTGGACTATTTCTAGCAAACTCGTGCTCCTGATAGCTCATTTCTTATTAGTCTTTGTGAGTTTTCCTTTAACGCAATCAACACAAGTATTGAAATCAGAGAAATCGAGCACATCGATTATATCATCTTTAATTAACCTCTCAATTCGATCCTTAGATATATGGCCTAAATGTTTATGCCATAAAATGGAAGAGTTATTGATTGTTCATTTTCATTTCTTACTAATTTTATCATCCACATGTATAGAAACTAAAGATTGAGCGTAACATGAATTCAAGTTCAACTGATAAAAATTATCCACTGATGAGCCACTACCAATAATATCGGAATTAAATAATAGAGTAAAAATATTATGTCCAAATTTAAATTCAAAATCTAATGAATCTAATTTAGAAATTGAAATAATATTTCTAGTGATACTTGGAACGTAAATAGTATCAACTAAATCGAAAATGAAACCATTATCTAAAATAAGACGGAGAGTCCCAATGGCCTCCATGTCTGCTTCTACTCTATTTTTGAGTTTGATGGTTCGTTCGTCTTTACTTAGCTTCTTGCTGGATCGAAATCCTTACATTTAAATTACTTATATGAATAGTTACACCAGAATCTATCCACCAAGTATTGCATGAAACATCAACATAAAGTGATTCAAAACACACAAAGATTAGGTTATTATCTTTCTTAACTAGCCAATCTCTGTATTTCTGACAATTCTTCTTGATCTGTCCTTTTTTTTTTTACAGAAGTGACACTTGATGTCAGAAGTAGATTCACTAGCTTCTCCTTATTTGATTTTCGGTGGAGAAGCTTTCATGTTCTTTCCTTTATATGATTCCTTTTTTCGTTTGAAATATCCTTTCAATAGTCCAAGAGCGACGTAATGAGAACTTTCAGGTTTTTCAGTCTGAAGTCTTTCTTTTTTTTGGGCACAGTGAGCGATTAACTCGTTCCTCTTTCATTTCTCTTTCTGCGTATTATAATTAATCTTGAACGGGCCAAATTGTGCAGGAAGAGAAGTCATAATGAAATGAGCAATATAACCCTCAGAAAAACCTATGTCCATTTCTTTCAATTGAGTCGACATGCCACTCATTCTCATAACGTGCTCCCGTACGCCACTATGACTAATATATTTTATGGTTCTCATTTTAACAATAAGACTACTGGCAAGTGCTTTAAAAGTCCCTTGAAATTATTTCTAAATGACTTGCATGTATTCCTTTACATTGTGTGAGTCAGGAATACTTCTCCGAATGCATCAGTAATGGAACTCTTTATGATCATAAGGCTTATACGATTTGATCTATCATATTTTTTCAAATTTGTATTATTCACTGCTAGATTCTCAGCTGAGGCATCAACGATGAGCACCTTAGGTTTATCAGATCGTATAATATAGTCAAAATTCATGCAACCTAGAATAATTGCAACTTGTTCCTTCCATTTGTCATAATTTGAGCCACTCAAAAGTTCAATTATATTAATCATATTAGTAATAAAAGGCGGGTTCAATGCTTCACAATAATTAAGGGTTTTATTATATCCACATACAACTATAGCAACGATCCCTTCCACAAGGATATATTTAAAGTGATTTACTTATGATAAATAATATAATAAAGAAATAAATAAACCAATGTAATTTTATTGAGAAGCAATATGTATCATTATGACCATCCGTTGGGTCGAGTCATAACACACTAGTCGCTTCCTTAATCGATATTATTGATTGTGATACTAACCCTCCGTTGGGTCAAGTCACAACACACTAACAATACCCACACACAAAATAATAAATAGTAAAACACAACCATCACACAGCATTAAGTGATTCATCACCGTTGGGCAGAAGAATCCCTTAAGTTATGACGTCAACATTTACTACACACTTTCACTGAATTTATAATACTGTCTTTTACAAAAATAAATCCCACTTTGAAAATCACAACACTAGGAAAGATCATCACCATTGGACAGAAGAATCTTTCAAGCCATGTTCTCAATTTCGATTTGATGATATTTTAGATAGTTACAAAAGTGGTTAAACAATGATAAAAATAAGTCACTTAAAATATGTAAGTAGCCAAATCTAGCTCATGTTGTGGGTAAGTGTTAAAAATTAATAATAATCATGGGTAACATTATGTAAGTATCAGCCTTGAGCTAGAGCACAATCTTCAATACCCGACTTTAATTAAAAGCATTCAAATATATAATAATTATTCGATGAAAAATTATCAAAAAGACATCAGGTCAAGAAAATATCACATCAAAGAGCTCATTGTCAAAAATAGACTTCAAAAATAGATTCGGAATGCCCGAGAAAAGTCAAAATCTATATATAATGTTTGAAAATCGGACCTATAAATAGTACAGAAATGATTCGAAAAGAATAAGGAATATGTCACAGCCCGATTTTCCTCAAGGCACAAAAACCTGCACAATATTTTTTTTTTCTTCCTTATATAATAAACTCAGGAAAAATCAGACCGTCGAGTCGTACATATCACGATCCGAATACAAAAATTACTTGGTATGGCAACAAAGGTAGAATCAAAGTAAAATATAACAACAATATATATTATTCTATACATAAAGACTGAATAAAATGGGCCCACAAGAAAACCACCGATGATGGCCCAACAGTGCTTGTGTGTTTGTGGTTCACAAGGGAACCACACTTACTATATACACTCTTGAGTGTATGTGATTTACAAGAGTTAGGTGAAAATAAGACACCTTGTATGGTTGTGTGTTTAACACACTAGTTTAACCAAGTTGAGAAAGGAGGAAGAAGTCTCCCATACGTTTATCTCTTTGCTTGAGTTTAGAGAGAGTGAAATAGAGAGAAAGAGGAAAAAGAGTTTGACTTGTAGAGAGAGTGAGAAATAGAGATTTTCTTTTGATCCAAAGGTAAAATCTACCTTATGGATGTTAAGTTCATGAGATAGGGATTGGTGTGGTGAAAAATTTAAAAGAAGATCTAAGAATTTGAGTTTGTGATTGATCTAGAGAAGGTTTGGAGTGAAGGGTTTTGAAACGCTCTTTCATTGTAAAGATCATGAATCAAATCAAGAGAAGATCTGTTATTTAAGGTATGATTAAATACATGCATTTTGAGATTTTAAGATCATTGTTACAAATTTAAATATTCCTAATTTGTAATAACTGCATACCCGTATGGATGTACGTGATGGCTAATGGTGGTAGACTCTTTATTGTGGTATGTGCCTCATACCTTGTGTGTGTGTCTAACACATTGAGGTGTTAGAGGTTAATGTAACACCTATCTATGGTGTTTGTAATTAGTAAGCTGACAAACTCAACAAAAAGGGAATAAGGGTCTCACACGTGGGTTTCTTTTGTTTGTTTTGTTTGAGTTGTAGAGAAAGAGGGTTGCTTAGGAGAGAAAGTGAGGATTGACAAATCCTAATGATAAGTCCAAGGATATTGTGAGGAAGATTGTGCAAAGGTGTATAGGGATTTGAGCTACACGAATGTGACGACCTCGTGTGAATCCGAAAACTTGGTGTGAAGGGGTAGAGTATGTTTGGGTGTCCTTTTTGGTTTTTCAAGAGAGAAAGATTCGATCCACGGAGGATTCAATGCATTAAAGGTATAAATTTAATGCTCTTTATGTTGTAAAAGTAGTCTTTAATGTTCCGTATAAATGGTGTATTAAATGTGGTTTAAAATAGGGTAAGATTGATGTCCTCGAGAAGCTCGAACTGTGGCTGTAGCTGTTCCTCATGCGTGCGGTTATAATAGCTCGCTCGCGAGGGGGGGGCAATTATAGCAAGAAAATGAGTCCTGTGCTCACTCGCGCGAGGACAAGTGGTCGCTAGCCCGAGGTATAGCATAGAAGTTTGCTTTATTTTAATTAGCTCCTTGAAGTTATGAACTTCCTTGATCCTTGTGAACTCTTTTAAGGGTATTTTGGATAATATAATATAGGTTGGGCGCATAGTTTTTAGATGATGTTAATGTGATTGGATGATGGCTTTGCTTTGAGGTAGGAAATATTTTAAATTTGTACACGTGATTACAAAAGCATTTATGTAGTGATGTTCTAAGTATGCAAAATTGTTTAAAAGCATAGTGAATTGCATGTGCTAAACTATAAAAATAAGTAAACATGAATTTAAGGTGTGTGTGCGTACACGAAAATAAGAAAGACATAAGTATAAGAAAAGAGACATCCCAGGGATGCTTATGTGAACTGGGCATTTAAGTGATGCATCTAAATGTGGGACATCCTAGGGATGTATAGATAATGTGAATGTGCGCGTGATGTGAAGTGCAAGAATGGACTTTGAATTATTAATATTTAGCACAATTACACGATGAATAACTATATGTAGTTGCACGATTGATTTAAGGTTTGTAGAATACCCCACCGACTCGGCAGTATACCTGTGACTGACTCGACAGAATATCCGTGACCGGTACGGCGGCCAATCCATACACCATTAGGACATCCCAAGGATGTGTATGAGTTATGTGTCGATCACCTGTGTGGAAGGGACTTGAGCTAGATCACATGAAAAATAGTTGGATTGGACGACGATAGAGGGTATTTCATCGGAGCTCGATGTTATATTACTTGAAAATTATTTAAGTTATTTGATTTAAGTCGTGAGACCAGCCTAGTTGTAAAATGAGAACCAGTTGAGCATGAGATGGCATGTATAGTGTAGCAATTGCATTTCGTTTATTCTTTTAGTATCTCAAACTGGTTTTCTAACCGTCTTATATTGATGAAATTATGCCATAAAATGTATGTGAGTAAAATAGATATACATGTTCAGATATCTTCCCAATTGAGCTAGGATGTAGCTCATCCATTTTTGACTATATGTTGCAGGTTTCGAGATAGGGGCTGCATCTGGTAACTTTGATCTCGAGGACTCGGATTACGTTCCAGGGGAGGAGTCTGAGCCCCCTCCTCAGAAGTTCTTTTAGAAGACCCTTTGTGCACTTTGATAGTTATTTTGAGAGAGATAATTTCGGCTTGGTATGTCCAGCCTGTTTTGTAGGGATAATGTAATCGCATGAAATATTCTTTTGTCGAATCATCTGAGGTGAACATTGTTACATCACTAATGGTTCGGGTTGGTTCTTTTGTTCATACTATGGCATGAGATTAGAACTATCTTTGAGTTATACGTTTTGACTTTAGCTTATAGAACTGGAGATTTAGTTCAATACTTATTCTTTTGTACATGTTTTATTTATCGTGTGTGGATATATCAAGTGTTCTGCGTATATCATTTATCATTTTGTGGCACGGATTTTGAGGTGTCAAAATTCGGGCTGTCACAGAATAATACGAGTCAAAATGGGCCTTAAGGACAAATAGGTTTGTCTAACGAGCCAAATCGGGTTATAAATCATGGGCCGGATTGAGTGATGAACCGGACAAATGGACTGGGTCGGTTCACGAATTATGGGTTGGATCGGACCTGACCATGGGCTAGATTGGGTCATGCCACAAAACAGGTTAGGTCATATGCAATATGGGTCCATGGGTCAGGTGAGTCCATGGGCCAGGTCGTGTATGAGGACGGGTCGGTTCATTGGCTGGGTCGATTGTATACGGCAGGTCGGGTTTCTGGGCCCATTTAACCCATCGTGCAGAAGAGGGAACCTGAGAACTAACTAACGCAGAGACTTAAAAGTCTCTTTTATGTTAGTCGTCTTCTTCAAGTTGATTTAAATAATAATATCGTAGTCATTCAACCAGAGACTAGTTAAATTTGCATATGAAAATCAATTGGGAAAACAAAATCCCGCTTTAAACGTGTAATTAGGTACTTGTGCCAAGACCCGATCTCAACCTATTTCTATATTTCACGACAGTGAACCTGATCGGCTATTTTGCAGTGTTTCCGCAGCCAAGAAAACATCTCGCGCCGGTGCTTGAGGATCACATGGTATTAACATTAATACAAACACATATGTTATGATCAATCATACGCTGAACGTGACTCTGATACCAATTGTTGGATCTATATGGATCTATCGATCCAACCATCCAAAAATATGTTTTAGGATCTAGGCGTATGATCAATCAAAATAATAAATTAACAATCCATAAATAATAATACATGTGCGCACTTTGAGTGTGAGTCATGATTATGCGTTGTTGATCTTCAACGATCTCCTCGCTCTCAATGTCTCCGAGCACATTGGGGATGCTTTCGCTAATAAGGAGGGTTAAAGTGTGTCAAGCAATCGTTTGGACCAAACATCCCTTATATTTATAGCCAAAGAGTTATTTCACATTAAGGACTTGAATTACTAATTATATTGTGATTAGAAATCACAATCATACTATAATTAAAAGACTTAAATATTAGTTTCTTATTCTCTTCAAATTCACTGAATTAGCAACTGCACATCTCAAGATTGATTTTACACCATTCACCGGTCAACGGATTGGCCATAGTGAAAGCCACCAAAAAAGAAACTTCCAACATTACACACCCAAAAAGGATGCAATTTTCGGGCTACTTTGAAGCTGAAATACATGCGAGCCCAGCCCATTAAGATCCCTATGTAGAGTACACCAAACTCCATGCATGTAAAGTTGTCATTTCCCAAGGAAAAAAAATCTAGGGTACCTTCAATTACAATCAAATATTCTTCCTTTTCAACCCCGAGGTCACATGTTTAAATCATTGATTGCTTTGAATCAGATGATGAAGATAATTTTTTGTCCCAATCTTCATCACAAGAGATCTTGAGGTCATGGTACATCAGATGATTAGATTTTTATTTTATGTAACGCACATTCTAAAAAATGAATGTAATTATCGACATACATCAAGCACAGTGAGGATGTGTACCAATTGGAATCAAAATCTGACCTTCGAATGGTAGATCGATGATCTCAAGATCTATTTTCTCAAAACGATAAAAGATCTTCATAATCTAATTCAAAGCAGTCAGCGAGCTAAGCAAGTTTGAAAATAAAGGTTCCCAAAAAAAAAAGAGTTCGAAAATAAAGGTTACCAATTGAGAAGGAAGAATACTAGATTGAAAATAAAGGTTCCCAATTGCACTTCTAAATATCTGCAGCTGTGGGATGGCGGCTTTTTGTTTATAATGAGAGTGCGACGCACTTGTAAATTTGTTTTTTAGGAAGTCCTACAGTGAGGGGTGTGTATACGGCAGTTCACACAGTGGTCTGACTGTGGGATGCCAACGGATTTCTAATGCATAAAATTTCGTGAATGTTATGTAGTCACGCAAATGTTTAGACCGCTTTAATTAATGATCACGATGGATGAACACTCATTATGAACTAATTTTTTATTTTTTCTCTCATTTTTCCCGGCTAGATCCATATTTTGTTTTTTATTTTTATGAATAGACCCATATTTTGTTAAAACACATATATCTTTTAATTTGTTATAATCAATAATATATCTTAGTTTATGAAATTATGGAAATTTATCATTATTTTTCTGTATATTTCCACATTTAGGCCTACTCACTATGCTCCTTAATAAAATTTTAAAATTCTCTTTAATTAAATCCTACTATAATTATATAATTTTCTAATATATATTGGGTCGGGCACTGGCCGGGTGTTGGGGTACCTAGTCGAAGCCTGGCCCGATTTAATCTGGGATAGCCCGGTGTGGCTCCCTAGGCTTCACACTTTTAAAGCTTTGCACTTTTTGGATCGGGTCCGGACAGAATACGGTCCAGCCCGGCCCATTGAGAGCCCCAGGTAAAGTAAGGCAGATCTTATGCGCGTAAAGTTGCCATTTGCCGAAGAAAAAATAAATAAAAATCTATTGATCATGTCATTTAGCGTGACGTGGTTCCGTTATCAAAAAAAAGAAAAAAAAAAAAAAAAAACGTGACGTGGTTGCAAAAGAAACATCCACGTGCACCAATGCACATATAAAAGCCGCAGTGGTGGGACCCAGTTAACGGCTTTTTGTCTGCAATGAGCAAATGGATGCATGGTTAATTGGGTTGCATATGTGCATGTAGTGAAACGCGTAGAGAGCACGCTCATAACCAAAAGGTTTGGCGGCGATGTGAGAGAGAGATGAGAAAGAATATGTTCCATGGTCGCCATTCATCCGTCCGTCCATTTTTCCTACAAATCAACGTACGATAAAAAGAAGCTAATTATGCACAACTTTTAGTAGGCTTTAAAGGAAAAGCATGGTCCCAAAGTGACATCTCTCACTTTTAATTCTGTTTAAGTAATGATAAATTATTAAGCACTTCTAGTCACGAACATAGTGGTAAATTTCGTTTTCTGCAATATTTTGATAGCAGTCATTTTAATTCATATCCGATAAATTTTGAAAAAAATTAGAGAGTATAAAAAGTATTATATTTAATATTCATAAAATTTTAGTTATTATCTAAAAAATGAGTAAAATTAAAAAATATATTAATTAATTTCGATGATTATAGAGAAATCATCAAAAATTTTCCGACCTGTTTCAATATAAATTTTTTAAGGTTATGTTTAGAGTACTGGTATTTGCAACTAAATACACATTAAGAGCAATCACTGTTTATTATATGTGACACTCATTGTTTCCATTGAATTAGAAGATGGGGATCGTTTCCGTCACAATCATCCATGATATATCTTGAGATCATGACTCACCTATTATATGGTTAAATGTTGATTCAATGTGGTGTATATAGTCCCAAAAGTGGCGGTGATCCTAAGCATACTATGAAAAGGGGTTATAAGGTCACTTTTGGAGATGTGTGTCACATGAAATTAACATTTGACAATATGATAGGTCCTTCATGATCTCAATATCAACTGTGTGGAAGATTGGCATGAAGACAATCTCCATCGTCTGACTTAAGGCAGTTAAGCTAGTTGCCCCAAATAACTATTTGGCTGCATATATAGCAAGGTAACAAAATCGAACTTGGTATTGGGTATCGGTCCTCCAAGGACCGATACAACTCGGCCAATACGTATCGGCCTATTTAAAAAACAAAAAAAATTATAAGTATCGGCCAAAACCGATACTGTATCGGTTGATGTGAACCCGTATCGGCCAATACTGATACCGAGTTAGGATACCGATATGTATCGGTATTGGCCAATTTTTATACCATAATATACAGGTACCCTTATGTTTATATATAATTTTTTATATAATATGCAGACTAGGTAATTTTATTAGGCTTGTTATTTTTTACTTTTTCAAAATATATGAAACACTATTTGTTAGAGTATGGAGGCTCTAATTTTATCCAAGATTTTCATATAAAAAATAATAAAAATTGTAATTCACAAAACTCGAATGTTGAAGTTTTCCTCATTAAGGGCCTGTTTGGATAAAAACACGAAAAACGTAGGAAAGTAAAATAATATTCGTATATTTTCTCATGGATACCTAAGTTGTAGGAAACCATAGGATTCCTTTGTTTTCCGTTGTTTGGATAATCACATTCCTAGCTAGAAAAACGCAAGATTAATAAAATCCTGTGTTTGAATACATATGCAGGAAATTGTAAGAAAATAATATATCCTAACAAAAAAAATAATCTAATGACCAAAAACTTATATATGTATTAAGTTTTTTTTTTTTTACATATTTTTGTGAATTGTTCTAGTGGTTGGCTTAGTTCTTTGAGAAGGTTAAGTTCTAGGTTCAAACATTGTTATGTGTAATAAATTAATTTTTAAAAAAAATTTAATTATACTAAAAACAAATATCATAAAAAAAATTGTTTGAAGATTTTGAATAATTTTTTGTGATCAAGATAATTTTGGATGGATGAGAATCCACTAATATAAATTAGGACTTCTAAAGTTTATTAACAAATTTTTAGAAAGTTTGGGTGATCAATTGACCACCCAAGTCATAATGTAGTTTTGCCTTTGATTTTTGGGGATGTGTGGCATATAGAATCAACATCAGACCATCTGATAGGGCATTATGATCTTAAGTTCTATCATAAGGAAGATTAAAAAAAAAAACAATCTCTATCGTCTGACTCAAATCAGTCAATAGTTTTCATTTGTGAACAAATTGTGTGGTATTACTAAACGGGTGAGAAGAGTCGGATGAAAAGTCCGAAGGGTCGGAAAATAGAAAATCGAGGGACCCCCTTAGTATTTATTGTCAGATTTTAACTAAAAATGGGAAGATAATTTTCGACCTTTCCGATGTCATCAAAACAACGGGAAATACGGCAATTCATTTCTCGCTTACCAATTTTTCCTTCTTTCTCCTGTTTTCTCTTAAAACCAAACAAATCCTAAATAATTAAGGTTATGATTTCACTATGAAGGTTCTTTACCCGACTTAGGTTATCATTTACAGTTGTGAAATACTGAAATTATTTAAAAAAAAAAAAGACTTTATGGTTTTATAAGAGAAATTTTTATAAATGAAAATAAAATTTTCTAAATTATTTACAAGAGGATAATTATCCATAGACTAATGATTTCGAATCCTAAAAGGGCCAAATGTTATATAATTTAATCTACGGCCTATGACAAGATAATATTTATTTTTTGGTATAGAAAAAAGGTTTACCACATCTTTGACCAATCTTAGTCTTCTAAGTAATATAATATCATGGGAATATATATTAGCTTAAAATGGGTGCTATCAGACCATTCAAATAATTTGATCCATGCACTTAAATATAAATGATTATTTTTACTTATCATAAGGTCGACATTGAAGTGCTCGGACTCAACAAGGGTTAGCGCAGTTGATAGGAGATTTAAGTATGTTACCAATAGGTTAAGGGATCGAGTATTGGCATCTCCCTTCTCCGATAACAATATGTTTTATAGGATATGTAAATCGTGAAATACTCATTACATGATGGGGGCAAGGGCATCCCTTAGGTTGTGTTAGGGTTAACTTTTATAAGAGTAGAAACAGTTCTTTGTCTGCTCTCTGTCAGAGCAGAGTTTTATCTGCTCTGACTGAGAGCAGGCAAAGAGCCATTTTATCACTTAAAATAACTTTTCGTCAGGGCAAATGGGGCAAAGAGCTGTGTTAACAAACGTAAAAATAGTTCTCTTTCAGATCCAAAGAGCAAAATAGCTGCTCTTTGCCCTCAAATAGCTAATCCAAAGGCAGCCTTAAGAATTAGTTGAAGTGGAAGATTGGGATTACCCTTAAGTTATAAAAAAATAAAAATATAAAAGACACCATTGAAGTGCTGAGATGTAAGGATTTGCCAATTGATAGAGAATTGATGGATAAGATTATGATATCAAATCTATTGGACGAAGTGGATGGTCAAAACTATATTTTATGTGCCATCACGTGGCCAAAAAGCATGCGAAATGATTAGAGTTAATTCCAAAAGGGGTACCGTTATTTGCACCCATGGAATCTTTGAGGACACTTTTATGCCAAAAAAACTTGACACTTTTGAATTAAAAGATGGAGATCATTTCTCTTCCAGCTTTCAATATTCTACACGATGGATCTTTATTTTACAGGTCATGGGAAAAACAATGGACGATCCAAAAAAGATCCTAGAAAACCAATTGGCACAAATCACGGGATGTGTCCTACATGGAACAAGAAACTTTTTGATGAGACGACCGTGATCTCAAGATCCATTGGAACTGTAGTGGAACAAATGTAAAATATTTATTAAAATTAAATATATATTTATGTAAACCTTTTTTTCATTTAACAGGGTTTTTCATACAAAAAAAAATGTTTAAAACGCACTTTAAACGAAAAATACGCGTTTGATATGTTTTGGCGTTTAAAACCCATTTTCATACCTTTAGTGAAAAAAGACGCGTTTTATAAGCGTTTTATTTTTTTCAATAAAACTCGATTTTTTGTTACTATGATTGGGAAAAAAACTATTTCCATCAATTGATTTAAAGCTATTAGCAGCTTTTGGGACGGGTGCAAATAAAGGTGCCCATCCCAGAAGCATACTGTTTCCTTCTGAATTTGGAGGTTTTTAAGTGACCCTAGCACCTAATGAAAGAATTAAGGGCACAATAGAGAGGGCGTTTATAGAGCGAAAAAAAGGGGAGCTTGTGGTTGACAAAAGAGGGTTTGTGAATCTAATTTTCATCACTTAAAAAGATCACCCACCCAAAAAGGGGGCATTGTTGAAGAGTAGTGGACCTGATTTAGCCATGTTAAAGGGGTATCTATCTGAGAACTTGGAAGCAACTTTGTGGGCCCTCCAATCCTTCCAAATTGGTGATCCTTAGGATATGTTGGTTTGCTTTGTATACTTCTACGTTGCCCTTTGATTCAATTTCTTCCCTCCTTTGCATTTTATACTTGGAATGTCCATGAGAGAGAGAGAGAGAGGTCACTGTTGAGAGTGGGTTGGAGGCATGGGCAATGGTCAGGTTCAACCAAGTTGAACTTGAGTTCAACCATCTCTGCTGCCCTTAGAAGAATTTTGATTTTATGAATTTTATTATTTTGTAGGATGACATGCAGTCAAGATTTTTTTATTTTCAAGAATTACAGATGTGATTGAACTCAAAATCTAGTTGGTCTATAGAGACCAAGTCGGGGTTCCGAAGTAAGTCAATAAATCCGCTTGGAAGAAATCTAGAAATATCCAAAAAAACTCATCAAATTCGGAAAAATAAAAAATAAAAATTATAAATTTATATTAATTAAAAATTATAAAAACTTAAAAATAAAAAATTTGGGCAAAAGTCGAAAGATTCTTAAATAAGTCGTGAAATTTACAAATAATTCTTAAAATTAATGATTTTGTGAAATAGTCACCAAAGATTATAATATTATTCGTTTATTCAAAAAATGGGGAGTTATTTGTGACTTTTTCAAAAATTTGGAGAATTTGGTTACGATAGATGGAGGGACCATTGCTTCTTGCAACGGAAAAAGTCTTGGGCTATCAAGCGAGAGATGTTAGTTCGAGTCCAGAGAGTCGTCACTTAGGTAATGGGTCTTTGTTTATCAATGGGTCTAGTCTGCCCATTACCTGATCCGCCCAATCTTATTGTTTAACCGGGTCAAGCATATAAGCTTGATCAACTCAGTTGAACTCAACAGGACCTCAGCTAGATTTTGACCCAACCCAGCCCAATATATATTTAATAGAGTTTTGAAGTGGCTTTTGAATCAGGTCTGGTTGATTGCCTTTGACTTACTATGTAGCCGTCCGATCAAAACCAAGCAAGGATCAAAATTTCGGCCGAAATGACCGAAATTTCGGTCATATTTTGTATGGGATTGAAATTATCAGCCGAAATTTCAGCCAAATTATCAATTTTCGGCCGAAATTTTGGTCCAAATTTTCGGTTTCGGTCATGCCCAAAACCGAAATTTTGGCCGATATTTTGATCCTTGAAACCAAGTGCTTATCAGGTTGAGTCGCTTTAGCTAGCTTTCGACCCGACCAACCCGACTAAAATTTTGAGCTGACTTGACCGGATCTGACCCAACCCATTCACAGCCCTACTACAAAAAAGTAGAAACTGATTCGCAATCGTCAAATAAAAAAACTGATTGGGTAGACTTTGAAAATCGACAAAAAATCAGAAAAATAAAATAAAATAAAAGCAGGAAAAGCTGAAAAAATAAGTAAAAAAAATGATAAAAAAAAAACGAACCGATTTATTCCATTTTGATTCTGTTCGGTTCAGTTAATCAAATCTGCATCCCTATTCCCTAATGGTCAAGGCGATCAAAGGCCGAAGGACGCATGTGAAGCCCACTGGAAAGCCATTAAAGGGGAAAGATAATGAAATCAAATCAAATATTCTATCAAATTTGAGTCATCTCAGTTTTTTTTCCTGAATCGGTTAGTCAGAGTTGTTGCTACTAGCCTACTACACGACTTCACTCAACACTTTACACTGTATAAGACGACTTTAAAAAAACGTTTTAATGGTTGATTAGGGGAAGGGAGCCAATACTTCCCCTCCAAACATAAGCTATTGTATCCCTTGAACATAGTGATAAATTTCGCCTAAATTCGACGTTTCGCCAAATGTGGGTCAAACGAAAATTTTGGAAATTTTTTTATAATTTTGATATTTTTGGTAAATTTTTTTATATATTTAAAATTTTTATTAAATATACATTTTTGTATATTTTTAATTCTTAAAACTTTTCTGCAATTTTTTTGAAAGATATCAAAATATACCCAAAAGACCTCCCACTAAAAAATTTCCGAAAGCAAAATTTGTCATTATGCATTTCAAAAGAAAAACAGGCATTAAAAAAGGGTGCAAATGAAGTTCAAGTACTTGCACCTATTTAAAAAATCATTTTAAAAGACGGGAAGTTCTGATTTCTTTGAATGAGAAGATGGAGATCTTTTTTTCGGTCTAATATTCTACACAAGAGATCTTGAGATTATGGGCATATCATCATACAGTCAATTTTTAATTCCATGTCGCACATATCCTCAAAAGAGGCCCTAAGCTCAAAATCAATCTCAAACATGATTTTATTAACATTTATTTTGGATATGTGTCATATGAAATAAAAAACTGTCCATCTCATGTTACAAAGTGATCTCAAGTTCCCTTGTGTGAAATAGTAGGGTGAAAGATAATCTCCATCATGAGATTAAAAGAAGTCAATAGTTTTTTACATAGGTACCCTCAAGGATGCCGATCTCATCATTTCAATACAATTTGTGCACAATGCCTCACCATGATAATTGGTGCTCCCTCACACTGCTCCGCAATTGTCATATGTGTGCGTGCCTGCTCTTCGATTTTTGAGTCTGTCTCGGCCGCATGGCCGTATCCCAAAAAAAAAAGAAGCACCGAATCTAATCAAATGTGGTCTTTCACAAGTCTTGTGGGTGCAATATTTCGTAGAACTTTTGTTTTTGGGACGGACTCTCATAACCCTCATTTAAACACCAAAGTGGTGTTTAAATGATTTTACACCATCAATCATTTAAGATGTTGGTGATCCATTTCATCAAAGTAATAGATCATAAAATGACGTGCAACGAGCCCAAAAATGGTGTTTTAGAGAGATTTAAACCATCTGATATGTGGACTTTAATATCAACCATTGTTTTCAATTTTTATAATTGATCTTAAAGTTCATCATTCAGATGGCGCACATCAACTTATAGGTATGTTTCTTTTGAATGAGACATGTTCAAATTGTAGGTTGCCACTTGGATAATTTATATTGATCAAAGATGTACACCACATGAGATAATAATAATCACACTTCAATGGTGTGAGATTATAAGTCTATCTTTAACGGTATAAGATCACTGTCACGTGCCATAGATTTTTTTAATTCAACAAAAATCTACAAAATATTTTGGGGAACGGCTGTTTACACCCGTTTTTGGAGTATCACACAAATTTTCCTCGATGAGAACTATGATTGATTTGAATTAGACGGTGGAGATTGTTTTTTGTTCCAATCTTTCCCACGATAGATCTTTAAGATCATGGAGCTCCTATCAAACGGTCAGATGTTGATTTCATATAGCACACATCCCCAAAAAAGATAGTTTAACTCCTTCTAGGTCATTTTTTTGGGGTGTGTGCTATATGAAATTAACATCTAACCGTCTGATTGGAGCTCCATAATCTTAAGATCTATCGTGTAAAAGATTGGAACCAAAAACTCCGTCGTCATTTCAAATCAGTCATGGTTCTCATCCAAGAAAACATGTGTGATACATTTTGATACAATTGAGCACACTACCTAAAGAATAAGGACTCGTGGGTAAAGCATTTTTATAGACCTTCCTCAGTGACATCACAATATTATCCGGATTATGATCTGCAGACACCTAATTTCATCAAAAGCCAACTTCAAAGGTTTTGATCAAAATTTTTGATTGATTACGAGAAGAGGTACCTCTATTGGCGCCAATACCATTTCTTAAAGCACTAACATCTGAAACCCATTGATTAATTCGAATCAGGTGATGGAGTTCGTTTTTCACTCCGATTTTCAACACAATGGATCTTGACTTCAAGATCTTGTCATCAGACGGTCAGCTTTGGTTTTTATATGTCACAAATATTAAAAAAATTTAGCGTATGAGTGTTATGTGCACCATGTGACTATACCTAAAAAAGAGGGCACACACGCCCTAGACAAAAATAGTAGGAGGAAAAACTCTCCCCCAAAGTCATCATTATTTTGAAACACAAAATATGTTTTAAAAAACTTTGGTAACATGGTTAAAACTAGAAAAACAATTTGTTTTTAAAGAAATACATACATTTTTCATTTTAATCACAAAATTTATAATTTTCCCTAGTTTTTCTAACTTTTATTAAAAAATATATGTTTTTTGTCTAAATTATTCTTTTTTTTAAAAATAATTGTCTATTCTTTCGCTTTTTTGATTTTATATTTATGTCTTGATAATTTTTAGGGGGGTATTGCTTGGTACAACGGTAAAAGGTATGGGTTGATAATTTTTAGGGGGGTAGTGCTTGGTACAAAGGTAAAAGGTATGGGTTATTAAGCATGAAGATGCAAGTTCAAGTCCAAGTCCGGAGAGCAACCAATAAAGCAGGTGTTTGATAGGGCTATCAACTGGTCAATCCGACTCGATACCCAACCTGCCAAACCTAGATTTTTTATGGAGGTGGGCACATAAATTTCACCTTTCGGATAGGGTCGGGCATGAAAATAGGTGGTTTTATCGGATTAGACGTCGGTTTACAGCTTGGGTCGAGTGTATTATCAGTTCAAGTTGGATTATACCATTCTTCTATTGGACAACCAAAATTCCGGTCGGGCCCGACCGACTATCTTACGTATATAAATCCTGAAAATTAGGGGGGTTGGTCGGGTTTTCATTAGGTCGGGTAAAACATATACAATTTCCTATTTGGCATATAACATTTTGGATCGATCTGATCCGACCCGACTCAACCCGTTGACAACCCTAGCTGGTTAGGCTTGTATCCCGTCGACCCATCCAACACCCAGTGTTTGGTTTAGCTCTTATAAGAGCGGAAACAATTCTTATGCAAAAGAAGATTCTAATAGAAAGCAGTTTTGTCACTTAAATTAGATCCCTCCCAGAGAAAATGGAGTGAGGAGCTGTGTTAGCAAACGTAAAATCAGTTCCCTACTGCGACATCCCGATGCCGTTTTGTGCCTCCAATTTGCCATTTGCAGTGTGAGCCCAGACCAATCTGCCACTAGTAATTTCCGGCGTAAGAGGGATATTTGTGATGGCTTCCACATCAACCGCCAAGAAATTATTTTGTAGCACCTCTATGTTCCGCCAGCTCCTATTTCCTGGATTAATTAGCTGGAAAACATTATGAAGGTCTCCATTTGGGGTTGGGGAAATTACTTTGTACGCAGAAGGTCGAGAGGGATCCAACGAGCGTTCCATATATTAATATCAGCACCACTTCCTACTCTCTAAATAAGGCCTTCCTCTAAGGTGTCCCGTGCTGCTAATAAACTTTGCCATGTGAAGGACGGATTTGTTCCTTTTCGGGCAGTTAGAAAATATTTGGCCTTAGAGAAGTTTATATACGAGAGAATGGTGATGGAATACAAGTCTCCAACATTTGCTTCGTGAGCATCGTCATATTAAAAGCTTTGAGATTACTAAAATCGAGACCTCCCAATTTCTTTGGCCAACATAACTTGTCCCATAATATCCAATGAATTCCTTCATCTTTGTTGTTGTTCCCCCACCAGAATTGGATATTAGAGTAATAATCTCTGCTAGGAAATTTTTTGGAAGCTTGAAGCAAGACATGGTATATCTGTAGGGATTGACTGAGCAACTGCCTTAATGAGAGTTTCCTTCCCGGCCCTTGAAATTAAAGGAGTTTTTCTTTCCACCCTTTGAATTTTCTTCCGAATTTGGTCTTTGATCTATTCGAAGATATTGTGCTTCGTTCCTCCAATGGTACATGGCATCCCAAGGTAGCGTTCCTGGTTTGTAACCTCACAGACATTCAACAGCTCCAGAATTGCTTTTTCCGTTCCCCATTGAACATTCTGGCTGAAAGTTATCGCCGACTTTTGAAAATTAATCCTATGTCCGGATGCATCCTCATAAAGTTTGGGAAGGCAGAGAGTTACTGCCACCTCTTCCACCTTGGCATTGAAGTACATAATGCTATCATCTGCAAAGAAAAGATGTGAGATTCTTAGAGCATTTCGGCAGATTCTCACGCCAGAAGTTATGCCTGCATTGATAGCATTAGTAAGAAACGTGGAGACAATTTCAGCACAAATGATGAGATGGGGGATCTCCTTGCCTAAGTCCACGTGTGGGCTTCACAATTCCAACCACTTTGCTATTAATTTTAAAAGAATATGAGACCGATGTCATTTGCCTTGATCATGTATATTTTTAGAGCACAAACCCCATCTCTAGCCGATCTCTTGGTTTTTAGGTAAGGAGAAATTTCAAAGGCGGTAAGCACATTATTAGTTATGAGCCTTACATGAACAAATGCGCTTTGTGATTCTGAAACTATGAGGAAGGGTATGTTTCAACTGATTTACAATGATTTTTGCAACAATTTTGTAGGAGACGTAACAAAGGCTTATTGGTCTAAAATCAACAACATTTTTGAGCTTTTTTTATTTTGAGAATTAGTACAATATGAGTAGAGTTAATGGATTCTTATGAAGCGGAACCATTCAAGTTAGCAAGAGCAAATAATATGATGGAATTACTAGTGAGATGCCACTTTTTTGGAAAAAACAGAGCAGGCATACCGTCCGGGGCCAGGGGCCTTCAAAGGATGCATTTGAAATAACGCTTTTTTGACTTCCTTGGCTATGTTCCACCGTCAGCTTTGGAGCAATATGTTCAAGAGCTTCATCAATTCAGATTGGGTTTGTGGAAGTAAAAAAGTTAGGGTAGTCTCACATCGGTTGTGGGTTAGAGGCTTTAGGTTATATATAATTTGGGCAAACATCTCTTTATAAGTCGATCACGTCACCCAATTCATAAGTCTACGTGATTTGGTTTGGCCGCCAACACATACGGGGCGTGTTAGAATAGTCTTACATCTCTTGTGGGCTTAGAGATCTTGGGTTATATATAATGCGGTCAAACATCATCTTTACAAGCAGATTTTGTGAGGTTAGACCGTTTTTGTGAGGTTGAGTTAGGGCCGTCAATCCCGTATTCTATCAAAAAAGCTTTTCATAGTAAGTGAATCACCCGAATCCCTCCAATCACCCTTCTCATCCTATAGGCCGTCAATCCCGTATCTTGAGACTTGGTAAACCATCCAAGCCGGTGATCTACTGTGGTGGCCACCTAACTAAAGACAGTAGTCTATAGATAGCGACCGATTCTATGACTTCAGATGACTGTTTTCAACTCTTTTCTAGTGGCAGGGTGTGACATCAGCGTACTATGGTCTTGTCTCTTACGCTTCTTTGTCTCTTTTGCTGGCTACCTTCTCGGTGTGGCAACCTGTTGAATCGCCTTCGTCTGTTAACTCGGCACTCAAATTACAGAAATGTCCCTAGGATTCTAAAAATTACCTTTGAGTTCACATAAACAGCATAATTTTCGAAAGTTAATTTTTTTTAAAGATAAATTCCAATTTTAGAGAATGGGCAATGGTCAGCTTCAACCAGACTGAAGAGTTCAACCATATCTGCAGCGCTCGAAAGAGAATCATGACCTTGAGAGTTTTTCATTTTTTATAAGAGAGCATGCAGTCAAAATTTTCTTATTTCCAAGGGCTGTAGATGTGGTTAAATTTGAAATCGGATTCAACTTAGTTGGGCGTTACCATTGCCCTAAAAATAAAATGCACTGAGCCATAGCCTCATAAGCCTGGCTAAAGAATGGAACCACAAAATCATTATATAATTATAATGAGCCAGTATAAAGTCATCGATTATCTACATGTGGCACAAATTTTGTGTCATACGATTCTTTTTTTCTATTTTTTAATAAGTTAGGCTTGAACTTGCGACCTTGAGATTGTAATACTTTCAAACTTCCATTAAGTAGGTTCAAGCTGCCCGGGTTGCATGATTGACAACTCATATGCAGATTAAATTGGGAAGAACACATGCCATACGATTGAACCGAATGGCTATCATGAGTCTGTCTAATCTATTTTAACTCTCACTACAAAAAAAAAAGACTATTAACGGCAATTTTTTACAACGTAAAAGTACCCCTATTAACAAAAAAACTATTAAGATTATTAGCGGTAAGGGTATTAGCGACAGTTTTTTTATTGATAGCGGCAGTTTATGACTGCCGCTAATAATCTTTTTTTATTTTATTTTTATAATGTCTTTAATTTTCTAGTGCTTGCAACCTTTTGATCATATGATAGAGATAGATTTTTAATACATTTTTTTAGACTAAATCTAATCTATACGATGATGTTGTGAGCCACATTGGTCTAAAATCTAATATGTACGATAATGTTTTGAATCATATTGGTGCCATGGGATTAAAATTGATGAACTTGTCACCAATCATGGAGATGTGCGAATTAGAAATTTTAAATTCTTTTAGAAAATTGTATTGTTTCACCTTATTTCAAAAAAAGACTTGATATGTTTGAGATGGGGAGTCACTACTTGCACACGAGAATTTCACCCTTGCATATAATTTATTAGAAAGACTTGGTATTCTGAGTACTTTTGTCATGCTAAAACACCACCTAAGTCATTTGTTTTAAAGTTCACGAACTAAAGTCTAAACATCTTTAGAGCAAAAAATTGGCACCAAGCAAGATCTCTATTATATGATACAAAATAGTTTACTATTTGATTCAGAAAATGGCCTTTCATGTTTCATGCCAATCTAGTGCGCCAAAGATATTTAGATCATGGCCTTCCAATCAACTACTTAAAAGGTGCTTTTGTATGACACAAAATTTCAAACTACAAAGTCTTTCTTTTAAACTATGCCCAAGAGTAAACTTCTCATGTACTTCTCATGTGCAAGTAGTAGATGTCTTTTGTAACTTATGCTACAAATACCAATTAAGATGTCTAATTTGAAGGTAAAAATATTTGAAGTCAAAGATATGCATGAAACATAATTTTTAATCTATCATTTGAGTTATCCTAATCAACCATTTAATAGAGATTGTGTTTTGTGTTATTCTTTGATTCCATTACTTTTTATACTAGCTCAAAATATCAAGTCTTTTGTTGTTGGGTGCCACAACTACAGAATCATTCTCAAAGTCGGTCATTACCAAAACTGAGATCAACCTAAATTTTGGTCAAACTTTCAATCTTTTTGAAAACTTTCGATCAAATTTTCAGTAACCGAAGCTGGAGATCTCTCCGGAAATAAATTGAGATTTCGGGGAATACAATTTTCAAACCCTCTAAACAAATTATAAATTTTTTTAAAAATATTTAGACCAATAGAGGTCATTTAGGTAAATTGAGGAGTAGCAAATAACTTAAAAACCAAGCAGAAAAGCAAAACTTCCAAAAAGCCTATACATGCATAACATAATAGTATTATATATATATATATATATATATATATAATAGAAAATGCAATAGCTCCGAAATCAAGCCTCCAAGGTACAATAAAGACCCCTCTGACGTATGTCTCGATGTCATGATCATATGGTATATACCATCACATACATAACTCATCATTCATGGCATATCATATAGCCATACGCATGCACGCAAAGATAAAAGGCCCGTAATGATAACGACGAAAAGCCTTACAACTTACAAGCGAAGGCAATCTCATTTTCCCAGAGAGAGAGAGAGAGAGAGAGAGAGAGAGAGAGAAAACAACCGTCGTAGGCTTGTTCTCTCTCTTTTAACGGCCAAAAACCACCTTCATCCTCATGAAACCTCTCCTCAGCAGCTCCCAAAACCACCAACTTGCCCGTTCAAAACCGCTTTCATGCAATACCACTACTCCCAATACCGCTACTCCCAATACCACTAATACCGCCGTTTCGTGTTTCGAGCCGACCTCAGTTCTCGACGTCCGCCGTAGCTCTAGTCCCGCCGGAATTCTCGGCGGCTCCGGCATCTTATCAGACGACTCCCCAATTCAATGGGACGCCGTACATCATCCCCCTCCGTTCAGTCTCGTTGACGACTGGGACTCTGTGATCTGGGAATTGGAACAAAAAGACGATTTTGCCCCTACTCTGAAGTACTTAACAACCGCCCCCTCAGAAACCCTAAATCCTAACTCGCTCCCTCCTCTCTCTCTTTCCGAGCCATTGGAATTGGATACGGGTACAGCTACGGATACGGGTACGTGTATGAATACGAGTAGAAATTACTCTTCAGCTTTTCTCCCGAGCGATTCGTTCAATTTCTCGCAGCATGAGAGAGGAGGGTTCAATCAGGTGCTGCATAGCAGCACCAATGAGAACCTGTGCTTCGATCGATCACAGATGGAACAGCTTATCAGAGCCGTAGAATCGGTGGAATCCAACGATCTACAGCTTGCGCAATCGATATTGGCGCGACTCAATCAACGGTCCTTGTCACCTGCCGGAAAACCACTGCAAAGAGCTGCCTTTTACTTCAAAGAAGCTCTCGAGTCTCTTATTCTTCTCGGCGGCGGTTCGAACCGGTCCAGGCCTCGAACCGGATTTCTCTCCCCGGTCGAAATCGTTCAAAAAATGGGCGCTTGCAAATCCTTCTCCGAGATCTCTCCCGTCACTCAGTTCGTCAACTTCAACTCGAATCAAGCTTTTTTGGAAGCTTTGGATGGTGTGGATTTCATCCACGCGATCGATTTCGAAATTGGAATCGGCGAGCAATGGGCCTCCTTCATGCTAGAGATCTCGATCAGAGCTAGGGTTTCTCGAATCCCTTCCCCTGCCCTTCGCATCACCGCGATCATCGCCGAGGAAACCATGGAAATCAGCCTTGTTAGAGAAAACCTCTGCCGATTCGCGCAAGAACTCAGCCTCCCCTTCGAGATCGCGTTCGTCGATCTCTCGACCTTCGAGTCTCTAGCTCTCGGCGCCATCCGATTCCTTGCCTGCGAGACCATTGCCGTCAGATTCTCGCCATTGATTTTCCGGCAGCTCGGCATGTCCGGCTCCATCGCTGGATTCCTCCACGTCCTCCGCAGAATATCTCCTCGGATTGCAGTATTCGTCGACTCCGAGGGCTACGAGCTCCGACCTTCATTTCGCCATAACTTCGTCGATGGATTGAATTTATACTCTGCGCTGCTGGAATCCCTTGACGCCGCAGCTGTTAACGTTAGCGTAGAGGAGATGAGGAGGATCGAGAGGTTTCTGCTCCGGCCTAAGATTTCGGCCGCCGTGGCTGCTGCCGGAACTCGGATCTCTCCGTGGCAGGAGCTCTTCTTCGGAGCCGGAATGTCACAGATTCCGTTCAGTGAGTTCTCAGAGTCGCAGGCTGAGTGCATCGTTACGAGGGCACCAATCAGGGGCTTCCACGTGGTGAAAAGGAATGCTTCGATGGCTCTTTGCTGGCAGGGACGGGAGCTCGTAGCCACGTCGGCGTGGAGGTTCTGACTCGTAGGTTTTGTTCTTCTGGTAAGACAATAGTTTGGGTGTTTTCGACCTGATTTATTTATGTTGGTCGTTTGGTATGTTGTTCTTGTTTCCAACTAACTTGTTTGAGAAACTAAAGAACAGAGGTCTCTCTCTCTCTCTCTCTCTCTCTCTCTCTCTCTCTCTCTCTCTCTCTCTCTCTCTCTCTCTTCATGGATAGAATGTATTTATCTTTTACTGAATTAAAAGATGATGAGGGGAACTGCTTCATGTGATCCTGTTGTGTATTTTAGTTTCATTAATTTGTCTACTTTTTTGGTTGAATCTGCTTCAGTAAACAAATCTTTGTATAATCCATCTATGCCCACCGTTGGCCTCCATTTCAATCCGTTCAGAGTGCCCGATCAATGGGTGGCCTCTTGGATTGACCCTGGGCATTTTTTTAAATATTAACCGATATGTATTAGGTTAGGCCCCATCAATACGGATATACACCCAGACTCTATATGAGGTGGTCAAATATTGGACCTTATCGGGACATATGTATCACACATTAAAGACCTTGCCATGGACCAAAACCCACACTGATTTGATATTGTTGGTTGTCATAATCGGTTGCCTTCTTTTGGATAGTCAATAAAGTAAGAGCACACAGTAGTTATATGTTGAAGTGTTAATTGAGAGGTAATGATCACTACCAATGCAACTTTCAAGTTGTGACCCTTTAAAGGAGTGCGCCACTTATTAGAATTGATTGACATCTGCACCGATTAGAAGGTAGCTAGGTTTAAGCAAACCCCTTTGTTTGTATCAGGGATGAAATTTTGACTAGTAAAATCCCGTGTGATGCACAAAACAGAGAAGGTAGGGGGTGCCAAGGGGTTGAGTCCAGTGTTAACTAGGCACTTCTAGAAACGCACGAAAAATACTACTATAGATACCATCAAAAGTGTGCCTAGTTCAACATGGCAAAAAGAGTTGCCATTTAGGGAAAACTGTGTGACATTAGAAAATTATAAATGAAAACACTTGAGTGCTTGAAAACGATTCATATAATATTTGAGGTTAGAGGATTTAAATGAAAAGATTTCAGTTCTTGAAAATCATTTATAAAATCTATAGAATTGTTTAAGTTAAATTCAAGACATACATTACGTATACTTTTCATCTTTTTATTAGTACGTTTCTCTATTAGCTCTTTAGGATTACCTTCAATTTTATTTTACCATATATTTAAATTATTTATTAATCTTATTTTTTAAGGCCCAAATAAATGTGATAGGGCTATGATGATGATGATGATGATATTTTAAGGCCATGTCGATGTATTGGAATTTTTAGAAATTGTCGTGCTAGACACTTTTAACACCTTAACACTTGACATATGTATCACCTTGTCGAGGCTGGTTGAGTCCAACCAAGCCAGGGGTTTGTGTGAGCTACGGAAAGATAAGTTAGAAGTATGACATTGTTATAACTTATTATTTATAAGTTACAAAACTCTAACTTGTAAGTTACAAATCCCTCAACTCTCTCTCTCTCTCTCTCTCTCTCTCTCTCTCTCTCTCGTCATGACAATGGCCAACACCAGCGTCGACGACATCTCAGCGAGCTAACAGTTGACAATACCTCGGTGTCGGTGCCACTATAGTATATGTACTGGATAGTTCATATTTCTTACTATTCTATATTTGTTGATATTTCATATTTATTTATACTTGGCCATGTTGCAAATTAGTTGATGTTCCATATTTGATAATTAATGTTTGATTTTTATTTATTGATATTTGCTTATGCCTAGAACATGCAATCCTCAATATTATAATCAAAGAATGATACTTCAGTAGTTGAATTTTTTTCTCTAAAAAAATATAAAAACTAAATATTAATAATGATTAATAAAAAAATAAGCGTAACTACACTACTGAGACTTACTTAACAAAACATTGGTGGGCAGGACTTTGATGATCTGACGGCAGATTAGCAGATTTGTGGCTATTGCAATAATTTATTTAGAGTAGTGCAAAGTTTTCATAGATTTGCAGTGCTGCTATGATGATTTGACATATGATTCATGTTTTCCACTGTCAGTGATTCGTTCCAAAGTGTTATCTCGTACGTGATTCTTAAAATTGTATGTTTCACGATCCGAATCTTATGATTCCAATCAGTTCATATGAAGTTCAATTCAAATTGTATGATTGAATCAGAATCCAAATTTAACGCATGCTATCGAAGGTACCGTTTTCACGCTAGCTATGAATGCTTAGATCATGTTGCATGTGATCACGAGTTAGACCAGATCCTCTAGCGGTTCAGTCAATACCCTAGTTTTTTAGGAAAAGAAAAGAACACAAAATTGATTTTTTTTTACCCTTCCAATCACGAGTCAAATCTCTTGGTTCGCTGCCCAAACATGGTGCATTGAAAATTTTCAACTTTTGACCCACAATTTAATGTTGGAAAACCATCTTTTTTTAGATGGTCGTTGATCAAACTTAGACAAGTTGCCATGGCATCGGATCCTCGGGTTGGGTGCCATGTGTGTGTGTGTGTGTGTGTGTGTGTGTGTGTGTGTGTGTGTGTATATATATATATATATATATATATATATATATGTTACTTTATGTTTTCTTTGTTGTGAAATATTCCTAAAAGACATAATATGGGAGTTGTAATGATAATTTTCATATTAAAATCTTAAATTTATTATAATATTTTAAATTTTTGACATAAAGTTAACACATCCAGGATGGTTTAGTAGGTGTTTCATGTATGCTTAATCATAAATCAATTCATGATCAAGGTTAATTTAAGATGCTTTAAAGCGTTAAATATTGTTTTATGAACTAATTGATTTTTTTTGGTGATTTTGGAAACTCTAAGCCAAGGTTTATGGGTCAAGTTACTTGGAAATTGCTTAATCATGCCACTAATGAGTGTGAAAATGCTTAATTTAGTGAGTCAACTTGGAAGTCGAGTGAATCGAGTCAACTCGAGCCTGGAATACTTGACAACTATTTTAGTTTGAAACTCGGTCGACTCTCTGAGTTGCTCAGGAAATCGATTGAGTTTTTCGACTCGATGAGTCAAGACCCTTAAAGGACAAGTAGGTATTTTAATTATTTGAAGGATATTTTTGTAGAAAGGCATTATATAAACTAAAACTTCTCCTGACTTACTCCTTACCCCCTCGTGTCCCGAGTACAAGCCCTAGAAAATCTAAAGCACTAACCCTATAGCTTCGGAAGTTGAAGAGAAGAAGAGAAGCCTTCTTATATAAACTAAATCTTCTCTCACTTACCCCTTACTCTCTTGAGTCTCGACTACAATCCTCGAAGAAAGAAATTTTTGGATTTTCAAACATTTTATTATCACTAGCCTTGAAGAAAGAAATTATTGTATGGGATCTTCTAACACAATGTTCCTGTTTGATTTGAGTGTTTTCGTTGGTGTGTGTGAGTGTATGTGTTAGTCATTTTAATGTAAATGTGGGTGTGTTAGTATATTTGGGGGTGTCACTAACACTTTGTAACTGTGTACACACACACACACACACACACACACACACACACACACACACATATATATATATATATATATATATATATGAATGAAAAAAGAAGTATAGGAATATTAACACAACCCTATTTGCTCCTTGGTCATTCGAAGAGGGAGAAACCCATGAATAATATGTGCTTTCATAGAGTTAAAACTCATGAAATGACAAAAAATTCTTTGCTTCCTATTCTACATGCCTGGATTAGATATTAAATCTGAATTATTTACTCTTGATGTGAATCAATGGAGGCAAAAAAAGTTCTATGAACTTAACAAATTGAAATCAAGCTAGGAAATTGTTTCCGTTTAGTGTCACCATAGATATTTTTTATTTGATTTTTTTGGGACTAATTAACAGCCTTTTCTTTGTCTTGAATCTTCAGTGGCTACATGAGTGGCATCTCTCCAGCCTTTTCTTTGTCTTGAATCTTCAGTGGCTACATGAGTGGCATCTCTCCAGCCATTTTCGAAAAGAAATATAAGATCTGAAGCATACGAACTCTTGATTTGAGTCAATGGAAAAGAAATATAAGATCTGAAGCATGTCAACTCTTGATTAGAGCCTTTTGATGTCTTGTTCACGAATTCAGGCTCATAAATGACAGCAATGAGATAAACAAACCTCAAAAGATCTTAAAATTGAAGAATAAATTTTGAGACAAGATCATTACTTCTTCATAAGAAACAGTTCGGATATGTATGGGATGTGAACTCTAATTCCATCAAAAGAGTTGAAAAAAGAGAAGAATAAAGGGGAATTAGCATGCTCTGACAACAAGTTGAAGTTGGCATTAAGTAGTGTTTTGGTTAAGTAATTCAAACAGGAGGAGAAAATTCAGCATTATAATCTCTTTGATCGATGTCTTTCATCTTATCATAAATATATAGTGACAGTTGGAGAAAGAATGGGTCTAAGCATTTAGATCTTGTCGGAGGACACCCTTCCTTTGCCGTAGTGTTGAATACTCGACCTTTTCCTTGCTTAGCCTTTCATCATACTAAAATAAATTTTATGGTTGATTAAAACAAAAAGTGACAAATACTCCAAGTGATCTTGTAGGCGACCATGCTAGGTAAGATCTCTTGCAGAAAGATAGTTGTTAGAACATAGGCCTCACTTGATCACTGATGCCAATTGCAACATATAGGTAACATGGATCTCTTACAATTCCAGATGTTGATTGCATGATCATAAATTTTATTTTAAAAAATAATTATAACAAGTTTGACTTAAAACAACTCATCTAGGCCTATGAAGAGATCACTAGGAACTCTATATAGTTACAAAAAACATGGTATAAAATTAGACAAAAGCATCAGCAACAGTTCCAGGCCAAATAGGCACTACTACACTACGAGTACATGTCAAAATTTATTCTAAACAGTAGCTGTCAAATTTACCTTAAAGACACTTAACAGGGGAAAAAAAACTTTAAAGAGAATGATTAGACCTTTGTGTGGGTCTCTCTCTCTCTCTCACACACACACATATGGACCCTGATTCTGTCCTCCAATGGACAGTGGGCATCCTCCAAAGGTCTACTTTAAAGAGAATGATTGGACCTTTTTTTATAAGATGATCTAAACAATGCACCCAAGCTCCATGTGGCACCATAACACTATTTTGGGTGCCACGTGCTGCTCCACGATGTGCCTTGGAGGAATCCCATCCTCCTCCATTGGAGGGCCCTTTTCACACACACACACACACACATAAAAGGTGCAGGAGTATACTCAAGTATAGCGCTAAGCTCTACACTCGAGCAAGTTGGGGATGATGTGGAGCTCAACCCGAGGACCGGGTGCCACTTGCACATGCACAGTGTCAATCTGACACTATCCAAAAAAAAAAGCCCTATATCTACACCATTAAAAACAACTACATTTTTACCTGTTAAATCAGGGCTATACCTATGGAATATATATATACTGGTGAACCCTTAAAGGGACCCGGTTACTTGGCACCACATGGCACGTGATATGACACGAGAGTGCATTACACTCGACTGTCTCTTTTCATTTTTCTCCCTCACTCACTCTCTCCCTCATTACATACATAGGGAGGGAGAGAGAGAGAGAGAGAGAGAGAGAGAGAGAGAGAGAGAGAGAGACACACACACACACACGGTAAGTAAGCTGCTTGAATCTGTAACCTCCAAAGATGTGTTGTGCCTTCCAGTTGAGCTACGGGTCCGACCTTCAGATTTTTTTCAGAGCAGTTTTGGAAGAGCGGTTGGAATGGATCAAGCCGGGTTCATATGGTCTAGGCCTTTTATTCCCTATTATGAATACCAGATGAGGTGAGGCTTTCAGGCATAAGCCCGGCCTATTTAGGGCCGGGAAACTTAGCCCAAATCGGACCAGGATGCATACGTCTTTCTAATACTTTGTATTTACAACTGTGCAGCAATTTTTCTGACACAGTAAGTTTGAGCTGTTGGCATTAAATAAAGCCGTCCAATCTTTGATTGGGGGTGTTTGAAACACAAAAGCAGGTTGGTTGTATATAAGGCAACATTTAAAATCTCAGATCTGGTGCCACTACCAGTACCTTTCATGGCTGTTAGGGCTGTTGTACCATTTGTACTGCCGGGTACAAATTTCATTTGATTTCTATCATTTTCCAATTTAGAGTAGATGATTTTTTTCAATGTTTTTATTATTTTATCAAAATGGTGTTTCATGTTCTAATAAAATTACTGTTTTGTGTTCATGTTTTTCGATCTTGCAGTCACTAGATTTATCAATACCTGCCATAATTAACCCTAATAGTGAATGTCATGATATAATTTGTGTTGGTACCAAGATCAGAGCGCTCCAAATTGAAGAAACGGATTGGGGATCTAACGGTCTAGAGTTTGGTTAGCAGAACAAGGAAAAGATCAGGAAGAGAAGCAGCCTTTTTGTGTTTTTAAAACATAAGGTGGGTCTTTTAGTATGGTTAGGGCTTTAAGAACCAATTGAATCGGCATTCCTGATCAACCCACGAATCCAAGATTGGCAAAGATACTAAAAATGTGGCTGTTAATAAAGTGTTGGGAAGTCGTGTTTGGTGAATTCGAATGAGAAGGGCACGTCGGAGGTCTGCTTCAAGAACTCAATGGATTGGGTGTATCTAATTATCTTCTGGTAACTTTGGATGATGATGGGAGGAATAGTGCGAGTCGAGAAGTTCCCATGTAACTGAAGTCAACTGATAAAGTTGACACGTCCATTTCGAAGACATGCAATACTGATATCTTGTCTATAACATTCTCCACGCGGGCAAACTTGTTTCAATCATCTGCTTTAAGATTCATATTCTGAACCCAAGATCAACGATCACAATAACATGGCGGCTTTGTGGCTATGATGAAGCCTTCAACAAGTGTCAGGTGGGTTGGCGTTTAGTGCAAATACAGGTTTAAAATCGGTTTCTCATACAATATCCCCCCACACGGTTTTGACATACACATATAATGCTGATATGGGCTTCTCTCCTTAATTTATAATAGGTCCACAATTATTTTGATTGAGCTTTCAGATCGTGTGGCAGAGGATCGAGCAGTTCTCAATGATGGGTTCTTTTACTGCCGTGGCTCTGATATGATCGCAAGATTATCCGTGTTTCGTAGGTAGCTATGGCTGTTACTCTGCACCGCAAAAGTCTCCAGTTCAAGAAATAGGGAAAATGTGGAGCTACAGTAGGTGATCATTCAGAAGACCGATGCAGGTAAGATTTCAGAAAATTAAAGCTGTTGTGGAATTTTAATGGCAGTCAAGGTGTGGAAATCACCAAGTAAGCTTTCATTGTGTAATTCTAAATAAAATAGAAGTTTACCAGTAAGCATCTGTAAGGCTACATGGTAAAATAGAAGTTTACCGCCGTAGCTCTGATATGATCGCAAGATTATCCATGTTTCGTAGGTAGCTATGGCTGTCACTCTGCACCGCAAAAGTCTCCAGTTCAAGAAATAG
This sequence comes from Chloranthus sessilifolius, assembly GCA_021018995.1. Lineage (NCBI taxonomy): Eukaryota > Viridiplantae > Streptophyta > Magnoliopsida > Chloranthales > Chloranthaceae > Chloranthus > Chloranthus sessilifolius. The sequence continues at coordinate 1,495,970 of CM037584.1, forward strand.
GGAAAATGTGGAGCTACAGCTGGTGATCATTCAGAAGGCCGATGCAGATAAGATTTCAGAAAATTAAAGCTGTTGTGGAATTTTAATGGCAGTCAAGGTGCGGAAATCTCCAAGTAAGCTTTCTTTGTGTAATTCTAAATAAAATAGAAGTTTACCAGTAAGCATCTGTAAGGCTTACATTGTTTATTGAAGGGAAGTGTTACTGCCACACCGCTTTTATTACAGCCACATCACCTAAAAGAATCCCTCCCTCATTTCAAACTTTTGAACGCCAACGTCATCTTTTCTAATGTAAAATAGCTATCATCTCTCAAGTCCAAGTTTAGTTCCTGTAATGAATTCGACTTATATGCTCTGTACTCCTAATAAAGAACAGTTACAGGCATTTTTTTTTATCCATAAATATTATAGGCGTTCTTCAACGGTCTCTTCAAGCAGTTTTCCATACAATTTAAAAACTCATGAATATATGGTTGAAGTTTTAGCGATTCATATTACCTTCCATCCATTTCCATCATATAATCAGAATCTGAATATAGCTGCATAACCCAAGCCAAATCTTTATTCTCTGTTCTCAGAGAACTTACAAATCTTTTTATTTTAAATAAGGAGAGACAACAGCGATATATTCAATGGCACAAAATCCGTGGGATCATCAATTTGTGCTGCGGGATCATCAAACAAGTGACACCACATGGGTGATTTGCCCAAATTTGAAGTTCTGATTTCAATGTAAAGAGCGCATATTCAAGAGCTTCAATTTTAGAAGTTGTGGTTTGAATGTATATTTTTTCATGACATATCAATGCTTTGGCTTCAAATTGGATTGTTTGGCCAAATATGTTTTTCATGCAATTTAGGAGCTATTTTTTATCGTAATTTTGGTGCTTTGTTTGACCAAACAATTATTGAATTGGACAATGGCTCCTGACAGACATTTTGAACACGAAAATTGTGTTTAAATGGTCCTATACCGTTAAAATTTGACTTTATATCTCACCATTGAAGCGTGATTTATCACTTGACCAACCTAAATTGTTTAAGTGGTCTATTATTGTATTAAATGATCTTTAATATCAAGCATTAAAACTAAAAATAACAGTTGATATTTATAGTCCACAGATAGGATGGTTTTAATCTCTAAAACACCATTTTTGGGCCTATTGCACTTCGCCTATGATCTATCACTTTGATGGTACAGATCACCCACATCTTAAACCACTGATAGCGTACAAATCATTTTAACATAATTTTAGTTGGCTAAGGATGACAGAGTAGCAAATGAAGCAATATAGTGTGTGTGTGTGTGTGATTTGCAAGGCTGAAATTCCATTTCCTGAGGGAGTTTTTACAGCCCGGTTGTAGCGGTTCTTGGATGTCAATGTAGTGTGTTCTTGAAGAGCCCTTTTGATCAACTTTATAGGGACTCTGATGTGGAATTTGCGACCAACGGGCACTGTAACATGACAGCTTACAGATATGATGATGTTTTTTATGAGCCGTCACACATTGTATGCGGATATGGGTTTATAACTCTGGTTTCTTTTACATAAGGTCTACCATTCCATCGCATCACGGGATCGTGTGCCAGGTGAAATCAAAATATGACTGTCTAATGGTACACTATAATAGAAAGATTGTGGTAAAAAAAAAAAAAAAAAACCCTCCATCGTGATTCAAAGCAAGTCAATGGTACTATTAGGTTTCGTGGGTGCAAATAGAGGTACCCTATTATTAATCAAAAGTGGTAGTGAAATGAATCATCTTCCCTCCGGAAGGTTCAGGCCATGGGTTGGTAGAACATCCATATCGCTCATCTGACTTGCAAGTCCAAGCGTCATGGGCCCTGGATTAGAGCTGTCAATGGGCTGGGTCAGGTGAGGTAAAATTTTGGTTGCCCATTGGGAAATGGCATATGCCCGACCTGACTCCATGATGCACAAGACCCGACCCAGACTAAATGGTCCACCTAACCCAACCTGACCTGACCCAATCCCACCCAAGTTGGTAAAAACCCCTATTTTCAATTTTATATATTAATTATCGGGTCAGGTCGGGTCAACCTATTGACAGCCCTCCCTGAATAACACTAATAAAAACCCAATAATAATAATAATAATAATAATAATAGTATTATTATTATTATTATTATTACTACTACTACTGTTGTTATAATGAAGGAGACCAGAAGAAGAAAAAAAAATCAAACAGAGGATTTAGTTCAATTAATTTCTGTCATTGCCAAAGTATACTGGATCTGATCATCTCATACACACCTAAATTTACTGCACACATGCAGAGAGAACTCCAGACACCTCTACTTTTAATATAATTTTACAAAGTCTCCCATTGTCGACATTTGACACTGATCCGGACTGACGAACCGGTAAGGTTCATTATAAATATTTATTCATCTAGATCGAACGACAAATATTGGTGACGAACTTAGCCGTTATCAAGGCCACATAAGTGTCAAATATGCCGCAGCACATGCATCAGACACCCCTTACAACAATGTAGATAGATTTGACGAGGCTCCAGCTAACATAAATTGCCATACATGTGGAGAGGGGCGAAAGATGCCGCCTGGGGAAGAACCGAAAAAAAAGAGTGGGGGTTAAAGGCTCTATAATTAGTGATTTGAAAACCTAAAATCAATTAAGAACCCGATTCCCGCTTCCCGTTGGAGCTAAAGAACCTCCCGTCCTTCTGACCAGGTATAGGGTTGCTTCCCCTTAACGTGTCATGGGCTTGACTGCTCTCTTCGCCACCAACAGACGGTAAGATTGACGTGCTGCCGTTGTTGCTATCGATCGCTGATATTGCATTGGACCCATACATCTGAGTCAGTTGTTCCTGTTAAAGCAGATTTTTTGTTAAAGCCACCACCACTAAATTACGAAATCAGACACAAGATATTCATCTAAACTTGTTTCCTTATTTAGGTTGCAAACTAACTTATGGGCAGTCACACAGATAATTGCCAAGGATTTTCAAGTTTCGAAAACAATAGTATTCTTTTAAAGAGGCCCAGGGATATGAGTTCAATCCATGCATTCGAACAGGTGAGGTCCACCTGACACTCATACAGGTGATCGGTGCCATGGCAACTTGCCCAAGGAAGATGAAAGACCACCCAAAAAAATTAGGCATGATCCAATATATATCCACCGTTCAAAATGTGGTCAAAGGAGAAAAAAATTTAATGCATCAGAATGTGGGGCAGTACCCAAACTTTGACCACCGAAAAACTTCTTAATTTTTTTTTTTAGATCACATGCCACATGGCACGTGATCTCAAAACGGGTGCTGTTTTGGGATCATGTGCCATGTGGCATGTGATCTGGGGTTCAAATGCATGGGTTCATCCATGCATGCGAACCCATATGCCCTTTTCCCTCTTTTAAAATCAAGGAGGAAATATAAAGGATCTTGAAAGATTTAAACTGGCATCGGTGAAAGAAGATGAGGTAAGGACTTGACGGAAGTGTAAATGAAAATTGTGAAATGGAAGCAGGGTTAACCGAATCCCTCGCCACCCCAGTAAATTCGAATCGGTACGTAGCAATCTGGTTTGCAGTTCGTTTCGGTTTGGTCTGACCCGCGAATCAGTTCACCAACCAGTTCAGTCGTAATAATTTATTACGACTGGTTCAGGTATAATGTATGAAATTTTAAATTTTTCTTACGTTGTTAACAGAATTTGAACATTGGCCACTTGCTTTCAAAGGAAAGGCTTAAACCAACAAGCCAACAGTTACTTGTTTGTTTTAAAATAGAATATTATTCTATATATTTAATATTTTTACAAACCGGGTTCGCTCGACAGTGGTGAGCTATGAACTGTGAACCCGAATTCAAACTGGATGAACCAGCAAATCGGGTATCAATGATTGGAAGTAGACCAAGAAAGGGAAATAAATCAATAAATATTAACAAAGTATCACTAAATCAACAGAAAAATAATTAGAGTACTTGGAATGAAACTAAAAAAGCACGATTGGTAAAGATAATGAAAAGAAAAGTATTATAACCAATTCATCTACCTATATACCGTATAGGTTTGGATTTGAGAATTGAGAAAGAGCATTTTATAAGAATAAAGGGGCTATTCGGAATTGTAGTATCAGAGACCATTAAACATATTAATCATTTTATAAAACTTTGAGAGAGTGGTGTTTAAGATATGAATCAAATATTTTTCACAACTAATTTTGGTTTATGTCAAAAACATTAAAAACTGAAATCATATTTTTGTTGAGACAACTTATGGAAAAGTTTAAAGAGAGGAGCAAAACGTTGCATGATATTTTATTGATTTGGAGAAGGCATACAATATGATGTTGAGGCAAATAATCTAGTGAATGCCAAGTAAATGATATGTTGGAAAAATAATTTTAAAAGGTCTAACTGTTTGCAAAACAAAGACTGGTGGTGATGATGATGATCAGAAAAGGGGTATGACTAGTGATCCATAGGGAACACCAGAGAATCTATGCTGGTTTAGTAACCTACGCATTGGTCTTCGCTAGGTGGTCGGTAATCCTTTCATGGAAATGAGAGATTGATATAGAACGCCTACCTTAGGCTATTTTTTACCAAATCTGGCTGGAAAGGAGTAAACGAATTTTCAAAAATAAATATCAAACTCTTAAATTTGTTGAAAATGTGATTTCCGATTATTTATGTTAGGGGTGTGTTTCTTTTATGTTGGTGGCGTGTTTCTGGATCTCTGGAGACGTGCTAATAGCCATCGAATATCCTTCTAGAGTGGGAATAAATTAGGACCCATATAGAGTCCTTATTTTCATCTTCTTGAGTCCAGTTCTGTTGGTCTTGCACATCTTTGTTTTCTTTGTTGATTTGTATTTTTCTCTGTACTTTTTGGTGGAGCAGCTCACTCTAACTGCTAAACGTGACTTAAAAAAATGGAAAATGGGGATTATTTCCAAAGTGATAGATTTCAATTTTTTTTTTTTCGATTGGTAACAAGAAATTCAATAAAAGAAACGAAAAAACATTACAGTACAAGATCGAAAGGGTAGCGATGAGCTAAGCCGAGAAAACACAAAAAAAAATACTCACTCCCCAAAACCACTTCCCCGAGAAGCAGCCTGAAACCAGGGATGGGAAGCCTTTCCCTAGCGGAAGGATTAGTGATTATAAAGCAGGTTCTCCCATATCTTCAAAAAAGTACGCCCTCTCCCTTTTTATCAGCTGGCCAAGGGTCAGCATTCTGCCCTTAGAGACTCCAACTGAAAATTTTGAGTTTTGGAGGAATTTTGACGTCCCAAATTTTGTCCATATCTGACAAGTAAAGGGGTTGCCTGCAAAGGAAACTATAAAACGACTTCACCGTGAAAAATCCCTTGGGAGGTTCGGTCCAAAATCCAGATGTCTCTGTTGGCCCTATTTCTCTCAGCGGAGTTCAGAGTTTCAATAAGCGTATCCAACTCCTCGCACTCATCATCTTTCAAATTTCTTCTAGGGCGAATGTTCCAGCTAAGCTCTTCGTCATGGTACTCCACAAGATCCCCAATCTTTGCTTGCAGATTAGTGGTGATCTGGAAGATTCACGGGAAATCCTCCTTCAGACTCTTAAAATTCACCCACTTGTCCTCCCAAAAGTTGATTCTATTCCAGACCCCCAAATGAATTATTTATGGAAATCACGGGGAACCAACTTACCCCTTTCCACCACCCCGAATCATTTCTACCATCCATACTCATACCTAACCATTTGCACTCCTCCCATACTTGTTAGAGACAACCTGCCACAATAAGCTCTCCTCCTTTTTTCTTCTTTATCCTTCTCATCACCCACCCTCCACAACCAATTCCCGAGCAAAGCTCTATTCATCTGATCCAACCTCCTAATCCACAGACCACTCTTCTTTCTTAGAAAAATAACATACATTTCAGTTAATGAGATGTAACTTTTTCGCTTTGACTTCCCCCATCAATAAGAAATCGTGCACAATTTTCTCCTATTGTTTAATAACTTTAATTGAAGCGATAAACAGACATGTAGTAGAGTGGAAAAGGTGAATTTAATTAGAGTTAGCCAGCTTTACTCAACATTTTGCTTTTCCATAGTCTCGCTCTCCCAGTTGCAGCTCTAACCCTAACTGACGGGGACACCGACATCGTAGACATCGGATATGAACCTTTTCGCGTGTACCGACGTCGGAAGAAGCGGAATGAAAATCAAAACTAGGCGAGAGAGGACATTCTGGAAACCGCAAGGAGAAGGGCCGCAGCAAGCCCTCGCTCGAGCGGGCCCAGTGGCGAAAATTTTCTTTTATTTGTTTTTTTTTTAGTCTTTTATTATTTTAGAACTCTTTTAGTGCGAATTTTATTTCGTTTAGGGTTTTCTTAGCCTATATAAAGGCCTTGTAAACACTCTATTAAGGAGATTATTGATTATGAATGAAAAGAGATTTTGCTTATGTGTGCTTGAGATGAGCCTCTACGAAGAGTGAATCTTCTTCCCGAGAAGGGTTTGGTGCGAAGCCAAGGGTGTGAAGCCTACAATTCTATCTACCTCTTTTATCTTTGTTTGCGTGATTCTACAACCCTAAATCGACCATCTTCTTGTGAAATTCTAAACCCTAAATTTCTCTAAATCCTTGAATCGATCCGATTCAACAACCGTAGAGCCCAGTGGAGTTATTAAACCTTCCGCACCTGATATTCAGAGAAAATCAGTGATCCCATCATTGAATCGTGAGCACCCTAATCTGGAAAAAAACCTAGAGTTCTATCTCTATGATCGATCTGCGCTGCAACCTAACGGATTTAGCGCTCGGACTGAACCCTGCCCGAATTATACGTGATTCTCCCAAGGAATACTACGAAACCCTGAGGTATTCGTTATATTTTGCAAGTTTCATTGTTTAGTTTAATTCCAATTTAATTTCGGCAAAATCAATCATATCATTCACGTAGTTTAGGATACCGTCATGCGTCACTAACTTTAATTGAAGCGCTAATTAGGGTTAGGATGAGAAAATATCCCATCCTCTCGCTCCCCCAGTCGCAGCTCTAACCCTAACCCTAAATACCCAATCCGGCGACCTTGTCCGCCCGACCTACAATATCTCTGGCGATATCAGTTCTTCCGACGTAGACTTTGGTGATCACTATTTGGGGATTTGGGGTTCTCTCTCTCTCTCTCTCCCCTCTACCAAAGCAATATCAAGTTCTGATTTTTGAAACCATGTACACTTTTTAAAGCTTTTTTCTTTACTTCTGGTTGATATGGTTGATAGGTTCACATTTTTCACTTTTATGTTTGTTTTTTTTCCTACATCCGAGTCTTCGTGGGGTTTGGATCTGTGGTAGGATTTCATTGACATGGTGGGTCTCTGTTTATACTTTGATGCTCTTGTTGTGATCATGATCTGGATTTTTAAATGACTTTGTGGTTATAGCAGCTGATCAATGTATGTTTCTGTGTTTTTTGGGTGTTGAATCATTCATTTAGTTGTTAAAATCTGATTTTGTAGGCGGATGGGTTTGTAATCCCGCCTCATTGTGGAAAGATTGCATCTTGATCAGATAGGCATGATTTTTAGTAATTGCTCCAATAATACTGCTAAAACCCCCTAAAAAATACTCCTGAATTTCTCACAAATTTTCTCCGAATTTTCACCAAATTGCCCCGACTTGACCCCTAGCCAAATTACTGCTGAATCCCGACTTTGTGACGAGGAATGGAGCGCGAGGCCAAAAACATTTAGCCAAACTCCATGGCCACCTGTTGTAAGTGGGTGTACATATCATACCCTCTCCAGCTACAGCACTCCAACACGTCATCCCAAGCATATTTTCTCTTTCTGCATATCTTCAGAGCCTCATCAGCACAATCCTCCGGGAATCTTTGGAGAAAATGTTAAGATGGTACTCGTAAAATGTTTTTGTTGAATAGAAATGATATTGGGGTCCCAATGATTGCAGAAACACCTACCCAAATTTTGTGATATATATTAAGCTTGATACCATAAATATCCTCATTAACATCAAACAACAAATTGAGACTATCAACAGGAGCCATAAATTCTCCAGTTGATGGTTCAGACGTGGTCCCCAATTTTGTTGTGATATCCAGTGAAAGTCCGATCATGGAGTTCATCCCTAACAGGAGTCCAAGGAGCAAAAAGCTGGGGGGGCACATGATGTTTGAAAGGGGCTGGTATAGATTTTGAAACGCCACCATCTCCAGTGGGCCCTTGGCCCTCCGTGCTGGGCACCAATAAACTATTTCACTGCTGGGACCACGAGTTTGACAAATATAAAAGTCAGCCCCTTTAAAAAATTTCTCAGCCATTTGACATCTGTCAACGTCTTTAACTTGTTGCTTCGATAGGAGTGGTTGACCGCGATGTCTAACTCCCTCAGGAGCTCCACCATCCCCCTACGCACCACCGTCCCACTGCTCCTGTGGGCTGCAATAATACCAGTGGCATTCGATCCACCGGGTAAAATTGATGTTCCGAAAAACTTTACATAACCAATCCCAGCCTCTAACCACCACTGGACGCTTGAAGATCATTCCGCCGCTACTGTCTCTCATATTCTCTTCAGAGACAAGTTGCTAACAGCAGGCCTTAACAACAACTATTCTAATGATTGGGATAGATTTCACTATATGGCTCTACAAAACAGTAAAATAGTGGATTTGAGGATGATATCTCAAACAAGTTTGGTACAGGGTGGGCAAAGTAGAGACTAGTGAGTGGTGTGCTGTGTAATCAATGGTAGTCACTTCAATCAAAATGGTGTCTTCTAACAAGACAATATGATTGGCATTACTGTACGATGCATAGCGTTGGGGTTACAAATAAGCAACAAGAAGACAAAGTACAAGCAATCGAGATGTGTATGCTAAGGTATATGTGTTGGTTAACAAGAAAGGATAGAATTGGTAATGAATATTTAAGAGAAAGTTTAGGGTCAGCCCTGATACAACTAGGAAATCAAGGAATGCCATCTAAGATGCCAATGAATGTCCGAAGACTGAAATCAGCCCCTGAATGAAGCATTTCTAGGATACAAACACCAAAATGAAGGGAAGACCAATAGACTGTAAGGAAAGTAGTGGGATGTGACATCAAGGTTTGTGGAATGACATAATTTAGCCCTAAACGAAATGGGTGAAGAAATAGAAATCACAAAGCCAACCCCAAATCGATGGAACTAGGCAAAGATGATGGCATATAAAATCAATAGCCTGAAATTACTTGTAACTTCCCTGATTTTATATTTTGCAGGTCTCATATTTGGGTTCCTATGACTAAAGTGGCAAAGAATGCTACATGAGAGAGAGGATAGTGTTCCAAAGACTTCTGACAATTGAAAAAATAACTGAAACCATAGCATAATGGGGGACATTAGATGGGACAAGCAAATGAGAGAAAATAAGATAAAGATAAAAGAGAAAAGGGCAGTAGTTAACCATTATCGATTTGTTTTCAGATGTGAGCTTTTCACAGTCTTCAGCAAGCCGTTGCAGCTCATTCCTAAGCGTCCGATTCTCATTGCTCAATGTTTCCACCTTGGCTGCTAATTCTTCACACTCTGCCTGGTAAAATCAAGAAGCAAAACATATACTTAGGTTTCATGCATATCTCAAATCTAGATGGAGAATCAGCATTAGACGTGATAGCAAATTTTAAAATGAAATAAATAATGATTTTAAAAGGCCATCAATATCTTCAAGGAGTAATTTTCTAAAAATTTTGGATAAAAACTACATGAACCACAAAAACATTGTCACATAGGCAGGCATCTCATCATGCAATATTAGGAAAAATATGCTCCATGGAGAGAGATTCACTATGTATGTGACTATGATAATATGACAAAATATTCTTGTTCGTATTCATATAACCGTAAAAGCATATAAGGAAGCTTTAAAAATTGCTTCAACATTGCAATAATAGGAAAGATTGAAGACCCAGGTCAAGCTCCATGACAACCTATAAGAAGAAACAGGGTTTGCCTTCAAGCAACAATGGATATTCCCTTTAGATCCAGACGAGTGAAGATATTCCGATTCTTTCAGAAGACCCAAATGAGCATCTTTTTAATACTTGATCCATCAATTTGGGAAGTTTGTGATTGATGAAGGAGAGAAGATTAGGTGCAAATTTTGTTAAGAGGCATTCGTGTATAACTAAATCAAAATTCATTTATCGAAGCTACCTCATTGGGATGTGTGTCCATTCCCTTCAAACCTGATTTGGTTTATATTTATGGCATTAATTGCTATAGGGAGATGGACGCGAAAAAGAAAACGAAGCTATCCTCTCTTATGTTGCCATCTGCGGCTGGGGGCAGTTCTTCAGGGTCAATTACAAGTGCAATTTGTATTTCCAAACCAGTTGAAACTCCACGAAGACAAGAGATAACTCCTTTAATAAAAAAGATGATGATACAACCATCAGATGCTTAAGGGTGCACAGTAAAATCAAATGCTTCGATAGATAAACGAAAAAGGTCACACATAAATTTGTTGGCATCTTGTCGAAAAGGGACTATTTGATTTCACTATTTGGAAGAAAAAAAGATTCCAACTACATTGCAAACTTCATTTCATCTAGTATTGAAGAGGCCCGGCCAGATAATGTCATACAATTTATATCTAACAATGCTTCAAACTACATTTCAGTGGGGTTCATTATTAAAGCAAGATTTCCAAGCATTCAAAATTTCTTATGCCAGCTCATTTCTTGGATCTCATCTTAGATGAAATAGATGAGCTTCCCAAGGTAAAGCCCATCTTAAGAGAGTGCACGACAAGAGGTAAAGTTCTACAAATTCCATGTTCTAGATTTTTGATGTAATAGCATATTATAGATAAAATTAAAACCGCCAGGGGCAACTAGATTTGAAATACAGTTTCTTTGTTTGCAAATATGTTGTTAAAGAAGAACAAGCATTACAATTTATAATCGCTTCAGCTAAATGGAAAGCTTTGCCTCAAGGCAAAATGAAAGAAGTAATGAATACTACACAGGAAAGCACATTATCAGAAAGTAAGAAAAGAATTGTGTACTATTGAACCTCTGATTAAGAGTGTTGAGGACGGTGGATGGGGATTTCTCCACTATAACCTATATATATGAAACTATAAATAGGGCAAAAGAATCGATTAAAGATTTATAAAGGTAACATTGACAAGTTTATGCCTTATTGAATGATCATAAATGAGAGGTTGAACATATAATATGCCTTGATGTTATAGTTGTTAATGCCATCATATCATGAATTATTGCCTAACATTTTTTGTCAATGGTTAGACACTTTATAGCATGTAAAGTTTTGTTTTGAAACATGTAATAACATGGTTTGAAAACCCGAAAATTTGACTCAACTCGAAAATCAACTGGATAGAGTTAACTTCAAGAATCGAATAAAACTCGACTCACTCCGACCCAGTAATGTAGTATATATTTAAAACTTAAAATACATATTTTATATAAATATAAAAATATTTTTAGAAGTAAAAATAGAAAAAAAAAACATACATTAAAAAGAGGGAAAAACAGATAATAATCACTAGATTGATCGGAATCATGTGATTCACAGACCTCATAATAATAATAATAATAATAATAACAAACCTGTGCCTTTTCTTCTTTGTTTTTCCCTTCTTCCTTCCCTCATTTGTTCATTTTATAATGAGCGAGGAAGAGAGCTCCATAAGATAGGGTTTGTAAAAGCTTATCATCCCACAAAAATATTTTATATATTAGGTTAGTTTATGAACCATGGTTGCATCATACTAGGGAAATCTCAACTTGACAAATAATCTAGCAACTACACTCGAAATCTCAGCAAGTCGAGTAACTTGGCCGAGGTACTACTTGAAATATATTTTTCAGAATTTTTAATCTTATTTTTTTAATTTAATTTGAGCTTATTTTTTCCTAATTTCCTCTTGTCGGCTTATTCCGAACTCAAACTTAGTGACTATGGTTCTATGGAGTCAGCTAAAGGGAATTAAATTAAGTTCATGATTCCCTGGTGTATTAGGTGTCACTTCAATGTAGTTAGAATCAATGCAACAACAACTGTTTAAAGTTGACCAACAACACGAAGATTTCTAAGACATGGAGGTTGTCTAACTACCTTTACTGACAAAAGTATATGTCGTCTAATATATAAAAGACCACAATTTTGAGTATGCTAGACGTTCCTATTCTTAGCTGAGTGGGTGGACACCTTCCAAAACTCCATTCAAAGACTTCTGCATGGGCAAAAATATGATCAAATACCAGTTTACGTTGGTTTGTTTTCTAAAATAATTTCAAATACCCCCACCCCTCTATTTGGTTTGGTTGTCTCATAGTGATTTTAGGATCTTTATTGTGGGCAAGGTGGAATACTTAGATCCTCTGTGACCCCCAATTGAACTGGACTATTCCACAAACTAAAACTCTTTAAAACATGGACTCCATAAATGGAGCACAGAGTTTGGAATATTAACGGAAAACATCCGCTCTATTGAGTCAAAGATTGCTATGCTTTATGCCAGGGTAGGGAACTCCTGATACTCTCTCTGAGAAAGAGTCACTAATGGTGATGCCTGAGATGACTGCACTGGGGAGGTGGCTGTTGAACCGGAATGGGTGTTTGAGGGCCCGAATCATCCTCAGCAACATAAGCTCAGCCAGTCTAAGTGTTTGAGAACTTTGTCTTACCAACCAAATCCCAACATGTCTCTTCCAGGTGTCCTTTTCTTCCACAGTGGGTACATTAAGTTTTGCTTTCTCATCTCTCAAGAGACCACCTCTGCCACCACGTCCACGAGAATCAGAAGGTAGGAAGCGTAGCGCTCAAGGGTCGAGAGGGATACATCCATAAAGCGTATATGAGTCTCCTCTCGCTGGAGAAGAGAGAATACAGTACCAACTACCAAGGGGCCGCCCCTCTCTGCCAAGTAAACTTGCATTTATATGCTAAAACTGGGAATTGACCCCTCTAAGGAGGCAAAAAATCAGCACACCGAGTCTTTAGGGCACAAGCATCATATTCCTTTCTTCTTGTAGTGGCTTAACTCATCCCACATACCTCTCAACTGTGTATAGAAGTCTCAATAGACTTCTCCCCCTGACGCATCTGACTGATTTTCTCAGTAAGAGCAAAAGCTTTTGCATGGTCACATTTCTAAGAGTATGCCTCACTAATGGCAACCCACAACTCCCTAGCAGATCAGGCATACATGACTGAACTACTAATTTCTGGCTGCACTGAACGCAACAACCATGTCATCACTTCCATGGTATCACATCTCCAATCCCCATATTTTTCATCCATTGGGGTTGGTCTCTTAATGGTTCCATTAAGTAGCCCATGTTTCCACTTCGCACATAAAAACAATTCTGCAGACCAAGACCAACCCAGATAGTTGGTCCCATTAAACTTCACGGTGGTAATTTGAAGTCCATGCGACCCCTCCATACGGCTGCCATAGAAGTCTGTCTCTTCTATTTTATCAAACACCAAAAGAACAAAGAAACACACTCCAATGAACAAATAGCAGCAACACAACAGAGGTTATTCCAACCTTTAGAGACAACAAGGCCTGACAGCCCGACGGAGTCATTGTTGTCTACACAAGCAGCATTTCCATTGATACTATGATCAAACGAAAGGCACTAGAAATTATATGTCATTGTACACACAGTGACACAATGTCCATATATTTGATGACCTGGAACTTTACCCGTCACACAAAAACCAAAAACACCTTACAGAAAAATTAGAATTCAACTAAATTTTAAGTAGCCATGATTGGAGGTAAGAGGGGAGATTCTAGTCAATTACATACAGATATTTCTCTCTGTATCAATCACACGACACCACTGGCCTCAGATAACCGTGAACCAGACAGTGAGCGAGAATTTGTGAAAATCAATAAAACTCTGCCCAAACTTCAACAAAACAAAAAAAAACAAAAAGATTGTTACTCTACAGAAGATTCCGGTCCAGGGAGATGCAGCTTCAATTCTTGATGGGGTGATTCTGTGAAATGACGAGAAACAAATCTCCTAGAGAAAATCCTTCATATATGAGCAAACCAAGCTTCAAATCAGGTGAGTCCCTTCATTAAAGATGAAGAACTAATTCCGATCAAAACCCCACCCAAATCTGGTCAATCAGAGATCAAAATTTTGACCATGCTAGCATTAGAGAGACATCAGCCTGATGTCAGAAGACAGCAGGCAATGATGACGTTAGCAATCCACGATGAATTTTTTCGGGGTCAGCCCTACTATAATATCAAGTTGAATTTAATGGTGAGGCTAATTAAGGTTAGGGTTACAAGGAGGAGGAGTTATTGTTATCTCAGACCCTTCTATTATTAGAATTAATATCATTGTACAATATCTCACGTAAATATACCCAAAATAAGGAAATCCAACTACTACGCACACACCCAATATAACTGTATACACACTAACATGCCTACCATATATTCTAACAAGTTCTTGGTTGCTTCCACTCTTTATATGCACTCTTCATAAACATCATTGGACCGGTTAGGGAGACTATCATCTCCCTCCCCAATCATGTACATGGTAGGTTTGATCCAGTTCTTATCTACCTTTATCAAACGGAGCAATGAACACAAAAGACTGCATTTGTTAACATTGAGATGTAAATTAATTACAAGAGGTGGTCTCCTTATATAGAGGAGTCACTTACATTTACTAAGGACACCTCAAACATAACTAATGACACTCACTCACTTTTATGTGGACACTACGCTCCATACTTAACACTATTGCTTCCTACACACCATACATATATTACTATCTCCAACACTTCCCCTCGAGTTGGATCATCCATGGCATGGATGTCCCCTGACTTCATACGATCAACAACCAAAAGTATCCAAAAATCAATTATCAACATGGTGCAACTACTTGCACTCACCAACAGTTTCGTGCACTACCGCACTCAAGTGGCCATGCGATACACATCACAGTCCCTTAACAACTTGGTGCAACACTGCACTCAAGCGGCCATGTGGTACAAACCATGGTTCAAAATTCCGGCCAATAACTTCAGTTATCTGCAAAAACGCATTGGTTTCGTTCTAGACCGAAACGAAACCGAGAACCGAAGTCATCAGTTCCTTTTGTATGTAATTGAAGTTTTCGGCCGAAATTTCGGTTCAAAATTTTGGTTTCGGTTCAGCCCATGGGTCAAAATATCATCCAATACGTATCGGTTTTGGACCTTGGCGGTACGATACAATGCCTTTGTATCGTACCCCCTGAAAAGCACACAAATTATCGTCCGATACTGGCAATTTATCGCCCATATCGGACGATAACTTCAAATTATCGAACGATAATTTGAAATTATCGTCCGGTAATTTGAAGAAAACTAACCCAAAAAAATCAAATTATCGTCCGATACGGACGATAATTTGACTGTATCGTCCGTATCGGACAATACATTGAAATTATCGTCCGATAATTTCGAGATTTCAAGTGTGGGGCCCAGCCACTTAAAGGGACGGGTTTGGGGCTTTTTTTAGCCGAAAACTCCTTTCTTCCTCTCATTTTTTTCCTCCTTCTCAAGCACTTCTCCTTCTCAAGCCCTTCTTCTTCCTCTTTACTTCTTAGCCACCGGAAAGCTCGGGATCGCCGCCAAATCACCGAAGAACGCGGAGAAGGTACGTGTTTTACCATTTTAAGTCATTTTATCTTCATTTCTTACATTATAAGAGTTAAAATTTCAAGATCTACATTTAAATATGGTAGATCTACCCTTGAATTTCAATATCTACCTATAAAATTTAAAGATCTACCCTCTAAAATCAAGATCTACCATTAAAATGTCAAGATCTACCCTTAAATTATTTATAAAATTAAAATAAGAAATATTAAGAAAATAATTAAAATAAAGTAGTTAAAAATATTTAATTATTTAATTATTAATACATTTTTTAAGCCTTTTCTATACCCTTAAATTATTTATAAAATTAAAATAAGAAATATTAAGAAAATAATTAAAATAAAGTAGTTAAAAACATTTAATTATTTAATTATTAATGCATTTTTTAAGCCTTTTCTATATTTAATTATGTAATTGATGTGTCACACATGTGACATATACCCATTGCCACATGTCACACATCAATTACGCATGTGTCACATGTGTCGCAACACATGTAATTTATGTGTCAGAATCTTCACATGTGACACATACCCTATGTGACATCAATTACACATGTGTCGCATGTGGCATGGGTTATATGGCACATCTGATACATCAATTACACATGTCACACATACCCCATCATGCATGTAACACATCAATTACACATGTGTCGCAATACATGTAATTGATGTGTCACATGTGTTACACATGTGACACATACCCCATGAGACATCAATTACACATGTATCACATGTGTCGCATGTGGCATGGGATATGTGACACATCAATTACACATGTCACACATACCCCATGATGGACACATCAATTTGATAATAATTATGGGGTTTATGTGTGGCACAATCCCCATGACACATGTAATTGATGTGTCACATGTGGCATGGGGTATGTGACATAGGTGTCGCGACACACATAATTAATGTCACATACTCACATGCATCACACATATAACACATACCCCATGACACATCAATTACACATGTGTCGCATGTGTCATGGGGTATGTGAGTATGTGACACATCAATTACACATGTCACACTGATATCCCATGATGCATGTGACACATGTGTATTTCAAATAAATATAATTTTCAAACAAATACAATTTTCAAATATTTTAAAAATTAGAATAATATGATTTTCTAATGTAATTTTAAAAATTAGAATAATATGATTTTCTAATTTTAAAAATTAGAATAATATTTGATTATTTTTTAAAAATTAGAATAATATCAACTAAATACTATTTTCAAATGTAATCTAAAATTTTTAAAACTTTCAATATTTTTAGAATAATAAAAAATAAATATGGTTAAATATAATCTAATATTTTAAAAATAAGAATAATATCAAATAAATTTTCAAAAATTAGAATAATATCAAATAAATTTGGTAAAATATAATCTAATATTTTAAAAATAAGAATAACATCAAATAAATTTTTAAATATTAGAATAATATCAAATAAATTTGGTAAAATATAATCTAATATTTTAAAAATTAGAATAACATCAAATAAATTTTCAAATATTAGAATAATCAAATAAATTTCGTAACATATAATCTAATAATAATATGAAATAAATTTTCAAATGTCATATAAAATTTTTAAAAATTAGAATAATATAAAATAAATTTTATTTTCAAGTGTAATCTAAATGTTTTAATTTAATACAATCGTTTGCTCATTCATGCAGGTGAAATAAATAAATATGGTACGATCATCAAATCCAGCCTGGCAATACGGCACAACAATAGATGGTGATAGACTCCGAATACAATGCAAGCTTTGTAGGAAAAAATTACTGGGAGGAGGAATCACACAGTTGAAGGAGCATTTGGCTCACGTGAAGGGAGAGACAAAAGGGTGTCCTAGTGTGCCCAACGAGGTGAAAGAAGATGTCAGAGCCAATTTACAGGCGGCTAAGGGAAAGGAAAAAGCAGAAGTCGACCAAAATAAAGAAATATATGAGAGAATAAGGAGGGGAGATCCAGAGTTTCCTGTACCTGGACCTGGACCTGGGGATGATGAGGATGAGGATGTTGTGATAGCTAGAATCATGAGGGACAGTGCTAGAGAAGCACGACAGCAACAAGATCAAGAAGAAACCGAATATCGGTTTCGATCCAGCTTGAGGGGCCCATTCATGCCTTCTGCTGGTGGTGGATCTAGTCATAGGCCACATGTTGTTGATGATGATGGGGATATTCATGAGACTGTCGGGTTGCGCAGGTCAGCATCAATGAGGGAAACCAGACCGTCTACTACAGGTCGTACTACATGCCCCATGGATCCGTTCATATATCGGACAGAAAGCTTCAAGCAAAGTAAATTGAGTACAATTTCACTGAAAAATAGGGGAAGAGGCTTAAAAAATCGATTGCAAAGTTCATGATATACAATCACATTCCGAGTCAAGTTGTGGAGTCGCCGTACTTCAAAAGTATAATTGATATAAGTGTGAAAGCTGGTCCAGGAGTCAAAAAGCCTTCTGCATACGAGGTATTTGGGCCCTTATTAAATGTTGAGTACAAGGAGATAGAAGCTTATGTGAACTATTTTGAGAAAGTATGGGATGAGAGAGGTTGCACAATTATGTGCGATGGATGGACCGGTTCCACAAGGAAGAGTTTGATCAACTTTTTAGTCTACTGCGATGTCGGGACAGTATTTCTAAAATCAGTTGATGCTTCTAAACATGCGAAGACGGCTGATTACCTCTTTCATCTAATGGATAAAATAGTTGAAGATGTTGGAAAGCATCGGATTGTGCAGGTGGTAACAGACAATGCTGCCAATTACAAAGCTGCGGGAAGACAGTTAATGTTGAAGAGTCGTCACTTGTACTGGACTCCGTGTGCCGCTCATTGCGTGGACCTCATTCTTGAGGATTTGAAAAAGAGAAGCAAGGCACAGGCAATTATTCAAAAGAGAAAAACAATTACTTCATGCCTAAACAACAATGACAAGTTGGGGAATTTGATAAGAGACTTCACCAAGAACGAGCTGCCCCGGCCTGCGATTACACGATTTGCTACACAAATTGTAGCCCTACAGAGCTTGGCTAAATATAGGCGTGAGATGAAAAGCATGGTCAACTCCAAAGAATGGAGAAAACATGAGTTAGAACTCCCACGAGCAAAGAAACCCGCTTGCAATGAAGTTGCTAACCTGATCTACAGCCCCCAGTTTTGGGCAAATGTTGACCACCTGATTGCCGTTACTACCCCGTTGGTTCAAGTATTAAGATTGGTAGATGGTGATGAGAAACCAACGATGAGATATGTTTACGAGTCGATGGATAAAGCAAAATTGGCTATTATAATCAAATGCCCTACAAAATATAACGATATTGGGCGATCATCGACAAGAGTGGGATGCACAATTCTATCAGTACTTGCATGCCGCAGGTATAACATGCTAACTGCTTATGTAGTGATTTTTATTTGTTTATTA
Source organism: Chloranthus sessilifolius (assembly GCA_021018995.1). Classification (NCBI taxonomy): domain Eukaryota; kingdom Viridiplantae; phylum Streptophyta; class Magnoliopsida; order Chloranthales; family Chloranthaceae; genus Chloranthus; species Chloranthus sessilifolius. The sequence goes on from CM037584.1 coordinate 1,515,125, forward strand.
TTTTTCATATTATTCATTGTTTTCATATATTGATGAGATTGTTCATATTTGATGTATAGCACACTACTTGAATCCGGCCTTCCAATATACGCGACGCTTCGAGTTAAGTGAGGCCGAGGAAGTGTACAGCGGTTTGCTTAATATAATCCAACGAATGCTCCCTAAGTTGGCCGACCAAGGTCAAGCCATCAGAGATGTGAGTAATCATACCTTATGACTAAAAAGTCAAATGTCATATGAACATTATATTGATATGTGGGTTATTGCATTCCATCTTTGTAGATTGACATGTTTCGTAAGAGACATGGGTCATTTGGGACCCCGTTGGCGCAATCTCAAATCAAGTATGATAAACCCGCTGATTGGTGGATGCATTATAAAGGTAATGGCCCAATATTAAGGCGAGTTGCAATGAGGGTTTTATCGCAAACATGTTCCTCGTCCAACTGTGAGCGAAATTGGAGCATCTTCTCTCTCATTCATACAAAGACAAGGAATAGGCTAACTATGGAATGATTGGAAAAGTTAGTCTACTGCCACTACAATATGCGATTAAGGGTCAGAAATATGGAGGTGACCAATCGTGGTAAGCAATTATACGAAGTCTTAGTTCATACAATTTTTATTTGATCTAATTGATGAGGTATATACTAATTCACTTATCGTATTCTACCTTATAGATAGTGAATATTTTGATCCCATCCAGTTGGATTATATATTCACGGAGGATGACCCTTTGAATCAGTGAATCGAAGAGAGAAGAGCCAGTGTTGGATACTAAGAGCAATGCATGGCTGAATAATGTTGAAAGAGTAGCGGAGGAGCAGGCTTCCCAACCACCGAGGCGAAAAAAAAGATTGAATCGTCATTCAGTTGTTGGATCTGATGACGAAACGCAATCCGGTAGTCATAATGACGATGATGGGGGTGATGATGGAGGCGATGAAACCCACGCTGGCACTAGTGGTGGAGCGGATGATGTTGATCCTTATTCTTATGGAGGTATTGTCGCATGGGATGATGAGCCGGTAACAATGTATGGCACTCCTACATTTAGAGGTGGAGGGATTGAAGGAAGAGGAGCGTCAGAATCTTACCAAACACTACCACCACCACCACAAGGTCCACAAGATGATGTGGGTTATATGACTTCTAGCTTCGGGGAATTTAGTTTGTAAAATACCGAAAATTCAGCAACCAGTAACCCATACTATCGGCCTCAACCAACCTATCCCAGGTCATATGACTTCGTTAGTCAAATTTTTGGAGGACCAACTTTTACCTATTACACTGAGCCACATTCGTCGCTAATGCCTCAGTTTCAAGGGGGCACATATGATCATGGGTATCAATATGGCCAACATTATAGGAAAAGCTCGCGCACAGATGATGATGATCACGAGGGCCAAGAACCACCACGAAATTCAATGTGGCTTTGAAGTAAGTTTTTCATGTACAATATACATTTTAATTTTGATCATGAATCATGTACAATGAAATTTAGGTTATGCGTTATGAAATATGCTTCAAATTAAGGGTTAAATAAATTTTTAAAAAAGTTAAAATAAATAGAAAATCATTAAATTTATTTTGCTTGATTTTTTAGAATTTTTTGAGATTTTTTAGAAAAAAAAAATATCAATGAATCAAACCGATACATTCAATGTATCGCCGATACATTGAATGTATCGGCCGATACCTGGTACGTATCGTCCTAGAGGTTAGGACGATACGTACCGGAAAACCGGTATTTTGATCCTTGGTCCAGCCCAAAACCGAAACGAATTCCAAAAATTTTATCCTTGGTACACACTATGGTGCAAATAAACGTTGTTCTTGGAACCATCCAATTGACTCTGGCTTATCAATGACCTAAAATACAATATAGATGGTTTTGAGAGTATACAACCACAACAAAAACCCATAAAAGTAGTTGTACCAGGGACACCAATCACCACCAATAGCAGCCAACACATCTCAATCTATGGCACATCCATGATTTCACGGATCTTAGGGCAGCAAGCAGCACGGATTTATGAGCAGACATAACAGTAGTCTTCATGGATCTCAAGACAGCATATCAATCATAAAATATCCAACAATAGATACTATGCACGTTAGTGTGCAAGAAACCCAAAAAAGTGACATGAAATCTACTCAAGCATTTCACTAAACACTTATTGGGCACATGGATCAAAATCTTGGCCGAAATTTAGGGCACATGGATCAAAATCTTGGCCGAAATTTCAAAATTTTGGCCGAGATGACTCGATTTCGGCCCCCACCGAAACGAGAAATTGGAAATTTTCGGGTGGGACCAAAACATTCAAAATCCCGACCGATAATTTCAAATCATTGGCTGAGAATTTGATTTTTTTCAATTTCTTGGACGATAATTTGAAATTGTCGGCCGAGATTTTGATTTTTTGATTTTTTTATTTTTTTAAGGTCTTTTGCTTCGAATTTTTTTTTGTTCCCACATTTACCCGAATTTCATTCCTTTACACTTAATTTATTTTTTATTTTTCTCCTCTCCTCTCTCCTTCCATAGCTTGACCAGATTTCACAAGATATTGTCGAATCTTGACGAAATCTAGTCATATTGTACCGTAACTTACCGAATCTCGTCGGATTTTGACGAATTCTTGCCGGACTTTGATGGATTCTCTCCCAAAGTTACCGTAACTTACCGAATATCATCGGATTTCTCTATATCTAGTCGTATCTCGCCGAATCTTCCCAAATTTAGTCGGATCTTGTCGAATCTTGCCAGATTTCGTCAAATATTGTCGATATCTTGCCGGATTTAGTCTCAATAGTTCAAATACGTCTTCTAATAATGTGAAAAAGTTAAAAAAAATAAAATTCGGCAAAGTTCGAAGCAAATTTCCGAAAATTACCGAAAATTTGACCAATTTACGGTTCGAGTGGTGAACAAAACCAAAACCGAGATTTTAATCCATGATTGGGCATTTTTTAATAAGTTGTCTTTTTTCTTTCTTCTGCAATGGCTGCTACAACAGTCATTTTCTTCTTTTCTCCGCACTTTATCTTTTCTTCTTTTTGTTTATTCTTTCCTCATATTTCTTCATTTTTTTGTTCTTCCTTGGCTACTATAATAACCTCTACTTCATCCCCTTTTTTTTATATGTTCGCTACACAACAGCCCACCTTTTTTTCTTGTCTTCAATGGCTGCTACACAGCAGTCTCTTCTTCTTTTCTCTTCTCCCTTTATTCCCCACCTAAAAAAAGATCAAAATGACAAGAAACATGGAGAGGGAAGACAACTCAAATAAAATATATTATAGATGGTTGCGATGACACCAAATTTGAACCTTTGATGGAGGTAAAAGGGTATTGGAGAAACCCTAAACTAAACGGACGCGTGAAACTAACCCGCTCTGATACCCTGTTAAAGTAAATATACTTCTAATCTAACAAGGATGAGAAACAAAGAGATAAGAAAGATAAGAGATATCGATTGAGGGTTTATTAGAGAAAGAGGAAGGAGAGAGCAATGACCACAAAAGACTACATTGTTAATATTGAGATGTAAATAAATTACAAAAGACTACATTGTTAATATTGAGATGTAAAATGACAGTCACTTACTTTATGTGGATATTCTACTCCATACTTAACACTATTGCTTCCTACATACCATACATATATTACCATCTCCAACACAATATACTACCCAATTAGAGTAGAATGGAGCAGGGACATATGTATCAAGGGAAGGGGGTTTTACCATCTCCAACACAATATACTACCCAATTACAGCAAAATGGAGCAGGGACATATGTATCAAGGGAAGGGGGATACCTTCATAGGAGAGACAGGGCCCAAACTCGCAATGTTTGTGCTAACCAGGTAGCCACCTTTTACTTAATCTCACTCTTTCTACAATCTCTCTCCTCACTCTCTTCCTGATGATCACTACTCTTCCATTTTCTCTCTTGCAAGTTTGATCTCTAATGGGTCCACCAATCTAGGTGTCGTAGCACTATTTATCCATTTATTGAACCACAAACTTACCTCCATTCCTTCTGAGTCCATCAATTGCCAACTCCAATTCTCATTCACATTCCCCTCACTTCCTCGCTCTCCACCCTTGCATTTTGAAACTCCATCGCTACCCCTTCTCCAATTTCATCTCCCTCCAACCTTGTTTCTAAATTCATTAGTCTTCACATCCTTTCCCGACCTTCTCTCCACTCTTTCCCAATCATCTCCAACTACTTCACCCTGATTTGCATTAAACCCCATCATGCTACGAACACTCATTCTGTTCTGATAAATGGTTGGGGCCAGCGGATGGATTATTTCAGCTGTCCTTGTTAAAAAGTTTAGAGAACTTACATTTCCAACGTAAAGCACACCATCCAAAAGTAATACAGACAAAACTCAAATATATTCACAGCTCTTAGACCAGTATTATCATGAGTTACCAATGTAGATGGCTGCCAGAGTTTAGTAGAAGAGACATTGTGGTTGACTTCATTTCTGAGGGGTGGCTGGTTTGCAGATAAAACGTCCCGCAATTCAGCACCTACAATATAATGGTATTGGTCCAAATTCCCCCAACTATAGTGTCTCTCGTCCAGCTAGAAGCTCATGATCCTCTTTCCATCGTGAGCTCATCAATCTATCTCCGTCGAGAGCTCATCCACTATAGCATAGAATGACTAACATCTACAATGTTCTCTTATAAATCCCGAGGGTGAGAAGTGATAGAATTAAATTTCTCAACAAATCAAGCATTTGTTTCCTCTGTATCAGAAACAGACGTCCCCAGTGGAAATTTTTCTCATTTAGCTATCTTTTGATCATTGGCTGGATGGCCGAAAGTTTCTACAACTCTTGAAAATGATGACATGTTGGCAGTCTTCATAATCTCAGGGAGATGCATTGGATGACACGCAAAAACAAGTTGAGAAGGAACCAGGGAGGAAAGCTTTTCCGCGTGGGATTGAGTGGTGAGAGTTGGGAAGTTGATTGGTATAGGGTGGGCAACGAATGGGTAGAGACTCATAGGTTGGGCAATCCATACGAGAACCACCAAGGAACCGTGAGCATTCACTTTCCGTGACGTATCATAATCTTGTTGATCCACTTATTAAAACCGAGGATGAAGGACTCAACCAAAATGCTAACATCCCCACCATTTATTTCATGTATTTTACGGTCCAGATCCACCGTCCGATCCCTTCTCCAACACAGAGCCACAATAACTATAATGATCGCCCGCAACTTTTTTCTTTTTTGACACAACGGTGCCACGTGTCCCAAAATTTGTTTGAATTTTCAAACCCACGACCATCCTGCATTTCATCACTGCCTCCCATGTATTATGACCCAACGTTTCCTGACTAGCCAGTTTGCTCAGTTCGAATTCAGGTTTGTAATTCGCAGTTCGCTATGACCAAGCAAACCTGTTCGGTAGGACGAGTTTTGAAAAAAAAATGTTTTAACAATTTTAAACTTAACTATTATTTATGTATAAAATATTAGCTATACAATATATAAAATAATATATGCACATATTACAGAAGCTAAACGTTGGAGCGCTGGCAAAGTAAATTATGTTTAAACTTTAGCCTGTTGGTACAAGATTCAAATCATCTTACATGCTTTTTGCATCAAATATTTTTTTTTAAATGACTGTGTAGGCCAGTTCGCCCATCTTAAGTGAACGGAAGCAAATCGAACTGCGACCCGGTTCGCGATTTGCAGGGTTACCTAGCAAATTAGGAAACCCTGTTCTGACCCGTTGCCGACATCTGACCTTGTTTTTTTTTCATTTTCCCGTACTTAATCCCTTTTATTACACGAAGGGGATTATGACCACCGCATGGATGACAGTGATCAACACCTCTGCTCCATGTCCCCACTACTTTACTTCCATTATCTCCTCTTTTAAACTCGTTCCTCTCCATACGACTTCCTCACCATTCCCGATTCCAATGTTCTAAAAAATATGAACATCCAACCTTTGAAAGGTATCAAATCCTTCTTTTTCCTCTTATCTTCTGCCTTCCTTTTTTCTCAGCCTTACCTAGATCGACCCAACTGTTCTTACTCCCATCCTTCTCTTGTCCACTACAAATCGACATATCTCCATTTTCCATGACAAAAATCTCAACGCCCACATCCCCACTTCTATATATACTACCCATTTGCTAAACACCAGTCCCCTTCAACCAACACGGATAAACTTCCCCATATGCTTTAATTGTAACCCATCTCCAAATCGGATTCCAGTGCCCCACCGCCAGTGTTACCTGGACACGTGGCACGGGTGTCAAGTGTCAAGGTGCCGATAGATGTTTGGCACGCCAATTTAAAAAAATTCCAATACGGCGGCACAGCCTTAAGAAGAATAAAATAATAAAGATTGAAGGGAAATATTAGAGAATCAATTTAGATATGTAATGAAAAGATTCGTAGTATATGTCGTGAATCTAAATAAAAGAATATTATAGTATAAAATCATTTTCAACGACCCAAACCTAAATAAAAGTACATTATAGTATTAAAACTATGAGCGTTTTAAGAGTGATATTTGGTTTTTCATATATGTCTAGAAGTTTCGTGCTGTTTGAGGGGTGTCCAAGTGTCGGCACGTGTGCCAAGTGCCTCCAAGTGTCGGCACGGCAAAAATCCCAAAAGTAGAAGTGTCAAGGTAGCACTGCCCACCGCAACTCTCATGCGGACACAATCAACATTTTCCATATTATGTCTGCTACACACCTCCAACAACCCCTTACATGTATTGCTGATCTGTTTGAGGCAATGGTCCTCCCACAAATGAAAGGGAAATCCGCTCACTCTGAGCCAAATCCCAATTTTGTAGGAGGCAATTCAATACAGTTAACAGTTTCTGACCACGTGTGATCCGTGTCATTCCTCTCCCAAAGTTTTTCGGTCTCTTTCTACATGCTTCCACCGCAGAAAGCATCCATTGCAAATCGAAATTATTTTACTCAAGATCGATCACCCGACAAACCCATTGCCCAAATTTTAACCTCAGCTACATCCATCTCCCAGTCGGACAAAGCAACAAACACTGCAATTACTAAGGTTATGCCTGCAAACCTTCATCTCCTCGATCACAGGTTCCGCATTTTCCCCATGCTGGAACTCCTCCTAACCAGTCAGTTTCCTCCTATTCAATAGTACTTGATCCTAGTCTCTTCTAGACTCCTTGGTCTGCAGATTGGCTCCTCTAAAATTTTGATCACCCAAATTATTAGAGTTTAAGCCTTTAAATTTCCTTCTAGCAATCTTCCACCCATTTTTTACATCCCTCACCTGAATTGGTGGTAAGCTAATGAGGGTCGCTTTGTAAGATAGATTCTTTCTCCTCCATATCGGTCTCCGATAAATCTTTATGAACCCAAAGTTGAGGTTGTAGCATTTTAGGCATAACTGATATGTCCAATTTTATTACATATTTCTCCTTTAAACTATCTTTAGTTGCTAGTTAATTTGATATAAAATTGCACTAATTAAACTCTTTGGTGATTATTGTAGGAATTCCAAAAGAATTGCTAAATTGGATTGCAAATACCAATTTCCAAGATCAACAAAGTCAAAGAAATATATGGAAGAGATTGGTCAAGATAAAGAGAAGAAAATTTAAGGAACTTTCAGATAAGGAAGTCATTTTGGAAGGCAGGTTTGATAGAAAAAATAAAAAAGGTTTTTATGAGAGATTACACACTCGTAAATTTGAGAGATTTTGGGAAGGGATATTTTAGAATATTTGATTCATTCAATCAAACTTGATGTATTTAGTAAGTGTGGCACACAAAATTCAAAAAGAGAAAGGTGAGAGAAAAAAGAATCAATCAATCAAGGTTTTAATATTGGAAAGTGTGGTAGTAAATTTTATAAAAAGGAAAGCTCACATGAAGATTGAGAAAGTCAAAATCTCAAAGAATTCAAGTGGAAAAAGATCAACAAGACTAAAGAAGGAAAGAACGAGCATTTGCAACTCTATATAAACACTTCACCACTCATTCTAGAGAACAAACCTTTGAAGTTCAAGCTTTCTACAAGCATAGATCTCTCTCACCTCTAGTTCTTTTTAATATCTAGTTTTAGCTTTAGTTGAGTAATTTATTTAATTTTAGTTTTTATTTCATGCCTTTTTATTTTCAAATAGATTGTTAAGGAAAATGAAAGCTTTGGCCTAATTCTCAGTAGGAACCTCTTGTAATTTCTTTTTAATTAATGCATTGTTCTTATTTATTTATTTATTTTATGTTCGTGTCTTTTCAATTCAAGTAAAATGTTAAGGGGAAGGAGGCTTAAGCCAAGTTTTCCATAGGTTGATGTAATTTTTTTACTTTATATCATTTAATTTTTGCTCTTTATTTTATTCACTTTATTTTTCTAGTTCTAGCTAATTAGAACAAAGATTTAAATTGACAAAGTTGAGTTGAGAGAGAGATCAAGAAGAGGAAGATTGACACCCTTCTAAATTTGAACCTTTCATTCAATTCAATATGATCAAGAGCATAATGAAGACCATTGCAAGGATTATGGATTGCTATATCCATACATCAAAGTTAAGATGAAGCACCCTAACTTAATTTTTTATGGAGTTTTAATTTGAAATTTTTATGATCCATTGTTTTAGTGATCATTTTCTACTTCATGCCTTAGAATGCTAATGATTTTAAAGTCAATTGTAAGAATATCTAGTATGATTAGATATGAGAATGACCAAAAACATATCGGATTCATTCAAGAGAAATAGGAAACTTTAGTAATCTCAATTTTTGTCCGACCAAGAGAACTTTTAGATTTACGTGGTGATTTGTCCAAAAAAGAAGATTGCCTTTGTAGAATTTAAATACTTTTAATTGGATCAAGATTATCGGTGTCAAGATTTTATATCTTAATTGCTAATTCAATGGGCAATAAAAAGGGATTTTAAAAGGACATTAGAAAGAAAGTTAGGTGTGGATTCTAAACTTTGATGTCATTTCTTAATAGAATTTTTCTCCAAGTTATCTAATTTTTAAGTTTATTTTCCGTTTACACAGTTTTCATTTCCATAGACAAACTCTGAGGGATTGACACTCACAATACTTACCCGTTGTTATACATTGATTTGTATACTTGCGAGTTTTAGCTTGAATTCCAAAAAATTTAAAAGTATTTAAATGAAGTGATTTTTGAGTTTATTTTGTAATTGAATTTTCGACAACAATAACCAATCTCCAATATGCAATACAAGCTTCAGCATTTGGCCCCCCCATTAGTTCCCCTTTTTTCATCAACATGTTTCCCCGGACGTTGTCGCTTAATCGGCTGTCCTCAATTCCAGCGGGGAACTTTGTTACAAGCATGGAACATCTCAAGTGGTCCTCAAAATAAAAACAAGCCCAGATTTTCCAGTGAGGTTTCAGGAAAAGGTAAAGGCAAACAAACAGACAGAGGGAACGTTCAGAGGCGACCGTAGAGAATTAGGATATCTGGTATGGGTCAAAATTCAATCATTAGAGAAAATAACATAAAAAAAATAAAATCATTAATCCATATGGAAGATCTGGTATGGGTCAAAAATCAATCATTAATCTATATAGCAGATTCATATTGTTATCAAACAAAAAGTTCACACAAGCTTCCTACACTAGTTTACTATCTATTAACTAACTGAACGTTGGGTCATGGAGATGATATTTAAGCATGGATAAGACACTAGCTAATTTTAATTGACCACAAATATAAATTTCAGATTGCTAAGTAAAAAAAGAAAAATCTATTAGCAGCAAAGCATGGTGGAATAGGGATGAAGCAACAAAGATGTGATATAAGTTTAATGGACTAAAAGACAACTGGGGGGTTATCTAATAAAAAACAAAGGTCACTCAAGTTTCCTATGCTAGTTTATTGTTGGTTAATTGTTTGGAAGAAACTTCCAATAACAAGCAGTGGGCTATGGACATGACATCGTAGTCACAAAGTCGGGAGTCAGCAATAAATCGGCAAGGGTCTAAGTCGGAAAAAATCGGCAAAAATCAGTCAAAGGTGGAAAAATCGTGGAAAATAAATATATATATATATATATATATATATATATATATATATATATAACTTTTAATAAATATATCATAATATATTGCAAGTTAAAAATATTGATTTTAATGAAAAACATAGTAGTCGTAAAGGTTTTTTTATGAACAAAATAGTATAGAACCTGAAGACTAATTTTCCCTCTAAGTATAAATGAATAAAATAATAAGAAGAACAACAAAAAATCGGACATCACAAACATCACCGATAATCGGCCAAGTCGCCGACTCGGCCGATTAATTAGCGATGTAGTAGGGATGGCTCTTTTCAAATGTTTTGAAAAAGTCGGAGACTTTATTGACATGGACGCATGTAAAGGACACAAGAACCAATTTTGATTGACCACAAATATAAATTTCAGATTGACCATAACGAAAGCGATATAAATTTAATGATAGCAAAGCATGGGGAAGAGAAATGCATGAAGGTACAAGAGGGTGTTTTAATGCAATAATGTAAATACCAATTCATAAATGGCCAAGATATGCACGAGATAGCCGCTTTTAACCCCCTCGGCATTTAATTTTCAAAGACCGAACGAATAGTCAATCAATCACATAGGCACACATTCCCTAGATTACCAAAATGTTTCAAAACTGACCAAACAGTTGAGGGTTTAGGGTCTTGAAATGTCTTGCATTCCAGCTTTAACTATTCAAAAGGGTGTGCAGAGCATACCTGCTTGCGCATTCTCGACCTCCTAGCTGATTCCCGATTGGATTGCTTCCTCCTTTGTCTCTTAAGCTCACGTTCATCCTAGCAATGAAGTAAATATAATATGTAAATCATTACAAAACATATTAAGTGGAGAATATCAAGTTCAATATCCATGGGTCAAAATCTCGTCCGATACTGGTACGTATCGGATAATAAATTGATATTTTCAATGTACCGGAAAATACATTGATATAACGATACATTGAATCGGACGATTTCATTCAATGCATTGTCCGAGATTTTGAAAAAGTGGGTACCCCATAAGTGAGTGTATCATCCAAAATCTCGAATGATATTATTGTTCAATATTTCAAAAAAACTGTTCGATACATTGACTCAATGTATTAGCCGGTACGACCATCTAGGAGGCCTGGACATTACTTATGGAATTTCCGAGATTTTGACCCAGGTCGATATCTTCCTAGAAAATGTGTAGTTCCCTCTTAACAACAAAAAGAAAAGATGATGCAAATTGTGTTGAAGTTTAGTCCAACATCCGGTAAATTATAGCCTTGTCTCTCCCCTTATAGTATCCTGGGCTCCTCCACTCATAGCCAATTGGTTTTGGATGGATATGCAAATTTATCATGGTATCAGAGTAGGCCCTTCTCCACTCAACGTCACCCAGTTCAATTATCCACGTGATTTGGCTCAGCCCCACCAACACGTGCGGAGGTGTGTTGAAGTTTAATCCCATATCGGGTAAATTACAGCTTTGTCTCTCCCCTTATAATATCCTAGGCCCCTCCACTCATAGCCAATTGGTTTTGAGATGGAGACCCAAATTTATAAAATTGCAACTCCAAAAACAATTAGGATCAAAAAAGCTTTACCTGAATCCACATGTGTTCAGGCATACCCCCTTCACGGCCAACTACAGTGCCAGGAAATACCGCTGGTGAGACACCAGCTGTATTAGCTCTAGGTTTCATAGGACCAGTAGAGGAAGCGTTCCAGAGGTCCATCCCAATATTCAAATTGGTTGCCGGGACAGGTACCACGGGATTCCCCGGCAATGAAACTGGAAGTTTCATGGCAGGTTGCCCTCTCGCACTAAAAGATGATTCAACAGCTCCACCACCATAGTTGTTGTTTTGTGCACTTGCTCCTGAACAATTTCTCAAATTTTAATCTTATAAAATTAATTAAGGGTCCGTTTGATAACTTGGAACATCTCTTGGAAGTGAATTAGCAATTCCATGCTCACTTCCTTGGAATTGAATTCCCCTGGAAATGGCACTACTATTGTTTGATTATGCTGTGTAGGAAGTGAATTCCCTAGAATTGCAATTCTGTTGTTTGATTACATTCTTGGGGAAACAAATTCATGCGGAATTGCAAAATGGAATTTTTGGCAAATGCAAATAAAAGAAAAAACAGAATTTTGAGATACTCCATTCCAATTATTTCGTAATAATTTTGCCCATGGAATTGGCACTTCAGCCGATTTATGCATGGAATTGAAGATTAGCCACGATGGAATTGGCACTTCAGCCGATTTATGCATGGAATTGAAGATTAACCACGATAGAATTGGTGCATGGAATTGAAGATTAGCCACGATGGAATTGGCACTTCAGCCGATTTATGCATGGAATTGAAGATTAACCACGATGGAATTGGTGCATTAAGTGAATTCCAAATGTGGATCCACACCAATTCACTTCCACACAACAAACTATCAAACAAAAAACGTCAAATTGGCAATTCAATTCCACACTAGAATTGCCACTTCCATGTTATCAAAACAGAACCTTAAGAAAAAGGAGAGCCTATGAGTATAAAATGTTAATAATACCATCTGCAAGCATTTGGTCGAAACTCCTCTTCCTAGTTGCATTGTATTCCTGAAAACAAATTTATGATCCAAGTGACATTATAAAACACATTAAACTTCAATGAGCTTTAAAACAAAATGAATGCAATGAAAAAAGTTTTGAAAACTCAAGGCTCGATTCACATTCTAGGTTTGACTCGTCAGATTCAATTGAAAACCCAGTTGAGTACAAAATTCAAATCATCTAGCCAGGGAAGTTTTATAATTTCAGAGTTCAGATTCAGTACTGAAACCCCAGCCAGCAAAATAAATTGTTCAGCTGATCTCCATTTGATCAAAGTTTTCAACGCTACAGCAAAGCAGGAAAATATCAAAGTAAAACATGTACTTGTTGGTTAGTATTCTCATCACTTGCATCTGATGAGCCCTCACTTCCACTTTCGCCACTGTTCACCATCACAGCAAACATAGTTGACTTTTTAGGCACATAAAGAAAATGCAAGTGTAAAAAGAATCATCGAAATCCACATTTTACGAAATCTATCGAGGATAAAATGACATAAATAAATTTAAAGCTAAACTACCTTGAGGTGCCATCATTTGCAGAACCTGATGCTGCTTTTCCACCATCAGCAGACTTCCCACTGACGACAGCCACATTTCCTGTAGTTCCCTTAGGCTTCTTCTTTGATCCCCGGTCTTTTCCATCTGAAGCCTTTCCTTCTGTCTCTGTAGTCGTCATTAGATTTCCCTGGGCCTATGTGAGAATTATAGAGTACAAGTAAGCATACTCACAAATGTCTCCGACTTTTTTAAAAAATCGGAAAACTCGGCGACTTGCAGTCATCCTGACTTTATCGCCAATTAATCGGCCAAGTCGCGACTCAACCGATTAATTGGCGATGTTTGTGATGTGGTCCGATTTTTTTCTTTTTTTGTCACTTATACAGTTATACTTAAAGGGGAAAAAAAAACTTTAGGTTTTGTATTATTTTGTTCCGTTTATTCATAAAAAGCCTTTAGCTTTTGCTTTTTTTGTTCATTAAAATCATTTTTTGTATCTTTAAATTTATTTATTTTTTTCTGAATTTTTTTATTTTCCCTTATTTTTTCCGACTGTGACCGACTTTAATTGATTAGTGTACTTACAAACTTAGCCAAAAGGCATTTTTCAAATCCTTAATTTCAAGAAAAGAATAACATATGCCATTTTTTATCCATACAAAGATCATTTAGCATTCATGTATAGAAAATGGAACCGACTCTCCTGGAAAATCATTTAAACACCAAAACGGTATTTGAATGATTGTATACCATCAATGGTTTAAGATGTGGTAATTCACACCGTCCAAGTGATAGATCGTAGATTGAAAGGCAATAGGCCCAAAAAATCACATTTTTTTATAGTTTTGAACCATCTGATCTGTGCACTCTACCACCAACCGTTGTGCTTAGTTTTAATGGCTGATATTAAAGTTCGCCAATCGGATGGTTCATACCCACTTATGAGCATGATTCTTTCGCTAAAACATTTTCTAATGATAGATTGCTACCTGGGCAATTTAAGGGCATGATTCTTTGGCTAAAACATTTTCTATTGATGAATTGCTACTTGGGAAATTTAGATTGATCATAAATGTGCGCCACATGTCATAATAGTAAGCCACACTCAATGGGTGAGATCAAAACTTCTAATTTAATGGTGGAAGACCGTTTAAACACCATTTGGTGTTTAAATGTCGGTCAGGAGCCAGTATACCATAGAAAATTTAGGGACATGAATACCAATACCTACAAACAAGTAAATCGAAAATAACAAAAAGGAGGTTCAATTACCGCAGTCATGGATGGATGAGCGTAAAATCCCCCATGAGGATAGATTGCTGGATAAGGAAGTGGAGCCCCATATGGTGGCATTAAATGCTGAAATCACCAACAAACAAGAATCAGCAAAACCTTTTCATATCATATTTATAGCAGACTCAAAAAACTTCAGTCAGAAGTTTATCACCTGGCCTCCCCAGATGTAGGGAGGGGGTGTTGGTGACGTAGCAACAGGGGGGCTGAAAAAGGGAGGCGGAGTACTTCCACCACCATAGTATGCCTATTCAAGGTGCTGATCAGTTAGCTATTAAAATAATTCAGACCAAGCAACCTTGATAAACAAATCAACGAAACTGAATTCCATAACAAGGAACAAAAGCAACATAATTGTCATTAATAAACCTGCATAGGTGCCGGCCAATCGGAATATGAAGGAGTTGTTGGTGTTTCCTGTAGAAAGAATGGAGTAGTATGGAATCAAGAGTTCAAAGACAAACCTACATGCAGGCGCCGAAACACACTCAACTCATAACCACACTCACATGCATGAATGATAATATATATATATATATATATATATATATATATATATATAGAGAGAGAGAGAGAGAGAGAGAGAGACATAGAAAGTCACCTGAGCTGAAGCAATGGGCTTGGAAGGCTTAACCGGTGTACTCTCTTCTCCAGACCCCATTCTGCTTTGTTGCGCGTAAATTCAATACCTAAACTTACGTTAAACCTCTTACTAGGAGCTCTCCTAAAATACCAACAAGTTAAGAATAATATCAAACACTTGGGTCGGGTTCAGCATCCACTACTCAACTATAATATCAAATAATTCAAATGAGTAACCTAACTGTGTCAGACCCATGCCAAATTCTTCCTTTTCAATTATAAATCCCCTACCCATCCATATTCATGATGTAAAAGTGTTGTACTGGACATCATAGCTTAGAGCCTTAGTGACAATAATAACAAAATTAAACATAGAGCATATGACTGCAGAACAAGAGAGTCGCTTGTTTGAACTGAGTTCGGTGCCGTTTTATATAGAAAATTATAGAACACCATCTTTTGCTTACTAAAAAAGGGGGAAAAAAGACCGATAATTTTTTTTTTAAATGTACTCAAATATGCAATTAGTCTCCTAAAGAACTCAAGACATCAACTAGTCGATCGCTGCCAAATGAACCATCGACTAAGAATGATCGGACTAGAGCAGGCAGCCCCCCATGACCAGCTATTGGCATCATGCATTAATAAGATGTACCATACTAGTCACCCAAGCTCTTACAAAATCGTCTAAAGGTCATATCAATCATTGAAGATGTTCATGCAAGGCCCAATTAAAATCAATATTGTTTCATTATTCACAAGGGGTGTCTCAATGGACCAATGAAAGGAAGCTTATCCCTAAAAGTTCATTAAATTGAGCTTTTGCACTGATTCCATAAAAATTAGTAACCCTCATCACAAAATCTGCAAACATCACCTTATTAAAATGTTTAGGGGTTTTGTCTTGCTAATGAATTCCTCCTACAATTCCCATGCATATGGAGGAAACAGAAGCTTCATGGTTCATCCATATCACCAGATATTCTCAAAAGCTAACATGATTTATAACAGAAGAAAAGAATGCTGCAAACTTGGACAGAAGATTACATATCCAGGAAGTAATCCAAACGATTTTCCTTACAGAATTGAGATCAAATACTAAAGAACAGCTTTATCAATCATGAGTCCATGACTGCAAAGATTTTATGAGACATCTACTCATATTCTTCCATTTAATATAACTTTTGCATCACCAAAATAAGCGCCATCTTGACAACATATAATCTAGCCTTTCAACACTAGATGAATTATCTCAAACTGGACATCACTTTGTTGTCATTTGTTCACTATGTTTCACTTCTTCAATGTCCATGATATGAAACTGAGAAACTTATTTTTTAGGTGAAGTCTCACTCCTTGATCTTACAATTCTACTTTGAAGAAGGGAATGGAAGGGAATTTTATGATTCCTCCAGATATTATAATTAGGTCTATTGTCAAGTAATTCATCATCACAGCCTTCTTGCATCTATTTGAGGTCAGCTTTGCAAGCTCTACTTCTCCTCGTTTATGATCAACACTACGCTCTCTATAACTTTGCAATCCTTCATGTCCCTTCTCACTGCTTCCCTCCTGCTCTTCCTCTTCTTCAACTTCCTTGTGTTTGTAGTGTCTCAACCATTTGTAAAAGGTCTGCTTTTGGCCTCCGATGAACATATCCAAACCACTCAAGCAACATTCCACAGTTCTTTTATTTTATAGAGAAACTCACACATTTACTTTTATGTACTTGTTTCGAATTTTATCCATTCTTGTTTTACTCCACATCCATCTCAACATACTATCTCGGCCACATGTAATATATCTTTTTGTCTCTTTTTCGCAACCTAACATTTTGCATCATATAATATGGCAGGTCTAACCGTCATCTTTTAAAAACATCTCTTTCATTTAAGTGGAACTCTTGGGTCATACGGCTTGCTTGCCTCCATTGGATCCAACCTGCATTAATCCTATTTGCGCGTTCTCCTCAAATTCACCATCTAATTGTAAAGTAGAGCTTAAATAGAAAAATCTATGCCATGTGGCACTAAATGATTTTCTATTTTAACTATATCCTCCCCAGGGCTATCATGTACACTAAATTTGCACTCTATGTATTTCGTCTTCGTTCTACTAATTTTGAAACCTCGTGGTTCCAAGGATTTTCTCCATAAATCCAGCTTATTATCTATTTATTTCCTTGCTTGGGCAATTAATACTACAACATCTGCAAATAACATGCACCATGAAATCCCTTCTTGTATGTCTATGATTAGCGCATCCATGATAAGGACAAACAAATAAGGGCTCAAGGCAAATCCTTGATGCAACCTAACTCCAAGAGAGAACTTACTCATCTCTATACACGTAATTCTTAACTAGTTACCGCCCTCTCATACATGTCTTGGATGATCTCAATATATGAGCTAGGGATGCATTTCTTCTTCAAAGTTCACTATATTATCTGTCTCAGCACTGTATCATAAGCCTTCTCCAAATCAATAAATATCATATGCATTTATTTTTATTTTGACGGTAACGAGATTATATATATAAGTAAAAACAGGCTACAAAGAAGAACAAAAACTAGAGCGAAACAAAAGAAAAAAGAAGCGCACACCTTGGTGGGTAGTAAGGAACTACCCAAGGGAGGCAGCGCAAAGGAACCACAGAAAGAGAAAGAACTCCTCACCCCAAGGCCAGCAAGAGGGCAAAGATCGAAAAGTGGGTCGACACCGATTCCCGCCGGCTACCTGCAGAGGTCTTCCCAGATCGAGAGAAATTGAAGAAGCCCATCATTGAAGATCTCCATTCTGCTAGACTTCCAGCTGATATCAAGATCCCTGATATCCCAGATAACCATCGAGAAAGAATTAGCCTTTCGCCTGAAGATCCTATTGTTTCTTTCCAGCCAGATAGCCCAGAGGACCGCGTAACAAGTGAGGGGCCACAATTCTCCCCTCGGGTCGTCGAACTTCATTTCCCTCCACATTTCCATCATCTGCCCCAGCCCGCTTGAGCAGACCCACTCCACCTTGAATATCCTAAAGATCTTATTCCAAATGTACTTCGCAAACGGGCAGTGCAAGAACACATGGGCCGCCGACTCCGCCCCTCTCATGCACAGCATACATTTATTAATAATGGGTATGTTTCATCGAATGAGTTGATCTCTGGTGAGAATTATGTTTCTTGCAACCAGCCAGCCAGCCAAAGAATTTAATTTTCTGTGGAACTTTAGCCTTCCACGTGCCGGCCCAGACCTTGGTTATCTCAACCCTTTTGTCCCGTGCTTGGATGCAGTTATAAAAAGATTGCACCGAAAAAATCCCCTTGATGGAGTGCTTCCATAACCTCTTATCAACATTCGACTCATTCGGGGAGGTCTCCCGTAACAGCTCCATCAGGTTAGTGAACTCCTCCCTTTCCCAATCCCTCAGCAGACGCCTGATCGAGATGATCCAAGTAGTATTCCCATCATCTGTGCAAGTGAAAAATCTCACAACCTCCTCCTTCATATCACACAAGTTGTAGATCGTGGGGAATCTCTAAGATAGAGGTTGGTCCCCCAGCAACACATCCTTCCAGAATTTAATCCGTCGTCCATTACCCCAACTGAACTTGGTGCCATCGCGAACGTCTTGATAGGTACTAATAATGGCCTTCCACCAGTTAGATCCCCTTCTATTATTATTGGCGTTCTCGACTCCATTCCCATATTTCACAGTTACAATTTGATGCCACAAATTATTAACTTCCTTTTCCTCTCCCAATCTCCAAACCCATTTGGCAAGAAGGGCTTTATTCACAAGATTCAGATCTCTGATGCCGAGGCCCCCATAGTCTTTAGCTTCACAGCACTGATCCCATCTAACCAGAGCATCTTTTTCCGGTCCCCCGCCCCCTCCCACAGAAAGTTCCTAACAATTGTTTCCAGCTTCTTGGCGATACCAGCAGGGACCTCTTCTGAAATCTTTGAATAACCGTGTCC
Source organism: Chloranthus sessilifolius (assembly GCA_021018995.1). Lineage (NCBI taxonomy): Eukaryota > Viridiplantae > Streptophyta > Magnoliopsida > Chloranthales > Chloranthaceae > Chloranthus > Chloranthus sessilifolius. The sequence goes on from CM037584.1 coordinate 1,534,121, forward strand.
CATAACCTTAGCCTATTCCTGCCATAACCCAGAGGTATTCCAAGATAATTAAGAGGGAACCTATCAGCCTTGCAACCCACCCTTCTAGCAGCCCACTCGGTCTCCTCAAGAGGTATATTAATACTCGTTAAACTAGATTTATGCAGGTTAACTCTCTGCCCCGAGACGGCTTCAAAGATCTTTAGGATGTCCGTGGTGATCTCAAGTTCCCCCATCGCGAGCATTGCAGAACACAATAGTATCATCCGCGTACTATAGATGAGAGACGAGGAGTCCCGAATCAGCCGTTCTGAACCCTTTAACCAGATTTATCTCTCCCGCCTTTTTGAACAGATTATGAAGGGCCTCCCCAACACAGTTAAACAACATGGGGGAGATTGGGTCCCCTTGCCGAAGCCCTTGCCTGGTTCGAAGGTATTCGTGGGGGGTTCCATTAACCAGAACCGATAAATGAACCAACCCATAACAGCCTTTCATCCATTTTCTCCATTTACCTCCAAAGCCCATTCGCTAAAGAACGTACTCCAAAACTTCTCAGTTGACCTTATCGTAAGCTTTCTCCACGTCAACCTTGAAAGCCCAACCTTTGTCTTTACGGTCCTTGGCCAAATGAATGGTCTCCTCAACCGCGACGACAATATCCATCAGTTCCTAGAATGAAGGCACCTTGGACATTAGAGATGAGCTGCCCAATCACCTTCTTAAGTCGATTCGCCAGAACTTTCGCAATAATCTTGTAAGCGCAGCCAATTAAACTTATCGGCTTGTAATCAGTGATGGAGATGGACCACTCCCGTTTGGGGACCAGCGCGATGAACGACGAGTTCATACTCTTAGCCACTCTCCCGCTATCATGGAACTCGGAGATCATCGCCATGAAGTCGGCGCTAATAGTAGACCAGCAGGTTTGATAGAATTCCGCCGTAAACCCATCTGGCCCAGGCAATTTATTGGAGCCCAAACTTTTAACCACCTTATGTATCTCATCTTCATCAAACCTTCTTTCCAACTCTCTCGCCCAGGGGCCGGAGATAGCCTAGAAGGGAATGTCGTCCATCTTAGGTCTGATAACCTCCTCCGCGGAATAGAGCTGCTCGAAGTAAGAAGTAATTTTAGTAGGGATCAGATTTTTGTCCTCGTAAACCGCTCCCTCAATTTCAATAGCAGCAATATGGTTTCTTTTCCTTCTCCCATTCGCAACAAGATGGAAAAATTTATTATTTCCGTCCCCTTCACGCAACAAGATGGAAAAATTCATGTTTTTCCTTCTCTCTCTGAACTTCTCCATAAGTTGCCTCAATAGGAAAACACCTTTAGTTGTTAATTTTTCCGGCATAAATCCAAATTGGTTCACTGATATATTTGATTTTTATCTCAGTCCGTTTGCTACTATTTTTTGCCAAAACTTCATATTGTTGGTCATTACTTTAATGCCTCAATAGTTGGCACAGTTTTAGATATCTTCTTTGCTTTTATAAAAAGGGACCACAATGTTCTTCTTCCATTCCTTAGGCATTTTCTTCGCTTTTAGTAATTTATTGAAAATTTTAGTCAACCAATTTAGTTTGTTCTCTCCCAACACAATGCAAACTTCTATGGGCATTCCATCTTATCCGAATGTTTTTCTTCTCTTTATCTTTGCTAAGTATGCTTTTACTTCAACTTTCGATATTTCATTTAGTATCCCTTCTTCTTGGTCTACTTCATTCGCATATTCCATGTTTAATAAATCTTCAAAGTATTCTTGTTATCTATTTTTTATCTCATCCTATTTTACCAAGAACCTTTGATCTTCGTCTATAACACTCCTTAGTCCTTACATGATCAAGATCTCTAGTTTTATTTCCTTTAATCTTTGTAGGTATAAAGATTTTTATCACTCCTTTCATTCCTACCCTAGTGTATAAATTACTGTGCGCTTTATACTTAACTTTACTCATGACTTTCTTAGCTTTTCTTTTGGAGATTTCATATCGCTCAAGATCATCTGTAATTCTTGTTCTTTGTCATTCTTTAAAATACATCTCCTCGACCATTAGCTTTTGAATGTCTAAATTCCACTACCATGTTTCATTTTGTACAATCCTTAGCAAATCATTCAGCACCTCCTTAGCAAATCATTTAAGGCATCGCGCAATCTGTTCCCACATCTCATTTGGATCCCCTTCCCCCTACTATACTTCTCGGTCAGTTATTTTCTTTTTAAAGATTGTTATTTTGACTCCTTTTAATTCCCACCATTTAACTTTTGTGGTAACCTCGGCTCTTGATTAGAACATTCAAAACTACATACATATGTTGCATCATAAAGCTCTCACTTGGGATGACTTTGCAATCCTTACATTTTGCTCACTCTATTGTCAAGTAATTGTTCTATCTTGATTAGGTTTCTTACTGGATCAAAGAATTTAGGACGACATATTTCATGTGGGTAGCAAGAAGATATTGTACAAAGAGATGTGTTCGCTTGATCTCAATAATAGGAGTCCTATTTGCAATTAAGAACTTTATTTTCCCTAAAGGCCCCCCATGTCCAACTTGTAACAAACTCTAACTAGAGATGCCTCCAAATTAAACTCTTCCACACAACAAATTAGAGGGTTGAGTAGGTTCAAGTACACCACCAAGCTCTAAGAAACTATCACAACATGAAAATCATCATCATAGTCTTATCCCATCTATTTGGTGTTGGCTTGTGAATCTTATTTCTCCACTCGTTTCTGCTCAACACTAAGCTCTCCGTAACTTTTCAATCCTACATATCACACCTTAATGCTTACCTTCAGGTTTTCACTAGTCATCCACTCATCCTCTTCTCATGCTTCCTTGTGCATGTAACATCTCAATCCCTCACATAGGGCATATTTCTGACCTCCTATAGACATGTTCAAACCATCTCATACAACAATCTATAAGTTTCTCCTTCATAGGTGTCATTCTACAATTTCCTCTTATATCCTCATCTCTAATTATCCTTTCTTATTAATCCACTCATCCATCTTAATAGACATAGCTCAGCCTCATGTACTCTATCTTCTTGTCACTTTTTTGTACTCCACCCCATGAGAATGTAATACCTAATTTGAGACACTAAGTCATCCTCTTCTCCTACTTCCTTGTGCTTGTAACATCTCAATCCCTAGCACAAGAAATGTTTCTAAACTCCGATGGACATGTCCAAACTATCTCCACATTCTATAATTTTCTCCTTTATAGGTGTCACTCTCAAATTTCTTCTATATGCTCATTCCTAATTTTATCCTTTATTGTTAATCCACTCATCCATTTGAACAGTCGCATCTCAGAAACATGTACTCTATCATTTTGTCGTTTTTTGTTACTCCACCACATGAGAACCACATACCTAATTTGCGACACTACCAAACCAAACAACTTAGTTACCAAATGCTAGCTTTACCTGTTGTTTCAGAAGTCAGTAGGAAGAAGAGATTCTCCATTATGTGCAGAATGCCTACATCAAAATCAATGTTGAAGGCGATCAACTTGACTTGCTTGGAGGAAGACAAGCTCGTATCCAATTGTATTTTATTTTCAGGTTCTGACCTCAATGTTCAGTAGGTAAACTTTAACTAATAAAGGTCATGATTCATCTAGAATAAATTGGCTCCAACAGTGGCTCCTCTAGTTAAATGTTTAATATAGGTGAGAATGAGAAGTAGGTGTAACCAGAAAATTTAGAATCAGTATTGGCTTTGCAGAGAAAATCTTTATTTTATTTTAATTAAATTAATAATTAAGTAAACAATGTAATCTATTGATTTCCTATAATTCCCAATCTACCGAGTCTCGATTACTTTGTTAGGATCATGGCGTTCTCCTTCTGTAAATTGAATGAGATAAAGTGAAACCAATGACTCCGAATCAGATCCACGGGTCCACATCATGATTTACAAATAACCATTCAAATCTAACAAACATGTTTGTTGTAGCTAATTAACAAGTAAACAATGTGAATAAATCCACCGTCTCAATTTGCAACTTGTTCGCCAGGGCATAAAGCATGATTCATGACTCACGGCAACACGTATGATTAAGAAAACCAATTAGATCATCTACACTGATTCAATGAAACTATGCCTTCCCAAAAAGTCGATTCCACCATTCAAAAACTAAAATTATCACAAGAAATCAATCAACACAACAACAACAACAACAAAAATTATAAAAACAAAATCAAATCAAATAACTAGTTACAGAGCAAAATCCATCCGAGAAAAAACGAAAATATAGTTCAAAGAGCTCAATCCGCCTGAACACAATATCATTCAGAAACTGAAAGTAAAACAAGTAATCTGATCTTCTTAAAAACTCGAGGAACAGTGAAAATTAAAAATATGAAAAAATAGGGGAGGGGGAAGAGCAAAGAGAGAGAAAGAGGAAAATTAGAGAGAGAAACTGACCCTTTTCTTCGCGGCGTTACACGGAGGCGAAATAGTGAGGTGGAAGTCCAGGTAGGACGGACGAAGAGAGCTTTAGTTAGTCAGAGATGAACGGCTGAGAAGCCTCCCAGTCAGAGATGACTGGCTGCAAATAGTTAGGGCACGAATCCTACCTGTACGGACGAGGAAACTCAACTCAACGGCCAAATTAGAAAGAGGCGCTCTCTCTCTCTCTCTCGTTCCGATCTTCTCTCTCTAGAATCGGGGTACGTGCTACGTGTCTGCTCTTCTCCACGTTACATCTCGTGGCTTAGTCCTATAGGATGAAGGCCTCTTCCACCGCAGTTAGGGTTTCGCAGGTGCCACGTGGTGGAACAAACGCGATCCAGCTGTCTGTATTTTATTGGATAAAGTGGAGCTGGATCTGTGGGCCCATGACAGCCAATGGATAACTTAAATAATAGACAACTTAATGAATCTCGGTAGAATGGACCAGCCGTGCAGAAGTGATATGTCTACGCAGCAGATAAACGAGTATGTAGGGAGCAGGGATTTAAAGTGTGATGTATCGGCATATCGGCTGTATCCCAGCCTAATACGTATAGGTTATCACCTATCGGCCAAACCAACTGATATTTGAACACATTTTTATATACAAAAATTTGCAGAAAAAACCAATATGAACTAATATTGGATTTGTTTGATCCGATATTTGATCCCATAGAGAATTGGGGCCTTGGGGGTGACTCATGTCAGCCAATATTTATTGGATATGGCTGATATTTAAACCCATGGTAGAGATTTAATCCAAATATTCATTAGTCCGCTAAGAAGATAAGTTAGTTGTTGATCTTTTCTACTCTCCCAAAGAGAAACGCCAAAGAGAACTTAACTTATAAGTTAAAATCTTAACTTGAAAATTTTGCTTTAACCGCTCTCCAAAGGCTCTTGGATGCACTTGTAAAACATAGAAAATAGGGACATTTACAGGATCGATCCTATCAAATATACCTTTTCCGTTAGAGACCCTATTGTTTCACCTTTACCAAACCGACCCGCTCCAAGCCGAGCCAGTTCCAACTAGCACAAAAAGTCTCAAATACCCCTTCTTACACTTTTTATGGTTCTACATAATTTAAAATTTAAAATTTTTGTTTTTTTTATATTTACGCAATGTGAAGCAACATCTATGCCGTCTGATTTAAAGGCCACAATATAAAGATCGATGGTGGTAAAGATTGACAAGAAAAATGGCGATATCGCCACTTAAAGAAAAAAAAATCGCCTTTTTAAACAGTTTATATTGATTGTGTAGGCAATCTATATCGATTGTCTAGACAGTCTATGGGACAGCCAGATTTCCTAATCGCGAAACCCGGACCATCAGACCAACATTAAGGCCGATCCCCGAACGGAACACTTGGCACATACACACGCAAAGTGGAAACAAAGCGGAAACCATAGCTAATCAATTCTAAACATTATATGCAAAAAAGTAAATCTCTAATTCTATATCTCAAAAGCTCAAAAAAAAATTGCTCTAATCCCATGTAAAAACTAAAAACCCATGGGGAGAAGAACCGAGAAGAACCACCGGTGATGACTGACCATTACCGAAATATGGTTTGTAAAAGAAATATACATCTAATCCAATATATATCCAAACTCCTTACCTCGCCAAAATATTTATATATACAAACACCCATACTCTAAACCATTCATCAAAGTCGGACCTACCCGTGCTTTGCACAAATAAAACAATTCTCAGGATGGGGATCTGAGTCCTCCTCTAAAGGCACGCACTCGGAGTCCTCTCTATCCTAGTCCTCGGCACCTGTATCTTTGCCTGTACCTGTGACGTATAGTCAAGGAATGAGCTTCATCTAAGCTCAGAAGGAAAAACTAATAGCATGTGTATCTTAACAAAAGCATATATCTCATGACATGATTGAAAACATGATTTTTTCTTAAAGATAAACAATTTCAAAGATGACTGAATGAAACAAAGCATATTTTTTAAACCTGGAAAGCTAATCACATGACCTTCTACTGATTCACATAACACAAAAAGGAAACTTAAAGTGCTTCACTTAAATTATCCCTCGAGCATGTATAACATCGAGCCCCCTATGAAATACCCACCATCGTCGTTCCTATGAACCATGTACACATGGTGCTCAAGGTCCCAACAATGATGGATGCTTGTGTCAAACATAACTTTACCGTTGGCCGGTAGGATTCACAAATTCACAAAGGTTGTACAGGTATCCCGCCGACCTGGTCACGGATATCCCACCGCATCGGTCTTGGTTATACCGCCATGTCGGTCGAGTATTCACACGAAACCTTAAATCACAGTGCATAATTTATAATTTATCACCGTGTGATGTGATAATTATAACTAGGTTTCAAAACTTAAAACATATGTCTCACACACACTTATTACACAGTCCGAATGAGTCTTGAGAGACTCCACATGCTTATTACATTATAGAATTGAATCGTGAACGGTTCATTACAAAGTTCACACACTTATCTTGACATGATTTTTGAAACACACACACACATGCTTACCCATTTACAACTCAACGTATTCAAGGCAAACACATCATATCATAAAGCGCATGCTAAATATATCAAATGCACATGATAGAGAGATCTCTTTACCTCAACGAAGTCAAAAGGAAGTTCCTTAATCCGATTTAGACACTCACATGCATATGGCTACGCTCACACCTAAACACGTTCAATTTATAACCTATGTGTCATAAGTGATGTAAAACATGAAGACATAGAGCCTCCCCAACTTATTCGAAACAAATCAAAGCAAAACTCTGAGTCTAGCCAAACCGATTGATCGATTCCAAATTGATCGGTCGGTTTCTCCAAATCGTTCGATCGGTTTCCAAACCAATTGAACGGTTTAATCACTGAGAAACTAGACCTTTGCTCAAAATCGGTTTCTTCAATTCATTCAATCGGAATTAATTCTGATCGAACGGTTTTTTCATAATTCACATATCTTTCATCCTTTGACAAAACCGATTGAACGATCACTTATTTCGATCGAACGATTTTGTCAAACTCAGCACCTTCACGGGTCATTAACTTCTTTAACTTATTTTTCTTAATCACACATCTCCTAAACTTCTAATTTGTTCTCACAGACATATATAAAGATTAACATAGTTGAACAATACCACTTCCTATAGATTTCTTACCTTGAATCGATAGATCTTTTGATTCATGAGCTCGCACTCAGCTAGGGCTTTATAATTGGAGCCTCGGAGTCGCCGTGATCCCAATTCCGTAATCTCACACACCACTCCTAATTTCTCGCCCCCATTATCACATGCATTCAAAGATCACTTTCTCTCTCTCTCTCTCTCTCTCTCTCTTCTAATACACACTCTCTTAATAACTCTCCAACAGCCAAAGGTAAGAGAGTTTAATTCTCTCATATTTGTCTTTTGTACTTACAAGCTCAATTAGAGTGTTAAACACATACACTGTACCTCGGTGTACGTTACCTCATGAATGGTTCATACACCCATTCATCTTTTCTTTCCAAATCAAAAACTTAAGTCACTTGACTCACAATATTACTTTATCTTATTCGGTGCATGACTAGCCAAGCACGCACATCGAGATGTATTGTTCAAAGGTCCAAAATTTTCGGGTCTTTATATTCTCCCCACCTTAGAAATTTTCGTTCTCGAAAATTGACTAAGGGTTCCCCTGATTTCGTAGGGTTTCATCACTCCCTATGGAGTCACGTACACAAACCGAGGATTTCTAATAAGCAATTGGTTATCTCTGTTAGAGAATCCAATCCGTTAACGAGGACTCATCAAGTTATAATTTATGTAAAATGATAGTCATGACTAAACTCATTCCTATTCAACCATAAACACATTGCACAGATGAAAAAGTTAGCCCAACCATCGTACCTACACGAAAGCACATTCACAAGAGCATATTACGTAAAGAAAATCCTATGCAAATTCAAATATGTCGCAAAAGAAAAATTTGTCGTTCCATCCTATCCAAAAACTTCATCTACACCGTCAGGTGGCAACCATGCCACAATAGTTTTAAAGATGTTAAAGTAGCAATCATGCCACGATTTTTCTAAAGGACCTACGTCCCATTTCACCTGTTTTAAATTACAAAATTTTACAAATAAAACATCAAAACACCTTGTGAACATCCAAAAAGAAATTGTAACCCATAGATCATCACTCAAATCGCAGCATCACCGGGCTGATTCACATCTGCATCGTCCCCACCTGCACGAGAACTCGACGCTTCCGGAATCCACGCTTGCACCGCCTCCATACGTTGTAGGTAATCAGTCGGGTACATGAAGCGCATGGTCTCAGCATGTAAGGCATCGTAATAATATAGGTGGCGGTTCACCTGACGATTGTTCTCTTTCATCTGGCGCGTGTTCTCAGCCAACAGCACGTACACATCAGCAATTGTAGGCGTAGGAGCATCCGTGTGCGGTGGTGGCACACAGGCTTGAGTGCCTTCTTGGCGAGGTGGAGCGATGGCGATGTTGCTCTGGCCAGTGCACCCTGGTTGTTCTGGGTCAGGTGGGGCATCATGTGCGACATGGAGTTTGGGTGGTGCATGTACCTCTTCTTGTGGCCTGTTCTTCAACCGGTTATAAGTCTTGTTTCATTCCTTAATGGTATAGGGTTTCACGTTGCCAGTCAATTTCGGTTCATTCTTCCAAAAGGGTATAAGTCTCATTGCCCGCGTAGTCCTAAATCATGAGGGAAATGAGACGGGCATAAGGTATGTCATTAATAGGTTTTGCTGCCCCCTCGAACATTTTCCTCCGGGCGTATTTCATCCCCTCCAAAACGACTTGTGGTGCACTGAACCATCGACCATTAAACGTCGAAAATAAGGCCATTTGCATCTCCCCCACCCTCTCCGTCTTATGTCGTAACGGGTACAAATTACACTTGAATATTGTATCGAGCATCCATAGCTCCGGCAGTAAATTGACTCGCTTAATTGTTGTACCAGACCCCAGCCTGCCATGGGTCATTTGAGCAGCCACAACTTTATAGTCTACGGGTGCTAGAAAAGGTTCCGCCAATTCAATTTTATCACCAAACATTTCATATCATTCCAAGGCGTCGAAAACATCTGAATGGATGAACTCATAATTCCTATTGTCGATTTTGGTGCGAAGGGTATTCGTTTTCTGATTCTCATTCATATTCTGGTAAAATAACCTCACGAGACGAGGGTAGTAATACTCGTTGCAAGGTTGCAGTATGCCCCCTAAACCAGCCCTAGTAACATAGTCGAAAGCCCAATGTGTCTCATCACTCTTCGCAAATATCTTTTGGTCAATGACCCATTCGGGTTCAAAATCCTTGTCCGCCCACCACTCGTCGGGTTGTTCACGTCGTTGGGGTGGTGGCTGCAGCACAGATTGTTGTGGTGGTCGAGGAGTTGTTTGTTGGGGTTGTGAAGGTGGTTGGGAAGAAGAACCCGATTGTGTCGTGGGTTTCTTCGAAGTGATACTCGCCGTTGTTTGGCGGGTCTTGGGTGCCATTGCAAACACAACCAAGCAAAATAGGGCTAGGGTTTTTCCTTAAAACTAAGGGAAACTAGGGTAGAGCAAAGAGATTTCAAATTCAACATAGAGAAGCATAGGGTTTACCTTTTGAAGTCACTAGGCGTTATTCTAGTGAAGGTTTGAGCTCCAAAAGACTCCAAATCGAAGTCTGAAAATCTCCTAAGCCAAGCACAAGGAAACCCCAACCAGAAAAAAAATTGTTCTGAAGATTTTGAATTAAAATCACATGTCCCATTTAAATAAAGTCGAAATCGATCGAACAGTTTTGACAATAAATGCTCAACCTAATAATTTCGATCAAACGGTTTTCATATTTCGTTGGAACGATCACTTATTTTGATCGAACGATCTCTATAAATCGTTCGATCGAAAGTTAGATCAATTGAACGGTTTTCAAATCTCATTTTATTGGCCAGATTTTTGCTCACTGTCCTTGTGATTTCTCTCGATCAGTATGTACTTCGATCAAACGGTTTGCACAGACAGTCAGTTCTCCCCTTCGTTCAAGGAACCCGGTTTGACAAGTACGCAGTCCTCGGTGACGATATAGTTATTGGAGACTGTGAGGTCACGGAAATGTATCGCAGATGAATGGATATGGCTAAGGTTCAGATTTCTCCAGAGAAAGATTGAGTCTCGAAGTCAGGAGCCCTTGAATTTGCTAAATGGTTTCGGATCAAAGGTGCGAGCATGTCGAACAGTTTTAGATTTCGATTGATCGATTTTGACAAAAAAGTTTAAATTTTGTGTTTTCACTTCTTATTCCTTACCACTTCTAATCTTTAAGGTATTTTGTTCCTCATAACTCCTTAAGTCACATTTACACCTAAAATTTAAAATTTTATTACTCCTCATGATTACAATGTATTGAAACTTTGTTTCAACTCTCCTTGAACAGTTGAGGGTACTGCTCGCGTATCTCCGCCTCGCGCTCCAAAGTAGCTTCCTCTGTTGTATGATTCTGCCACTTAACAAGTACTAACAAAATTTGTTTCGTGCGCAATACTTGTTCAATTCGATCTAATATCTGCATCGACTCTTCTACAACCGTCAAATCCTTGTAGACTTCAATCGGCGGTGCGTCTAAAATGTAAGTCGAATCCCTCACATACTTCCTCATCATAGAGACATGAAATACATCGTGTACTCTATCTAGTTGCGGGGTAAAGGAACCCTATAGGTAACTTCGCCAACTCTTCGCAATACTTCGAACGGTCCAATGTAGCGGGGACTTAACTTTCTATGCTTTTCGAAGCACATTACACCCTTCATCGATAAAATCTTGACAAACACGTGATCTCCAACTTGAAAGTCCACGCTAGTTCTCTTGATATCGGCATAACTCTTCTGCCGACTCTGAGCTGTCTTAATTCTCTCTCGAATGATACAAATGGTTGATGCATTTCTCTTTATTACTTTCGGACCCAATATAAACCTTTTGTCGGATTCTTCCCAATTGATCGGAGATCTACATCTCTGTCTGTACAGCGCTTCATACGGAGCCATCCCAATGCTCTGCTGGAAACTGTAATTGTACGCGAATTTAATCAATGGTAAATGTTGGTCCCATGATCCGTGAAAGTCAATCATACAGGCTCTAAGCATATCTTCAATGATTTGATTGACTCTCTCGGTCTGACCATCAGTCTACGGATGGAACGCCGAACTGAAATCTAACCTCGTGCCCATGCCTTCTTGGAATCTCTACCAAAATATTGAAGTATATAACGGGTCACGATTTGAAACAATACTCGTCGAAATACTGTGCAATCAGACGATCTCTCACATGTATAAATCTGCCAATCTGCTTGCCGTATATATGGTGTTGTAGGGTAGGAAATGTGCTGACTTTGTCAGTCGATCAACGACTACCCATATAGCATTGTGGCGCTTCGCCGTCGTAGGTAATCCTATAATAAAATCTATAGAAATTGCTTCCCATTTCCACTCAAGTATTGGTAGTGGTTGTGATAAACTTGCTGAATATCTATGATCCACCTTTACTTACTGACACACTAAGCATTCATAAACATACTCGGCGATATCATTTTTCAAACCTCTCCACCAATAGCTTCTCTTCAAATCTTGGTGCATCTTGATACCACCAAGATGAATGGCATACTTGAACTTGTGAGTTTCGTCCAATATAGTTTACCGCAGGTCGGCATCAATCGGTATGCACAAGCGTCCTCTGAATAATAACTATCCATTTTCCTTAATTGCAAAGTCCGCTCTGGTACCGTCCATCACACCTTGTCTGATCTTTAACAGTTCTGTATCTTTCATCTGAAGCTCATAGATTCGATAAAAATTATTGGTCTGATTGTGATATTTGCCAACAAGACACCTGAAACCTTGACCTCAATATTCTTATCATACAAGGAGAGGTCTTCTAATAATTTCCACCGATGAAGTCCAGTAACGAGACTAGCCAGTTGAGTTGTGTTCTTTTGACTCAATGCATCTGCCATGACATTTGCTTTACCTAGGTGATACTGAATAGAGAAATCGTAGTCTTTGAGAAATTCAATCCATCTTCATTGCCTCATATTCAAATCTTTCTGCATAAATAAATACTTAAAGCTTTTGTGGTCTATGAAGATCTCAAAGGTTTCACCGTACAAATAGTGTCTCCATATCTTTAATGTAATGATCATCGCGACTAACTCTAGATCGTGCGTCGGATAGCTCTTCTCATGATCTTTCAACTGCCTCGATCCGTAAGCGATGACCTTCTTATTCTGATTGAGCACACAACCCAAACCATTAGACGAAGTATTACTATAAATAGCAAACCCCCCACTACCCGATGGAATAACTAATACTAGTGTGGAGGTAAGCCGTTTCTTAAGTTCCTGAAAACTCTTTTCACATTCACTTGTCCACTCAAATTTAACATCTTTTCTGATAAGTCGTGTGAGTGGTCCTGAGATATTAGAAAATCCCTCTACAAATCTTCTGTAGTACCGAGCCAGATTGAGCAAACTACGAATTTTCGTCACAGTCTTTAGTTGTTCCCAATCTACCACTGCCTCAATCTTCGCTAGATCAACTGTTGCACCTACTTCTGAGACTACATGGCCTAGAAAGCTCACTTTCTCCAACCAGAACTCACACTTGTTGAGTTTGGCATATAATTGATGCTCACGTAGCATCTACAATGCAATGCGTAAGTGTTGCTCGTGTTCTTCCTTAGATTTCGAATAAATGGGGATATCGTCCACAAATACTACCATTCATGTATCAAGATGTTGTTAAACACCCTGTCCATGAGATCCATAAATGAAGCTGGCGTGTTCGTTAGGCCGAAAGGCATCACTAGAAACTCGTAATGTCCGTATTTGGTTCTGAATGCTGTCTTATGAACATCTTTGGCTTTCACTTTCAATTGATGATACCCTGACCTCAAGTCAATCTTCGTAAAGAACTTCGCCCTTTGCAACTGATCAAAGAGATCGTCAATCCTGGGTGAGGGGTATTTGCTCTTTATCATCAACTTGTTCAATTGATGATAGTCGATGCACAGTCTTATCGACCCATCTTTCTTCTTGATGAACAAGACCGGTGCTCCTCAAGGAGACACACTAGGTCTTATGAAGCCTTTGTCCAACAACTCTTATAATTGTTCCTTCAACTCTTTCAACTCGGCAGGAGCCATTTAGTATAGCGCTTTAGATATTGGCTCAGTGTCTGGTGTTAAGTCAATCGCGAACTCCACTTCACGATCAGGTGGCAATCCCGACAATTAGTCTGGAAACACGTCCGGAAACTCACGCAATCGGGATATCATTGATGACGTTCTTCACTTCCCGTTGCTCTTACAAAAATGCTAGGTATCCACTGCACCCATTCTTCATCATCCGTTCAGCTCATATCGCGGAGATGATCGGTATAATCTTACCCTTGTCACTATCAAATCGAAATGATTTCTGCTTCGGTGGACGAAAAGTGATAACTTTTCATAGGCAGTCAACGCTCGCATATAAGCGGACAGTCAATTCATGCCAAGGAGTACATCGAATCCTTGCATATTCAACAAAATAAGATCCATCATCGTCTCGCGATCCTCGACTCATACAATAATAGATCGGTAACACGTGTATGTAGTCACTGAGCTTTCCATAAGAACTGACACGTCCAAAATGAACTCCAATGCTTCAGGAACGACCTTCAATCTTTCCGTAAATTTCAGAGTCACAAACGAGTGAGTAGACCCTGGGTCTATCAGAACTCGTGCATCACAACGATCGTCGTCATTTTCTTGATATAATTGTAAGGTACTTATTTAATATATATACTAAATACTTAAGCATGCATGGCAAAGTTAAATACTTATAAAAATAAAACTCTAGTAGATCATCCTTATCTATGCACCTTCTTCATCTAAAAAGCCATTAACTAATGTAAACATAGATAGATGATCACACCCTGAATAATGTCATTGCTCGCATGTGCATCTTCGACAGTCACTGCGAAAGCACATCCTTGCATAGTAGGTCTTGTAGGTCTCATAGGCCTTTGAGCAATAGCAGTCAAAATTGTATCCTCTTTTCTCAATTCTGGGCAATCTCGAATCATATGACTCATCTTTCCATATTTAAAGCATCCCTCGATGCCCCATCTGCAATATGAAGTCTTATGAGATTTGCCGCAACGGGCACACATAACTTGGGGACTTGAAGATGCTGCTTGCGAGAACCCCTGAGTAACTGATGCTCCCAACGTCTGAGTCTAAGCAGGGCCCTCAATACGGAAAGGTCTCATAGGAGTAGACACTGTGGGCCTAGGATAACTTGGATAGGCAGGTTGTCTTGAAACTGGAGTTAGTGTTGTAAATCTCGATTTTTTATTCCCCAAGTCAGTCACTTACTCTCCCTTGACCCGCCTTGTTCTTATTCTATTGATCCCGTCTCTTGTACATGTTATTAATATCTCTTTCAGCGGCAATCGCCTTTCCCATTACTTCAGCATAGGTTTCGAGTTCCAATACCAAAATCCTATCTCATACATTCGGCCTTAGGCCTTCTTCATATTTACTAGCCTTCATCTCTTCCGTGGCTACTAATTTCGGTGCGAACCTCGATAATCTTGTAAACTCATTACCATACTCCCATACGGTCAAATTTCCTTGCTCCAAATTCAAAAAATCCTTCTTCAGTTGATTCCTCACTTGCTTGGGGAAGCATTATTTGTTAAACACTTGAACAAACTCCGCCCAAGTTCATAGGCCGTGAGGATTTTCAACCTCTCTCTTTCTCAATACCGATTTCCACTACGGATCGACATCACCCTCAAGTTGGAACGAAGCCCAACCAACTTTCTCATCCTCTATACTTTGGAGTTTCTATAGAAGTTTCTTAATTTGGTTTAACCATTTTTCTGCTTCTAGAGGATCTGTCTGTCCATAGAAGCTAGGAGGTCTCAATCTCCTAAAGTCCACAAATGAGGAGGGTAATAACGCTGGAGGAGTTGGTAGTGGTGGCTGCTGATGGTTCACGTTTGGCAGCCAGTAGTGTCGTCTGCTCAGCCAACAATGCAGTCTACTGTGTCTGTTGGGCCATGGCAGCGGTCACTGCCTCCATGACTTGAGCCATCCTGTCTTCATTCCTTTGATCCCTTTCTTCAGGAGGTTGTCTCTGATCTCTGCCCGACCTTAAAGGGATGTCATCTATACTCCTCAAATTTCTATGAAAACCTCCTCTAGGGCGTCCTCTACCTCTCGAATCCATCCTAATCTGTTACAATGAAACAGAAGTTCCATTAACAGAAGTCCCTATACTCTAATACAATCTTAAGCATTCGGTCAAATCTAAGACTTGTAAGAAATTTCTAAAGCCTAAGCTTTGATACCAATTGTGACAGCTCAGATTTTCTAATCGCGAAACCTGAACCGTTGGACCGACGCTAAGGCCGATCCCCGAAAGGAACACTTGGCACATCCACACGCAAAGCAAAAATTATAGCTAAGCAATTCTAAACATCATATGCAAAAAAGTAAATCTCCAATTCTATATATCAAAAGTTCAAAAAAAAAATGGTTCTAATCCCATGTAAAAACTCATGAGGAGAAGAACTGAGAAGAACTACCGGTGATGACTGACCATCACCGAAACATGGTTTACAAAAGAAATATACATCCATTCCAATGTATATCCAAACTCCTTACCTCGCCAAAATATTTATATATACAAACACCCATACTCTAAACCATTCATCAAAGTCGGACCTACCCGTGCTTTGTATAAATAAAATAATTCTCAGGATGGGGCTTTGAGTCCTCCTCTAAAGGCATGTACTCGAAGTCCTCTCTATCCTGGTCCTCAGCACTTGTATCTTTGCCTGTACCTGTGATATATAGTCGAAGAATGAGCTTCATCTAAGCTCAATATGGAAAACTAATAGCATGTGTATCTTAACAAAAGCATATATCTCATGACATGATTGAAAACATGATTTTTTCTTAAAGATGAACAATTTCAAAAATGACTGAATGAAACGAAGGATATTTTTTAAACCTAGAAAGTTAATCACATGATCTTCTACTGATTCACATAACATAAAAAAGAAACTTAAAGTGTTTCACTTAAATTATCCCTCGAGCATGTATAGCATCGAGCCCCCGATGAAATACCCACCGTCATCGTTCATATGAACCATTTACACATGGTCGCAAGGTTTCAACAATGATAGATAATTGTGTCAAACATAATTTTACCGTTGGTCGGTAGGATTCACAAATTCATAAAAGGTTGTACAGAGATCCCGTCGTATCGGTCATAGATATCCCGCCGCATCGGTCATGGATATACCGTCGTGTCAGTCGGGTATTCACATGAACCCTTAAATCACAATGCATAATTTATAGTTTATCATCGTGTAATGTGATAATTATAACTAGGCTTCAAAACTTAAAACATATGCCTCACACACACTTATTACACATTCCGAATGAGTCTTGAGAGACTCCACATGCTTATCACATTATAGAGTTGAATCTTGAACGGTTCATCACAAAATTCACACTTATCTTGACATGTTTTCGAAACACACACACACACACACATGCTTACCTATTTACAACTCAAAGCATTCAAAGCAAACACATCACATCATAGAGCACATGCTAAACATATCAAATGCACATGGTATAGAGATCTCTCTACCTCAACGAAGTCAAAAGGAAGTTCCTTAATCCGATTTAGCCACTCACATGAGCATGCCTACGCTCACACCTAAACACGTTCAATTTATGACCCATGTGTCAGAAGTGACGTAAAACATGAAGACATAAAGCCTCCCCACCTTACTCGAAATAAATCAAAGCAAAACTCTGAGTCTGGCCAAACTGATCGGCCGGTTTTTCAAAATCGTTCGATCGGTTTTCAAACCGATCGAACAGTTTAATCACTGAGAAATTAGACCTTTGCTTAGGTGCCACATTCCAATCGATTAGTTTCAAACTGCTCGATCGATTTCTTCAATTCGTTCGATCGGAATTAATTCCAATTGAACGGTTTCTTCAGAATTCACATATCTTTCATCCTTTGACAAAACCGATCAAACGATCACTTACATGGATCAAAATTTTGTCCGATACCGACACATATTGGACGATACGTATCGGTATCGAAGGTCATCGATACGGTACATTGAATGTACCGTATCGATCATTTATTTGTATTTACCCGGATGATATATTCAATGTATCGTCCGATACCGATACGTATCGATTTTGGACTCAGACGATACGTATCGATTTTCCGGCATTTTGATCAATGGTCACTTATTTCGATCGAACGGTTTTTTCAAACTCAACACCTTCACGAGTTTTTAACTTCTTTAACTTATTTTTTTTAATCACATCTCCTAAACTTCTAATTTCTTCTCACATACATATATAAAGATTAACATAGTTGAGCAATACCACTTCCTATAAATTTCTTACCTTGAATCGATAGATCCTTCGATTCACGAGCTCACACTCAGCTAGGGCTTTATAACTGGAGCTTTGGAGTCTCAGCGATCGCAATTTCGTAATCTCACACACCACTCCTAATTTCTCGCACCCATTATCACACGCATTCTGATGTGAATTTTAATTGTGATATTTTACTCGCCAGTGCACGAATCGGATTGTATATAGTGGGTGCGGAGTACGAGATCGTTCCCACAATGACTAATTTTGAAATATCTAAAAAGACAAGCAATTCCAGAAATCTACTAAGATCTAACAGTATTCTACCAGTCTTATGATTTAGGTGGTTTGATGAGATGATAATTACTGACTACAAACTAAAACTTAACTGATAATTCAAAAATAAAGATAAAGATGAAGATACTAAATCCTCCCATCTTTGGTCCGTTCTTCCCATAATACAAATCTACGGATTAAACTATGAGATATACCATTGAGAACAAATATCTTTTATGGAAGATAAATTGTCAAAAACCCCAATAGGTTCCACGTTGCATCCCTGCAATCAAGACTTAGATGATTTTCATATATAGATCTGAGATCAAGGGCATGGCTCGGCACACTTGATCTCAGGTTCAAATAAAAATCATCTCTAAAGTGAGTAAAATTTTTAACAATAATACCACCATAGATCTGAAATCAAGGGTATGACTCGGCACACTCGATTTCAGATTAGGGAGTAATTAAGATAAAATGACCATTACAGATCCAAGATCCAGGGCATGGCTCGGCACACTCGATCCCGGATCATAATCGTAATTAGATCTACACGATGAAAGCAAAAAGACCATATAACAATGATTGGGTAAAATTACTGTCACAGATCTGAGATCCCAGGCATGACTCGGCACACGCGATCCCGATTAGTGGCGGAGATTTCATCCGTTCTTGATAACACAATAATCATAAAATAAGATTTCATATTTTAATCCTAAATTTATATTATTAAAAGTACATCCTTCGGATGGGAATCATTAGATCCCCATCCTTATGAATTTAGCCACACATATTGTAATTAAATGACATAAATAAATAAGGAAGAGAAAATAACATTAATTTAATGAATTAAAAATACCTCAACTTTAAAAGAAATTACTTTGATCCAAAAGTATGATGGTCTTCAAAAACGAGAATAATGCAGGAATAAACTTGAGCAAAAATATAATAAACTGGAGGAATGAGTACTGAAAATTAAAGGAACAAAGCTCTCAAAAAAGAATAAATAAAAACTCCCTATTTCTATGTCTAACTATAAAAAAGAAAAGCAAAAAACTAAAACTCTAATCTCCTATCTCCCTAATTTCTAATTCTCCCTCAAAGTGTTTGAGTCGCTTTAAATAGATTCTCGATCGCAGAAGTCTCCCCAGCCGCCAATTTAGGGTCGATTAATCGACCCAATGGGTCGATGCATCGACCCTACAAAAGAGGCTCAAAATTAGCTTTAAAGTAGTCAATTCCGTGTCAGACTCTCCTTTTCCTCGATTAATCGACCCCCAGAAATCCGTGAATTTCAGCACACTTTTTGTATCAGACACTATTTCGGTATTTCAGCCATAACTTTCTATCCCAAACTCGGATTGAGGTGATTCTTGTGCCGTTGGAAAGCTGACGAAAAGAGATACAACTTTTATGTTTTGATAATTTCATAATTCAGCCGTCTTGAAGGTCTAAATTTTACCGCAAGTCGTACCAAGTTCTCGATGACCCAAAGTTACAGTGTTTTGACATTATTTTCAGAATTCTTGGGCTGTTTTCCACACTTGGCTTGTATTTACCTGAAACACTTCAACTCTAATAATTCTCATCAGATAGCCTTCATCGGACAGCTAAATATAGGTATTTAGGGGTGAAATATTATCATATTTCAGTACTCATCACATTCAAAGCTCACTTTCTCTCTCTCTCTCTCTCTCTCTCTCTTCTCATTCACACTCTCTTAATAACTCTCCAACAACCAAAGGTAAGACAGTGTAATTCTCTCATATTTGTCTTTTGTACTTACAAGCTCAATTAGAGTGTTAAACACATACACTGTACCTCGGTGTACGCTATCTCATGAATGATTCATACACCCATTTATCTTTTCTTTCCAAATAAAAAACTTAAGTCACTTGACTCACACTACTACTTTATCTTATCCGGTGCATGACTAATCGGGCACGCACAACGAGATGTATTGTTCAAAAGTCCAAAATTTTCGGGTCTCTACAGTCTATATCGATTGTCTAGGCAGTCTAAAAAATTTATTAAAAAGGCGATATCGCCTCTTAAAAAAAATTGCCTTTTTTAAAAAGTCTATATCGACTGTCTAGGCAATTTATATCGATTGTCTAGGCAGTCTATACCGATTGTGTAGGCAGTCTATATCGATTACCTAGGCAGTCCATACCGATTGTCTATGCAGTCTATAGCGATTGTCTAGGCAGGCGCTAATTGGGAAAACCTAAATTAAAAAAAAAAAAAAAGATAATATCACCTCTTTAAAATCATCTTTTTAAACAGTCTATATCGGTTGTCTAGGTAGTTTATACCGATTGCGTAGGCAATCTATATCGATTGTCTAGGCAGTCTATACCGATTGCGTAGGCAATCTATATCGATTATGTAGGCAGTCTATACTGATTGTATAGGCAGTCTATATCGATTGTCTAGGCAGTTGTCAATTGCGAAAACCTAAAAAAATTAATTCAAATTATAGACCGTTGAAAGAAGAAGAAAATTTTCTACAACAATGGAAGATAATTTGATTTCGAACTTACAATTTTGATAGCTTGAAGATTGAACGAAAATAATGATTTGAAATTTTTGACGGCTATTTATTACCTTGGGGGTAATTTCAGGAATTAATAAAGGCAAGCGTCGGCTTGGCTTGGCTTGGAGCGGGTCGGTTTGGGTAAAGGTGAAACTATAGGGTCTCTAACAAAAAAGGTGTATCAAACAGGGTTGATCCTGTAAATTTCCCTAGAAAATATTATAGAACCCTTTGACTTCGGTAATGATAACACAATACGATATATCATGCTCAAGCAATAACGATGATCATCATCTGTGAAGACCCAGACCCACATGCCACAATATTGTCCGGTTCTGGGTTTAGGTCCCCGCCTCAATTTTGTTTCTGGCATGGGCTTAAGTCCCCACCCAAAACGCGTCATGACATATAGCGTCCTCAATCACATATAGCTCATGGTTCATCATCGAATTTCAATTAAGCAAGGGTGATCTAGGATCGCATAGGTTTTTGATCAAACTTTAAGTTATAAGATAAGTAAGTACGTATATAATATAAGTACAAAAAAGTTCAAATAAGTTCAAAATGTGTCTCATCATTGATGCATTGCACTCTAGGACATGATTACATATGCAAGTTCAGTTCCATTATAAAATTATTTGTATCACTATTTTAAATATTGTTAAAATTATTTATTATACATGTTACATTGATTGTCAATACTTGATTAAACTACTTTAATTGCTTTCACATTTGTAGAGATCTTCGAATCACTCACAGGTAAACAAAGGCCCCACTTGTGCGAACTTGGTAGCGTTTCCCTTTATATCAAGGATCAAAATAGCGGTTTCGTTTTTTGTTTCGAGCATGACCGAAATCAAAAATTTGAATATCAACCGAAAATTTCCCCTCCATACATGCTTTGACCAAAAATTTGGTTCCAATTTTTGTTTCGGTGGTGACTGAAACAATTTCGGTCGATAATTTTAATTATCGGTCGAAATTTTGATCCATGCTCTGTATCCACTTAGTTATTCGTATAACTTATCCTCTCTATACATTTCATCGAGATCACTTGAGAAGTGAGAATGGATCAGTCACTATGTAGTTTACCTGAAGGTCACAATGTTAACAATGGCAAGAATGATACGATGATGCACATAATTGTATTCCCCATATGGAAAATTCGATGTCATCAAGGATCAGTATATTCTCTCCCAAGTCATTGATCTAGGTCACTTTTGGGGTGTGTGCTAAGTGGAATCAACATCTGACTGTTTGATAGGCGCGCCATGATCTTAAGATCTACCGTGAGGATGATTGGAACAAAAAAATCTCTATTGTCTTATTCATATCAGTCAATGATTTCTGTTTGTGAAAAACTATGTGGTATTTAGTAAATACTACTTACTATTAAACGGGTGAGAATAGTCGTACCCAATTCTAAATTTCTCTCAATATCCTAAACTAACCTTGTTTTCTCTTTCTCAAATGTACAAAATACTCACGATGTATTGCACATGCATTCTACTAGTAGTTATAAATTTATGGAATTTTTGCATTTAGCCCCCTATGTTGTTATTGCAAAATTGCACTCCACCCCCCGTGTTATGCATGTTTAGTTTTCGCCCCTTTTGACTATTGTTTTTTGTACATATGCCCCCTTACTGTGACAAATCGTTAAAATTTGTTTCCTATAGTTAATCTTATTCATTTAACAGTGGTTAAGTGGTATGAAATATCACTTCAACCCTGCACCCACTCTAATCATTGTATTCTTGCCCATCAACACATCAAGAGTGTTACAAATGGTTGTATATAAAATCAAAACCACCAAATCAACACTATCATGTTTTTGCCTATGACCAAATAAGCAATCTTGATCATGGTAAAGAGATTGTTTAAGTTGCAAAGATCTCAAGTATTTTAGAGATTGCGGTGGGTTCTAATGGGGATTCATTGTTATCTTCTTACCAGTGAGATTGCAGTGGGTTCTAATGGGGTTCATTATTAACCCGTTCCTTTTAATGGGTGCTTATTATATCCTTTTCATCGTCGCATATGGCTTGTGGATCTACCGTTGCTTTTGGATCTCAATCAAGGATCAAAATTTCGGCCGAAATTATTGATTTTGGACCCCACCGAAACAATAATTTGGGACCGAAAATTTAGTCAGAATTTGTATGGGATTGAAAATTTCGGTTTCAGTCCCCTTCGAAATTGAAATGAAACCCGAAATTTTGATCCTTGATCTCAATCCATGTTGTTGCATGTGTATAAGCCATGGAAAAAGTTGTATGAACTATGAAGAAGACGAAGCGGGTAGGGTTGTGCATTTTTTGGACCGGACCGAATCGTTGGGTTTAGTCCGGTTTGGACAGGTACCGGTTTGGGAAAAAGGAAAACCGAAAAGTATGGTTTGGTATCGGTTCCAAGCCTCCCCAAGCCCAAACCGACCGAACCGAATCGAATGTAGTTTGTAAGTGTATATATATATATATATATATATATATATAGACAGGGGTTTTGATTAATTTTAAAGGGCATTTAAGTAAAATACATATTTTTATATAAAACCTTACCCTTGTCTTTAGCCTATTCCTAAATTCTAAAGCGGTAAAGTAAAACTTATAGGAAAACAGGTTGGGAAGTTCAGAAAAATTTGATGTGCAAGTAGAACTTACAGGAAAATCAAAACCGACCAAACCAAACTGAACCGAATTGAATAGGGTTGTTTTGATTTAAGAGTTGGACGGTTTGGTTTGGTTTGAAAATCTAGAAACCAATTAGGACCGATTTGGTTTGTGGTTTTGGTCCAAAACTGATCAAGCCGAACCAAATACACCCTTAGAAGTGAGTTTTTGTGGTTTGGCCATGGAAAAGGTTATATAAACTATGAAGAAGACAGAGTGGGTTTTTGTAGTTCGGCCATGAAAAGGATTGTATGAAAAAGATGAAGTGGGTTTTTGGTGATCAGCCATAGAAATGGTTATATGAAAAAGCCGAAATGAGTTTTTGTGGATCGGTCAATTAATGGCTACATCGTCGTCGTCATCATCGGCCATTGTTTAAGAGAGAAGGGGCATTCCCGAGGCTTCGTTCGTAGAGGACATACCTATATATCTCACACAATTAGGGCTCGATGTCAACTCTTCAATGGAGTTTCTCTAGGAATTAGGGATCAAAATTTAAAATCATATTTTTTTAGGTCTTTAGGAAGAAGACGAAGTAAGTGGGATTTTGGGGAAGAAGTAAGGGCATTTGTAACTTCAAATTATAATTTTTATTGACTCATAAGGGTAAGAATCACTTACACACTTCCGTCCATCTAGCAATCAATGCCAATCAAAGTTGGTCAATTAATCCAAAAGGTTTTCTATATAAAAACACCAATTAAAGGGGAGAAAAATAAATATATATAGCATGGGGGATAGAGTGTAATTTCGCAATAACAAACGGAGTAAATGAAAAAATCCCTAAATTTATAATGTCAATTTTGCACCTAGATGCTTTAAGATATTTTTCATTTATATTTATTATAAGAGTTAGTATTTTGCGCAACTTATGGTCCCATAGTGGTGCATGGGTCATTCTTCTTTTGTTGACGTAGCAATATGTCCACATCTTTTTGAACATCAAATAATAAGGTTGTCAATAGAGCTACGATGGCACGCGACCTCGCCTAGCCCATCCCTAAAATCTTAGGGCTAGGGCTCAAAATTGGGGTAAAGGTTCGGGCTAGGGTCTCAAAACTAAAAGCCCATTGTGCTTCTGGTCGGGTAAAGGCTTAACAAATTAAAGCCCATAATTTCTCACTATTTTTAAAGATTTTTTTTTTTTATAGAAATTAAAAAAATAATAAACAACAAAGCCTAAAGCCCGACTGCCTAAGTTAGAGCTAGGGTTGTGTATGTCAAACCCCGCCTAACTTAGAGTCGGGCCTTAGTCCCAGGACCGGGCTAGGTTTTATGGCGGGCCTGCCCGTTGATAGCCCTACCAAATAATTAGGGCTGTCAACGGGATGGGTTCGGGCCGATTTTTTTACAAGCCTGATTAATAATTACACTAAAAGGAAGGCTGGAACCCGACCAGATTTGCTATCTGGATTGGGCCCGGCCGCTTGTTGAATGTTGGGACCCGAATCCGGCCCCGTTTTTAATCGGGCCAAAACCCGGTTTCGGGCTAGGTTTTATTCATTATTTTAGTAGCTTTTTTAGCCAGCGTCGGGAGCTTGGGCCGGCAATGGGCTGCGAGAGAGAGAGAGGGAGAGAGATTGAAAGCTATGGGAATTGGGTATGTGAGTGCGTCTGACTAAGAGCTTGGGGGGGCTTGGCAATGGTTGGCTGGCTGGGACTCTGCCACTCTATGAGAGAGAGAGAGAGAGAGAGAGAGAGAGAGGTGTTGAAGAATGAAGACTTGAAGTTAAAAGTGGTGAAGTAGAAACCCAAAGCTGTTGGGTGTTGGATGCTGCTACCTGCTGTTGCGTCGCCGTTTCTCTTAAGCGATGAGATAAGGATTGAGGGGCAGATGAAGAAACCCTAATCGATGAGAGGGTTATGTAGTGCTAAGGGGGCTAAATGACTGATTTACCCCCTTATTTATCCTTTGAACGGTAATAAGGGGGGCTACTTTTGTTATTTATCCTTTGACTGATTTACCCCCTTATTGGCCCAAACTTTCAAACACTTATTTGGGCCGTTTATTTCCTATATCAGAGCCTGAGACCATTTTTTATTCGGCCCGTCCCGGTGTCCATTTGGGTTAAAAACTGAGCTCGAGCCCGGCTAATCCAAGCCGGACCGGGGATGAAACCCGGCCCGTTGACAGCCCTACAAATAATGAAATTAATGAGGAGTCAAAACATACTTTCTATAAAGGGCAATTTAAAATATCTATGGACAGTCATTGGTGTAAAAGATATTTATAGTCTCAAAAATGTCCGTGCACCGTCCTTTATACGTGGGTGTGGGTACCTGACACTAACTCTTCCTATATCAAATTTACTTCAACCAAACTCGCGTGATGCCACCGACCAAACACATGATTTTAGTGACCCTTTACCGTTTTACAGTGCAACTGGAGTTCTGGGAGTAAAAGCTAGCAGCTTACTTCTTATGGAAGTTGGTATTGAGTGTTGAGCCCCAGCATCAGGGGTGGGTGGTCCTTCTCCATGTTGAAGGCAACCAATCATCTGGATTGAATTCAACACAAAGATTAGATGGTTGAAGAAATTTGCTCATCCGACGTACATACAGAGACTACAATAGCTTATAAATGAAAGGTTGGTTTGAATTGAATATGGGCAACTATCTATCTTTAACATGTCAAATTGCATTAAGTAGGTGACTTCTAGAGGTCTCAGCGGGCCAGGCCTGAACCCGGATAGGCGGTAAGGTAGATAAGCACGATTAATAAGCCAGATAGCCCGGCCCAGCCCGATTAGTAATTAGGTTGAGAATGTGATAGCTCTAAGATGCCCGATTATGATCAGCTCGTGGAAGCCCTGACCTGATCAATTGAGACAATTTATATAGAAATTGTTGGGCAGGCCTGAATCCAGACTTTGTCGGCTAATCATGGGCTAAGGTAAGTAGGCCCGGCCCAACCAGGCCAATTGAGACCATTTATATAGAAATTGTTAGGCAAGCCCATCCCTGCCCAACTCAGCTTACCGTAGACTGGGTTTGGGCTAATATAAGTGGCCTTGATTCATAAAGGGGTTGACCCGTCCTGTCAGATCAGTTATCGGGCAGGGGATGGACGAATTCCAAGAGGCCGGATTATATTTCGCCCGTTTAAGATTTGACTCAGACCCCGCTGTCCGGCCCATTTAGACCCCTACTGGCACTTTGATTCCTGAATTTTTTAGGTACAGCCGATCCACTTCTGTTCTTGAAGAATCAATAAAATAATAGCCATCGATCTATCGATGGACGATGGCATGTGGCGTGAGGCTGGTGATCTCCAATCGCAGGCAAGCAATATTTTTTCCCTTGAAAACCAGATCTTTGAATGTGGTTTTTACTCTATAGAGAGCATGTGCCGCTCTTTATAGCCTAAACCAGGCATGTGCCTTGCCCTCCTTTGCTAGTTCAGTTCTTAGGTCTACTAGGCTCATTTCCTCTCGTGTGTTAAGCACACACAAGTTTGAAATATATCTAACCGTCACTGAGCAGTGAGCACCAGTCAATCTCTCTCCGCTAGCATCAGGAGATGCACAAATATTTTCAGAGCCAAATCAAGAAAAGGTGGCACCTACTTTGACCCAACTCTTGTGACCCTCATGTAAGACACCAAAATGTTTAAATCATCTTACACTATCAATGGTTTAAGATGTGGGTGATCCCTAGTGTCAAAATGATAGATCATAAATTAAAGTGTAACATTCCGACAAACATTATTTAAAAGAAATAAATAAATCATATGACATGTTGACTGTAATATCAACTATTTGTTATTAGTTTTTATGACTGATATTAAAGTTCAATAATTGATTGGTACACATCCACTTACAGGTATTTTCTCTTGGGCCAAAACATGTTCCAATGGGGCAATGATCAGGTCCTATTAGATTTCCAGTCCTACCTCATTCATTGCCCTTAGAAATAGGTAAATCTTGACTGCACGTCATATGATAAAAAGCAAAAATCAAGCAAGTCAAGATTGCCCTATTTCCAAGGGCAAAAGATGGGATAGGACTGGACATCTTATTCTACCTAGTAGGACCTGATCATTGGCGGATCCAATGATAGATTCCACTT
The DNA here is from genome assembly GCA_021018995.1 of Chloranthus sessilifolius. Lineage (NCBI taxonomy): Eukaryota > Viridiplantae > Streptophyta > Magnoliopsida > Chloranthales > Chloranthaceae > Chloranthus > Chloranthus sessilifolius. The sequence goes on from CM037584.1 coordinate 1,561,590, forward strand.
GAACAATTTAGATTAATCACACATGCATGCCACATGACATAATAGATAAGCCCCACTTTAATGGTGTGAAATAATAAATGTGAACTTTAATGGTGTAAGATCAATTATATAACAAACACCGATTTATGTTTAAATGTCGGTCAACAGCCATTAATAATGTATGTAGATATATATTCTTTAATAATAACGAACATTAAATGAGCTTCAATGATACTACTTACTAGGATATTACTTAAAAGGACAAGGAGTGTTTTAGTTGTCCTTACCTCAACTTTTTTATTAATATTTTAGGGGCCAATATAGAGAATGGAGACAATTCAACTGCTATTTATGGCGCTCCAAGTAGCAAAAATCGAGCTCTAGCAATAGCGTAATCTCAAATACCAAATATACATCTTACTCTAGAAACAGCTAAATTTAGCTATTACTATATCAAGAGGTAAAGAATAAAATAGCATAAAACTCTATAAATTTTTTTCTCTCACCAGTGTTTCTCTCCCTCTATTTTTCTCCTCTTTCTCTAGGTATGGAACAAGAACAACCCGCTCCAATGCTCCAGCTCCTTCCACCATCTCCAAATGAAAGTGGGTTTTTTGTGATTGATTGTGTAAGGATGGGCATAAACATCATCAACGTATGCTAAAGAGTCCAACAATTATCCCTATACAAATCCCCAAATACCATCCATGTCCCTTCTTCAACCTCAATACAAAAATTAGACCTCATCTCAGTACACGAGTTTCCTTCAAAATCGCCATTAAAGTCTCCTCCAAAGCTTCAGAAACGAATACATCTGAATCACCTTGTCTGTATTCAGCTAAGCTGTTTGATCTTACACCAAAAAACATGAATTTGGTTCTCGAGGACGTTCGACCGTACCTGATTTCTGATGGGGAAACGTGGATGTGGTTTCTATTAAAGATGGAGTCATCTCTCTAAAACTACAAGGTGATGGAGTCATCTCTCTAAAACTACAAGGTGAGAGACCAATTGTGTTATTTGTTTGGTTCTAGGGTTTTGATTGAGTTGTTTTTTTGGTAAATGGGCACTTGTTTCTTTCTTTGATTTTGAGTTTCGAACGCTGGATCAATTGTTTTTTATTATTTTAATGATGAATCAATTGCGCCTTTTTTTTTTAATTGATAAATAAAAATTGGTCGATAAATGAATTTTTTTAATTTATTTGATTTTGGGTTTTGAAAGTTGACTCACTTGGGTTACTTGTTTGGTAAATGAAAAATCTTTAGTGGCGATACGTATCGGTTTTCGGCCAAATCGATACGTATCAGTATCCAACTCGGTATCGGCCGATACGTCTCGATTTCAATCGAAACTTGTATTTATTATTATTATTATTATTTTTTAATATTTTTTTTAATAATTGATCGATACATATTGGTATCAATCGATTCATATCAGCCCCGGCTATATAGATACCTGAGACGGATACCGATTTGACACCTTGCGTTTGAAAATATGACCGTTGTAAAAATATAGCCATTTGAGATTTTGAATTTTTAAAAGTTGAGTGTTGGTAGTGAAATATAATAAAACAAGAATGAAAAATAATATTTTAAAGAATAGAGTAGCTAAAATAGAATTTTTGCTAGAGTGATTTTTACTGTAGTAGTAGTTAAAATATTGTAGCAGTAGCTAAATTAGTGTTTAACTACTCAAATTTAGCTCTCCTTGTTGGAGATGCTCTGAGAAGTGTACCTTACTCTAGGGTGCAAGTTTAGTGTATCAAACCAAATTGATACTAATTTTTTTGTTTTTTGGGTCGGTTCAACCTGAACCAATCGAATCGAAATGAATCGGTTTCTGTTTTGGTTTGGTATATTTTTTTAAATCGAAATATTTTGATTTTTTGGTTCGGTTTCATTTTTTTTACTAATTTTATTTTTTTTTGCTAATGATCTTTCTCGATTTTTTAGGTTTTTCTAGTTTTTTCATTCTACTCCCTTAGTTTTGGTTATTACCATGCTAAACTGAAATTAAAAAAAAATCGGTTCAGATCAATTTTTGAGCTGATTCAGATGATTCGCTCGATTTTTGACTGGGTTTTAGGATTCAGATCAAATGTTGCATCCCATCTTATTCTATGCTCTTCAAGAGCATCTCCAAGAGGAGTCTCAAATTTGGGATACATATGAACTCTTATAATGTATTTCAAATTTTATTTTTTAAATAAATAAAAATGATAATATTTACAAAATTATAATAAATAATTATTCATTGTATACCAAATTGAATAAAGTATATATTTATTCAAAAAATAGAATTTGAATAGTGGTATCCCTGAATTGGGATACAAAATTGGTATCCCATTTGTAACTAGATATAAGATAATCGTTGAATTTGCTCATTATTGGATGGATATTCTAAACCTAGCCAGTTGGAAGTTTATGTCTTCAACCGGCTAGTTTTGAAATATTTGTGCAAACCTCAAGGTTCATGTAACGCAACTCGCAAAGGAGTTTTGATGAGTTCGTCAGTTATTGGAAAAGGGATCAACTGGGCGTTAGACTAAAATTCACTGGTACATAGTGCTATTTATAATATTTATAATCACCTTCAAAATCTAATGGTTTGAAAATGAGTAGCGAGAAGAATGAAATATATCAGATGTCATTTTTAAGCCATTGACCACCCACCATTAGATCCACTGTAGTTAATGTTTTTTACAAACATCTCTTTTTGACTATCATTTGTCAACCTTGTTCTTGATTTCGTGTTGTGCAAAAATCTCTTATAAGGCGTTTGTATTTTCAATCACTTTGATGATTTTTATGTGCGAAGAAGACAACTAATAAACCAAATAATCAATATCACAAGAAGATAGAAAAAGAAAGAGATCATATCATAAACAAGAATAAAATTTATGTGATTCGGCCTAAACCTATATCTATGGGCAGTCAAATAAAGTGTTTCCACTATTACAAAGAAGATACACAAAAGTTACAAGCAATGAGATCAACTTCTCCAATCTTACCCAACAAAAGAGAACCACAAACACCGGTGCCTAAAAGGCCAAGTCTCACATACAAAACAAAACCTCAAGGGGTCTCAACTCTAAAATCCCAAAACATTCAAAAAACTTTCTCACCTACTTATTAAATCTCTATTGACTATTAGTCGAGCAAATCAATTTTCAAAGGAATCTTTAGTTACAACCATATATCAAACCAAAACTCAACAATCTCCACCTTAGTGAGATTTACAAACCAACAATAATTTTTTACATCAACATGAAATCTCATGTCATTCAAACAAATCAAACATTTTCAATTTCAACTTCAAACCTGCCTTCAAATGTGCCCACCGACACCAATGCACCCCGAAAGTATCAAAATTGCCAATGCATTCGAAGTGCCAAACTACCAATGCACCCAAAAGTGCCTAAATTACCAACGCACCCAAAGTTTCAAACTACCAATGCACCCGAAAGTACCCAAATTACCAATGCACTAGAAGTGCCAAACTACCAATGCACTCGAAAGTGCCCAAATTGCCAATGCATCCAAAGTGCCAAACTACCGATGCACCAAAAAGTATCTAAATTGCCAATGCACTTGAAGTGCCAAACTACCAATGTACTCAAAAGTGCCAAACTGTAAATTTCTGCAGGGTTATTTACAGTACTAATCTTTATATCAACAATGGTGGATGCTCCACCTAGCACAATGCTTCTATGCAACTAGTGTCCTTCATCACTAATTATTTCTGATCTTTCGCAAAACACAATCGATTTGCGTTACAAGTCTGCCGATTAATCTTGTCTCAATCTTTCTCCATCACATCTAACCATTCACATAGCCAATCGTAAAAAATCACCAACAACAAGCGAAAATACAAGCGAAAATTTCTCGCGAAAGCAAAACGATGCCAAAGTCGAAACCTACGCTCTGATACCAGTTGTTGTACAAAACCCCCTTACAAGGTGTTTGTACTTCCAATCACTTTGATGACTTTCACGTGCGAAGAAGACAACCAATAAACCAAATAACCAGTATCACAAGAAGGTAAAAAGAGAAAGAGATCTACCACAAATAATAACAAGATTTACGTGATTTGGCCTAAGCCTACGTCCACGGACAGTTAAATAAAGTATTTTCACTATCACAAAGAAGATGCACAAAGGGTATGAACAATAGAGATCGAATTCTCTAATCTTACCCAACAAAGGAGAACCACAAATATCAGTGCCTAAAGACCAAGTCTCACATACAAAACAAAGCCCAAGGGGGTCCCAACTCTAAAACCTCAAAACATCCAAAAAACTTTCTCACCTCCAAGGGGGTCCTAACACTAAAACCCCAAAACGTCCAAAAAACTTTCTTACCTAGTTTCCTATTTAAACTAGGACGACTCTTCTTTTATACCAAGTTTTTCTCTCACACTAAATAACCCAAAGCGAACCCACGTTCCAAAACTCTCCCACTTTCCAATGTTGGTTTGGACTCTCCTTCCTTATCTTTCATATCCTATTTAATAGGAATCTATATTATTCCATCTTAAAATAGCAACTAAACTCATTTAAATCTCTATTGACTATTAGTCAACCAAACCAATTCCCAAAGCAATCTTTAGTTGCAATCATAAATCAAGCTAAAACTCAACACTTCGTTGCACCCAAACATATGGATGTCATGTGGCATTAGAGGGTCAATGTAATAGTCACATATCAAATAGGGAAAAATCTTGACCCTGGGCTCTATGTGATTGTGGATGCTATATGTAATGACGCATTTTGGGTGGGGACTTAAGCCCATGCCAAAAATAAAATCAGGGCGGGGACCTAAGCCCAAAACCAGATAGTATTGTAGCATGTGGGTCTGGATCGTCACAGTCAAAGCCATATATTTCTTTAAGATGGCAACATACAAAAAATAAATTATAAGGAGCGGACCTCAAACAACAAACCAACAAAGGACTGCTTACATGGCGCGATGCAGGTGGATGGCCCGACCTGCATTGTTGGACCCACTGCGCTTGTATGGTGTCATGTAAGCAGTCCGTTGAATGGTCAATTGTTTTCGATTCGTCATATATAAATGTCCACAGAAAAAGGGCAATGGTCTAGTCCAACTAAGTTGAATCGTATTTCGAGTTCAATCGCATCTGCAACCCTTGGATATAGGATAATTTTGAGTTTCATAATTTTTACTTTTTATATGATAAATGTGCAATCAAGATTATTTTATTTTCCAGGGTTGAACTTGAAATCTAGTTCAACCTGGTTGGATCTGCCAATTGCCCAAGAGAAAATAAGTTGGTAAATACTTGGGAACATGTGCCTTGTGAAATTAGCATTTATATTCTCATAGGTGCTTTCCGATCTAAAGATTTTTTGTGTAAAAAATTAAGATGAGACACCATTTCCATTGTTTGACTGAAAGCGATCAAAACACTAATTAAAATTAACAACTACCATGTAAATTAAGCAAATTGTTAATTATTAGATAGCTTTTACTCCATTGCACGAGAGGATGAAAATTGTTTTTCAGTACACAATGATCTTGAGATCAAGGGTGTGAAATCACATGGAATACATGATCTCCTTCTCTTGCTTTGCTCCCATGTGGACGAACATGCTTGGCTCCCCTATGGTCTTTACTATCGGGTCGAACTTGAAGACCATACAAATGAACAGCAAAAAATATACGAGGGATTTACATGATAAGATGTAAATTTATAAATCATTTGATGGCTTTTGATGAAAATCTTTTTCTTCCTAATTTTTTACATTAAAAATATTTAGATCATAGCCTTTAAATAATATGAACACTTGATAAAATTATATGCCATGCATTTAAAAAAACAAAAAATTGCTCATATATTTGGCAATCTAACTCATGCGCTAAATATGTCAATGATCTGTACATATATAGTATTTTTGGCCTTAGATTGTGCCGCATGACTTACCTATCATTTCATATATTGGATACAGTTTGGGATTATATTAAATTATTATACAAATACCCTTATGCTTTTGTATATTTATAAATGCCAACCCCATTTCACTTATTTTTAAACAACATCTTGAGTTACTATTCTTTTAATTGCGGACTAGAAAATAAGAGTATATAAAAAAAAGCACTCTTATTTTTCTTTAATCTATGATCAAAAGACTAAAAGGGTAAAACTGAACAAATATAACGAATTTAGACAAAACATGACAACCATTCATTTTAGTGACACTTGTATAGGGCTCGTTCGAGAGTTACAATATGCCCAGAATCTAAGGTTTTCCTCAAATTTTATGCAAAATATGAGCTTTCCTATCCAAATCACGTGTTCGTGAGTTTCAGTGGGTCCCACCCACTTTTTGTGTTTTTCCGAGTGAAAGGGACGTGTGGAAGTCAAAGGTTTTTGCTCAGATTAAGGCAAAATTTGAGTTTGGGAGAGTATACTCCTCATTGAGATACACATCCAATCACTACCTTTGAGATATTTAAAACTAATGGCCCTTTTTTGTTCCAGTACCTGACAACCACCATTTTTAATACTCATTGAATTTTTTTTTACATTGTTGACTGCCTTGAATCAAACTATGGAGATTGTTTTTTATTCCAATCTTCAGCAAAATAGATCTAGAGATCATGGTCCACATATCAAACAGTCAGATGTTGATCCCACCTGGCACATATCCCTAAAGAGACCAAGATCATAGGTGTTATATAAGTAGAGTTCTCGGGTCGAATGTGTTCTATACGGAATCAACATCTGACCGTCTGATATGTTTGTCATCGTCTGAATATCAATTTGTTAAAAATTGAGAGGAAAAATAATCTCCATTGTTTGTTTCAAGGCAGTCAATGGTGTTAGCAGTGAAACCATCAGTTGACCAAATCTTTTGTTGCAAATATTCTTACTCTACGTTTAAAATTATAAGGCGAGAAGAAATGAAGTTATTTCCCTTAATTATCCATAATGGAGAATTCCTTTGTTGCAACTATTATAATTTTGGTAGAATTTAGATTGCAAATAATGATACCCAATTACTCATAATTTTGGCCTATTTTTCCTCTTCCCTCCGTGCTCCACGGACTTATTTTCGGAGAGATTTCTCTCACAAGGACTCCACTATGGTGTGGATCTATGCACTCACATAGGGTGTATAGGCTCTAATATAATTAATTATAATAATAATAATAATATATTACACATAAGAAGGTTTTGCACATAAGAAGGTTAAACTTTACAAAACACTAAATCAACCAGTAGAGCAATTTACTAAGATATAAAAATAATTTTTTTTAATACATATATAATTTTAAAATCGAAAGAGTGCATATGTATTCTAAAAAAGATATCAAAATTATTAAATAAAAAAATGTATGGTCTTTAAATAATCCATTATTGAAACGTATCTCAGCTCAACGAAACATGCCATGTTGCGCACATAATTGGGGGCTTGTGTTATTTTTTTTTTCTTCAGTATATTGAATTATTTTTTTAATAGAAAAAATTAGGCCAATTTTGTTATTATGGCCAAATTGAATATGCAATTTTGTTTCTATTGAAAATAAAAATATATTAGTATGCTTTAAGTATGCTTATTTCCCTTCATCTTCATGACTTTATATTAGTTCCTCATGTATGTATATGAGGTATTGTCCTTCTAAAAGTTGTATTACCAAACAAATACACCGCCCAATATGTTGGACCTTACATGGATGGACAACCCTTAACATTTTGACCAAATTTGAGTTTGCCTCATATACTAATGACTCGATAATGTGTCTACGGTCCGAGTACAACTAACAATTCTTCTAATTCTAAGATTTTCAGAGATAACTTAAGAACGATATAATTCTGAGTAATTTGGGAAATACTTATGAATCAGAGTAACTTAAGAGTGCATATGAAAAAAATCAAGAATCTAAGTCTGCCAGGAATATGAGTTTTTAAGAATTTGAGCTTTTATGAAAAAAGTCAGGAAACACTTAAACGAGGCCTAAACTCTTATAGGACGATGAAAGTAGTTATTTCCGTTGTAGAACTTCAATATACATGATTACCTATGAAGTACATTATACCACATGAGGCCAAAATGGTTTCACGTGTTTAAAAGTGACAATTCAAATAGTGTTAATAGGCAACTTTAAAATATCCTACACAAACTCATACCTATCTATTTTAAGAATGGTTAATGGCCGTATGAAATAAAAAAAAAAAAAAAAAAGAGTTAAAAATCTCTTGGGTGGTCCGCTCATTGTCTCCCCCAATTATGAGATATGTATGATTATAAATATCGGTCATATCTAATAGATATCGGCAATACTAAGAATGCCCGGTGGAGAATTTTTTTTAAATATTTTGATTATTCATATTGTTTTTCTAATTGATTTAGCTAATACGAATCCGGTATATTTAATACGTATTGACTTGAATCGCTGTTATGTCCATTTATATCAAGCTTTAAATCACTGGATATATGAAACCCATAGCCCGAAAAATGTCTCACCTCGCCTAATCTCTAGATGTGAAATATATTATCAAAGAACATTATTTAAATTCATAGTATGAATATCACCACCATCACGTTCATCATCACTAGCATAGTGACCAAGTCGGGTTTGAAAAAAATATGAAATTTTGTTTCAAGTTCATAAAAATAAAATAAAAAATTATAAAAAAATGTTAATTAATAAAATTTAGATTTTGTTAAAAAAATAAAAAAATATAAAGAAATTCATAAATAATTATTAAAATTTATAATATTTTAAAAAAGTTATAAAGAATTATAATTTTATTCGTTTTAAAAATTATAATTATGACCTTATCTCCTGTATTTGGGGTTGTCTAAAAACTAAATAAACGATAACAAGGCCATGTTAAAAATATTAAGAATATGCCAACAATTTAATAAGAGATTAGAAGGGCAAAAAAGAGAGAAGAAAAAGCCAATACAGAGATCCGTGCATTTGAGACAACAGGTGAGATTCTCAATATATTAATAAAATATAATTCCTTTTGGCTGTTGAATTTTTATCCCCCACTTTTTATGCTGCTAGCCCCTTATGTGCTTCTAACATCATTTAAGGACGAAAATAGCCCCACTTTTTCGGAGAAGCAACCCTTGAACTAGCCTTCCACATAGAAAGGACAAAAGGGGTAGCCTCGTCCTAAAGGGTGGCGCATCGAAAAGTGGGGGTTACAAGATAAAGAGCCTTCGTGTATTTTTGAGCATCTATTAAACAATATTAAAAAAAGACTTTGAAAAGAAAGGTTGTCTGTGCCCAAGCAGAGAAAGAGCAGATAGAGAGAGAAAACAAAGCTCGGAATAGATAGATATCAAGAGGTTCTCGTTTCTTATCCTTCTGGTTTCCGAAATCAGGTTTCTGGTTTCTCTGCAATGTGGATTGGTGTGGTGGTGGTTTTCTCTGGTGTTAATGGTGTTTTTCTCTGGTGTTAATGGTGGTTTTCTCAAGACGGGTATGTGTGGTTTTGTTTGATTTTGATTTATTATGTTATTTTATTTTTAATTTTTCGCGGTTCTTTGTTTTGTCCTTAGTTTTTGTTTTTCTTGGTCGGTAGTAGCTCTTCATTTTCTATGAATCAGCTGTTTTTCTGTTATATTTTCCTTTCTGTTTCTGATCTTTCAGCTTTTGGTTTTTATATTTTCTTTTAACTATTTATTTTTAACTGGAAATGTACATCTCATTCTCATATTGATGTTGGTTTTTTTGTGTATTCTATTTTTGTGTTAACTATGATTACTCAATGTATGCTCTTTATTTTCTATTTTCGACAAAATATTGATTTTATTGATAGGTGTTTCATTTTTTTGTTGTATATTGGTTTTTTAGTTTATGTATTTATATATTTATTTGCAAAATTGCATCGTTATCATAATTTGGGATCGGCTTAAATGGCTGCATGTAACTTCTTCTTTTTCAGATCTCGGAAAATTACAAGGGGCATTGTTCTTATAATTCAGCGTAATTGTGGAGATCATGGTTCAATTTTGATCGCTTGAAGATTTTTCATATTTCTCTGATAGGAAATTTAGATTTTTTATTTTTTTTATTGATACAACTGTTTCTGATTTTTCTTACAGGAATGCATATTACTTATTTTATAAATTAAAAATGAAAAAATTGAGCAAATGTCTTTGTCACAAAGGTTTATTTATTTATTTTTCAATGTTTAGAAAGATATAATATGGATTTTTTTAGTTGGTTTTTGTAGTTTCTCTGTTGGATTTTTTCTTTGTTTCATTAATTTATTTTTGTTGGTGGTCTATTTTTTTATCATAGCCCCGAGAATTCTAAGTATTTTGGTGATTGTAGGTTCTCCTTCTATGATATGATGCCCAGATGCTTGTTTTAGAACCAAGATGTGGCACTGGTAGTAAGATCCGAAGGATGCTGTTTATCTGCATTTATATGTAATAGCTCATTTATTTATTAAATCCGAACAAATTTATTGTAATTTTCTATAAAAAAATAGTTTTTTTTTTTTGATCGGAATAAAAAAATAGTTACCATGTCACAATCAAGAATCACAATGGAAGATTTTATAAATATCCGTCTATAAATTACATTTAATGCACCTAACATATTATGTGATTCTAATTTCTAACTCAGATGCCCGCATCTGCAAGCTATTTGAGTTGGGGTAAATGCCGAGTCATACTGCTGCTTCTCTTCCATGTCCATAGCTAAATCCTCCCTTTGGAAACCCATGGTTGCCTTTTGTAAATGAGGTTATAAACTTTCATGCCCATACCTGTTGGATACTGTTTAACTGCATTTAAATGTAATAGCTGTGTTATTTCTTACCCTTGATAAATTTATTGTAATTTTCTTTTAAAAAATAGTTATGATGTCGCTATCAAGAGTCTCAAGGAAAAATATTTATGAATAGATGCTTGGGGATATGGGTTCGAATGCATGGGGGATCCATGCATTCGAATCAGGTGGAGTTCATGTGGCACCCATGCAGCGGATCGATCGGGTGCCACAACAACTTGCCCAATGACGATCAGGTCCATTTAAAAAAAATTAAGTAAAAAGAGTGGATATCCACAGCTCGAAATGTGGTCAAAGGGAAAAAAATTCAATGCACTAGGATAGGTGGGGCGATACCAAACTTTGACCATAAAAAAACCCCTTTTTATTAATTTTTTTATAGATCACATGCCACATGGCACATGATCCCAAAATAGGTGTTGTTTTGGGATCGTGTGCCCCATGGAACGTGATCTGAGATTCGAATGCACGGGTGGTTCCATGCATTCAAACCCATATGCCATTTTCCCTTTTACATATTTGTCCAAGATGTATAATTTAATGCACCTAACATGTAATATGAATCTAATTTCTAAGTCCCCACATCTGCAATCCATCTGAGTTGGGGGTAAATGCCGAGTCATATTGCTTTTTTTTTTTTTGATAACCGAGTCATATTGCCCCTTTTCTTCCATGTCCATACCTAAATCCTTATTTGGGTGACGTGTTTCTCCTGTGCCCCTCTTTTGGAAAACCCTGGTTTCCTTTTCTTGAATGGGGTTACAATTTTCCTTTCTTTTCCTTTGTGTGTGTGTGTGTTTTTAAAATATCGTCCATCTAAATAGATTCAGCAAATTCCATCGTTTTGACAAAACCGTGCATCTATATGTAATAAGGAAGTTATATTTAGCTTAAGTATGAGATTGATGTTTATGCAGTTCCCACCGAAATTTAGTCTTCTATGCTATTTGATTTAGATTCTTTGTTGCTTTTGTTGTTCTTTTTATTATTAGCCTTTTTGTGCAGTCTCTTTCTATGGTCTTGTTTGTGGAGAGGGTGGGCCGATACTTTCTGTTGTTTCTAAAGGTTTAGGGTGTTCTTGGCCCACTTTTCCTAGTTTAGAAAGCTTATGGTGTTAGCCACAGTTTTAGATCATTAGATCCATGATTAAGCATTGCTATTATTCTGTTGATTTCTAGGTATCGGTATCAGGTATTGGTCCATCTTGGAGTGATACGTATCGGCCGATACGGATACAGTATCGCCGATACCGTATCGGTCGATATTTTTTTATTTAAAAAAAAAAGTAGAAATTTTTTGTATCGGTTTGTATTGGTTGATACCGAGAGAGAATCGGTTGATACTGGCCCATATCGGTCTGCTACCCATACTGATACCGATATACCCTGATACCTGTATTGGGGTGGTATCTGTATCGGTTCTCGACGAAACCGGTACGTATCAGTATCTGCCGAGTTTTGATACCATTGTTGAGTTCCTTTTTTCTTCTTCTTCCTATTGAGCTTTAAATTGGAGTGAGTGTTGATTGATTGATGGATTTTTCAAGTAACTTGAGTTCTTAATTGTTGATCATTTCTATATGAACAGGCTGGAGCTGGGGATTGATCTTCCCATTCCTCCAGTGAAGAATAAGAAACATGAAATCAGGATCAAAGAAGGGATGGAACTCCGTTGTTCCTTTTCGTCTGAGAGGAAAATCGGCCACCCGTTTCTGCATGTTCCCCAAAGTGCGATCAGCAGGACTCACTCCAGGAAATGCACCGGTTTACCTTAATGTGTATGACTTGACACCTATGAATGGCTATGTTTATTGGGCAGGCCTTGGGATATTTCACTCTGGAGTGGAAGGTATTAAATTTTGAATTTTTTTACTAAATTTTAATTTTATTGGATGCAATTTTCTCGTAGAATCAATTGATGTTTGCTGATTTTTTTCGACACGAATGATAGACTTTGAATCTTTTGTGATAGTATCTAGCTTCGAAGCAGTACTATGAGGAGCTAGGATTTTCTTGAGAGAGGGGGGCAGGCAGGTGCGCACAAGAGAGAGAGAGAGAGAGAGAGAGAGAGAGAGAGAGAGAGAGAGGGCAAAAATAATTATGAGTTAATGGTTTTGAATTCTTTTATTTCTGGTGGTCACAGGGTTTAATTACAAGGGCTCTCTCGAAAGGACCTTAGAAAGGACCCAAGAGTCCAAGACCTCTATTTATAGATGATCACATGTGCCTTGAAAGGCTCCCGTGGGACATTTGTTAGCAACTAAATCTGCTTAGATAATAAGTATTAGGGTATATTTGTTATTAATGTATATATGGAGTGTTAGTAATAATATTAGGTGTGTGAGTTGTAAGGATAATTTTGTCTCTCATAAATCAGCTAGTAGGGCTCTCCAATCCTAACTAAGCTCTTTAGCCATCTCTCTCTCTATCTAACCCTAACTTCTAACACATTTACTATCACCACTCTAACCCTTATCAACATTAAAATCTTTTTGGTATCAAAGCCTCGCCATCAACGTTGACCCATCACTCCACGTCATCTGACTTTCGCATGACATCATGCTGACATCAGCCAGGTCAATGTTTTGACCTCAGAATGGAATATGATGAACATCATTGGATCAAAAGTTGATTTTGAGTGTCTTTTCTTGTTAGCCCAAGTTGATTTGAGGAGGTTTTAGTGGAGTTTTGAACAGATCTTTGAGTCATCTTCTTTACAACTCAGATTGATGTTTTCCTTAGGTTTTGGACTCCGTAGCCTGAAGCTTCAGATTGTGGCATGCTTGTGGTTTGGTTTTCCTGGAGGAATACCTATAATTTTAGGAGCTATTGTGGTGATGTGTGTGAGTTTTGTGGATTTCCCTCTCATCTACATGTCACGGGTCATCCATTTTCTGGCTGTCTTCCTACATGGCGCTTATTTCTGAGGTATCTATGATTTGATTGATGCTGTTGTTCTGTGAAGACATATTGGTTTTGTGTTGGAGAAATTTCTTTGTGCATGTTGATGATTTTTCCCACATGGCTTTGATTGTAGATGATTTTTCCCACACTTCTATAGTTGCATATCAAATCTGTCCTCTCTTTATTTTTTGTCATGGAGCTGAAAACATCAATTGTTAATACATTTGCTGATCCCAATCTCTCTCATGGGATTACTAGTGCTAAACTTATTGCTACTAATTTTACTGTTCATAAAGTTATACTTAGGGAGCCGGGGAAGTTGCATCATATCTTTGGGACTATAAAGCCCCTAACCATCTGATCCCATTCATGCCCAATGGGAAACCAATAATTACACTATCCTAAGATGGATCTATGGAGGAACCCATATACAATATGCTTATGTTCTATGAGACAACACAATTATGTGATGCTCTTACACAAATGTATGCTTATACCGAATATGATACCCAAATCCATCAATTATATCGAGAGAGATCCCGTGTAGAGCAAGGTGATAAATCTAGGGTTGAGCATTTTGGTTTCTTACAAAGAAGGTGGGATGAACTTAGCCAGTGTGAGCCACCATCTGAGTACCTAGATGATGGTCCTATGATTGCTACCCGTAGGCTCAAACTTCAACAACTTTATTCCTTTCTGATGGAACTAAGTCCCAAGTTTGAGGCATGGGGCGTGAGAGAAAGGGTGGTCTCTACTACTTCAACGTGGATGAACCTGCTGCTTTATCTTCTAGTTCTTATAATTTACCTGATGTTAGTTGTAGTTCTTTGAGTTTGGATACTTTGAATTCGCGGCACGCTAGGCTTGTCCATGCCAACGTTTGAAAGTTCGTGTGGTGTAATTTGTACTTGTTTAATTAGAAGATAGTTTGATTAGTGGAAAAGAGGAGTTGAAGATGATGCACATGCCCCTTTGGATTGGATTCTCTCACACAAATTTTAAACTTTAAAACTTGTGGGTCAAGAATGCAGATATATATATATATATATATATATATATATATATATATATATATATATATATATATATATATTTGCATTCCTTGACCCTCAAGTTTTAAAGTTTAAAACTAGTGTTGTCTTCGTTCTGACACCCCTTAAGCCTTGTTTCCATCATCCAACTTCCTCTTGATTTGCAAACCAATTTCAATTTATGTTTATATCTCCAAGTGTAAACCACGTGGAGTGGAATGTGATCGATGGCCGATCGATGCACATTCCAGTAGATCTCTACTGTCCAACTCATTTGCCACTTGTTGGATTGGCCATGTTTCTGAAGTCTCACGGTCTCACAAACAACATGAAAATCAATTGAATGATTAGGACCGTGAGATTTTCTTTTCAAATAATTGACAAGCCATATGTTTGACCAAAGATGATTTGGTCCTTTATTTTATTATACTAAATAGTCATTACTCACTATGATGTAGGACAAAACGCTAAAACCCTAATTATGCAAGTTTGGGATTAACCTTAGATTTAATTGAATACCAAAATATTCAAAATCACCCAACACATCAAATAATTGAATGAATTCAATAAAACAACTAGGTTAATTCAATTTTAGCGCTCACATGCATCGATGTTCCCAATTTAGAAAAACGAATCCGATGAAAGATTCGAGTTTCGATCTAATTTAGGGCACCAAGCGACAATTATAGTGCCGTCTCTTGACTCTTCAAAGTTTGGGAAAACGAAGGCTCAAGGGATTAAATTAATCAAAAGCGATAAATCAAAAGATATAAATTTTTAGATTTGGGATTTAGGAATTTTATCAAAGCAAGGAAAGATATTACTATAATAAATAGAGAAAGTGATAGAATAGGAAGAAGAGTTGGCCTCACACCAAATCGCATGCGGGAAGTGAAGGATCACTCTCCGTTTTGAGAGAATCACACTCTCACGAAAATTTAGAACTCTCAAGTTTGTAAAAGCAATTTTTTTAATTCACCAATAATTAACTTCTAGCACTAATGGTTTTTATATAGGCATTTACAATGCATAAAATTAGAATTCCTAGTTCAAATAAAAGAAATATCTGAATTCTTTTAAAACAATAAAATAAAGTCCTAAAACAATAAGGAAACTAATCCTATTTCTAATAAAAGATACAAATCCTATTTTCTAAATAAAATAATAAAAGAAACTAATCCTAATTCAATTAGGAGTCTTGAAATTCGTTTCTTTCTGTGCAGCTTTCGAAAACTGACCATAAATTCTTCAATACTTAATTCTTCAATACTTGTCGGAATTGCTCGTTTTTTGGGTCGTTGGAAAGCTACTTCGATAGGCTTTCAAATATGAGCAATTTCACATCAATTCGACTTTGTTTGACACTTCAAAATATGCCAAACATAAAAGTGACGGGATTGAAAGTTGAAGACCCTTTGATCAGAGAATTTTTGGCAATAAATTTTAGATTTTCTTCTTTCGCCGTCGATACGTCAATGGTGGCTGCTTGAATCTGATGCCCTCATCAACTCTCCCCGAGTTAGAAAAACTCATCTCCGATGAGTTGTGATATCGTCTCTTGTGTTGGGGGCTCTTTTGCGGCCCAAATCCGACGCTCTTGCTCTTGATGTCTCCATTACACTATCTCCTCCATGTAACTTGGGACATGGGGTAAAATCTATGCATCATTCTCACTCTCTCTCTCTCTCTCTCTCGCTCTCTTTCACTCACCTTCCTCTTCCAATCTTACCCTAACCCTAACTCTTAAATCAGTGAATCTATCAACGAGTCATCAAAGTCAAGTTGGTATTAGATCCTTGTTGCTTGAGCCTGATCCTTTGTTGATGTCACCTCAACCCTGCTGCCGTCAGCTAGGTCAATGCATTGACTTTGAATGACCAATCCAACCATAAAATCTCAATCGGATCCTTCTCCTCTCACTCTTCTGTGAAGAAAAAAATGATCATTTGATGACCCTATAAGGAGATTCGAAGGGTTTCTTATAGTTTATCTTGTTCACAATTTTTTGGGGCTACAACATACACGAACTGATCAACCGGGGTAACCTCAGTCTTTAAATCTGTTTTTAACAAATAATCTTTTGGTTATGGTGGCAGATTGATTGGAGGTTGGATCTGCAAGTTCTATCCTCCCCCCCCCCCCCCCCTCCCTCTGTATTTTTGAGGTTTCTTGGCGTACATCTGAAATAGATCAACTTGCTGCGTGTTTGTGGTGATAAAGTTATTAAATATCTTAGGATATGATTGACCAGCAGTGAGCTCTTCATTTATTAATCCTTTTTCTGTGGGGATTTGTGATGATAAATAGTGGGAATGGTGTTACCGCTGAACCCATTTGACCTCTTTCAAGTGTTGTTTGAACCTATTTTCTGGTGGTATGATTGCATGAGTTTATTTATCTGCTGTCAGTATAAGAAGCCTGCCCTTTATCTTGTTTTCTTTGGCATCTTTGGTGATCCTACTCCTTTCTTTGATGGACAGTATTATATTTAATACACAGCTGCATATATAACTATATTTTTGATGAATTCTGTCTTGGGTACAGTAGAGGCATTTCCACTCGATGTGTTTATGGGTGCATTGAGCTGTTGGTACTGCTCATATTGGTCTTCTCTGCCCGTTTGGTACTATAGTGGACGTCTATCCCACTTCCTTTCAACAGGTGTAGAGGTGTTTCTCACACATTTGACGCGTGCCCAATCCTATTGAATACTGGTTTCATAGTTTCCTTTTGAGATCGCTGATGGATTCCAACCTGGTAGCTTATTTGTGTTCTTTACGTGCCGAGCTAGCTAGTTTCGGGAGGTGAATTCCAGCTTCACATATTGCTTCGTCGATTGGGCCACCATGTGCTACTGCTTTATTTGGTATACCACCGTATATTGTCCTCATTCTTTCACTTGGATCATCAACTCCAGTGCCACAGATCATATGACTGGTGAGCCACATTTATTTCGTTTGCTCCGCACTCTATATCTCGACATGAACAGCTGACCAATGGTTCCCACTCTTGTTTTTCAGTATGGGTAGTGTCCCTCTCTCAGCTAATCTCTTACTGATATTCTTCATGTACCTCTTCTAAATGTGAATCTTTTATTTATGCATCATTTAACTAAGTCCCAAAATTGTCCTGTGACATTTTTTCCTTCTTACTATATTCTTCAGGATGTAAGTACTAAAAGGGTCTTGGCACATGATATGAAAGGGACGGTCTGTAGTACTTTGGTGATGGTAGGAGTGATGCCCTTAGTTCAAGCGTACATGTTTTGTTGCCATTGATTCATGGGATATTTTCCAAACATACTTTGAGTCAGTGGCATGCCCGTCTTGGATATCCGATGTTGTGTTTCAGGATCTTTCTACAAGGAAGACCATTGGTCACGGTTATGAGAACAAGGAGCTTGATATCCTTGACAACACCAGGAATTCATTTAACACTTCTGCTGTGAGTGTTGTCATTGGAAACTGTAAGGTTGTGGCATATTCGACTTGGGCACCTCCCATTGCCTTGCCTGCACATTCTATTTTCTCCAAACTCTTAGTCTTTTGATGTGTCATCTTTTAAATGTGAAATGTGTCAGCTAGCCAAACACTGTCGATCCACCTACCCGGTACGTAGTAGGAGGAGCATCGTACCCTTTGAGATTGTTCATTCAAATGTTTTGGGGCCACCAACTGTTGTCTCCGTCTCTGGCTTTCGTTACTTTGTTTCGTTTGTTGATGATTGTTCTCGTATGACTTTTGTATATGATGAAGTCCAAAGGTGAAGTTCCTTATACTTTTACCACATTTCATGAGATGATGCAAACACAATATAATGTTTCAATTAAGGTGTTGAGATCTGATCATGGAGGGGAATGTGGTTCTCATCATCTCCAAAAGTATTTACAAGAACGTGGTATTGTGTGGAAATCTACATGTCCTTATGTTCTTGAGCAAAATGTTATTGCTGAAAGGAAGAATGGACACATTCTTGAAATCGCTCGAGCCTTATTATTGCAGATGCATGGCCCTAAAAGTTTCTAGTCTGAAGAGGTTCTCACAGCCATATATCTCATTAATATAATTCCCACTCTTCTTCTGGATGGGAAATCTCCATTTCAACTGTTATGTTTATCTTCTCCTTTGTTCTTTGTTACACATGGGTCTATGGGTGTGTTTGTGTTTGTTCTTTATTACCCATGGGTCTTCGTGCTATTCGAAATAAACTTGACCCTAAAGCCAGTTTGTGTATATTCCTTGGGTATCCTCCTACTCGGAAAGGGTATAAGTGTTTCGACCCCACTTTCTACTCGAAAAAATGTGTATCCATAAATTTCACATTCTTTGAGAATGTCCTCTTTCTCACACTATTGGTCATTAGAGTTCTCTTCAGGGGATTGTTAGTCAATATATGCATTGTCTAAGAACTAGCAGATTGTTATACAGTCCATTGCCACTTTGATATGAAAATATCTACAGATGCAGATTGGGCTAGATACCTTAGTGAGAGGACATCCACCATCAGAAATTGTGTTTTTTGGATGCAATTTAGGGGTTGTAGAAGTAAAAAATAGCATGTGGTATCAAATTCAAGTAAAAATCTGAATATAGAGCCATGTCTCGAGGGGCTCGTGAAGGACTATAACTCGGGTTTATCTGTTGACTTGGAATCCATGTGAAGCTCCCTATGAACCTTTATGGAGACAAATAAGCAGTCAAACACATTACCGAGAATCCAGTGTTTCATGAAAGGACTGAACATATAGAAGTTGATTGCCATTTTATTTGGGGAAAATTCCTACCCTGAACTTTGACCTAGATATCTCTAACAACCTAAACTATTGCTCCTGCCAAACAAGCACATACAGATTCCATAAGTTCATCAACTAAACCTAACATCAACTCCTGTTAATAGGCGAACAGAAAACGCTGAGTTGGCATTCAAATTAGCACCCTAAGAAATCATAAGTTCATCAACTAGACCCCTGCCTTCAACTCCCGTTAGCGTTTTCCATTCGCATTTTAACGAGAGTTGACTGTAGGGGTTTAGTTGATGAACGTATGGAATCTCTGGGTGCTCGTTTGATATGAGCAATAGTTTAGGTGTGTTAGAGATATCGGGGTCAAAGTTCGGGTTTTTTTTGGAATTTTCCTTTTTATTTGAGGGAAATCGAGTCAAGTTAGTATTGTATTCCCCGGGTTGGCTCCAAGGAGCAAATTGGAGATGTTCTTACCAAAGCTCTTGGGAAGTCTAGATTTTGTAAACTTGTATCCATGTTGGGCATGATCCATGCTCCAACTTGAGGGGGAGTGTTTGTGGGCATTGTATAATTTGTTGGTGTGTCTCTTACATCCTCATGGATAGGAATATATTAGTGGTCCACAAGGGATATATATATATATATATGTGTGTGTGTGTGTGTGTGTGTGTGTGCGCGCGCGCATGAAGATGTCCAGGAATCCTACCTCGTAGGGCGCACTGTACAGGAATGATACCTCGTATGGCTCACGCTTGACTAGCATGGGCCACAAGGGCCCTCTTCCTCCTGGGAAACACACGTTGCTTAGCCAGTGTGTACCCGGGTAAGTAGCAAGGGGGCAAATCGATAGTGAGACCACTGGGAAGGAAGCCCATATCTCTAACCACTGTTCCATTCACCTCGCGGGTTATGTTGGATATATTTCTAAACGGTGTGTATATATATGTATTAATGATAAAGGGGTTGAGTCATCTAACTCAACACCCTCTCTATTCCCAACATTCCTTCTCCCTTCTCTCTTAACTCTCCTAACCCTAGACCTAATTAGATAACCCCAACCTTATTTGTAACTGTTTGGGCTTTGAACAGCAAGTTTCTAAATTGTTGTTGAAATCATGACCTTCAGTTTTTCGGAAGAATTTTCATAGTGGTTGTTATTCATCAGGAAACCGATATTGAAATAACCTCTTTAGAAAAGAGACTTGATTTGGGGTTTGGTTGAGAATAAAAATTTAGGGTTGTAGGAGCCCCATTTTGGCAAGGGTCATCATACTTTTAAGTATTGAAATCGGGACCATCTTTGGTTCGATGACATGGTCTTCTACCTCTTATCCCCTACTCGAATCTTTGAATCCCTAAACCTAATTTTTTCAAACCCTATCCCAAATCGTACCTTAATTGAAGTGAATTATGGTTCAATTTAAGGTTCAACTGAGGATTTTCTACCCTAGGGTGTCCGATGTTGCCATGCTGAGTACACATGATATGTGTGCACAACATAAATTGGTTGAGTGTGCATACCATACACGCTTAACCTGTGCATTATTTCAGCAGTATAAAAATAGGTCAACTACGGACTGACATCATCATTCTAACCAGGTTTTACTTTCTAGTCAACTTTTAACCCGAAATTCTTTCCATGTAACCATTTAACTCTCTTAATCAATTCCTATGCTCAGTTAGGATCCTCCTCTATCATTAGCCATCCATGTCATAAAATCTTTGAAATCTCACCCTTTAAGGCTCCATACCCAATTTGACTTTTAAACTCTTTTGGTACCTAATTAGGCTTCATAAATATGTTTCTTTAGCCTAATCTAATCAACTCCGAGCCTTAACATTAAAATTCTCTAAAATGCTCTCAACTACCTTCCTAACCCAACTTTTTCAATTAAAATTCTGTCAATTGCCTTACAGTTGTCAAAGATCCAATGGTTTCTTAAGTAGAAAACTCTAATCCTCCTCCCCATTTGAGATGATCTAATGGAGGCTCGACATTTTCATGCATCCAATGGCTCATCTCCCCTCCTTACACAAATAGGACCTTAATTCTCTTCAAATGAGTTGAAACCTTGGCATTAGAGAGAAAAGACCCTAATATTTTTATTGCTCTTAGTTTAAATTTACCTTACTCTAGCCACATAGGATCCTTAGTCACCTAGCTAATCTTCCTTCCCTGGTCAAAATTTTGTCAAAACCCTCCTTCCAATCACCTCGTACTTGACGATCATTTAAAACATGTCATTTATGAAGGACGAGTTGCAATATCTCATTCTCTTCTCTATTTCTTTTTTTAGTCATTCTGATACCCGTAGATATTCTATTACTATTGGAAGTCAATTCTACATTAAAACTATTGGTCCAAATTGCATAATGCAAGAGGAGGCTCATTAATGAACTACAAATTCCTCGTGAGAACCCTCAGGGTCAAGATTTGGATTGAATCGTAGAACATATTAATGAACTATAAATTCCTATTATGGTGATTAAATAGGCAATATGTGGATTAATTTCAGTAGCTTTACAGTCGTTTCTTGTTTTTTGAATGTATCTCATGAAAAAATAAGCCTTACAATTTGAATACCTCTTTATAGATGTAAAATGTTCTGGTGGTCTCCATGTATTTATACAGTTCATGGCGTGGAATATGCATTTGGTGCACACGACTACCCTACAAGCGGAGTCTTTGAGGTCGAGCCTCGACAGTGCCCTGGGTTCAAGTTTAGAAAGTCAATATTCATGGGAACAACATGCTTGGACCCGATTCAGATGCGAGAATTCATGGAACGGCATTCCGTGAACTACAACGGTGATACCTATCATTTGATCGTTAAGAACTGTAACCATTTCTGCAAGGACATCTGTTACAAGCTGACGGGAAACTCAATTCCGAAATGGGTGAACCGACTCGCTAAAATCGGTATGTAATCTCCTCACTCCTTGGTACTTCTAAGCCTTCTGATTTGAAGACCATGATGGGAAAAGGCGAAAAATTGGCACGAGACATGATTTCTATCATCTGATATGTCAAAGTCAACCGTTAAATCCAATGATGGCTTTTGACTCTATTGAGTCAGATGATAGAGATCGCTTTTCGTGCCAATCTTTGGCGTCAAAGATATTTACATCATGGTCTTCAAATCAGACAGCTTAGATGGTGTTTCACATGGCGCAGTTCCTAAATATAATAAAGTATTTCTTTTAACCATGTGCCATGGTACAAATCTCGTGTGCAAGTTTTAGCTCCATTGTTTACAACATCTTAAATTTTGTTATTTAACGCAAAAGTGATTCTGTAGTGCTATTAAAGAGTGAAGATATTTTGGTAAGGGGACCTGTGGCATGTGAAATCTTAGTTCTTTGTAGTTTTATTTTTCAGGAACTAAGGAATTTCCATATGCAAAAGTGCCTGCTGAGTCTTCATCCAAACTATTTTTTTTCTCTTGTGCCTCTACTTCTGGGGATTTTATATTGTTCGCATAGATTAATGCTAATGCAGATCTGAATTATTAAATAATATTTTATGTATAATGTTTTCAAATATATGTTTTACATATATTCCTTCTAAAGTTTTGAATTTTGGAAGTTTTTCTCTTGGGAGCCAATACTTGCACATGAGAAGTTGGCCCTTGCACGTAGTCTAAAAGAAAGACTGTGTTTTGGGGACCTGTGCCATGTGAAGACACCATCTAAGCCATCTGATTTTAAGGCCATGATCTAATGATTTCTGTTGCAAAAGATTGGCACGAAACAAGATCTCTATCATTTGATTCAACGCAGTCAACTGTTGTATCAGATGATGGCCTTTGACTGCATTGAATCACGTGATAAAATCGTGTTCCGTCCCAATCTTTTGCACCTTAGATCTTGAATTCATGGCCTTAAAATCAGATGGCTTAAATGACATTTTCACATGGCACAGATCTCCAAAATGCGAAGTTTTTCTTTTAAACTACGTGTAAGCGCCAACTTCTCATGTGCAAGTAATGACTCCCTTTTCTCTTTTAAACTGAAAGTTTACTTTATGCCCGTATTTTTGGGGGCAAAAACAGTTTCAAATATATAAATGCTAACAAATCTATCCCTTTCTTTGTTTCTATCCATACAATCAAGTGGCCCGGCATGGTGCCTTGCATCAAGCGGCATGCACATGGACTCAAGGCCACTTGTAATTGACACTTAGTGTATAATGTGTGATCTAGTGTGTAGGTAACCTCCACTGGGAGAAGTACTCTTCCCAGAGAAGTACTCTTTAAAAGTCTCCAAAGGATGTCGGGAAATTGTAGTAAGAGTTACTAGTTCTCAAGTTACTCAGCTTGAAGCTGAGTTAGTGCGCCTCTATAGACTATAGTATACCATATACCATAAACTTAAGTGCCAGCTGAAAAAACTCGAGAGAAATATCTGAAATTACAACATA
Source organism: Chloranthus sessilifolius (assembly GCA_021018995.1). Classification (NCBI taxonomy): domain Eukaryota; kingdom Viridiplantae; phylum Streptophyta; class Magnoliopsida; order Chloranthales; family Chloranthaceae; genus Chloranthus; species Chloranthus sessilifolius. The sequence continues at coordinate 1,585,445 of CM037584.1, forward strand.
GAAAGGAAGAGAGATCTAATGAGGACTTCCACATCGGAAGCTGGATATTGTTGTTTGACATGAACTACGACATGAGCATGGTATCAAAACTCTGCCGATACTGATACATTCGGCAATATGTATCGGTTTTGTTGAGAACTGATACTGGCACCACCCTGATTCAGGTGATTCAGGTATCAAGGTGGTATCGGTATCAGACCGATATGTGTCAGTATCGGCCGATACTGACTGATAAAAATAGTGTTTATTATATTTGCTATTTTTAAAAAATAATAATATTGGCTGATATGGTATCAGTGATACTGTATCCGTATTGGCCACTGCCGTATCCACATAGAAGGGTGTGGGGGCTCAAGCCCCCATTTAACTCTAGAGTTTCTATTAAATATGATTCATGATTCGTATATAACATTTGTTTGTATATAAGCCCCCAAGTCTTATGATGTAGAAGCCCCCAAATCGGCTCAAGCTCTTATTTAACTGTAGGGTTTCTATTAAGTATGGTTCTTTGTCATTTGTAGCCCCCACCAACAAAAATTCCTGGCTACGCCCCTGGTATCAGCCGATATGTATCGGTCCAAGATGTACCGATACTGATATTGACACCTTGGACATGAGAGAATCTATTTCAACCATGGAAAGTCATCTGCCTGTGTTTAGGTGACCTATTTCTATATGGATAGCTCTATTTGCACCCACCTTACACCTTTAGGAGTGGACATGTTAGTATTGCAAGGTGGGTGCTCTTAGAGTTTCAGTGGGTGCAAATAGAGATATCCTTTCTGTATATACACCCAATTTTCCATATTTTTCTAATCATCAGTTTACTTCGACAGCTATTAACATATATCACTCCGACCTTATTTTAATATATGTAGGATCACTCTGCAACTGCATACTTCCTGAGGCTCTTCAAGTTTCTGCGGTGCGCCACGAGCCCGATTACCAAGCCTTTGACGGCGAGAAGAGGAGACTGAGGAGCGCCTTCAGCTGCTTATCTTCGATATCCATGAGGCAGAAGCAGTTGTCGACCCCTTCACTCTTTATACACTCTCCTTTAAAAGGGTGTCTACCTCCATGGGAACTGAGGAGGTCCAACAACAGCTCCTTGAAGGGAAGGTGAAAAGAGAGCTTTCCGTTCCTTGTTTCGTAACGTTCTTTGAGCCATGGGCTGTTCAAACGAGCTTCTCGTAAGCTTTGATGTTGTTGTAGAGAGAGTGGATGTGCCGTAAAATGGAGGCAATGTAGCATTGTTGTTGTTCTTCTTATGTCAATATACTCCGAAAGATTTAGGTGTTTTGCTTTTCGTTTCAATCTTTTTTAAGTTTTCAGAGTGATCGATTCTCAGTTTCTATGTATAACTGTGAATTTTAATGTTAGGAACCTGTAGGTGTTATATTTCCAGAGCAGGAGAGAGAAACTCATACCGATTGCAGCGTTGTTTTTAAGCCTCTGAGAAGTACTGAAATGTTGATTTCTCTATAACGAGCATTAACAGCGGCGTTGGTATTTTTTTTTATAGGTAAATGGGGATTAATTTTTTCTTATGATTTGTGAAACAATCCATTTTCTATTTTGTTGTTGACAGTTCTTGGTAGCTTTGAGCGAATAAAGAACAAAGCTGCAAACCAGACTGCTTTGAATCAGACGAGATGGAGATTGTTTTACTCCTAATCTTCCACAATAGATCTTGAGATCATGGGGTGTACCATCAGATGCATGGGTCGGATGTTGATTCCATATGGCACATATCCCAAAAACTGACCCTGAGATTTATATGGTCTTTTTGGGACGTGTGCCACATGGAATCAACTTCTGAGCCATACGCACATGATCTGAAGATCTATTGTGTGGAAGATTGGGATGAAACAAATGATTTCAATCGTCTGATTTAAAACAGTCAATGATTTTCTACGGAGGTGATTTAGAATTTTAGTGGGGGAATGATTTCTTTACAAGCCTTCTAAGATGGAACTCTTTACCGGCCAATACTAATTCATGTGGTGCCATTTGGCATACATATTGGATAGCCATCATTTTATAGGATTTTTATCACAAATTCGTTGCAGTCAAAATATATGAACATCAGTAGAACTGTTTCGTATAGAGAAACGTGTGGGCTATTGGGCAATGTTCATGTCCAACTGGTTGAACCTGATTTCGTGTTCAACCATGTAATGTAGTCAAGATTTTCTCATATCGAATGGCTACAAATCTCGCTGAACATGAAATTGTTGGATATTTTAAAGGTTTTAAAAAATAAGCTTTTGAAATTGGGATTTGTCTCACATCGTGTAAACTCTTTTTTGGGTTTGGTTTATATATTTTTGTCTTGGCTCAAGGTTTGTAGCCTTCACTCAAGGGGCACCAAATTTTGTAGCTTTCACCGCCATGCAACCCATCAGTCACATGCGCGCCGAGCCGAGTCGGGTCGGGACGGGCACGTGTATGTGTATGTGTATGTGTACGTGACGATACGGTAATTTAATTAAACTTTTGAATAAGTGTCTAACCGCCAATTTGAATTTTAAACGGATATGTCTTATATGCTACGGATATATCCGCTCGATAATCGTTTTACGGATATGTCCGCTCGTTACAATTTATTTTATCTATAAAAGGGCCCCAAGACCCCTCATTTGACGCACTGCATATTTTCGCAAATTTCTTTAAGCTTTCTCCTTCTCAGAGTTCCGCTTTAGTTTTTTGGTGTTCTGGTTGCGTGATCAGATTCACCAAATCTAATCACACGGATACGCTGCCGATTCATTGTATCCTGGAACCGATTTGCCGGTAACCTATTGGTGACCACTAGATCATAGTGGTAAGGGCAAATCTCGGTTTAAAGACAACGATATTTAACGTGCCTCGAACCGGATCAGCGTATATTTTAATTCCGATCTTTATCTTCTTCTGCAACCTGAACCTATTGTTTTAACAATTTTAAACCGAGATTTATGGCTCATATTCTGTCATCCACTTATGCTTTAGTGAATGATAAGATTCATCCAGCGCTGCCTAACAACATCCACAAGTTAGACAGTTTTGATGGTTTGAATTTCAAACGGTGGCAACAGAAATTGCATTTTCTGTTAACCACACTAAAAGTTGTATACGTTATCACAACTCCGTGTCCGACTATTACCGAATCATCCACCCTCGCTGAGGGCCGTAAAAAGCAGAAATGGGACGATGACGACTACACTTGCAAAGGCTACATTTTGAATACACTGTCGGATTCTTTGTTCGACGTCTACCGCTCTTACGATACTTCGAAGGAACTCTGGGATGCACTCGAGAAGAAATACAAAATTGAAGATGCAGGAAGGATATAGCGATGCAAGTTGGATATCTGGTTCAGAAGAATCAAAGTCTACAAGTGGATGGATATTCACTTTTGGAGGTGCTGCGATCTCATGGGGATCAAAGAAGCAGACTTGCATCACACATTCCACTATGGAATCAGAATTCATTGCCTTAGCGGCAAGTGGAAAAGAAGCAGAATGGTTACGAAATTTACTACTATAAATTCCAATTATGATTAAACCATTGCCACCTATCTCTATACATTGTGATAGTGAAGCAACACTATCAAAGGCTTATAGTCAAACGTATAATGGAAAAAATAAACACATTGGTCTAAGAAGCTATGTAAAACAATTACTTAGAGATGGAGTGATCTCAGTAATTGGGGTCAGGTCTGCAGAAAATCTGGTGGATCCGTTTACTAAAAGCCTTGGCAGAGATGAGATTAATAAAACTTCAATCGGAATGGGTTTAAAGCCATTAAATCTAAACAGCCACTTATGATGGGAACCCTACCTAATATTTGTTTAATCAATGTTTAGGTTCAAAGGGAAAAACAAGTCGTAAATTCGTGACAGCTGAAGGACACTACATTGATGAGAAATATATCTCATATACATCCCAGGAAGGGTAGTATTTCACCTGTAATAGATAAGGGGAGGTAGAGCATTGCTCTTAACAGTCCTATAATACTATGTGTTGAGATGTTACAGTTACAGGGACATCTCTTATAGGTTTGCCTATATAAGTGTGAAGGTGGAGCCGCTTTCAATGAGACTTGACTTTATCTCATAAACACTTACGAAAACCAGGGTACTAGCATAGGGCCTAAATGTGCTAATCTTTTTTTTTTGAACACCAAAATATGTGAAATATGTGTGTGAAATAATTCCGATTTGTCATATAAGATCGTTAGTTCAAGACTTAGTTTCACTCAAAATCTTGATAAATTTTGAATTATTTTCACTAAAGTGAAAATTCAAGTCTGTAAGACATTTTCATTTATGCACATTTTCTAGCGTTGCTCTATTTCATATCTTTAAAATAGTGGGGGATTGTTTATTTTTTTAAGAAAAGTTTTTAATTTTATTTTAAATCTTTAAAATAGTGGGGGATTGTTGGATATTTTAAAGGTTTTAAAAAATAAGCTTTTGAAATTGGGATTTGTCCCACAACGTGTAAACTTTTTTTTGAGTTTGGTTTATATATCTTTGTCTTGGCTCAAGGCTTGTAGCCTTCACCCAGGGGGCACCGAATTTTGTAGCTTCCACCGCCATGCAAATACCGCAGGCCGTAGTCGGGTCGGGCAGACGAACGCAAACACTGCTGTATGTGTGTATGCGATGACGATACGGTAATTTAATTAAACTTTTGAATAAGTGTCTAACCGCCCATTTGAATTTTAAACGGATATGTCTTATCCGACTGTTCAGTTATATGCTACGGATATATCCGTTCGGTTACACCTGTTTTACGGATATGTCCGTTCGGTTACACCTGTTTTACGGATATGTCCGTTCGGTTACACCTATTTTATCTATAAAAGGGCCCCAAGACCCCTCATTTGACACACTGCATATTTTCGCAAATTTCTTTAAGCTTTTTCCTTCTCAGAGTTCCGCTTTAGTTTTTTGGTGTTCTGGTTGCGTGATCAGATTCACCAAATCTGATCACACGGATACGCTGTCGATTCGTTGTATCCTGGAATCGATTTGTCGGTAACCTATTGGTGAACACTAGATCATAGTGGTAGGGGCAAATCTCGGTTTAAAGACAACGATATTTAACGTGCCTCGAACCGGATCAGCGTATATTTTAATTCCGATCTTTATCTTCTTTTGCAACCTGAACCTATTGTTCTAACAGAAATCAGGTTTAACTAGTTGGACTTGACCAGTGCCCATGCACAGTTGCTCAAATCTATGCTTTATACAAGCGGCACTTTCTGGATGAAGAAGAAGACTTAGTATACATATTTTGTACCCACGGAATCTTTGAGGGCACCCTATTATGGAAAATATTAATTCCTTTGGAAGTCGGATCAGAGGCTGGAGATTATGTTCCACACAATATATCGTCAACAGCTTTTGATTCTATTTGGCACACATCCAAAAAAGTGATATGACACGCACGTATGTGTGTGATTTATCATATATTTCTCTGATTACATTTTTAGAATGTTTATCCTATAGAATGAAAACTGACCGTCTGATGGTATGCCCATGATCTCAAGATCCACTGCATAAAAGATTATGATGAAAAGTGGGTCTTAATGGCTTGATTCAAAACAGTCAATGTTTTGAATCATAGGTGCCCTCAAAGATTTGGTGCGTGGAAATAAGGTATCCTATATAAGGGTATTTGGGGTCGAATTTGGCTACAATGAGCTGATAATGTCTTTACATGTGCAGTGAGTAGCGTGCTTAGGGCTGTCAACAGGTCGGGTTGAGTCAAAATTTTCACTGCCCAATAAGAAATATATATATCCCTGACCCATCTCTACTCGAGATCTTGACGGGATTTAAGTACAAAATATTGGGTCGGGTCAGGTAGAGTTGTCCAAACCGGCAAATACCTTGACCTGACCTGACAAAATCTTTTGGTCAACGTGATCGGACCTGATTCAAATCCAACCCGATAAGCCAATTTTATGCACCTGACTAAATAAAATATCGGGTTGACCTGACCCGTTGACAGTCGTAAGTGTGCCTTGAACTTGAGGGTCCGTGTGGCTCCTGCTGCTGCACAGCTGACATAAGTAGAATGAGCCGGCTTAATATCTTTAACATATGGTGGGTATCTTTCTATTTTAAACATGTTTGAGTTGAGCGCCTCAGTCAACAGAATAGTAGTGTATGTAGTGTACCTGAACGAATTTTGCAGATGTTAGATAGGTACACGTGTCCCAAATTTAACCGTGCAGCCGAACTACAATTGGTCGTGCCAAATACACCTCCCATGCAATTGGTGTAGGTTTGAGCCAATAGCCTGTCCGAGTGGTGACCTTAAACTGAGGTGGCATTAGGTGCAGCCCACTAGAAAAGGCATTGAACGGTCAAACTCTTACCTCGAGAAATGTGCACACATACACACATATATATATATATATATATATATATATATATATATATATATATATATAAAGGGTTATGTGTCCTAACTTGACACGGTGACCGTGCCCAACGGTGCATATGTGGAGCTTCACATGGTGCTCAAAACACAGTTTTAGTGTCAAGTGAAGCATGATTATTTTGTTTATATTATTTTTGAAATTTTTTTTTATAAAATCTCGGCTTTACCATATATATCAAGCCTTGAAATATAGATCAATGAAATCAGTCAAACCTTTGAGTTTTACCTTAAAAAATTTATTTTAATTTTTTTCTGTAGTTTGTACATCATGAGCCACGTCAATATGCTCAATATGCTCAAGACTGATAAACGACCATCCAAAAAAGGTTAAGTTTTGTAGTTGATTTTTTTTTATCAAAGAGCAAAACTTTCTCATGTTTGAGCAGCAAATCAAGATCTTGGACATGTGATTTGAAGGGCAAAATGTTAGTTTTTTTTTTAAATTAATCAATATTTGAAAAATAATATCCATGCAGGTGGTTTGCCGAATTTTTTCCTAGATATATTTACTTGATTCACCAAGTCTCTTAAGTTTTCTCAATTCTTTTTGGATTTGACAATTTTTTTTCATTATGATATATGATGCAATCATATCTCGTATTATTTCTTTATGATGGCTAGATACTTGCTCAAGAAACGGAGACTTGAGTTTGAATCCTCCCTCGAGGCCACCCTAGGTAGCTAGGGATTTTATCCTGTGTTCACTTGACACATTCTAACTTAAGGCACATCCGTATTCCGGATTAGTCGGATGCTCTAGGAGGCTTGGACATCCATGTTTTATATATATATATATATATATATATATATATATATATACCATATTAATTTTAAGTATATATTCTAGTAATTATTATCTTATGATCGTCAAACTTTTCTCATGTTTTCTCCGAATCTTCATGGAATTTATCTAAACAGACAACTCACCGAATGATTGTACAATAATTAAAATTAGCGAATGATTTTTTTATTCAAATTCCTTTGACAAATCAACAACTTTACCTTCACGTATTTGAAGGCAAAAAAAAATCGTTCCTCCTTAAGATCCGTGATTTAAAATTATATAGAGACTTCTAAGGCAAGTCCGTGGGCTCATTATGGGAAGAGTTTTCAATGAACGACATTAATACAGACAAACAACCACGTGTGATGCCAAAAAGCAGCCCTGAAAATGCACAGCAAAACAGTGTACGGACAACTGTTTACTTTAACTTTCATGCTAACACCATTAAACTGTATAGCGTATTTACATAGAATCCAACCCCTAGAAAGCATGACACCAATTACTGATATCACCTATTAAGTAAATCCGAAATCTGTTGACCGGCTTAATCAGACGATGGAGATCGATTCTCATTCCAATATTTCACCCAACATCCACTACAGACAAAAGACTATTAAAAATTATTAGCGACAGTTTTTGGCTGCTGCTAATAGTCTTATTTTTTATAGTGATCATGGGAATATTATCATATGATTAATTTTTTATTCCATGTGACACACACATCCCAAGTGATCCAAAGACCGCCGGACACACATGATGCTCACATGTAACATTTTCGGATGCGTTCAAATGAAATAGAAAATTAACCGTCCGATGATGTTACCATGACCTCAAGATTAGTATGAGAAAGTTTGGAATGAAAAATGATCTCCATCATTTTATTCAAAGCAGTGAATGATTTTCAGATATACTTAATGAGAGATATTCAGAATTGGTTGTGGGGCTAGTAGCATGATATTTTCATGATCTCAAGATCAGTTACGTGAAATATTGGAATTAAAATCGATCTCCACCGTCGTCTGATTAAAAAAAGTCAATGATTTTCACCTATAGTTTTCAGCATTTAGTGGAGGTTAGTAGCAGCCCCCTAGTTTAATTCCCCCACACCGCATAATCAACAAAGCTGAGGGAGATCAATTTATACAATATGGTGCAGCATAATTTACAATGTTCATCAACATATACATGATAATAATTAATCTAAATTATAAATTAATTACCAAAGGGCATGGAAGTTGGCCCATTCCATGCCATTGATACAATTATATTCAGGTGAATACAAGAAATCTGCTGCATCCTCTTGCACACTGTACTCTCCAAGAAATGGTTGTTGATGGGCATCCATGGAAAAGGAAGAGCTTGGGCTACAGCTTCTCTCCCCTACAGAAACTCCCTCCAACCTCTCAGAAAGTTTGGTTATCTCTTTCTCTGCTACTGAGAGCTGTCCTTTAAGCTTCAGAACCTGAAAAATTACAAATATTTCTAACATTAAATTTAAGTTAAAAGAGTGTTTATAGTTAAAATTAGAAAATGGAAAACAGGTGGGTGAAAATATAAATAGAATGCAAGCAGTTATGCTGTGAGCTTTAAGCATTACTACTGTTCATGGCAGCTTGAAAAAGAGGGAGAAGAAGAGGAGTAATAACAACAATAAATAAATTAATTAAAGATGGTTGGAGGGCTTTATTTATAAGTATCACTCCAAAAGAGTAATTGCAGATTCCACAATAGTTGGGTACATTATTTGCACCCACCAAAACTCTAAGGGCACCAACGCTCATAAAAATCATTAATTGCTATAAATCACATGATGCAGGCGTGTAGCTAAAATTTTTTGTTAGTTGGGGATACAAATGATAAATATAATGTTAGTAATTATTTTACTATCGATTTGGGGACTTCTACATCATAGATTTGTGGGCTTATATACGAACAAAGGTTGCATAAGAATCGTACTTAATAGAAACTCTAGAGTTAAATGATACTGGAGCCAATTTGGGGGCTTTTATATCATAGATTTGAGGGCTTATATACAAACAAAGGTTTTATAAGAACCATACTTAATAGAAACTCTAAAGTTATATGGGGGCTTGAGCCCCTACACCCTTCTCTGTGCCTTCACTAGTGATATGATGGAGATGTTTTCCGTCCCAAACTTCCATACAATGGATCTTGAGATCATAGGTGTACCTTCATATGATTGTGTTTTGATTCCACTTGGCACATATCCCCCAAAGTAATACAAGAACCACATTTGAGTATGGTTATGATCATGCTCGTTATTTCGGATGTGTGCCATATGAAATCAAAATATATGAGCCTATGAAGGTACGCCCTCAAGATCCATTATGTGGAAGATGAAGACAAATAATGATCTCCATCACCCTCAAAGTAGTTAATGGTTTCAGCCTTAGGGCCCTTAGAATTTTGGTGGGTGCAAATAGAGGTATTGAAAATGAGAAAATCAAAGAAGCTCACCAAAATTCTCTTTTATTTCAAAAGAAATTAATAAAACCCACTAACAAGTTGAAATTCTAAATAGATTAAAAAAAAAAAAAAAATCTTGTTTACTAAATTGAAATAAAATGCAAGTCTCTCTCCCTCTCATCAGCCATGAACACATAAACTGAGACATAGATACCTCTTCTTCCAGCTGATATTTCTCCACAATAACTGCCTCATGCTTCTTCTTCAACCCAACGAACTCCTCCTCAAGTTTCTTACTCTTCCACCTAGCCCTCCTATTCTGAAACCACACAGCCACCTGCTTAGGATCCAACCCAAGCTCAGTAGCCAAACGAGCCTTCCTCCCTGACTCCAACTTATGCTCATCACCAAAATTCCTCTCTAAAAAAATAACTTGAGCTGCACTCAACCTCCTCTTCTTCAACTCTAATCCACTCCCTTCTCCTTTGCTCTTCTTCCTCCTCCTCCTCCTCCCTCTACTCTCTCCTGCAACATTGCAAAAATTGATGAACAAAAAGCCAAAAAATATAACAATTTAATGACTAGAAAAATAATATAGAGCTTTTTTTCCATGAATTTTGACTTGCCAATTGGTGGGTTGGTGTAGTGATCAGAGCAGAATTGGGAGAAGAGAAGCATTTGGTCATCAATTTGATCTGGGTTTGTTGCCATTTTTTTTTCTCTCTTTCTCCTTGCAACTTTCTCTTCTTCGTTAAGTTCTAAGCTCTCGTGGGTGTCTCTTTCTTTGTCTATTTTTTTAACCTTGGGTTACTTATCAACAGTTGGGAGGGTCATTTATACGAGTGAGCTTAACAAATTGCCCTTGGCTGGGTTGCAATTATCAGCATATGCCACTTGTCTATGTTTTTTGAATCCCTTTGGAATTTTTATATGAAAAGTGATGAGAAAACGACCTTCAACAAGCCACTGGATTTTAGGGAACAAGAGGTTCGTGACATCATGATATAATATTAGAAAAAGATGGCAGTTTTTGTGCAGGCAAGTGTACAAGCGCACTAGGCATATATCTTACACCTTACACCCACATCAATTATTCTCGAAGGTTGACATTCAATTATTGTAGAAGGTTGACTATTCAAATAAACTTGAGTACAATTATATTTTATTAATCAAATATTTTACGCATTAATAGATATTTTACAAATAAATGTAGAACATACTAATTTTTACGAAAGGTTGATGATGATGAAACTTTTTTTTTTTTTTTTTTGAAAGAAGGTTATATTAAGACATAGAGAGGAGGGATACAAAAAGAGGAGATTTATGAGAAACAAATCATCCTCAAAAGAAGAGGAGACAAAACAGGGTAAAAAATAAAACCCAAGAGACCCCAACAGAACCCACTACAAACCTAAGCCGAAACAAACTAAAGAAGGGAATTGATTCCTTTCATCATATCTCTCAATCTTACACCTCATAGGACATGTAGATCCATATCGAGAAATCTTGTTGCAATAGCCCATTTAGCAACTTAAAAGAGAATTGATCGGAGGAGAGCTTCAGAGCCTTTGCTGGAATTCTAAAACACCCTATTGTTTCTTTCATTTCAGATGCCCCAAATGATAGCGAAAGGAGTAAATTCCCACAAAAAAATTTTGATGGAGGAGAAATACCCAGGAGCCCATTCTCCAAGTAGCTGCTCAGAAACCTTTTTTGTTTTTTTTCCAGTTGCTTAAATCTTTAATATTATCTAAAGGACGATATCATTTGGGTGCTACATGGACGATTTTCTTCTTTTGGGGGCGGGTTATATTACTCATAGAGATCCAGTTAGTATTATGTGTTAGTGTTCGATAAACATTATGAGTGCCAAGTGACTTAGTACTCGGTTCACCTCTTGGGATCTGTGCCATATAGAATTTACATATACATCAGTTGATGGGTGATATCCATGTTAGCCGGATGGTCCAGTTGTCACATTAAGACTTCTTTATGGTTTGACCCATTACTCTCATACGATTAAAAGGTTTTGAAAAGTGGATCATACCCATTAGCCCCATACGGTTAAGTGGTATTAGAAAGTGGGATCATGTAGCTACCCAAAATCTCTCAATGATGATAGAGATTATAAAATCATTCTATCTTTGAGGCCTCAAGTCTAGCAAAAACATACGAGAAAAAATTCTCGAATCATGACATAAAAAATCAGTATACCATGGATAGAAGTACAATTATAGTGACAAATTAATATGAAATTTACCGAAACAGGGGTCAGGTGAATCTTTCGGCGATATTTCGACGATTTCTCCGAAATTGCTAAAATTTCATTAATTTTGGCGAAATTAATGAAATTTCACCAAAATTAATAAATCTTTTCTAAATTTTGTCATTTTTAAAATAATAAATAAATTTTTTATGAAGTTTAAATCTAATTTATATTTCATATTTTTTCTACTCCGAAATTTTTTCGAAACTTATCAAAATTTTCTCGAAATTTATCCGAAATGACCTTCTATCGAAATGTTGTCAAAAATGAAATTTGTCATTATGGATATGACTTTAATTAATTATTTTCGCCTTTAATTTTATTGTATAAAACTTATAATTCATCCTCATTTTCGTCACAAGAGTGGTTCACACGTGCCACTTCCTTACCAACAATGAGCGGTCGGGTCATTGAAGACAAGTTCCAAGTTCCTTGGTGCGTGGCTCTAGGCAAGTAAGAAGATTATAAGGCATTAACCAAAATGATCTAATTTTTCATAATGCAATTGACTTAACTCTGACTCACGTATTACCTAGTTTGGTAAGCTTATCTTCCAAGTTCTGACACTCTTATGTCACTGCATACGAAATGAGGGCAATATGGTCATTAAAATGGGAGACAAACTAAATTAGAGAGGGCGTTCTCGTCATTTTCTCCTACCCAAATAAATATAATTAATAATCCCAAGGAAAGATAACTCATAAAAGGTAGCATATTACATGGGTGACGTGGTAGGCGGATCCATGGATGTAAAATGTAGACAATCAGATCCTAGAGATGGGAAACACCTAAGCCTTAAGTTGCTTAAAAAATATATTTGATATTAATATATTTCCATAAAAGTCCTCGGCGTGGGGAGAGAGCACATATTTCGATACCATTTTGGGCTCTAATCCCGACCTAAAGCCACCTTAAACGAAGCTGTCCGATGGTGACATGTAGCCACCACCTTTGCTGCCCAATGGGGTGCTAAGTTTTCACTTGCGCCAAGCTGATTAGCTTGTTATGTAGCTTTGCCTACGTTTAGAGTATTTAATTATGAAAAAAGTGATTGTAAACTCTAATCTAAACCCTAAATCCATGACTAAAAGATAATTTGCTAAACCCTAAATCCATAAATAAGATAATTTTTTCATTGATAAGACAAAGGGTACCGGTATTTGCAACCGAACATTCGTTTTCCTTAATCATGATTTTACCACGTGATAGCTGTTGACTACCTTGAGTCGCTGAATGTCTTGAATTAGATGATGGAGATTGTTGTTTGTCACAACTTTTAGACAATCGTTAGCCGGTCACATATTGATTCCACATGATATACATCCCCCAAAGTGATCTGATCATTAGCATATCATGAGAATTGATTCCACGTAACACACATCCTGCAAAGTGATTGTGACCATGGGCGCACTATGAGAAGGGGTTCTCGACTCACTGGTTTTTTGATAAGTAAGCTGTGTTGGGTTTTTATAACACATATACTAACCTCTTTTGTTTTACTTACTAAAACTTGAATTTGTATCAGAGATATGATTGACCTGATTTCGTTTGATCCATATTTTTTTTTTTTTTGTTCTTATAATTTTTTTTTTTTTTTTCCGACCACCGGACTGGCTTTAGGACTGTCGAACTGATTTGTGGCTGCCGGTCACTGAACTGCAACCTGTTTAATTAACAAAAAAAAAAAAAAAAAAAAAGGGTTGACGGTCGGTGCCAAGGCTGACCGGACGGCGCACCGGACTGTCGGCGCCGTTGACATGGATGGGGAAGGGATTAGCCCCAATCGGCTGTTTTGTTGCAGCTTGCTAATAATATATATATATTTTTTTAGGCCGATGATCCGCCGCCGTCCGGTGATTTCCGGCCACCGGACTAGCATCGGTTGACGGCCGACGCCGGAGCTGACCAGATGGCACACTGAATTGTCGGCGCCGGTGACCTGAGAAGGGAGGGGATTTGGCCCATAGGGCTGTTTTTGCTGCAACCTATTCTTATATAAAAAAAAAAGAACAAGAAAAAAAACGAAGAAGAGGATATAGTGTGAGATCAGCTATATCGATGCCGGCTCACTATTTGAGATGTGTGCCACACAGAATTAACATCTGACCGCTTGATAGGTGTGCCATGGTCTCAAGTTCAACTATGTGGAAGATTGAGATTAAAAAATGATGTCCATTGTTTGATTCAAGGCAGTCATAGGCACGGTGAATATTTGACCATTCTTCACGTGACCGTAATCGAATTTTTTAATTCAAAAATGTTATTAGATCAACCTTGCATGTTAACATGGTGCTAAAAAAATTGCACCAACATTATTTTACTGTTTTAAGGTCTTCTTTTACTAATAACTTTACCAATTTCGGTTAAATTGCGTTACTAGCCCGATATTTCCACGATTTAAATATTAAAATCCTTGTTTTTAGGCGGGCAACTGGTTGAACTTTGTATAATAAGATTTTATGCAAGATTTATCTGTTCAGTAGTTTTACCCTCCTCTCTATTGACTCCTTGACCGAGCATATTTTATTTGCTCTGGTAGAGAGTTAGTAGGAAACAGGGAGGTTGTTGCTAGAGCAGGTAAATCCTTATTTGCAGGGAGTTAGAAAAGAAAATAGGAACCAACTAAAATAGGTAAACTCCACTCTGACGGAGCCTACTAAAGAGCTATGCCATACGCAACCTATATGCTTACAATTTTAGGTATAAGTATAGAGTTATTTTGCAATGGGTGTCCACTCATTATGAGTGGTCATCATAGTTCACACATCCCTGTGACTAAGTGGCTTGTACGGTTTTTTATATATTGGAAGTTCGTGCATGCCAGTTTGTCAAAAAAATATTTTTAATGCCCAAGTCAAACTTAAACTAGTTTTAATGGTCCAAATTTCATTGCTAAAAAAACACACGGTAAGGATAAGTTTTCAATTATTATTTTTTCAAAGATGATTTAAGCAATGCACTTGTGCTCCATGTGCCATTAAGATAGTATTACGAGTGCCACCTGGAGCTCCATGTAGGATGTTGGAGGACGCTCACCGTCCTTCATCGGAGGACAGAACCCCTTTACTATATATATATATGGGAGCCGGTTCCATCATTCATGGGAGGACGGTCATCGTTCTACAAGGTCCATGTGGCATCTAAAACACTGTTTGGGTGCTATGTGTTGCACGATTGAATGATTTAGATAAATTTTAAAAAGGAAATTTCAAATTTTTTATTTTAAGAACACAAGTCAATGTTTGACAGGATTAATGTTTCAGATTTCACTGTTCAAAAACACACGATGGATAGGTCTTCAATTTATTATATTTAAAAATGATCTAAATAATGTATCTGAGCTCTATGTGACATCGAAACAATATTTAGGGGGCAACATAAAAGTCCACGTGGAACTTTATAAGACAGTAACCGTCCTCACATAAAAGACAAAAACCTTTTCCATATATATATATATATATATATATATATATATATATATATTGTTAGAAATAAAGATGACGAGTTAACAAGCTTAGAGGGACTAGATAATATAGGCATCGTATTGACTTTTGACTTTTGAGGTTGTTTTATCAATCATTTGTTGTTAATGCTAACTAAGTGCCTTAATCATTGTCATGGAGGGAAATTAAGGATATTTTACAGCTTTCAATATATCAATTTGTTTTGAAAACTGTTGATGTAGTGTTAATACGCTATGCGACCTTCTTCAACCAGGGTTTTATGTACTTAAACTCTTCACTATTTTGAATTTGATGATGGAGATTGTTTTTTATCCCACTTCTCGACACAATACCTCTTGATCATGAGCTTATCATCCGATGATTAGATTTTAATTCTACAATGCACATATCCTAAAAATAAATATTATAATAAGCATACATCGAATGGTATTCTCGGATCACCTTTCAAGATGAGTGTCATGTAGAATGAAAAATTACCTGTCTAAGCCTGAGAAGGTAGAATCGTGGGTGAAAAAAAGTTATTTAAATTGGGCTTTTTGGATAAATTCATTATTAACCACCATTTTAACTCATGGTGTATTATTATAGCTTATTTAAATAAAAAAATAAGTAAAATTGTACTCCATTGAAGAATCATTTCAAATTCTTCTGAATGACTCTCTATTTTGCTTTGCAAAGGGGGTCATTCGCTGTGACCTTTTAGGATGGGTTGGATTGCACCTAAGTACTAACCTCCATAGATGTGTATTTGGAGACAAAAAAAGACTGGTCAACACGTGAAAATGCATTTAAGGGGTTATTTAATTGTATGCACACTGCCCTTTATGGCTTACGCGTAGCTAACAAGTGAAAAGAACCTAGCCTTTCATAGTTTCATATACAAAAGTAGTCTTTCATATATAAAAGTAGTTACGCGTAACGCACATACAAGTATGGTTCAAAATTTTTGCCGAAATGTTTTGATTTCGGTCCGGACCGAAACGACAACTCAAATTATCGGAATTTTTGGATTGTTTGGAAGATTTCAGTCAAAATTTCGGTTCAAAATTTTGATTTCGGTCATCACCGAAACTGAAACGAAATCTGAGATTTTGAATGATACGAGTTATTACAGATGGTCATAAAAGATACGCATTGAAACTAATTCACCCTTTAATTTTTTGAGTTGGTCCATAATGAGTGTCCACTTATCATAAGTAGACATTTCAGTTCACATGTCCTCGTGATTGAATGACTTGCACGAATTTTCACGCATTAGAAGCCTGCGCAAGTTACTTAATCACATGGACATGTGACTCACGTCCAATGATGAAGAGTGGACCCCAAAACTCATATTGAGTTGGTAATGTTTTTATGTCATGAAGTTATATGAGTGGCCCATTTTTAATATGGATGACAGAAGGCAACATCCTCTATACTCACTCTTTTAAAGAAAGAGTACGAATTTTTGCAATCCAAGGTTTGGTATTCGCAATTGATGGTTTCACCGTTAGCACAATTAACTTTCTTGAAGCAGATTATGGAGATATTTTTTCATCTCAATCTTTCACAGAACTAGATCTTGAGATCATGGCCTATATATCAGACAGTTAGATATTAATTTCACGTGGTAAACATGAATGCTCACAATATACCATGAGAAGGATTATTGGATACTTTTGAGAATCTATTTCACATGAATTAATATTTGACCATCTGATCAGTGGCCAATGATTTAACGAAATATTGTTTAAAAGATTTGGATGAAAAAGATGATCTGGATCGTCTCATTCAAAGAAACCAACGGTGTTAATAGTAGAATCATGAGTTGCGGAGATCGAATATTCGGTTCCAAAAATTACTGCTGTTGAAGAAAGTAACTTCACTTCCAAGCCAAATCAAACGAGTCGAAACCGAGCCGCGAACAAGTGGAGTTAAAAACACAGAAGCTACAAAGGCACGGTGAAAAGAGATAAGCTCAAGGCACATGGGTTATTTTACACGCGTCTCCCATGTCCCGAGGGGGGGACCAAGCCCTCTTCTTCCACGTGTCGACCCCGGGAACAACCGGCATCTCAAATCCACACCTTTCCCTTTTTAATAACGAAAACTATGGCCGCCGCCCTGAAAATAAGTCTGACCCTCCCCAACTCATCACCAAAATATCTGTCTGGAATCCCACAGATATCGAGGTTGAATGAATCATTTGCCTTTATTTAATCCACCTCAAATTCCGTGAAAGTCAAACTTTCACAGGATTGGTCTCTTAGACGCCCCCATTGTCCATCAGAACCATAGGCTTTTTTGTGTTGTCATTGTCTTTTCTCAAAAACGGTAAGAGGGCCCTTGTTCTTTAAAGAATTTAGTCCCAAACACTAGGTCTAGGTTCTTATTATTACTTAGTCTGAAGTCTGAACTTCACTCTCTCTCTCTCTGCTTTTGTCCTCCCATGGTTATCTAAAGAGATATTTTTGGCCGTCCGATAGCCTTATCAACTAATGGTGGTCGATTTCATACCTATATATAGCTGCTTTTTCAACTTTTTCAGGCTTCGCAAAAGAGCTGCGCCATTGAATTCTTGTGTCACATTGGGTGTCCATATGTGACCCATTTTTTAGGGTTGCATTCATGTGTTGCCACGTGGAAGTGGAGACAAGTGTGACAGATACTCGAAAAGATGGATATGACATGTGGCAGTTTCTGAATTGACGATAAGTCATGCTCTAGTGCAGCTGTGTGCCGTAGGTTAGGTGTCGTTGTTAAGGTTTTTAGATTTTTCATGCAATGGGTGGGGGTTGGAGATAAGGGAGATGGGTTGGAGGGGCATTTCGTTCTTCTATTTAAGGCATGGCCACCTCCCCATATTCCTTTTTGCCCTTTAAAATTTGTCATGACAAGCGAGTTTGAGAAAGAGGGTGTTTTGTTGTTAAAAGAGGTTTAAATATTATTTACTGTTTTGGGTTTAAAGGGATTAATGAGAGGATAAGATGGTAAGATGAGGATAAGGATCAATAGAGGGAGAAAGAGTTGGTGTGGTG
This sequence comes from Chloranthus sessilifolius, assembly GCA_021018995.1. Lineage (NCBI taxonomy): Eukaryota > Viridiplantae > Streptophyta > Magnoliopsida > Chloranthales > Chloranthaceae > Chloranthus > Chloranthus sessilifolius. The sequence goes on from CM037584.1 coordinate 1,603,841, forward strand.
TAATTTGTACTTGTTTAATGAGAAAATAGAAAGAAGAGAGAGAGAGAGAGAGAGAGAGAGAGAGGGGGGGGGGAGAAAGAGTTGGTGTGGTGTAATTTGTACTAGTTTAATGAGAAAATAGTGTGATTAGTGGAAAAGAGGAGTTCAAGAAGATGCGCATGCCCCTTTGGATTGGATTCTCTCACATGCATGGTGCTGTTTTATATATTTATTTATTATATAATATATATTTGCATTCCTTGGTCTTCAAGTTTTAGAGTTTTAAAATTAGTGTCATCTTTATTCCGACACTCCTTAAGCCTTGTTTCCAATCACCCAACTTCCTCTTAATTAGTCTGCAAACCAGCTTCAATTTATGTTTATATCTCCAAGTGTGAGTAGAGAGAACCCATGTGGAGTGGAATGTGATCCATCGCTGATCGATGCATATTCCAGTTGATCTGATCTGCCACTACTTGCATTGGCCATGTTTCTGAAACCTCACTGAAATGGTTAACAAATCAAATGCTGAACATGAAAGTTAATCGGTTGGTTGATTAGGACAGTTAGATTTTCTTTTCAAATAATTGACAAGCTATATGTTTGACCAAAGATGATGTGTTCCCTTTATTTTATTATGCTAAATAGTCATTTACTGTTATCTCCTCCATGCAACTTGGGACAAGTAAAATCTAAAGCATAGAGCCCCTCTCTCTCTCTCATAACTTTTGTCTATACTCTCCAATGTTGTCAATAATCGACAGGTAACGATCCTGACCGTTCAATAACCGAACAACATTTCTATGACCTATATATCATTAGGGTGGTCAACGGGTTGGGTTAGATTATGCCAAAATTTTGACTGTCCAATGAAAAAATGGCATATACTTAACCTAATCCAATCGAAAGGAGCACCCCAGTCGGATCCGACCAGACACCAGAACTGAAAACATTGACCCGACCTGGTATATTTTCCATATATTAGTCATATAAAATATGGGGTTGGGTCGACCGTATATTTTCCACATTTTAGTCAGAGCATCTCCAACAAAAGAGTTATCCCACTCACTGTATGCAATACAGCATTCAAAGGTGTACAAACTGAACTCTAACGGGAGCGCCACCCCACCCCACCCCACCCCACCCCACGCGCTATAAATAATTATTGCTACAGTAATAGTTAAATTTAGCTATTACTGTAGCAATAGTTAAATATTAAAATAATATTTTTTTCTCCTCTCTCCTCTCTCATCTAATAGTAAAATAATAAAATAAAAATAAATCAAAATCGCACTAAAATAAAAATAAATCAAGCATACTTCAAGAGTTCAAATTATTATAAAAATATATTATTTTTCGTAAATGTTTTAAAAAGCTATGCACTCAACTGACTTCACTCAATTGATTTAATTTCATCAATGTTCATCATGCTACATGAGTCTGAGAAAAATTTCAAACCCATCGCTTGACCATCAAATTAACTAATAAGGAGATAAAAAACAAGGAGATACAAATCAAATGATAAGTGCCATTCAAAAGGATATATACTAAAAAGGTACGCGATTTTTATTTTGAGTCATTTTTTGTAATAGAACATACTTGGCCCGAGCTCGGCTCGATCTCGGAGAGCCGAGCTAAAGCTTGGAATTTTTGAGCTCGAAGAGTTTAGAGCCGACCCCAGCTCGCCTTGTATAAGGTAGAGCCGAGTTAGAGTTGATCCGAGCTTGGACTTGACCCGGCTCGGTTGCAGCCCTAGCTGGAGTGATTTTTACTGTAGTAGTAGCTAAAGTACTGTAATAGTAGCTAAAGTAGTGTTTAGCTACCCAAATTTAGCTTTCCTTGTTGGAGATGCTCTCATATAAACTATGGGGTCGGGTCAAGGCGACCCGACTTGATTTTTTCTCTACTTCACCTGGACCTTCAGATCGGGTCCGATGTCTCATGTCCGACTGGACCGACAGGTCAAATTTGTTGGCGCAGCCGGATAAAAAATCCAAGTGGAGCTTGTCTCGACCCGACTTGTTGACAGCCCTACGCAAAATTCTAAAACTGCACCAACTGAATGATCATAGCCACATATCTTTCAATGACCTCCCTTGTGAAACCCACTGATTGATCATGATCCAATTTGACGGCTCAGATTTTTGAGATTGATTCCCACTTAATTGTAAGCGTGCACCAACATATTTAAAAATAAATTAATAAAAAAAATCAACAATTTAATTTAATATTAAAAAATAAAAAAGGAAAGAATAGATCGAAGGGTCCGGAAGCGCGTGTGGCTCTAGAATCTAGAGATTCGCGCATGCAGATATACATGTCAAAAATTTTTTGTTAGGGCTTTTCTATTGTATGAAGCACGAATTCGTTCACCAACTACCATCCATGTTTCCTCTCCAATCGTACGTCACGGAAATCGCGGAAGCATTTGCGCCTTAATTTCCAATCTCTACGGTTATGCGTCTAAATCGAGGCCACTCCTCTCTCTTAACCTATTTGCAAGTAGGTACCCTCTTTTATATATATATATATATATATATATATATATATATATATATATATATAGATTAGGTACACAGTATACTAGGTGGTCTAGACCAAATTATACGTTTACTGATGGAAAGTCTGAAAATGCAAAGACAACCGTTGGATGAAGCATAGGCAGATCAGATATTTTTAGGCTGTGTTTCCGTAGCTCTTATAAGTGTAGAAGCAGCTTTGTGACTGCTCTTCGTGGGAGCTAATTAAATCTACTCTGACAGATTGCAGGTGAAGAGCAGGTTTATCCCTTAAAATAACTCCCCCGCCAGAGCAATGGGTGAAAAGCTATGGTTGAGAGCACTTTAATATGGGGATTGTGATTGGTTGTAACTTGTAATTGTGCTTCGCTCTTTTGAAGATTGAAAGAGCTGAATTTGATCCTCAAAAGAGCAATTTGAACTTGCGTGTTTAAGTGGGCTGCTTTACCTCCAACGAGCAATTCAAAAGAGTCTTAATTTTTATATGTTATTATTGTTATTTTAAGATTGACTCCAACATGTTACAAATATAGTGACAAATTTCATTATGGGCAACAATTAAGTAGGGGTAATGTCGGATAAATTTTGAGAAAAATGCAAAAAATTTTAGAAAAATTTTGGAGAGCACAAAAAATATTAAATATAAATTATATTTAAATTTTATAAAAAATTTATTTATTATTTAAAAAATGATAAAAATTAGGAAAGATTTATTAATTTCGATAAAATTAAAGAAATTTCAACGAATTCGGAGAAATCATCAAAATTTCGCTGAAAGTTTCTCCCGACCTTTCTTTTTTCGGTAAATTTCGAAGAAATTTTGAAGAAATTTATCACTATGATTACAAACTAATTTTGTAGATTAATTGGTTTTTTTTTTTTTCTTTTTTAGGAAATTTTTTGTAGATTGATTGTCGATGGCTGCCCATTGACTCTTCCCTAATCCATTTTTAGGTTTTCAGGTTGGACGGTCAGGATATTTTTTTCCTTTTTTTGGTGACTTTTAGCAATTTCCCATAAAAAAGGATATTCTATTATGAAGAACTTTTCCATGAGCGGTTTTGCTCGCCACGTATACTATGTATTGTAATTGCAAATCTTTTAGGGTTTTTTTGTAAATACCCCCTAAGTTAGGTTGATATTACAAATAACCCCCACTTATAGCTATTTGCTTTAAACCCCTTGAGTTAGCATTTTGGTGTTTATAAAACACCGTTTTTAACGGATGCTACTTTAAATGGTTAATCAACGGTTAAAAAATAGCCTAAATACCATATTTATCTTTTTTTAAAATTAAATTACTAAATTGCCACCTCTACAAGTGGTAAGAGTAATTTTAAATCCACCCCTTCATTTATGGAAAAGAATAGTTTTAAATCCACCCACCAAATATTTGAGTTCACCCATGCTGAAAAATATTGACTGCATAGAATCGGACGATGGAGATCGCTTATCGTCCCAACGTTTTACACGATGGATCTTGAGATCACGGTGGCACTATTAGACGGTTGACTGCATTGAATTGGACGATGGAGATCATTTATCGTCCAAACCTTTCACACGATGTATCTTGAGATTATGGTGGCACCATCAGACAGTTGACTACATTGAATTGGACGATGGAGGTCGTTTATTGTCCCAACCATTCATACAATGGATCTTGAGATCATGGTGGCACCATCAGACGGTTGATTGCATTGAATCGGACGATGGAGATTGTTTATCGTCCCAACCTTTCACACGATGGATCTTGAGATCATGGTGGCACCATCAGATGGTTGATTTTTTATTTTATGTGGTACACACCCAAAAAAATGATCTTAAAATTAATTTAACCGTTTACGTGATGTTAAGGTCACTTTTCTGAGATGTGTGCCACGAAATAAAATATTGATCGTCTAATGATATGCCTAAACGATCTCCATCGTCTTATTCAATGCAATCAATGTGTTTTAGTGTGGGTGAATTCAAAGATTCGGTGGATGGAAGCAGACGCGGTTAGACAATCAAATTCCTAAAAATGGGTCTTGAATCATATATGAAATTAGAGAGACGAGTATTTTGAGTGAAACACGTAGATTGAAGGTTTTCTTTTCAAGAATAATTGCATCGTTTGCCACAAATCCTCCATTGATTGAGTATTCATCCAAATGTTGGCATGCTTTAATGGGGGAATCACCCATCTGATGAGTCTTGAATTTGATGGGTGAATGAATGGTCTTTTAGAAGAGTACCTTTAAATCCACCCATTGAATCTTTAAGTTCACCCACGCTGAAACACGTTGATTGAATTGAATCGAATGATGGAGATAATTTATCCTCCCAATCTTTCACATGATGGATCTTGAAATCATGATCGTACCATCAGAGGGTTAGTGTTTTATTTCACGTGGCACACATTTTAGAAAAGTGACCTTAACATTACCTGCATGCTTAAAATTGATATTAAGGCCACTTTTAGGGGTGTGTACCACATGAAATAAAAGTCAACCATCTGATGGTATACCCATGATCTAAAGATCGATCTCATGAAAGATTGGGACGATAAAAAATGTCCATCGTTTGATTCAATGCAATCGATGTGTTTCAGCGTGGGAGAACTCAAAGATTTTGTGGGTGGATTTAAAGGTACTCCTTTTAGAATATTGGTAAATTATAATGACATGACTTGTAAATAAAGGTGAATGAAGGGCCTTTTAGAATGGTGATAAACTTTAATGGCATGACTTGTAAATATAGATGAATGAAGGGCCTTTTAGAATTGTGGCATTTTTAAATTATTGATTTTATTAAAGGCAAAATAGACTTTCCGTTCATAAACTCACGGCTAGTTAACGGGAGGGGGTTATATGAAACAAAAATACAAAAGTAGGGGCTACAGAATAAATACTCATAACTCAGGGAGTTTCTTATAATATTAGCATAACACATGGGGTATATGCAAAAAAACCCAATCTTTTATGGTGCTGCGTCATGCCTGACACCTATAATATATAATAATAGGGAAAGGTCAGGTCCTACTATTAGGCGGAACCAGATTTTCAGTTCCATCTGTTGCCGTTGGAGATTGAGATTGAGAGTACATGCGTGTCATCCATTAGATGAAGGGAAATTCTGTTCGCGCCCATCTAATTATTATAATGAAAGGCAGGTTAGCACTCATCACAATATCGAACATTTTTAAGAGGGCATTATTAATTGGTGAGCACAATAGAGGTGCTCATAGTACATTGTGATTAGGGCGAATTACGGGTCCAAAACTTTTATCTCACAGAGCTTAATCAATCTCATATTTCATATTTGAGGGGGTCGGAGTCCTTTATACTTTTATAAAAAAATTGTGCATGTGTGTTTTATTCATTTTCAATGAGAAAAATATCCTTTAATTAAGGGCATGTGTACATTTTTGTAAGTCAGATTTGATCTGTCCTATATGAGACTACAACTAATCGGTCTCATACGAGACTACAATGAGCCGCTCTCGTACAAGACCGCAAGGCCTTAAACAAGACCGCGTGCTCTCATATGAGACTACAGAGGTCTCATATAAGACCGGTCAGTCTCGTACAAGAACACGGCCGATGGGTACCATACAAGACTGATTGGTCAATTGCGGTCTCGTACATAATCGATTGATTTCGGCCTCATATAAGTCCGATTGGTCTCACTTAAAAATAAATATGCTCGTGCTTTAGTTAAATGACCTTTTTCGCCTATTCAAAGCGAGTAACATTAGAGCGTTTTAGACTCTTCTAGAAAATAAGCAAATGGTTAAACCTTGTCAAGTAATTATGCAAAAATTTGGGGCCCTTTAAAGGGAGAAATTCTTGTGAAATTTTGAATGATTTAATCCTCGCAATTAATGAAAGGGTGACATCACTTGCACACACAATGTTAACCTTAGCACACAATTTTCAAGAAGACTCGCTATTTCAGAGAAGGTGTCATGTATTGATCAAAAGATCTTCCTACAACACGTGATTTAAAGATTTTTTCTCCTAAAAGGTTAACACGAAATATGATCTTTATCATATGATTCAGTGTAGTCAGAGGCCATCATCTGATTCAACGAGTGACTATTTGAATTGTATGATAGAGATAATTTTTCATTTTAATTTTTTGTACTAAATTCTTTAGATTAATGCTGGAAATGATTTATAGTTTTTCATTTTAATTATTTATACTAAATTCTTCAAATTAATGCTGGAAATGAAATCATTTCCTCTTGGATTCCAACTTAAATGATTTCCAATAGAAATTTGATTTCTTATGTATTGTTTGTCAAGTTGGTAATGTCATATAAAAGTATTTACAGTGCCTAGATAATTTAACTATGAATCTCCTAGAATTGGTAATTTAAAGCAATCAAGATTCATAATCACTTATTATTTATGTGGTTTCAAATTCATAGAGTTCTCAACTTTCAATCACATTACTTTGATATTTTATTTATTCTAAAGCATTAAATGATATTAGATTGATGCGAATATTTGAAAGATTATCAAAGTAGCTTTCTTGGGCCAAGAAATATAAACATAAATAATCTAAAAATTAAAGACGAGAAATACTTATTTAAGGTTTATTAGAGAGAGAAGAGAAAAAGAGAAAAAGAGAGCACAATAACACTAATAAACTACATTGCTTCTATTCAAGCTAATAAAGTTACATGTGATGACCCTTTATATAGAGGCAAACAAGACACTATTACCATTCCTAATCAATGTGGGATTAATATATTCCTTACAACTATAACACACCATACTTAATATATTATCTCAAACACCCCCCTTCAAGTTGAACATCAATGAGGATGATGCTCAAGTTATCAATTACAAGGACTCTGAATCATCTCCCCTTAATATTAATAAGGCAAATATAAGATTATATATCACAGTAGCGACAAAGGCCATAAGGTCGATAAGAAAAAAAGGTTACATATCACAGTAGCTACAAAGGCAATAAGGCCGATAAAAGACTGTATAACAACAAAAATCTTGTCATCAAATATCAGGAGAGACAATAGGTGTAAAACACTATGTGTCATAACATCACACACATACAAATATAAATTGATAAATAAAATAAATGGAGGGGGAGTGACACTGATCTGAGAGAAATGACCAACATCCAATCGCATGAGTGTATGTCGGGAGCTGTAGACATGAATTTTGATACAATAAACACATTTTCAGGCAACAATATCACAAATCCTCAGCATGAATCTTGAGGCCTCAACTTCATGGAGTTGGCAACATCATAGATTTTAATGCATTATCAACAGTGATCTTCACATAGTTCAAAGTTGCACAGGTCACAAAGCAAAATAATATAAATCTTAAGGCAGCAACAAAAACATTACACAACAACAAATAACTCAAGGTAGCTCAAACAAACATTCTTTCAAATACCTATGATGCAGTGTTTAGCAACAATCTAAGAGAACCCAAATTTGGACATCATAACAGTAGATAGGGTTTTCGAAAGCATCACACCCGCGAACAACATAAACATTCCCCTTTTTTGGTCTTTACCTCAGGCTGCCTAACAGAGCTGAACAATTAAATCTCATATTTTTTATTTTGTATTGTGTGACACCAATACACACAACAACACCATTCCCCTCGCTCTCTCTCTGTTTTTTCCTTGCCGATCCTCATCATATCCAAGAAAAAGGGACTAGAATCTCTTTCAAGGATTTCAATAAACAGGTGTTGTGCACCTATTTTTCACATCAGCTGAAACTTACAACAATGAACTTAAACATTTACAGGTTATGGCTATGAGAACAAACAACATAGATCAGACAGAACCATAGGCGAGATCAAACTGTGAGTGGACAAACTAAATAGAAATTGAAAATAAAAAATGGAGATGAAGTTGGAGATATTGCAGCAAACAAACTTTTACTGCTGTTGAAACAAGTTTTTACAATTGAACTGCTGAATTATTGGTTATTGTTCATAGCAGCTACCAGAAAATGGCTAGTAATGTTCATAAGAAACCAAAAATAAATAAAAATGAGAATGGTGCTGCTCCAGAAAATAGCCATTAATGGCTGCTGAAAGGGATAGTGTTGTTGTTGCAAATGAAGATGAAAATGAAAGGGATGTTGTTGCTATTGTTACTGAACTAGGGAAAGCATATATGATGTTGCTTGAACAAAATCGATTAAGATGATAACCTAATAGTGTTCGCAATTACATATAGCTCAGGGTCCAATGTAGGACTATTATAACTTCCCACCTTATAGAAGAGTTGTCCTCGACTTTAATACCATTTAGAGATAAATAATCTAAAAACTAAATAGGAGAAATACTCATTTAAGGTTTATTAGAGAGAGAAGAGAAGAAGAAGAGAGAGAGAGTAAAATAGACTATAATAACAAATGGACTACATTGCTTCTATTCAAGATAGTCAAGTTACATGTGATGACCCTTTATATAAAGGCAAACAAGATACTATTACCATTCCTAACCAATGTGAGATTAATATATTCCCTACAACTATAACACACATCATACTTTATATATTATCTCTAACAAGAAACACATAAATATGACGAGTATTTAAAAAGTTTCATGACAATGTAATAAATTTTAAGATTGTTGGTTTAATTAAGATTAATTTATTTAATTTTTTTAAAAAACTTTAGATAATAAGATTCATTTATTTTACTAAACATATATTTAATTATCTTATAATTTATAATTTAAGTTTTTTTGCGAAAATATTAATAATAAGTCTAGTTTATATTGGACTCTTTATTTTGGTCAAGAAAAGCCAATTCAAATTCTTCCACTTATGTATATAATAAATTTGAGAATTAATAATATTAGGGAGTATATTTTATCATTAATAGACCAAAGTTAACTTTTAATACACCAAAGTTAACTTTGAATGTTGTGATAAGACACTTGTAAAGGTATTTGATGTCTTAATCGTTAATCAAATTTTGCTAGAAAAATTTCTTCAAGTTTTCTTAGAGATTTTCCGGTTTATGATATGCTATATCGTCTCCATCGTTAAGACTAACATTTCTTCCATTTTCAAAATCAATTATCATTATCATCATCATCATCATCATTTGGCCGGAATATATTAAGTTTGTAAAAATAGAATTAGTCTACAATGAGTATCCACCTGAGTGTCCACCCATCATGGGTGGACACGGTAGTCCATATGGGTGGACACGGTAGTCCATACGCCTGTGTGACTAGGGCTCTCAATGGGCCGGATTAGGGCCGGGATGAGGTTCAACCCAGCCCTAATGTATCTGGGCCGGGTTCCCAAAATTTTCAGCCCGGCCCTCACCCGGGCTGCGATGTACTCTGCCCAAGCCCGGCCCCTACCAAACCGGGCTTGGGCGTTTTTTCAGGTTTTTTTTTCTAATAAAATTTGGTTGGGCTTGAATTTTTTTTTTTTTTCTAATAAAATTTTGAAGAAGGATAAAAATTTAATTAAATAATTATGTTAACATTATAGAGGCTCTAGTACATTTTTTTATTCAAATATTTTAATTTAGTTTTATTGCACAATGGTTATAACGGACAACGGTTGCACAATGGTTATAACGGACAACGAATAATCTCAGGGCATTTAAGTAAATTACATTTAATTAAAATGATTTTTTTTTTAATAACTTTAAAAGTGTATATATATATATATATATATATATATATATATATATATATATATATATATATCCGAGTGTTGGAACACATAACCCAAGCCTGGCCTGGATTTATCCGAGTTGCAACATGTTTAACCCGATCTAGATACCGGGCTGGGTTTGCTTGATAGAAAGTACCACTTTTTCTAGGTTGGGTGCAGGCTAAAATCCTGACCCACCCGACCCATTGACAGCTCTATGTGTGACTGCATGACATGCACGGACTTCCAATGCATGGAAATAAGCGCATGTCATACAGATACACAAATGTGGATGCTTTAGAGCGCATGATGGGTGGAATCTCATCCATGATATAAAAAATCGGGTGAAACCAATACGTATTGACAATACATATCGGTTTCTTAGCAAATCGATGCGTATCGGTTCCAATATGTATCGGTATCTCAACTCGGTATCGGTATCGATTGATACGGGCCTGTATTGGATATTGCCGGTACGATATCGATTTCGGCCGATACCTCTATTTTCGTTCTTTTAAATAGGCCGATACATATCGGTATCGATCGCTACATATCGGCTGAGTCGTATCGATCTTCCATGGACCAATACCCAAGTCATACCCAAGTCTGATACCGATTTTGACACCTCAACGTAGACTAACTCATAAAAATATAGGGGCATTGTTAGAGTGCTCTTCTTCAAAAAATGAAAATTATTTTTCTCGTGATAACCTGGAGACTACTTTTACAAAACAGGAATCAGGCTTATGAGTTGGTATTAAGTATACAACTTGTGCACCAAAACAAAGGTAGTGCACTGGCCAATCTCCTTATGCCGAAGTGGTCAAAATTATGGGAAGTTCACAACTATTTATAAGCACTGAAATTAGTATGATATACACTTTTAACCTTCGCATATGGTTCTACACGCCAGAGGTTGGTAGACGGAGATTTGACTCATGCATTGCCCCTGGGAGTGCATAAGTCATTAATTATGTGAATTTTGCATCATTTTTTTAAAATGGTTTATAGAAAATATATGGTGGAAATATATATGTTGAGATGAATGTGTGAAATAACATAAGAGAAAATTTGAGAGTTATACCTATAAAAGAAAAAATTATTGAGTGTCACTTGAGATAGTTTGGACATGTTCATCGAGACCAGAAGCAAACTTTGTACGAATAATTGAGACTCTACAAGCACAAGGACGTGGGAGAAGAGGAAGATCAATAAAGACCTGGATAAAAGCTGTGAGAAGGAATATAAAGAGCTACGAAGTTACAGAGAGCTTAGTGCTTATCAGAAACGACTAAAAGAATAGGCCTCGCAAAACCGACTCCAAAGAAATGCCATATAACTATAATGATGATGGTAGTATTGATTAATAGGACTATATAGAGATCAAATTCGGCCCTAAAATTAGGCTCTTAACGAAATGATGTAAATAGTTTTTCTATCCAATCTTATGATGAATCCAAATTTGTGGCACTTGAAGTCTTTTAGTACCAATTGGATGTTCAAATTTTTTGTCATATGACTCATCTAAGCGTTTCGTCCATAAGATGCCATGCATCCATGATTATGTGAACCTGTTGTAATTTGAAATGGAGTGCACCATACGTGGTTCAATATAGCTGACCATACCGATACATGTCAGATCCGACACGTGTCGATATCGAAGGTCACTGATACATGGTCCAATGGGTCTTGTACTGTCGATGAATTACCCAATTTATACATGGAAGGTGGTTCCCTAGGACTTGTAGTAGGGTTGATCCTTACGACCAGGCCAATTAGGCCTCATGTGGCAACCAATTCGAGGATAAATTGTTGCGACAACTTTTCCAAGGTTGATCAATTATCATCTATAAAAAAAATTATTATTATTTTTTCACAAAAAATTATTGGGTCAAAATTTAAAAAATTTAATGCACGAAGTTTATTAGGTGAATCAAGACATTTGATTTGTGATTTGAAGTGTGAAAATATCCAATATTTTTTACCCTAAAACCTTTGACGGACGGGTGAACCCTAAGATGAAAGAGTGTCATTTTAGGGTTAGACAAAAACTGGGTCTGGTCACGTCGACCTGACCAGACCCGATATTTTACATATAATTGAAGGAAAATAGGAAGGTTTTTAATAGGGTCGGGTCAAGCATTAGGCTAGGTCTGGTTTTTGGGCCAGGTCAGACATATACCTTTGACCTATTGGGTTGGGTCGGTGTGCAACATTGGGTTGGATCGGGTCAAATCTGGAATATGCCATTTTCCCATTAGAACGCCAAAATTATAGCCGGACCGGACCAGTTGACAGCCCTAAAAAGCGTATCCATAATCTTGAATATCAGTAGGAAAAAATAAAAGTTTGAATAAGTTTAAACCAACCTTGGGGAGTTAGGAAGATACTCTGTAGGATAAATAAAAACAGATACGATTGAATTTTAAAATAATAATTTCCCAGATGAAAAAATCAAGTTTTTACCATAATAATGTAGAGGGAGAGGGCTGTCAATGGGTCAAGCCGGAGCACAAACTTAAGTACAACCACCTGATGGGTCAAATTTATGTGTCAAACCTGGCTTGATAAATGGATCGGGTAGGCCAGGTCATAGGCCCTCCGGCTAGGGCTCTCAATGTGTCGGGTCGAGCTGGGTAAAAAAAAAAAACCTAATTTGACCTGATGGCAACTTCCCTTGATCTGACTCTATCCCGACCGAACAGGCCAAACTCATATGCCTGACAAAGATTAAAAACCCGGAGCCCCACTAGGGAAGAAGAGGTGCTTGCGAATTAAAAGAAAGGAAAATCACTCTATCTTACAATGCTTATGAGTAAGGTTCATTATAGTGCAAGTCATGGAAACAGCGAGAAGCTACATTCAATTCGAAATGATCTCACCAGCCATTTACCTAACTTGACCCGACCAGACCGGACCAGAAGCCAAACTTATACGTCGACACAGTTTAAAAACCGGGTTGTGGACCAACCTAACTCGTCGACAGCCCCAACCCGTCCCCCAAGCATACACCATAGCATGAACGGAAATACTCCAAGAGCCACTGTTCTCTCAAATATCCAAAATGTAGTTTTAATCAATGGATACAGAAAATTATCATTCAAATATCTGAAATCCCAACTCCCCCACAGGTGACATACTTTAAAGTTTGCAGTTTTGTCAAAAAAATATAAAAATTGAAAACTCTAATATAAATATCATTGCGGTGCCTTGTCGCATCTATTTAGTGTTGGCTTGGCTAATTCTATTTCTCACTCATTTCTTCTTAGAGCTAAACTGTTTCTCACTAGTTACCTCCAACCCTCTATTGATCAGCACTCCCTCCTCCATACAAGACTGGTTCAGGTCTCCAATGGGCATGCCTTAGCTAACTCAAAAATATTGAAAACCCTTAAAAGTCAAATGACTTGTAAAATGGAAACTATGATACAATTTTCTAGGGGTTTTATGTACAAGAAATTAAATATCAAACTGTGCAATGAGAGAAGTTTTGCTTGTCGCGAAAGAAAACTTTTGAGGCGTGGAGATCCTAGGAAACTTAGGACCATGGAGTTGCTCATTCCAAACAACATTTTTTACCAATAGTGTGATCTTATAATGAGAAAGTTACAGATCTTGAACCCGAATTAGCGTTGGCAAAACAAACCTGCAAGAACACCAAAGAGATTATTCAGTTTTTACATATGCAGATGTAGCACCATATCTTCTTATTTTAACTGCAAGGGTGGAGTCAAAGAGTCATCTAATTTGTTTTGTAATGACAAATAAGCCTAGTGAACTAGTCATTTAGTAACGGATTGTTGCCACATGGAGTTAATATATCTGAGTGCATATTTCCATTGTTTAAATAAAAATAATAATAAAAGATTTAAAAAAATACTTTAGGAATAGATAACAAATGCTCTGAAATGCATGGTCTTAAACCACCTTTTATAGATCAACCAAACAATGGAAATTCGAACAGCCGGTGATGATAGAATTGTAAGTATAAAAGTTACAGCATAATAGCACATATGGCACATCACTTCTGGAAACAGATGGGTAGAGACCACCCCTGCTGTGACTACATTCAGAGAATAGAAGAAACCGAACAACCCAACAGGGCTAGAAACACCTTTGGCAGCGAGGCCATGTAATATTCAATCATCTTTCCGATGTAAAACACGAGGTAGGCTATTACCATTCAGCGCAGCGTGATAGATTCGCTTCTCAGGTAGCCCAATATCAGATAGTATTAGATTCCCCTGCATACAGGAAACCACCAAATGAATGAGCTGGCGGGATATGAATACTAAGCAAGCACACATTGGAAAAATAATTAGGCCATTCCTGAAAATTTGTTGTGAATGGATATTCGTAACACGGAATATAGGAAGCAAGCAAGCATAAATTGGATGACAAAAAGTGTTCAAAAATATTGCTATGTTAGCATCTACCAAGAAATCATATTCCCATGTGTTATTTCCGCATCAATGACAGTTTATTTTAGTGCATGTTCGGTCACCTTTTTAAGAGATATGGCAATCTTGTTTTCACTCAGAAAAGTATACAAACCACAATTGATGTATTTTCAGGTAGGACCTAAAACAACATTGATGCAGAACTAGTTGGCCGGGATTCAAATGACTTGCAAATGCAGTGTTCTGGACAAGGTGTCAAACTCGGTATCCGGTATCAGTCCATCTTGGACTGATACGGATACGATATAACGATACTGTGTCGGTCAATATTCTTTTTTTAAAAAACAAAAGTGTGTGTATGTATATATATATATATAATTGGTTTTATCAGTCAGAATCGGCCGGAACAGAGACAGTACTGGTCCGATGCCGATACAGATACCAATACCTGTATCGGGGTAGTATCAATATCGATTCTGAACGAAACTGATACATATCGGTATGGACGAGTGTTGATACCATGGCTCTGGATCAAATAACTCACAAGAACTTCAACTCCGCACACAGTAACATTCTTGCACTAGTCAGATCATCACTCTTGTATAAACTTACTTCAGCAAGTGTATTTTTCTGATAATTTTAGATAAACAAGTTGGGTAGCATTTTGTGTATGTTGGTGGTGGTCGTGGGAAGTGTTCAAGAGAGAGATGTGAAATTTACTCCTAAGGGGTGGGGTATCCTGGAGAACAAATCTGTGAATAAGGTTGAAAATTTATTATCAAATGGGTATATACTATGTTCTACCTAAAATAGTAAGGATTAGACTTACAATATGTTGGTCAGGAGAATTTTAGAACTACTAACACAAAATAGGGTCTTAGCATCACAACAATCAAACATGGTTGCAATTTTACGACTCTGCAGATGAATAAATGGAACAAGGAAGGTAAATCGGGACAGTGACTGATATGCAATTTTACTGTGCAATTTCTGATGTGCTTTTCTTATTAAATCTTTTATCATTACAGCATTATTTCCCAATGAAGAGCATAACATAAATAATACTTACCAAAATCATTATATATTTGGATAATACCAACTTCCCAGAACTGGTGTGATGTGTATGCAGATGGAGGAGTCAGCAAGCCACCTCTATCTACATTCTTGGGTGGCTAGAGACCTTTTGGTGTATGCTGTTGAAGACTCTTGGTATCAGTTGGGTTTTTCCGGACTCTTGCGATCAGATGATTGCGGCTTGGGATGATGCCAGTTTTAGGGGGATCAAAGGGGGTTTCTGGAAAATTTTGTTCTTTTCTTTATTATGGGCGATCTGGCTAGAGAGCAATGATCAAATTTTCTGTAGGGTTTTGGGCTGCCCATCGGGTTGGGGAGAGGGTTGTTTTTGTTTTTCCTATTTTCTTTGGGGATGTCTTTTTCTGGTTTTTTAGTGCTCCAACCTCTCGCTGCAGCACTCAGTTTGTAGTCTTTCTTTCTTTCTTTAATGCAATTTCCTTTTACCGATCAAGAAAAAAATGGTAGTGGTGATGGTGACGATGACGACCAAGTATCCACAATATACACAATACTCTATTGGCATTGCAAAGAAGCAGACAGCCTTTGGTGTATCTTCTGAAATGACAATGCCAAGAAAGAGTTCACTCTAAACATCTTTTGGTGGAGTCTAAAAGGGTTACAATAAAAGGATTTCACGACCAATTAATGAAAAGATTCAGGTTTCCTTTTCTCACATTGGTCATATGGTATCTTCTCATATTTTCTCTTCCAAAACTTCGTTCCAAACTAGAAAACGAAAATGTATTGCCATTATATTAATTTCAGGTTTTATGAACTATATCAAGTTTTAGACATAAATAAAGTTTTAATATACATAAATGGTTATTTAGTCTACAATTATAAGCATGGCTACATATACTTAAGGTTTAACCTCTACTTAAGGTTTAACCTCTACTTCAGGTATACCCTTAAAATTGTTCTAGAAGCTCTGGAATGAATTCCATGGAATTAGGGAATGAATTTCACAAAAAAGGTGAAACAAGTATTCCGAGAAATAGGCAACAAGCTTCCCTTACTGATATGGGAAAAATGTTGCCTACGTAGGAAGTGGGTTTCATAACCATACTGCGTATAATGTTGCAGGGACGGGGATGAAAACCAAGTACAAATTTCTAGTGACTATGGTTAAGAATATCAGAGGAAAACAAGGGTCAAACAAATATAAAAAGTTCAATGAAAACAAATGGTCCAATTGTCTAGCACCAACATACACATTTGAAGCAGTACCTCACTGAAAGAACAATTAGGAGTTAACTTTAGGACATGATACAACCATAATGCCCTCAGAGATTTAAATAGAGCCGCAAAGGATTTTTAGTCATGAAAGGAAGGATAAAGAGGAACTGAATCCAATTCACAGAACTTGAAATCACCCTCAGATCTATGGAAAGTAGTACAGGTAGCCAGCATCCTAAATGTGCATTAACAGGCAACCTGGCTAAAAGAGAGAGAAGAGACTCGCTTGAAATCTGGACAACATTGTTCGTTTTGTAGGAAGTCTACGTCATCTCAAGTTGCGGAACTAATCCCACTTGTATGAAAACAATCCCATTCTGAGCACAATAACATCTCACCAGTAGTCATAGCCCAGGTGACTCAGCACAATAACATCTCACCAATATCACATAGGCAAAGGCTTTAAATCCAGCGGATAATAAAGAAAGGCAGGTTATTGGCGTGCATCCTGCCCCCTCAATTGACACTGAACACTTGGATGTGCATCATAACACATTTGTGCAAATGATGTTTTACACTAAGTGCCAATAAATGTTTTCTAATTTCCAAATGCATGAGATGCTTAACTATTTGAACATGTCATTGTTCAACTCACCATACTCTTTCTTGTTAGAAATGCATTAATTAAGGAGAACGGAGATATTAACGATTTATCATTTCCGTGAAAGGCGGCTATAACTGATGTAGTGCCGAGGTTATTGGTGCCGTTACAGGGCTGAAACTAAACCGAATAAGGACAGGAACCAGCCCATAATTATCAAGAATAAGTGGCCTGAAATGGGAGCCCAATGGGCCATGCTAATTCAGCATAGGGCAGCCCTAAGTGTGGGCTGGACAGGTTCAGATTCAAAGGATTTAAAGAGAGCCTAAGTGAACACTGCTCTATTTGTTTTCTAGTCCTAAGCATAACCAATGCTGCATCATGTTTAAATCATCCTTTTTTTTTTAATCAGTAATGGAAGTTATATTGAAACCAGCAAGATGCTGGAAAAGGACAATACAATGACACGACCAGCAAAAAAGAAAAGGAAAATACGAGGCCGGAAACGACTCTTGTCCTTACAAAATTAGCCCGGATCCCAAGTATAAGGGTCGTCTCTCATCACATTCTCGCCCCTAGCTACCCAAAGCCACACTAGATCTCTAATCGACTTCATGATCATCCATTCATCCCCACCGGGGTGGTTTTTGTTCTCGAAAATTCGAAGATTCCGCTTGCGCCAAATGTTCTAATAGACTGCGAACAAGGTCGCCTTCCAATAGTTGTCCAGCTGCCCCTCCATTTTAACAAACTCCCACATCAAGAATTGAGTGTAAGGCGTTGCCGGGGTAACCCAACTCATTCCGAATGATTTAACTACCACATTCCAGAATTTCATGAGCCACATCTCAGTGAAGAAGTAGATGTGCAGCGGTATCCTATCTATTTGTGCACATGACGCATCGATTAGGGATCTTTTTCCCTCTCCGAATGAGCTGGTCCACCGTTAGGATTCTTTCTCTGAATAATGTCCACACGAAGAATTTAACTCTCGAAGGGATGGTTGTCTTCCATTGAGTTGCACCTTGAAATCTGATCAGCGGGCGTCGCGAGAGCATGTTGAAGTAGGACTTGACGCTGAAGTTACCATCTCTGCTCGGAGTCCAAAGACGCTGGTCATGACCATGAAGGAGTCTCTGCACCTCGTATGGTATGTGTAGTAGTTGCAAGAATGGGGCCATCTCATTTCCTCTTAGCAATTGTCTGGTGATCACATCCCACAGCCGGCCACCCAGGTTTTCGGAAACATAGTCCGCAATCCTACCTCTAGGGTTAGCAGAAATGGCGAAGATGTCCGGGAAGGAGAATTTAAGGGGGCAGTCATCCACCCACGGGTCATCCCAGAACCGTATACGAGTGCCACATCCCCACTTGAAGCGCAGTCCTCTAGCAAAAAGGGGCCAGGTAATGCATATGCTTTTCCACCAAGCATATGTACGTCTCTGCGGCGTTGTACATATACCCCAATTCCCCGTGGAGTGTCTGTACTTCTCAAGCAGCACGTCGCGCCCAAATGTTTTCACTTTCCTCCATTCTCCCCGCTCGCCAGAACCATTTTCCTAGGAGGGCAATGTTGGTCCATTTCAGGTTGCGGATGCCAAGGCCACCACATCTGACCAACAGTTGGTGCGTTTCCCAATTGACAATGTGGTATTGCTTGTCATGGCCCACCCCCTCCCACAGAAAATTTCGTTGGATCTGCTCTAGATGGTTGATGACAGCCATAGAGCATTTGAACATGTACATGTAGAAAGTGGGCAGCGCCGCTAGGACAGTTTTAATTAGGACGAGACGCCCACCGTTGCTGAGGAGCTTACTTTTCCATGATGCCAGCCGATGTTCAAACCTTTGAACAACATGATCCCAATCCCTCGCAGAAGGTAGTCTCAAACCAAGGGGTAACCCCAGGTATTTGATAGGGAGTTTCTCGGTTTCGCATTTCACACTTTTCGCTAACTCTGTCATCAGCTAGTCGTTGGTACCTATTCCCGTGATAGTTGATTTGACCAGGTTGATTCGCTGTCGAGAGACAGCCTCATATACCGAAAGAATCTCAAACAACGATCTGAACTCCGCCGCATCAGCTTTCCCGAAAATTAATGTATCATCAGCGTATTGGAGGTGAGAGATGTACCGACCTTGGGGTCCCACCTGTATTCCGATAATAAGATTTAGATCCCTCCCCCGTCTGATAAGGCCAGCAAAGCTTCGCCGACTATGTTGAATAAGAAAGGTGAGAGAGGATCTCCCTGCAGAACCTCTCGAACTCTTAAAGAACCCAGCTGGAGTACCATTAATCAAAACCGAGAACCACGCCGACGAATAGCACCCCCGTAACCATTTCCTCTAGATTGTGCCGAAGCCCATCCTTTTGAGCATTTAGTCTATGCAGTCCCAGCTGACTTGGTCGTACGCTTTTTCCATATCCACCTTCCAAAGAGCCGCAAGTCGACGATCTCGATGAGCCGAATGGATAGTCTCTTGGGCCATCGCAACTAGGTCCACTAATTGTCTACCCAGAATGAACGCGCCCTGGTTTTTAGAAATAATTTTGCACAAAACCGGTTGAATTCTATTGGTGAGCACCTTGGTTATTATCTTGTATAGACAATTGATGAGACAAATAGGGCGGAAATCGGAGATGTCATCAACTCCTCTTATGGGGATAAGGGTAATGAAAGTGGAATTTAGACTTCACCTTATGAATCCGGAGGCGTGGAACTCATGCAATACTTCCATCAGGTCAAATTTTATGGACAACAAAAAAAAACGGAAGAATTCCATCGTAAAACCGTCGGGAACCGGCGCCTTGTTCTTTCCTCCAAACTTGATCACTCGCCAAGTCTCTTCTTCACTAAATTGTTGTTCCAAACCCATACGCTCATCATTCGAGATGGAATGGAAATGAAGCCCTTCTAGCTCGAGCCAACGCAAACCTTCATCCAAGTACAACTTTTTGTAGAACGCGACGATGCTTTCCCTTATCTGCTCTTCCCCCGAATAGGACACCCCATCAGCAACGATCTTTCCTAAATACTTCAATTTGTTACACGCGTTGGCAATCACATGGAAGTGCTTAGTGTTGGAATCCCCCTCTTTGAGCCACTTTACCTTTAGCTTTTTTATTCCAGTAAATCTTTTTCGCCATACAAGTTTTGTTGAATTCCTATTTTATCCTATATCTGTCCTCTCTCTCTTCCTCCGACAGTCTTCTAGTTTCCTCCAGGCTATCCAGGTCTTCAGTCGCAAGAGTAGCTCCTCTTTGGTATCGTGGATCTGACCAAACACCTCTCTGTTCCACCCCTTTATTCTTTCCTTGGTATGCTGAAGTTTGGATATGAACCTAAAAGCAGCTGTCCCTATTGGTGTCGTTTCATTCCACCAAGAAGGAGCAACGCCTGGAAGTTCTCATCTAGAAGCCACATGTTCTCGAATCTGAAGGGAGACGACCCCTTGGCCAGAGATTTGCAGGCTAGTAGAATTGGGCGGTGATCGGAGACGGCCCGAGCAAAACCTTCTAACCTGGCCCCAGGGAAAATTTCAAGCCACTCCACATTACATAGAAATCTGTCGAGCCGGCTTAAAGAGGGAATTTCTTGTAGGTTCGACCAAGTGAATCTCGCTCCGGAAAATGGGAGATCCATCAGAGCCCAATCCGAAATGAAAGTGTTGAAATCCTACATTACCGCCGTGTCCGGCGGCCCACCTTGAATTTTGGGACCCCATCTGATGGCATTGACTTCTCCCCCTAGGCAAAAGGGAGGATCCCATCTGGCAGCGATAGTCGCGAGCTTAAACCAGAACTCGCCCAGATCTTTATCATCAGACGGCCCATAGATACCAGAGAACATCCATACCCTTCATGTATCTTTATTTCGGAGCACCACCGAAGTCGTGAACAATCCCACCTCCTCATCCACTTTGTCGAATAAACTCGAGTTCCAAGCCACCAGAATGCCCCCTGATGCGCCAATTGAGTCAACACTGTTCCAAACCATTGATTACCTCCAAGCATGGGTGCGACTTTCCTCCTATCACAGCTGCCCCATTTGGTTTCCTGTAGAGTAATAACCACCGGTTTCAAAGCAGCAATCACCTGTTTAACATCGGCTCGCTTTCTCTCATTGTAGATACCCCTCACATTCCAGGATAATATTTTCATAAAAACTAGAAACAAATCCTGCCCACAGGTGCCGAGTAGGGGTTAGGTCCCCTCCGTTCCCCTCCCGTCCGACATTCCCCACTAAAGTCGTGCAAGTTCTCTCGACCCTCCCCGACGTTTCCTTTGGTTCTCCCGTCTACTCACCAAGATAGATCGGAAAACCTTGCGAAGGTCATCATCAGAACCCTTGAATGACATTTCGAGCTCCCTGCCAACGCCAATCAGACGATCAATGTTGGCAATACTGCTTGCCCCTTCCTCTGGTTCACCACCCGTGGTCACCTGACGGGTGCCCTCCCCAGACGTCAACGACAATGTATCCCCACTTTGGGGTCTGCCATCCAACTCGGTGAATTCCATCAAGCATGTCGGCAAACTCTCCGAAAATGAGTTGGAGGAGGAGACCTTAGAGTACAGAAACAAAGAATCAACCTCCTGGGAAATTGATCCCGAAATTAAAAGATTGTTTAGGTTCCAATCGTCTCTAGCTTGCTGGGTCAACCCCCACTTGTTCCATGTCCAGTTGTGGGGCTCGTTACTGCCCCATACTCTCAGTATCAGACCCATCAACTACGAGTCCATGGAGACCCGGACCACCTTGGTAATGGACCCAGGACCCGTCGATACTAAATGCCCCCCCTGCCAGCTGCATCTCACTAGAATAGTGTCCCACACGCGTCTTAATCCTGTCTTGGCCACCATCCATAGCCGATCTGGACACGTGTCGGTCAACTCTCTGTCAGACCGTCGATGGGTTTCCAGAAGCTTCAGGCGGTTTATGACGTGTCGAAGCCCCATTGTAGCTCGAGCTCCAAGGCCCCTTATATTTCTTCCCCTTCCGATGATAAACCCTAAACCCCTTTTTGTTCCTGGCCTTTTCCTTTTGCAGAGGAATACCGACACCTTCGAATTCCATGGGATCCCAGGTACGGCTACTAATGTGTTCTATCTTCGCCGGCATCCACGTCGGTTCATCTGTCTCTATCAACTCACCTACCTCCTCGGCCAGCAGCGGTACGCTGTCAGTGTTGTAGTACAGCTCGATCTCGACCGTAGAAAACATCGACGGCGTGAGATCCACCACGAACTCGATCTGAGTATTCCGGAGGAGCATCGACTCCGGCGATAGCCATTGAAGCGACAACATCGAAGCTCTACTCTGGTCTAGCAAGCCACCCCTGTCCATTGACAAGACCAGGAGCTCATCATAGGGCTCTTGGAGGTTAGCGACAAATTCTGCTTCTTCCAATTCCACTCCAGAATTATGAGTGAATCGATTGATTCCCGAGGGCCCCTCCTCCCCGTCATCGTGGACGACCACCCATTTATACTATGCCACGTCGAGTTCGCGGTTGCGGTCGCGCTCGCCTCCGCTGGCCCCTTTCACACCGTCCCCGAGTGGTTCGATCTCCGGCAGGATTTCTTATGTGGCACCACTGAATATGTGTATCCTGGTGTTCCAGGGCCACGCGGATTCATCGCTCAATTGATGTGGCATGAGCACCCGGTCCACGAGCGCCATTTCTATGAAGACCCTGAATTTTTTGCCGCCGAGATGGATCTCGCAAGATCTGGGGACGCTCTCCCAGTTGTCGACAACGACCAAAATTTGGGCAGCGCTAGTGTCCCAGAGATTGACGGAGCGCAGGTTTGCGCAGATGAACCTGCCACAGCGATTACCGATCCCCTCAAGGACTTCGGGAGTCCAAGCATGGATCGGAATACCCACAACACATATCCAGACTCCACCTTCCCCCCATTGTAATTGGAGGCCTCCGACATTAGGTGTCCAGATACCGCACTCCACCGGCACACCATCAATCCGAAATGGTTTTTTGCGAACGAGCGCTAGGGCTTCGTCCTCCAATGGGAATCTCAGGAGAAATTTGGTTTTTGTGATCTTTGACAGCGATGGTCTATCTTTGTATTCCTAGGCATTTTGTAGCCACCTCTGAAGATGAAATATAGATAGCGTATCTTTTATTGTGTATAATACAACCCAATAATGTTGTAAGTTCTTAGCCAGCGATTCAAACTGGGGGGAATAAATCTCCACGCGCTCCCTGCAAGGTTCCCCATCAGTGGTTTGAGAAGGAACAGATGGGGAAGACTTGGGGGTTAACAGTTTCCCTTCCCCCCGGACGAACGTGTCATTAACCACGACGTCAGCAAACGAAACTCCACGGCGTTGGGTAGCCCCTCCTATATTCGACCCCAATGACTGATTAATATTTTTTCCGGCGATAGACCAACCATTATATGTATCCTGAATCTGATCCGGCTTAAGGACGACTTGATGTTTGCTGCTCCTCCTGGATATGGGGTCGTCTGCCGATTTGACCACCACCCCATATGCCCTGGGAGAAGCACAACCAATCCGATGGCAGACCTTCCTACGCCTGAAGTTGAGATTCCGGCAGCTAGCGCAAAACCAGTCACCCGCTCTGAGCACGATATTAGTAACACCCATTATTTTGTTATTCCTTCACTAAATTGCTGTTCCAAACCCATACGCTCATCATCTGAGATGGAATAGCAAAAAATCCACCTATTGTTTAAATCATCTTACACCATTAAATTGGCACTCTTTATCTCACACCATTGAAATGTGGTTTATAATTATGCTATGTGGCACACATCTTTACTTTTTATCTCACACCATTGAAATGTGGTTTATAATTATGCTATGTGACACACATCTTTGACCAATCTAAATTGTCCAAGTGGCAATCCATCATTGGAACATATTTTAGCCTAAACAAACATGCCTATAAGTGGGATGTGAACCATCTTATTGATGAACTTTAATATCAGCCATTAAAACTAAAAACAACGGTTTATATTATAATCAATAGAACAGATGGTTTAACTCTCCCTAAAACACCATTTTTGGGCCTGCCGCCCTCGATCTATGATCTATCAATTCGACAATAGAGATCGCCAACATCTTACAATAAGATCATTTAAACACCAATTTGTGTTTAAATGACAGTCAGAAGAGTCCGGCTCATTTTTAAATTGTATAAAATTACAATTTACATAAAATTGATAATTAATCAAAATTTATTAAAACTTTTTATTTAGCATTCATCCTACCCCTAGCGAACCGGGTTTGCTTGGATGTAGCGAATCGCAAATTACAAACCCGAATTCGAACCAGTGAATCAGGTAACATTGATCGAGATATATATATATATATATATATATATATATATGGTTCATTGTTATTTTTCGATAATACTGGAGAGAAGAGGATATTTTATTTTGTTTGCATGCTCTTCAGCTTGCTGCTTGAGGTCCTCATCTCAGCAAATATAAACTCATCAGTTTCTGCAGAATTCTGAACCTTGATACATCTGTGAAACTACTGCTACTGCTACTGCCCTATTAGGCTATTAAACTATTGTTCTTCAACATACACACTGTACATCTGCTACTGGTGATCCTTCTTTATACTGCCACATTGCTGTTGTTCAGCCTTTATTGATATTGTTGCTCATCTTATAAGTTCCACTTAAAAAGGTGTGCTGCTGATCAAATTTTACTTGAGCAGTTTATATACAGTAATATTGTAGCATCAGTGGACTATGTTTCACTAGGATTTCTGGGCAGAATTAGCAACTAATATCGCTGCTGCACTACTGTTTTTACACAGAAATCTTAGCTTTGAATTTTTGGTTTTTAATCAGTGCTGAACAGCCCTCTTTAGGACCGTTACGATTGATCTAAGACCGAGGTTTAGAGGGATTGTTAACTGCATTCTCATACAGCAACGACAGAATTAAAGGGAGTCTCTCTCTTTAGTTGTTGAGGGCTGTGATCTTCATAAATAACAGCCACATGATCCAGAAATTTCATCCACATAATGACTACTGGCCGAATTTCCTTTGAGGAGGTTGGTTGTGCGACAATGGAGTCAGAAAATTTGGCAATGCCCTCCAAGGCATAAGTTTGTGGATGTAGGAAATTACTTTGTAACCGATGTACTGGTGCTGAATAATTTTCCCTGCAGATAGTTTGTCCTCTCTGCAAATACTCCTTATGCTAGAGTGATTAAATATATAAGGGTTAGGAATAACGAGAACAGAACCTAAATTTTTAAGTGTCCTATGAGAAGAAATGCCCCCAAATGGTTGAGGTCCCAATTCTGCCTTAACAAGGCTAATGAGAGCCGTTATTCAGTTAATTAGGTGACAAGTGGTATGGAACTTGGCATTGAGGAGAAATTTGAAGGATAATGAGGTATGGGAAATGCCACTAATCTCTTTGGCAGGGCGTCGCTACTTCCAAAATCTTTGGTTATGCTATGAAACTGTGTTGTCAAAGGTGCTAGGCGCACCCAAGGCGACAACAATCCCTAAGGCCTAGGCACAAAGTCGCCAAAATCTTTGGTTATGCTATGAAACTGTGTTGTCAAAGGTGCTAGGCGCACCCAAGGCGACAACAGTCCCTAAGGCCTAGGCGCAAAGTCGCCAAGGCTTTTTATTTTCAAGGAACATTTTTATTTTTATATATACTTTATTATAATATTTATGCATTTAAATATTTATATATTAATATAAAAATGATATATCATTGTATTTCAC
Organism: Chloranthus sessilifolius; assembly: GCA_021018995.1. Lineage (NCBI taxonomy): Eukaryota > Viridiplantae > Streptophyta > Magnoliopsida > Chloranthales > Chloranthaceae > Chloranthus > Chloranthus sessilifolius. The sequence goes on from CM037584.1 coordinate 1,629,988, forward strand.
AGTTATATTAAAGTTATTGGGTGGATCGTAAAGGGAGGTGATCGGTTGTGGCTAGGGCCCGTCAATGGGCCGGGCTGGGGTTCAACCCGAGCCAGGCCTACCCGGGCTGGGTTCCCAATTTTTTTAGCCCGGCCCTAACCCGGGCTGTGATGTACTCAGCCCAAGCCCAGCCCATGGCGGGCCGGGCCACGCTTGGACTTTTTTCGGGCTTTTTTGGACGATTTTTTTTTTTATAATAAAGTTTGGTATAAAAAATTTCAAATCAATTTTCAACGAGAGAAAGTTTGAGCGAGGGAGAGACTTGCTTGCTTAGAGTTGGAACTTGAGATGGTAGAGATAGCGATAAAATGACAACCCTATTTTAAGGTTTCTATTTGAAGCTAGTACAGTAGTACCGATTGGATTGCAACAGGATTTTTACTTAAATGCCGTTGATTGGTTTAATCTCAAGACATTTAAGTAAAATGCTCTTAACTTAATACATATATATATATATATATATATATATAATTCTTTTTTTTTTATCCGGGGGGGTTGGGTGCGGGCCTGGTGTTGGAACATTCAACCCAAGCCCAGCCCGGATCAATCTGGGACACCACATGCTTAGCCCGACCTGGGTACCGGGCCAGGTTGGTTTCATAAAATATGCCTTTTTTCTGGGCCAGGTGCGGGCCAAAATCCGGTCCTGCCCGGCCCATTGAGAGCCTAGTTGTGGCATCAATTTCCCATCATTTGAGGCACATGATATGCTCAAAGACATAATTTGACATTCGAACATGCTATTAGAGAGAATAATCAGTGGCAGATCAGTTCGCCAAGGAAAGAGTGGTAAGAAGCAAGATGGGAAATAACATCCGATTTTGCATCTCCTTTTTGTGTTGTAAAAGTTAGTAGATCAGATAGGGTTAGGGTTAGGGTTAGGTGAGCAAGAGGAAGAAGAAGAGATGGAGGAAATTAAGGTCGAGTTCCACTTACTCAAGCCCTTCTCTTATTGGTATTTATATCACTTAGAAACTATCGATGACACACCCGCTTACATGTAGAGAGAAAACAACTATAACACACACACACACACCAACTTAATGAAAACCTCATAGACACACCAACACTCCCCCTCGAGTTGGAGCATAGATGTCAATCATGCCCAACTTTGATGTGAAGTCATTTAATTTCTTCCCTCCAACGCCTTCAGTAAGAATATCGGCCAACTGATCTTCAGATCGAACTTGTGGAGTGCTAAACTCTTTAGGTTCCACTTTCTTTCTAATGTGATGGCAATCAACCTCAATCGTGCTGTAACTGTAACAGAGACATGAGTGATATACTGATATCCACATAGATATGGGCTATAGTGAGAGTGATATCAATTACTAGTAATCCTGTGGTTATTACCAAATCGATTGATAGTCAAATTTTCAATAAAAAACTCTTTATTCTTTTCTTCCAAATCAAGCATTTCGGGGGGACAAATTTTGTATATCATCCTCATGGATTGGATTGGTGGTCGAGCTGGATTTGAACCAGCGTAGACATATTGCCAACGAATTTACAGTTTGTCCCCATTAACCGCTCGGGCAACAACCCAGGAAGAATCAACGTCCTTTCGTAGTACCCTACCCCCAGGGTAAGTCGAATCCCCGCTGCCTCCTTGAAAGAGAGATGTCCTGACCCACTAGACGATAGGGGCATACCTGCCCGATCGCCAGCATATACTATGTCATAGTATGGCCAGGTTTTTGGAATTGTCAATATAATAGAAATAGAACGGTATGCCTAGATCCGGAAAATCTTTCTTGCTTTCCTGATTCCACAGAATTCTTGGTTCATGAATGAACCTTATATCTATGACGAAGTATAGGATCCCTTTAGGGAGTGATTTGTCCGACAGAAAAAAGTAAAACTCTATTTCTTCCATTTTCACTCATCAATTCGCTCATCGTTAAGATGAGATATGCCTCTCTCTATCTCATACTAAGCCAGGAAATTCAGAAACAATAGAAATTTTTTGTTTTTTTTTGATAAGAATTCGGAATTCGGTTCAGGGTACGAGTCGAATCCCTTCATCACATGATTCGATCAAATATCTTGGATCTATGTCGGATTGGTACATGTATCAATCAAGCGAATCTCGTTCTGATGGTCAATAAAAACAAAGCAATTAGGATCAGTCTTGAAACAATTCATTGCATTGATATATATATATATATATATATATATATATATATAGGACCATGCACTAGACTCATAGTGGCTAGTTCATGAATCGACTAAAATGGGCCCTTTTAACTCAGTGGTAGAGTAACGCCATGGTAAGGCGTAAGTCATCGGTTCAAATCCGATAAAGGGCTTTTTCCCCGAAACTCCAGTCTTAGTCTTCATTTTTCAGCGGAGAATGGAGATATTTTTGATATTTGTAATAATAAAAAAAGGTAACCACTCGTATAATGAATTATATAGAATGAGTTATAGAATGATAGGGTTGAACATTTATTCATTAATATAATAAGTAATCGCCCTTATTTAGGAATTAGGAGGACTACTATGTCATTGTCATACAGGCTATATTCCTTCTCATGTTTCATGATTCATATTTTTGGTCTTGAATTTCATGATTCTAAATGAGCCCTTATGCAGGCATGTATATATGTGCATATAGTGTATATATATATATATATAGGACCATGCACTAGACTCATAGTGGCTAGTTCACGAATCGACTAAAATGGGCCCTTTTAACTTAGTGGTAGAGTAAAGCCATGGTATGGCGTAAGTCATCGGTTCAAATCCGATAAAGGGCTTTTTCCTCGAAACTCCAGTCTTAGTCTTCATTTTTCAACGGAGAATGGAGATATTGTTGACATTTGAAATAATAAAAAAAGGTAGCCACTCGTATAATGAATTATATAGAATTAGTTAATATAATATAATTATTACTATAATTATAATATAATATAATATAATATTATATTATAATATTAATATTATATTATTCATTAATATAATAAGTAATCGCCCTTATTTAGGAATAAGGAGGACTACTATGTCATTGTCATACAGGCTATATTCCTTCTCATGTTTCTGATTCATATTTTTGGTCCTGGGACAGCTATTCTAGCTACCCAATCCCGATTATGAAACACAAAGTCAAAATACTACTACTTCTCCATTGTTCCAATTAAATCCATTGTAAAAACGAGAAATAAAGAAAAGCAAAAGTAAGTGGACCTGACCCATTGAATCATGACTATATCAGCTATTCTGATATTTAAATTTGACGATAGAGAAAACTTGTAGAAGTAGAAGCGGATCTTGACCTTTTTTTTGATTTCCTTGGACCACACAAGAATTTGTCGATATTTCCGATTCAGAATCTTCTTGTTTTGTTCCCGGATGCTCCATAGGAATAAGTCATTATTCCTTTCCACAGAGAAAAGTTGATTCCGAGTCAGAAGAGCAAGCCATTTTTCCATATTTTTCTTTGATTCCAGAAAAAGATCCGTTTATATCCTATCTATATAGGATTTATATATAGATATCAGATCATGGTTTCATGTACCAAATATTTTCGATGCATCAGATATTTTTGTTCCGCCAATGCAATGGAGAACGAATGCGAAAAAGGGACTTTCATTTCCAGTCTCCTATTATTAAATATTGAATTTAGGGACAAGGACAAAAAATAGGGCTTTTTTTTGTTTGATTCGTGAAAAAAGATACTCTAGAATTTTGGATTCATTTGAAGGAAATACAACAAAGAAGACAGACAATAACAAAAAAGAATAAAAAAATGAGAGAGTCATAAATTTTATATATATATATATATATATATATATATATATATATATATATATATAATGAAAAATGGATACAAATTTTGGACTGCTACTTAGTATCGGCAATGGGTCTGAAAAAGTATCTAAAAGGGTGAAATTTAGATATTTGCACCCTGTCGAAGTAAGGAACCATGGCATATAGGTTTGGAACAGATTCCAGAGATTTGAAAAAGCACTATCTCGTTGAAAGCTTCTATACATTTTTCGTTTCTCAATACATTTCTTTAGACAAAGACTCCGTTTTTTCCTCTTTCCGGATGGTAAATATTTCTCAGAACATGGAGTGTGAATCAAACCCATGTTTGAATTGAAACTGAGATACTGATGCGAATTCTTCCCTTCTGAATCAGATAGATTCATATCTGAAAGAGGCTGACAATAAGCTCTTTAAAAATTGACTAGTTGTTCCTGTTTAGAGATGTTCCAGAAATGTCTGCAATCAAGTAAATAGCTCTACAAACGAAGGGATTGAAACGAATTGAAAAATGGAAAGATCTGTACAAGCTGTCTGTTTCATCACCACTTTGTGGAAATTTGTTAGGTATGAATATATGTCTAGTACTTGTGACTTGACTGGTGAAATAGTAAGTCTCTCCAAAAAAAACATATTTTTTTTACCAACGCACAACGAAAATCTTGTGCTTGGTCCTTTCGTGAAAAACTGGGTTTTCAGCAATAAGATCATAGGTGCTGACACAAAAACACCAAGGTCGACCAGAATATGTTTCAACCACATACCTTCTCTAGCCCATTGGGGCATAGCCCTATACTCCCCCTCAGTGCTAGAATTAGATACCACGTGCTGTTTCTTGGACTTCCAAAGTCACCAGAATGCCACCTAAGAAGGTGCAGTAGCCAGTGTAGATCTTCTGTCATCCAAAGACCATGTCCAATCTGCGTCAGTAACGATTTAGATGTTCAAATGACCACAGTTACTGTATAAAAGGCCACTTCATGGACTCCCTTTTAGATACCCCAAGATCTTGTGGGCGACACCAAGATGAACACTACGTGGTGAATGCATACACTGGCTCACTACGATGATGGCATAAGCAATATCCGGGAGTGTCATAGGTAGGTAGATCGACTTCCCCACTGACCTTTTGGACACACATGGGTTAGAGGCTCTCCCTCTTCTCCTCTCAATTGATGATTTTGTTCTATAGGTGTAATTGCTGGTTTACACCCTAACATCCCCGTCTCATACAGTAGATCCAATGTGCATTACCTTTGTGACAAGGCAAGTCCCTTTCTCATACAGTTAGATCCAATGTGCATTACCTTTGTGACAAGGCAAGTCCCTTTCTAGATCTTGCTACTTCAATACCGAGAAAGTATTTCAAGGGTCCAAGTCCTTCATCTAAAAACACGACTCAAATAATTTTTCAAATGGAGAATCTCTTTACTGTCATCTCCGGTGATAATGAGATCAAGATAAACCAAAACAACCATATTGTGACCCCCCCCCCCCCTCCTCTCTCACAAAGAGTGTATGATCATAGTGGCTTCTCTTATGTTGACACCTCATAACAACATCGCTGAACTTTTGGAACCAAGCGCATGGAGACTGCTTTAACCCATAGATGGCTTTCTTTAGCTTGCACACTTTTCCAGTCTCCCCTTGTTTGATAAACCCAAGTGGAAGAGTCATATAGACTTCCTCTTTCAGATCACCATGAAGGAAAGCATTTTTCACATTCAACTGAGACAATGGCCATCATTTATAAGCAGCCAAGGATAGGAGGACCCAAATCGTATTGAACTTTTCCGTAAGGGAAAATTTCTCATGAAAATCCACCCCTTGAGTTTGAGTGAACCCCTAGGCAACTAATCTAGCCTTATATCTTTTTATAGTACCGTCTGGTTTGTACTTTACAGTGTACACCCCATTTGCAACCTACAATTTTCTTACCCTCTAGCAAATCAATAACATCCCATGTCTGATCCTTCATCTCCTGGATCATAGCCTCTTTCCACTATGGCTGAGACCAAGCACTAGAAACAGTGGTTAGGAATGGTAGTAGTATTAAGAGACGAGACAAGTGAATAATGGAAAACAGACAACCTTTACACGAAATAAAGTTTTGGATACGATGTCTAGTACCTTTACGTTGGGAACTGGGGAGATCAAGATCAGAAGGAAAATTTGTCTCTGGAGAAGGATCATGATCAGTTGCCTGGGATAGGGGCTCTTCGTGATGTTCTTCTGCAATCGGAGATCGAAGGTCTTTTTGAATTTAAATCTTCTTAAATACTTTCTTCGCATAAATTTGCTTAGCTTGCCTTTTCCCATATCCATCAAAGTGTGGTTGCTCCACAACAGCCCCCTCTTTATCTTTATCATGGTCTCCCAACTCTTCATCTAGCTCTTCTTCCCGATCCATCACGGGAAGCACACTCAAGCTCTCTTCCCTTACCGCTTTCTCCCACTAAAGAGGGCACTAAGAGTTGTCTCCCTGAAACCTGGTGAAGGATGTGTACTCGAACAAAGTAACATTCATGGAAACATTCACACGTAGTCACTGGGTCAAAGCATTTGTACCCTTCTTGAGTTGTAAGGTACCCAATGAACATACATCTCGGAGCTCTAGGTTCCAACTTGTCACGATGAACAATAGGGATATGCACAAAACGTAAACACCCAAACACACAAGGTGGCATACAGTTTATCAAATATGCAACAGTAAGGGAGCGTCCCCCATAGGAACCTAGGAAGATTCATACAAATCAACAAAGTACGGGCCACCTCCAAAAGATGATGATTTTTCCTTTCGACAACCCCATTTTGTTGGGGGTGTAGGGACAAGTAGTTTGCCACTCAATCTCATGAGTGCAAAGGTATGACTAGATATGATGGGAAGAGTATTCTCCACCATTATCTGATTGTAGAACCTTCACATTCACATGAAATTGAGTGTGAACCAGCTTATGAAAGGTAGAAAACAAAGTGGCAACTTCATCCTTGGACTTCGTTAAGAACAACATGGTGTAGCAGGTGCAATCATCAATACAGGGGACAAAATAACGATGACCATTCACATAAACAATAGGTGAAGGTCCTCACACATTGGAATGGATGATTTCAAAAGAAACACTACTTTATTACCACTGGAGGATAAGACACCCGTGCAGGCCTTGAGACTTCACACAAAACAATAGGCGAATGTATTACTTTAACTACCACTTGGGGGGGGGTGGATAAGGAACCCATGTATGCTTTGAGACTGACTTCACACACTTCACATCTCACAAGGGAACTATCCGCAAATTTTGAATTTCGCTTGTAGTAGAATCTTCAACCTTTGTATTGGCACATGGCCACGATGAGCATGTCCTAAGTGCATCTCATCAACTGAAGCAGTGGCAGCAACAATAGACTTCTGACTTGCACGAGCACTATCATCTTCATATAGAGAGAGCCCCTTATCCTCCCGATCACGACCAATCTCTTTTCCAGTTGACATATCCTGAAAGACACAGTAAGAGGGAAAGAAGGTAACACTGCAGTTTTGATATTTAGAAAGGCTACTAACAGATATAAGGTTCACAGATATTTTGGGAACATGTAATGTGGGAAATATAGAGAGGGAACCAGCTTTGACTACCCCATTACCCATAGCTGGAAGAAGAGATCCATCTGCAACACGTATATGACTTGGGTCTGGCATAGGAGACAAAGACTGGAACAGTGACGACATCCTTATCATATGTTTTGTGGCTCCAGATAATCCAATACATGGAAAGAGAAATAGAGGCATGAGCAGCTTAAGAGACATTTGTTCATGCCCCAAGAACACTGTATCTACTTTTTAACTTTATCATGGAGCATCTACCATCAATCACCACTCTGTAATCTTCCATAGTTGTGATACCATAACATAAGCCTACACAGGCTTTTCGATAAATAGTTTGTGTCCACAACAAATCAGCTTCACTTATCTATAGACATTACATCAAACATTTTTTGTCCATATTTAGAATCACCACAATGCAGTCACGATGCTACCCTCAATATGTGACAAGAAACTGTCGAGAAAACAGCCACACTGCTGATAATCACAGCTGTGTATACAGCTCCAAACAAGCACTAATTCTGCAATCACACCAGCCATCACATCTTGCAGCTCCAACCAGTAGAAACTGTTGTACACACCTTTTTTTCTGGAATTTGTTCATGGTATTAAAGTCTTCTCCTGTTTCAACACAAACAAGGTCTACACCCTTCTGATAGCTCCAATTCAGATAATCTGCCACAAATCCCATGGAAAACATAGGCATACAAGTGAGGGAAAAATACACAGAGGAGCTGCAATGTTGCAGAAAACTGCCATAACTTCTACAAAACTCATCCAAATATCATGAAGTCATATTCCAATGGTAGGTAATACCGAGCTGATGCAAAAGAACATTACCATCCCTCAAGATAAGCAGCACAGGGTTCAAAGCCCCAAACAACTGTGGAAACCACAAAAAATTGAGAAACAAATGAATCAAAAAATCATTTGATCAAACATCATTAAAATGTGAATCTGGCCATGGATTTGGAAGCAGCAGATGATTTCGGTCCATAGGGGTGTCATCTCAAGTGTCGATAGGGTCCACAAACCCCAAGATCCGTCAAGATGATCCAAGAGAGGGTTTCCACAGATTCAGTCGAATCTCCCAAACTGCTCATGAAAACAAGAAGTTGCACGAATTAAAGTTGCTTGGAAAGGAATTTCGATCAAAACCCTTCTGTCAGATCTTGATTCTGAGGTCAAACGCTGGCCATGCTGGCGTCAATGTGATGTCAGCAAAAAAAAGGTGATGTCAGCAGAAGAAGAGGCTTCGGAAATCTCGGATCTTGTTGCTCTGATACAAAGTAAAAGCTAGTAGATCGGATAGGGTTAGGGTTCGGTGAGCAAGGGAAGAAGAAGAACAAGAGATGGAGGAAATTAAAGTAGTTTCCACTTACTCAAACCCTTCTCTTATTGGTATTTATATCACTCACTTACAAACTATTGATAACGCGCCCATTACTATTAGCACACCCACTTACATGTGGAAAGAAAGCAACTAAAACACACACCAACTTAATGAAAATTCTCATAGACACACCAACTATACTATGTTGGCTTATCTAATAGAAGTATAATTTAGCCAAAAAAGAGAGGCGAGGGTGGGGGGGGCGACAAGAAGTTTAAGACCAATATGAGGAGAATAACCAAAGTTCCAGTATATTCTGGTGGGCCTCTATATTTCCATGAAAGTGGATACTATGATTTATCTTAATGCATCTAAAAACTTCTCAATTCGGTTTTTCAATATAGATTATAATGGAAAACCCAACCATGATATAGTCAGTTCCACTTGGACTCTATGGAAACCCCTAATCATTCCTTAGGGACCCAGCCAATGATAAGATTATGTCTATTGTAAAATTTACCATTGAGATATTCATACAACCAGAGAGAAGTGTTATCTGTAGGATAAGAAAAGAGTGACTTACTGATTGTGAGGTTTCACAATTATTAGAAACATTTATGCTTGTGATCATTATTAAAATTTTAGAAGTCACAACTTCCAGATGATACTCAGAATAGACTTGCTCCAGACCTTGAAGAAATAAATAATGAGATTCATACCTCTCTAGCCATTAGCTTTCTCACATTACTAGCATAAAGTTTAGGGTCGTCCTTTTCTTGTGGTGATGGGTAATAGACAGGCAAACGAGTCACCTCTATATGATTCACAACTTGACAAAGAAGCAAAATTACATGGCGTACCTGCCCATAAACGTAACAATTGAATCTCAGAGTAGGTACAAAAATAATAACAAATCACGGCATTAATAATTATGAATTTTCGCCTTAAACTATTACAGAACTAGATAATACATTCAGAATACATGCATTTTCACTTCTGTTAACCATAAATCTGAAAAACAAAAAACCTACAATTATCCATTCCATGTCATACCAGTTACACAACCAAAGGAACCAAATAACTTGAACCAACCAATTGTTCAACAACATAACAATTGATTCTCAGTTTCAGGTTTACCAAAACACATCTTCCCTACAAGAGTACATTTACAGCAAATATATCTATATATATATATATATATATATATATATATATATATATATATATATATATGGATTTATTGAGGACATTTCCTGTTAAGTAATTTATATGAATCATAAATGCTTCTTTCTCAAAGTTTCTCCATTATTCCTATGGTTCCATACTGTTGGAACCATCAATAGGAACCACCAAATTCTTTATGCACAAAGAACACTAAATGGTTATAACCATTTTTAGCTAAAAGGGTATAACCATTTTTCTTTATAGTGAGAATTTTCAACCGAAGAATGTGGCTAACAATTCGGACAAGGTTTTATATCTCGGTCATGGGGTTAAAACATGAAAACTCGACTTGACTCGGAAATCATCTGAGTAGAGTCAATGCGGAAAATCGGTCCGACTCAACTTGCTCCGACTCGGGTTGTTTAAAATATATTTAAATTATATATATTTTTTAAATATTTAATAGATGAAAATTCATTATTGTCCATATCCCATCCATTTAAAAATTAGAAATTCATAGAACACTATCCATCTAAATATTTAGGGCACGATTCAAATCTGTGGCGCATTCGTGAAAAAAAAAAACAAAAAAACAGATTTTAGGGCTTATGAAGTGAGCAAAAAAAACTCACATTTAGGGCACGAGAAGGGCGGCTGAGGGCTTCTCCTTCTTTCTTCTTTCCTCTTCTTCTTTCTTTCTTCTTCCTCTTCCTCTTCTTCTTCTTCTTCTTCTTCTTCTTTCTTCTTTTTTCTTTCTTTCTTTCTTGTTTCTTCGTCTTTCTCGTCGAGTTTCTGTCGAGGGGCCAAGCCCTTAAATATATAAAGGGCCAAAACTACAAGTATCATTAAAACCCCCGCCAGCCACATTTCTTTGAAACTTAGGTCGACAACCTCGATCGAGTTTTCGAGTCGATGGGCAAGTCGACCGAGTTGAAGCCCAAATCAAGTCTATATACGAGTCGACTCAAAACTGGGTCGAGTCGACTCGCCCAAGTTTCCAGTCGACTCGTCGAGTTTTAAAACCATGATTCTCGGTATCTAAAACTGTAAAGGCCTCCGACATTTGGCCTATACATATTAGTCAAAACCAGAACCTCAAAGGATTATAAAAATAATAATAATAAACCGATACATATCAGCTGAGCAAACCCATTGTCTACCACAACTTGTATGACATTTTATCCCTAATCTTTTCTACCACTTCATCTACACCTACGCACTAATTCAAGAAACATTGTACCATTCAGGAAATTCACCAAAAAATTTAATAAGGTTCAAAGCGTATGACCAACCAAACCATCAAACATAATGCTAAACCCAATACATGTATCTACTTTTTCAAGAATGTCTCCCTTAGCTAAAAAAAATTAGCACAACCTCTCTCTTCCTCTCTTTTTTCATAAATAATTTTATCAATGTTAGTTTCCCTTCCTCTTCTCTATACCTCTTCAGGAGACGAAAAATAAGTCCATATGTCCTGTTCACATTAGATTCCCTATGCCTCTAGTGCATTCCCTTTCAAAGGCTGAATGGCTGGCTAGGGTCTAAATTTTTTTTATAAAAAACATACAATCCACAAATTCAGATTGATAGTGTATTTCATGACATGACTAACAGCCAGAATCATAGATCAAAAGTGTATAAATTCTCAGTGCTCGTATTTATGGATGCAGGCAGTTACAAGTGCTAAATGATTTTGATGCATAACATGTAGCATATATGACACTTAACTACATGCTCGATTCAAGAAGGGAGATAAGTGTATCTATTAGCATAGCCTTCAAAAGGAGGGGTTTTTTCTATTTGTTTTAATGGATTAGTCATCGGAAGTTACAGATATAGAGAAGAGTTCAAGGAGCTCTCACCCCAGATATAGTGTCCCATGCTGGACTAAATCTCTGGTAAGGATATCTTAAAATCACAGGAACCACCGGTGCTTTGGATAAAAATGCACCAGTCTTGAATGGAAGGAGGAAATCTCCATTTGTTGTTGTGCCCTCTGTAGTAGAAAAAACAGGTAAATAAACCGTGCCCATAATGATCCACAGTAATCTATCTCATACATTTCAAAAATAAGCAAGTAAGCAAGCTGCAAACAGGTAAATTGCTTAGAAACTTGAACAAACTAAGATCACCCCCTTAATGAATACAACAAAAATTAGTTCCTGCTATAATATGATGCAAGATAGATGGCAACATCGAAATATTATTTCCCAAAATAGTGGATCATAAGATCTTCTGGCGAATACTAGTACAGAACCAGAAACAGTAGTTTGATTGATAGTTACACAAATGTGGCAGAATTGTATGAATAACCTCTAGCAAGCTACCAGTGTTATCTACTATTTTCAGTATTTAAAAAAAAAAACAATCATTTTTATTTCCATGCACCTGCAGAATGAAAGTTGTTCTTCGTCAAAAAAAGAAAGTTATGGTCTTTGTTCTTTAAATCTATGTTTAATGGATATTGTCTTATGTCTAATCTTAGGTTGTCACTTGTGAGTATATGTAGACAGTGTTGTTAAAATTGTACAATTCACAATTCAAGTTGCACATTTCAAATTGAATGATTAAGAAAATGATTTGATTCCTAACTATAGTCGCAAATAGGGTTAAATCGTACAATCTTGACTCAAGACATACTATAGATTCATAAGATTTGATATACAAATGAAATCCCACGGTACAAACGAACTATGAGTTCCATAAATTAGTAGTCCATGCAGCAAATCCAGGAATGGAAGTCAGAGGCAGATAAAGAGCTTGAAAGAAACATTTAAGTATTTTTATTTAGAAGATTCTAAAAACTTCTCTTTTCTTTTAACTACTAGAGGCTCACTAGAGACACAATAACATCGTATATTCCCTTTCAACATATTTTAAAGACGATGTAGGTCTTTCCGTTCAACTCAGAACCTGGAGCTTATTTTAACATCTCGTCAATCCAAGCATCAAATCAACTCGAATCTGGAATTTTTTTTTGACATTTCATCAAACTGGGCATCAAATTAACTCCTATTTTTCAGGAATTCATACACTGACAAGTACCATCAATTTGTAAAATTTTCAAGGTTTGGTAGCAGTGACCTTATACAAAATGGCTTAAATGATGATAAAGACAACAGAAATGATGATATTGAAGAGGCCTGGATGATTGAAATTTAATAGTTTTTACTTCAAACAATTACTTTTTCCTCTTGTAAAAGACCAGCATTCAAGAATGACCTTTATTTTGCTTGGTGTGGTTAGGAAATAGAACATATTTTGTGGGAGATGGTGCTATATGGAAAGATTCGTTCATTCCTATTATTTTTATGTGTGATTCAACTCAGTTCAATACAACCTCTAACGATTTTAAAGTGTGACTCAACTCGATTTTCACAACATTATTTATATTAGGGTCCAGCTAATTGCAAATAAAAATTATGTTGTTGCAATCCATTTAAAACAAAAACTTGCTATTTGGGGGATTTGTGCCATGTTTGAACACCATCTAAGCCGACTGATTTGAAGGAGATGACCTGAAGATCTTTGGCGCAAAAGATTGCCACGAAACAAAACCTCGATCATATGATTCAATGCAGTTGAAGGCATTGGTGTAAATTAAAAGTTGACTGCATTGAATCAGATGATAGATTGTGTTGTGCACCAATCTTTTGCACCAAAGATCTTTAGATCATGGCCTTCAAATCAAAAGGCGAAACGTGACACATATCCCAAAAATACCGTATTTTTTTTACAATGGGCTGCAAAAGCAAAGTTTTTAACTGCAATTAGCTGAACCCTTTATGTTATTATATTAAACTATACATGAGAGTAGGTTACACTACATTTGAGGTACCTTATTGTGCATGAATTATGTGTCACAACTTCAAAATAAGTAACGAGCTAAATACACGTTTCAAACCAATTTTTGGTACCAGATCCACTTCAGGATTAAAATGAGAAGACAGAAGGTTATTAATGGCTACAACTCCCACAATCTCCTATTCCGCCCCCTCCATAGCAATGTAGATAGCATCCAAACCTCTCTAAAATGTTGATATAAAGAAAAATTTCCCCATCTTTCAAATATTTCCTACGAGAAAGTCCCCGACTTCCATGAACCCAATACAAAACAAATGGAATATAGTAACAACCATTCCACTCCAAAAAGGATAAAAAAAGTGATGCCAGATATGACGAGTAAGGCAAATGGGACCGGTAGGGGATGACCCGGACCTGATTGATAACCAATGGACTATAGTAACAACCATTCCTCTCCAAAAAAGGATAAAAAAGTGATGCCAAATATGACGAGAATAGGGCTGCAAACAGCTCAGCTATCATAAGAGTTTTATTTGTTCATCAACATCAAAGCAACGCAATGAACAAAAGGAACAGAATTTTGAAAAATTGAAAGACGAAAGATGTATCTACAAGAATAACTGACAGAACAACAATAAAGTTCTGTTTTTTTTGTTCATGTCAGACTTGCCATATTCGTTATTTGCAATTTGGACCATACTTGAGATTTCTTTCCTACGGTCGTAAGGTAAATTTCGTTTTCTCAGAGTGTATCGGTTTCAAAGTGGGATAGGTTGTTGCAGGGGGATAATGTTTACTTCTAGCAAAAAGATAGATGGTGGGGAGAAGAATTGGTAATGGATAAATTTTATCCCATTTTCAGACTGGCCGTAAATAAATAGGAGAATGTTAGTCAGATGTGGGAAAGGGAGGGAAATCGATCAAGTTGAAATATTCAATTCAGGACAAATTTAGAAGCGGAAAACGCTATTCTAGTTGAGCTACTGGGGGAGTTGAAGTGGGTTGGTATGAGCAGGGATTCTTAGATGTGAGGGGTTTTGAGTCTAGAGAAAAGTGTCAATTCTCAGTTAGACCTTCTCTGGATTTTAGGATAGAAGAGTATTAATTTACCAGTATTCTTCTTTCAGAATCACACTTTTGGAAGTGTCTTTGTAACAACCCGGATTTTTCACTATATTAGATGTGTTTTTCACTATATTCGGTGTTAGCGCTCCACACCGAAACTTACACCATCCTAGAAAACTCTATTTATGTATGTAACTCTTTTCTTCTTTTCTTATCCTAATTTTTTGAGAAACCCTAACCGTCTCTAATTCTTTTCTTCTCTTAAGATGCCCTAGCCGTCACAACTCCTCAGCCCACCCTCCCTAAAAATCTTCTCAAAACTCCCTAATCTCTTCCCTAAAAACTCCCGTGTGTTCTTCCACAAGAGCCACCGTGATCTATTTCCATCATCAAGATCAAGGAGGAAGAAGAAGAAATCTCAGGCGGGCTATCGCGTTGGACGTCGATCTATTCAACTCTAATCGTCGTAAATCTACCGTTCACGCTTTAAGAGGTGGGTACCCATCAATCCATCTTGTTCGTCTCAAATCCTATCGCGTAGGGTACATTCAATCGCGTATCGATAGGCTTAATAAATGAACCCGTGTATATTTTGTGTTTTATATATATATATATATATAAGAAAATGAAATGGCTAACCCCTAGCCATAGATTCTATTTAATTTGTTTTCCTTTGCTCTGTGGTAGATTTTATATTATTTTTTTTCTTTTCTTGTGAATCCATTTTAGAACCCTAATTTGTGCTGAAATCCTGAAAAATCGATGGATTGATTCTCATTCCCGATCGATCGATTCTACACCAAAATGAAAATTACATATTACCTAATATAATTGATCGATCGATTATCATTTTCGATCGATCAATTCTTGACCAAATCAACTGTGTTTATTTTTATTTTAATATTCGATCGATCAACTATCATTATTGATATATCGATTTTGGATTGAGGCCATTTTATATACTTATATTCTCTTTTCATATTTGATTGATCGATTCCAAGTTTCTGATTGATCGATCAATTCCGAACTGAATCAAATACCTCTTTGCATCCTTATTTTCGATCAATCAATTCCTTGTGTCCGATCGATCGATTCTGAATAGAACTGATTACATATTTACTTTATTATCGATCGATCGATTCTGACCCGAATCAAATGATATATATATTATAATTATGATCGAACGATTCTCGTTTGAACAGACGACATTATTTATCTATATACTTGCGCTTTATCAGGACCAAAACTTTTAATGCATGCTAATCACAAGAACTTTTTAATCAATGGTTGTGGGTTACCTTACTTTAAATTGCAATGTCTTTCACTTTGAGCATTTAATTTAAAGTAATCTATATACATATATATATATATATATATATATCCATTTTATCGCTTCAACGCAACCTCTTCAATAGCATGAAGAGTTAGAAATTCAATGCTCTCGTGAAAATCGAATTTTGACTTCCACGTTCTCGATTTCACATTAATAATTACCCTATTCTATATTTGTATTGGTGTGTTATGTAAATATATATATATATATATATATACGTATAATCATAATGAAATCTAAATGTAAATCTATTCTCCAGTAAGATAAGTTTCATGCTTCGATCTTGGTTATGGTATACGATTTATGGTTATGTTAGGTCATATGCACGCGAGTGTATGAGATCATGCCTATGCTTGGGCGTGGTGCTTCGTTAAAATGGTATCGAAGCGAGGAATACATCGTAATCACATATCTTACAGCTCATTGTGGTATGGAACATCATGACGAGTAGGATGAGTGCGAATTCAGTGTAGTCTCATATACACATGCAGTGACCCTATCACCCCGAGTTTTAATATGATAGGATAAGATATGAGTTATGATATGAGATTCGACCCTTAAGCCTTAATTGTAATGAGGTTTCTTTTATGCTCACGTGAAACTTAGAACCTAGACGTCCATGTACGAATGCAACACCTCTATGGTAGTATAGGTTACCACACGAAGTACATCCAGGTTACTACAGAACCTTTTCCTTAGGAAGTATGGTTTAGTGAAGTTACCCCACTATAGCTCATCCTAAAATTATGTTGTAAGAGCATATGATAAGTTATAAGTATGATAATAAGACACCGTTGTATAGGCCAACATAAGATAAGAACTTAAATATGTACGTGCAGTTCTTTGCGTAGCCACCGTAAGGGCAACATCTTACAGCCAAGACTGGTCTCTAGGAGACAGTATGAGTATGTTATAAGTTACAATTGGCCATGTCTCCCCATTATGTTGGATGGGGTGTATGAGTATGTTATGGTGGTTAGCTACTATGGCAACCCTCATATGGTAGGCTCGAGTAGCGAGTTTGGCACAAGTCGTATAGGATTTATGAGTATATTAGATACGCTCATGCGATATATAGACGCATGTGCGAAAATAATAAGATATATTATGTTATGAGGTATGGTGAGATACATTAGGATATGAGTGTGTCTAGTCATGGTCTTGCATTTATGGTATGATACGAACTGTATGATATGTAGGAATTTATTGTTTCCTTCTTTCAGTTGTTTTGATATACTATTATTATCACTCACGTGATGCACCCACAATGCACCTGAGAAGAATATGGTGGATTGCTAATGTATCCACTGAGTTGCATGTTGTTTATCAACTCAGCCCCTGTGGCATTTATCTATTTCAGGGGATTATATCGATGGAGTGGACGTTGGCTATTCTTATCCTAGTGGCGCTGACTTAGGGTACCAGGAGCCTTGGGAGGGCAACGCCGCTGAGTACCAAGAGAACTTTGGTGTTGATTTTGACTCGAGTGCCGACTATTGATAGTTGTAGTTTCGGTACTGAGATTCGTTTCATACTGTTATGGTTTATTTATAGCCTCGTACTTTTATTTATGTTTGATTTTTATTTTCACTTTAATTATGAGATATTCTTAGATTTTATCGCAGTTATTTATTTATTTATGGCTGCCCTTATATTCCACCTTCATTTGTTGGATTCACGGATTTCGTGAAGCCATAATAGCGCAAAAACTTTGATTACATGTACGTCTGCTTAGCCTATCTGGGATGCGTGCGGGTCATAACTCAGAATTCTAGGCCCTCGGGATGGGGTAGAATTCCGGATCGTGACAGTCTTAGACCACCTTTAATAAGTATAATTGCACTAGTCTTGGGGAGTTGCACTGGGTCAGTATGAGTAGAGATTCATTAGATGTGAGGGTTTGGTGTTTGGAAAAAGGGTCAATTTTCGGTTAAACACTTTCATGGATGTTAGGATAGAAGACCTTCAATTGAACAATATTGGTCGTAGTTGGAAGTCAATAGATCCTTTCAGAATTAGAATTTTCATAGGGAAGCGTCATGGGGAAAAACTGTTATGTTAGGACAACTGTGTAAGAGGGGGTTGGTGGTTCCGACATTACTTGTCGTATAGAATGGAGAAGGACAAGGTTGATCATCTATTTCTTCAATGTATGGTGGCACACTGCACGTGGGTTTCCACAACATGGTGGTGTTGCAATCTCTTTTGCTCATCGCGATTTTTTCGGGAATTTGAACAGAACTAAACCATAGGACTTTTTATAAGGAAGTCTCAACTTTAGTGCACATTGAGAAGTCTATTCCAGGAGCGAACGCAAATAGAGCATCGGGGGGTCCCCGGCCCTCCCACTTTTTTCCCTTAAAAACCAAGTTTTGGTTTGTATAAACTAACTTTGGGTTTTTCTAGCCCCCCCAATATTTCCTCCAGGCCCCTTAACACGTTACAAGCTTTAAGTTGTTTTTAATTAAAAACTATATATACCTCTCTCTCTCTACCTCTCTCTCTCTCTCTCTCTCAACGGAAAACCCAACCAACCACTTGTTGGCCCTGGTACCGAGGCCGAGCCCCCACCAGACCACCACCTCGACACCACAGGTACCTCTCTCTCTCTAATCCTCTCTCTCTCGCATGCTCTCTCTCTCTCTATATATATATATATATTCTCAGTCATTTTCTCTATATATCTCAACTTCTATCTCACCCTCTCTTAATTTACCTTACCCCTAAATTATAAAATCCCAACTAAACCCTCAACCCTAAACCCCTTATTTTCCCTAATTTTAAACCCTAAATCTCTCTAAATCCTTTTTCCTTTCTATTATTAAATCTTACTTTCTCCCTAGACCTTAAATTAATGAATCCTTATTTTCCTAAATTTTTACTCCTTCATTTCCCTAATCCTAGATCCTTATAAATCGCTAATTTTTTTAAGCTCTAAATTAGCAAATCCCTAAATTCCCTAAATCTCTATTATTCAATCTTTATTTATTGCTTATATGTGTGGATGCATTTTACAAATTTTTCATTAATGTGATGTAATCTTTCTATAAACTAATATTGCTTCATCTTTTTTTGCTAATGTTTTTATACACTACATAGTACATACACTTAATATGCATGATCTTTCCATACACTAATCTAATTTTTAATCTTTCCATATAGTAATATTGCTTGATCTTATTTAATTTTTTTATTTTAGTAATCTTTGTTTATTGCTTATTGTCATAATAACAAATTTCGGTAGAGGGTCATTTTGGTTCATTTCGGAATAATTTCATATAACTTTCAAAAAAATTATGGGATCTTGCTTAAGAGTTATTTTTAAAATTTACTTGAGATTTATTTGTATCTAGATATTTTCTAATACACTCATGACATTTATTTTCGTTACATCGTATTCTTCCTTCTTGACTATTGGAGCAATCATGCATAGATTCTTTAAAAGAAAGGCTGACGTCCTGCCTCCTACCTTAGAACATGCTATTGTTCATCCTCCTCCTGCCTTAGAAAATGAAGATATGCCAACTGCCTTAGAAAATGATGAACATGAACAAACCCAACCTGGCTTAAAGCGAATTCATGTAGAAAATGATGACGTGTATACTCGTTTAAAAAATGATAAACTTGAGCAAGGGGGTCCTAGCTCAAAGCAAAGTCATGTAGAAAACAATGAGCATGAACAAGTCCAACCTACCTCAAAGCGAAATCATGTAGAAGTCGATTTAGCAAACCTTCCAACAAATCCCGAATTACGTATTCCAATTTCAGAGCACTACCATCCTAATGATCAAGAATTAATTCAAAGAGCATATTTGCAAAATGGTCTATGTCAGCCTCATAATCACACATTTTTTCAAAGAAAAATTGCAGGAAAATCACGACCATTTCAATCGAAGTGGTTCAAGAACTATGGAAGTTGGTTAGAATATAGCATACTGAAGGAAAAACATTTTACTTATGTTGCTATCTTTTTAGACCAGCTACAGCAACAGGGGTGCAAGGGGGTACTGACTGTTTTACGGTTGAAGGATTTGATAATTTGAAGAAGCATGATAAATTTGTAACTCATGTTGGAGGGTCCAACAGTACTCACAACCTAGCTCATCAGAAGTGTCAAAATTTGGTGAATCAAGATCAACACATTGAGACACCTTTTTCTAAGCACAAGGAAATGCAGAATCCGTTTGACGGCATTAGTAGACTGCATTTGATATCTTCTTCGTCAAGGATTGCATTTTTCGTGGGCACGATGAATCAGATGTTTCAAGCAATCAAGAAAATTTTCACGTACTTCTACAATTTCTGGCCGATCATAATGAAGAAATTAGAACTGTCGCATCAAATAATGTTTCTGGCCATCTCAAAATGATTGCACCTCATATCCAGAATGATATTGTAAGTGCAATTGCAAGTGAGGTCACAAAGACTATCATTAAGGATCTTAGAGACGTCGTATTTACTATTTTGATTGATAAATCACGTGATATATCTATTAAAGAGCAAATGACCGTTGCTTTACATTATGTGGATAAGAAGGGAGTTGTAATTGAGCAATTATTTGGAATAGTACATGTTAAGGAAACCACCATTGTAGCACTAAAGGATGGGATTGACACATTATTTTTCAAACATGGATTGAGTATAGAGAAATTGCGCGGGCAAGGTTACGACGGTGTCATAATATGGACCCAAGATGCTCATAATGAAGGACAATGAATATGCCTATTATATTCACTATTTTGCTCATCTACTTCAAATAGGACTTGCTGGAGTTGTAAAATGTAGCATTGAAATCGGGACACTCTTTACTATGGTTTCTAATGTGGTTAATAGTGTTGGAGTGTCTACCAAACGTCGTGATATTCTTCGAGATAATCGAACTGCTACAGTCATTAATGCAACTGAGAGTGGGGACCTTTCAACTAGGCAAGGTTTGAATCAGGAGACTACATTAATACGAGCCGGTGGGCTCACACTATAAGTCATTGATACGCATCAGAGTCATGTTCTCTTCTGTGATTGATGTACTTCGGATTGTCCGGTTAGATATCTCAAATTATGATCAAAGAGCTGCAACAAGGGGCCTATTAATCTCGATACCATCTTTTGAGTTTGTATTCACCTTACATATAATGGAAAAAAATATTGAGAATCACAGATGATCTATCAAAAGCATTACAAAAACAAGAACAAAATATTGTGAATGCCATGGATCTGGTTAAAGCAGCCAAGGTGAGATTGCAACTCATGAGAGAAGGTGAATAGGATTCTATCATCAAAGAAGTATTTTTATTCAGTGACAAACATAAAATCAGTGTCCCTAACATGAATGATAAGTATGTAGAACTAGGGCGGCAACGACGCAGAGCTAAAGAAATCACATATCTGCATCATTATCGTGTTGAATTCTTTTATGTTGTTATTGATCAGCAACTACAAGAGCTTAACATCCATTTCAATGACGTGAACACCGAATTACTTCTATGTATGGCATGCCTAGATCCAAGCAATTCATTCTCAGCTTTTGAGAAGGAAAAATTAGCTCGGCTTGCTAAATTTTATCCAATTGAATTTTCTGCAACATCTCTCGCGATTCTTGATAATCAACCTGTGACTTACATTCTTGATGTACGCTCTAAAAGTGAGTTTTTGAAGGTGGACGGGATTAATGGGCTTGCTCAGAAGATGGTTCAGATGAAAAAAGATGTTTTATATCCATATATTTACTTGATCATAAAATTGGCATTAACCCTACCCATTGCCACTGCCATTGTTGAGAGGGCATTCTGCTATTGCATATTATAAAGAATAGACTCTGAAACTGAATGGCAGATGAGTGGATGAATGATTGTTTGATCACATACATTGAGAGACATTTTTTATAGCATTGAAAATGAAAAAAATTCTCCAACGCTTTCAGAATATGAAACCCCGTAGAGGGAAATTATAATTTGTAAATAATATGACTTAATTATGATAGTGGAATGACGTTTTGAAGAGTTGTTTGTCTTTTTCTATATTTTGTGATTTTCAGAGGAAATTTTTTCTCTGTTAAAATAGAGGTAAATTTTTTAAATAATATATATCGACTACTGGGGCCACCCCTTCAGGTAAATCCTGCGTTCGCCCCTGGTCTATTCTGAAGCTCCTTTGTTGGTGTTTGGGCTCACAAAAGTGATTTGTTTAATGTTCTTAAATTTCAGGCGTGGCCTGGTGGTTCGATCCCAGTGCCCGATTTATCCACAGGCATCGACTGGTGGACTCGGGGTGCCCGCCTAAAGTCAGGTCGGAGTGTCAACTTAAGAGATTTTTTTTTTCTTATCTTCTATTTCTCCCCGACACTCGTGTGCCCTAGCTTCAGCAAGACCAGAGAGGCAGAGACCATGCATCTCTAGCGACCTCCGCCGACCAATGGCGAACTCCGGCGATCAGGTAAGTGATTTTTTTGTAACCCACTTTTCTTCTTCTTTTGCTTCTTTTCTTTTTGGCTATAGATTTTGGGTTGCCGAGATCTTGAAGCTGAACCATTAGATGATTTAGATGATGAGGATGAAAATTCTTAGTGAACAATAGTGATCTTATTCATGGCTATGTAGTAGTTCAACTTGAATATTTGAATGTCTTTTATTTTGAAGAACTATTAAATTTATGTAGTAAATAGTAATGTAGTATTTTGCTTTAGTTAATAGTTATGAATTTTTATTGTGATACTTTGATTTAAAGTTTTCTTTTCATAGATTCAAAATTGAATGCATGTATTAAATTATATACATTTATGTTGAAATAAAGTATGTATATCACTACATATGTGTGTGTGTGTGTGTGTATATATATATCGGGGCCGTCCGGAGTGGGCGCTGCCCGGCAACTTCCACCTGTACATCCACCCAACCGCCTAGTGACTTTAACAACATTGCAATTGTTGACTCATATTCTGAGGTGTTGTGGAGTGGAGGAAATTTCACCTCCTTAGTGGTTCACCTAGATTTTGGGGTTGGGAGTAGGCCTTCATGAAAGTTTTACTTGTATAGCTTTTGTTTCTTTATTTTTTCTCTTCCTGTTGTTGCTCTTTTCTTCCTGCTTTTATTGGCCTTTTTCCCCCTTTTTTGGGAAAAGCATCTCGTTGTGGATACCTTTGATCCGTTATATTTTTCAATCCTTTTAATGAAAGTAATGATGATTATCGATCAAAAAATATGTGGACTGCAGGTGGCAGTAAGAATTGAATGATGGATTCCCCACGATTTGGGGGGGGGGGGGGGGGGGGGAGTCCATTTCGAAACTGAACCACCACAAGCCTCAAAATCGAACTAAAGTACAGTTTTCATTATATCACCATCAGAAAACCCAAATATCGGCATGTTCTAATAATCGCTACTTATACCATCATTTTTAATTTGATGCAACTAGCAAGAGAAGCCTCCAACTACTCTCGTTTACTTTGAAGGTTTATGGTAGAGTAAACAGTCGTCCAATCAGCACACTACAGTATCTTAGGCAGGCAACCAGAGTTGATCCAAATGATTAACCCAGCGATGACTCTAAATTCAACAGCAAGAATAGGATCTGTAGTCATTTATATTATATTTTCTAAAACAGATGATAAAAAGAACAATAATTGCTATTCACATGTGTGTGCCATGTTAACAAGATAGTTCGCCCAACATTGCTTAAGTAGAATCTGATGGTGTCAAATATGCAGTTTTCTTTCTATCAAACTAGTTCAAGTATTTTTAGCCACGAATAAATAGTAATATGTGGACAGTGACCAGTGGATTGCTATTAGCATATATAACATTCTTGGGGGGTTTGAAGTACAAATTTGCAGTTCATGGATTCCAGCTTCATTCTCTTGGAAAATTCTCTAAAATATTGCACTGTATACATGCATGAGGGTTATTGATGCATTATGTGGCAAATCTCTTCTTCAAAGTACAATTGTGTGGTATCAAAATCCATTACACTGGATTGGAAAACTATAATTGGAGCATTATTTGGAAAAATTTATGTCATGAAATTGGAACTATGATAATGATAGCACCAATCATCCACAAGCCAAAATAGTTATGAGTGCTGGGAATCAACTGGAGTAGCAAGTTAATAATCTCAATGGAACAACGAAAGGGGGTCCATTGATAGACAGAGATCACTTTTGGATGGCTCCTCTGGGCATATCCTAGATTTGGTAACTTAGCCTTATTTCTGGTTAATAAGTTATGATACAGAACTGTGAAACATGTCTTAGAAATTCAAGAAGTTCAAGCCAAGGTTCAAGAAAATAATGATAATACACAAAGCAGATGTTGATGCCAATACACATTTGAAGGTGTTTGAAGTCTGTGGTCTATACCTCATAGTATACTTCGATATTGTATGTTTTCAGGCTGGGACATGTCACAAATATATATTGGTGGATAAGACTGTGATCCTAGATTAATGAACCATAAAGAGTCAATATGGTTCCTAATACCTAGTCTAATGAAAGGATCAACTGCTAATTGATAATTTATAGATAAATGAACCAGAACTGTAGAAGGATTGGTAAACCCCTTGGTTGTGGTGCAACTCGTAATCACATGCCACCTGATCTACACACGAACGTAGAGCTGAGCTCTACAAGTCTAGTGTAGGGACCCCTTAACCTATATATATATATATATATATATATATATATATATATATATCAAGAAAAAAAGATTGTGGCTAGCTAGCTAAGGCATGTGCCTTGCGCCTCAGCCATTATGGACCACTTCACCTCTAGTGCACCTAAAACATTTGACGAGTTGGATTTACTATCATTTTCTATCTCAAATCAGTTCGCACCACATACTAACTGAATACCAAATCATTTAATCCACATCATGGAGATCAAAGTATTGAAGAATTCTAAGCAGAATATAATATTCCCCTCCGTGTTCTAATTTGTTCTTTTCCGAATGTTCCAACTACAACCAATACTTTTGTCCACTGATCAATTTGGTTGCAACCTGACATTTGTTTCTATCACTTCTCCACTTATCAATAATGTGAAATATAGGTAGTGAGTGGTAATATATTGTCTAGTGTGGTGTATCAAGAACTCTGAAAACACATGCAATAACGTGAAATATAGGTAGTGATTGGTAATATATATTGAAAATGTTGTGTATCAAGAACTCTGGAATTTTCCAGAACACAGATGCCTAAGGAATGGAAATGAGAAATGGGAAACAAAGCCAAGTACTGTCTTATAAGATGTATGGACGGGAACAAGATGTAAGACAGAATTATTATTTAGTAAACGTTCATCTATGGAAAGCATGCTCTCATTTTTTGAGGGTGAAATGACATACATACAAGATGACCATCCATGATGGTGAAATTTAATTCTGTTAAAGATCTCCTAAAAAGTGATACATGTTCTCTAGACTTCTTCATAAAATTTAATGACTTCTATCCTTGGAAATCTAAAGTCAAAGTTGAGAGCAAGCTTATAAAAGAATTTACAAGATCCCACGTATGGATACACAGTCCTCTGTTGTTGTTTTTTGTAATAAAAAAAGCACATCATTTGTCATTGCACTTTGCATTCCTAAGAAACGTGTTTCCTCTGTACATTATTGTTTCCCTGCAATTATGATCCGCATATACACCATATAAGGAAAACGGAAGGCAAATAGGAAATTGAGAAATTGAAATATCCTACAATTGGATAGATTTGGAAATAATGCTAGA
This sequence comes from Chloranthus sessilifolius, assembly GCA_021018995.1. Taxonomy (NCBI): domain Eukaryota; kingdom Viridiplantae; phylum Streptophyta; class Magnoliopsida; order Chloranthales; family Chloranthaceae; genus Chloranthus; species Chloranthus sessilifolius. The sequence continues at coordinate 1,655,809 of CM037584.1, forward strand.
CACAGGTCCCAATAAAATAATTAAAAAAATATAATGACCTGGAAAAAGCATCATCATGGGAGCAAGTTTATTTTGATGAGCAGCTTGGACCCTTTCTGTCACAACACCTGCATGAAATTGAGATGTTTAAAGTTCGCATATTTAACAAAACCAGCTCCATATAATATGAGAAAAATAGTTGACAGATGCTACCATACTAGAGAATGGATTTTTATTTTCAGTATTCCAATGCTTCAAAGAGGATGTGATAAACATTATATTCTTCAGTTTTGTCTTATGATCGTTCCTAGTACAATGTGGAATTCTTTTCTTTAAACCAGTTTCTGTATAATTTGAGAACTTTTATAACTATCCCCAAAAAAACTATTTACCTGGTTTTGTCATGATTCAGAGCACTAGGACAGGCCCAAAGGGTTGGGGTGGTTTTCCATCTGTTGCAGGATCTTCCTTCAACATGAGAGATATTGTTCAAGATTTTCAGGATTTAGTAATTGTATTTACCCATGTCTATGTCTGCCTTTGCAAAGTAATGGGTTGGTAACACTTAGAAATTTGAAAGTGCAATTAAGATGTTCTCTTTTGGCAATCCAAGACTGCCATTGGATACACTTGTCGTCAGGGACCAGTACACTTTCATAAAGGAGATATAAATGTTATTCTTTGGAAACTCTCATTGTGTGCATGTTATAAATACCATCCATTGTGTGATGCTTGATTTTATGATAAAAGCATGTAAAATAGGCATCATTTCCCATATGATACATAGTCTATTTCCTAACTCTCCACACGAAGAGTCAGGAACCATTTCTTGTGTAAAATCAAAGACTGAGTTACAAAAAGATGAAGAAACATGTATTTAACAAAACAATCAAACATCAACTGATATAAAGATCTACATGAACACATAAGCGACCACCAAAGGAACATGTGCCCCTAGAGAAAGCACTCTATGTGCATCAGGAAAGAATTAAATAATGGGACAAACCACCAAAATATACTAGTTTGGTTTTTCGAGCATTACTAATATTTAAATGCTAAATTTGCTAAGCGCTTCACCTGAAAACTAAAACTACAAAAAACATTAGGAAAGATGACTTGGTACCATGGATCAAAACATCGTCCATTACCGATACGTATCAGTATCTGGGGTGCCAGATACAATAATACCCTTTTATTGGGCACCCCAAAAAAACTCCAAATTATCGCCTGTATTGGGCGATAATTTGAAATTATCATCCGATAATTTCAAATTTTTTTAAGTGGATCCCAGCCACTTTCAAACACCAGTTTGGACTTTTTTAACCCCTTTTTCCCCTCTTTTTCTCTCATTGTCTTTCTATTTTCCCTTCTCCTTCTTCCTTCTCTTCCCTCCTAAGCACGAGACACTCAAACCCACCACCCGGGATCGCCGCCGTCTCGCCGGAGATCGTAGAAAAGGTATGTGTTCCATCATTTAGGCTTATTTTTCTCTATTTTCTTACATTTTAACCTTTATTTATAATAGATCTACCCCTAAATAGTGTAGATCTTGAAATTTTAGGCACAAATTTGGGGGTTTTATGTTAAACCCCCCCCCCCCCCCAAATTTGAGGCCCTAGATGTCTCTAAAGTGTCCCAAATTTAATTTATTTTTTAGGGTTTGTAACCTAGATCTACTAACCTAGGTTCATTTATTTCCTAACCTAAATCATAATATTTTGTTAATTGGTTCATAACCTAGATAATAAATTATTTTTTATTTTTGCTATGGATTTATATATTAATTATTGTTTGAAAAAATAATATGATACGTGTAATCATGTATTTATGTAATCTAATATTCATATATTAATTTATAATCATATATTAATAATATAATCATATGAAATTTTTTATTAATAATATAATGATATGTCACATGTAATTATATAGTAACTATTATTTAAAAAAATATTAACTATTACATATATGACATGCTACATATCATTGATGATGTGTCACATGTAATCGTACACATCATCATGTGATGATGTGTCACATGTAATCAACATGTGATGATGTGTCATGTGTAATCAACAGGGTACTATGGTATGTTACTAATCAACATGGGGCACATCATCATGGGATGCTACTAATCAACATGTAATCAACCTGTGACACATCATCATCTGATGATGTGTCACATGAAATCAACATGTTACTAATCACCAAGGGATGTTTCTAATCAACATGTAATCAACATCTGACATATCATCATATGATGATGTGTCACATGTAATCAATTTGTGACACATGTAATCAACACGCTACTAATCACCATGGGATGTTACTAATCAATATGTGACACATCATCATGGGATGTTCCTAAACAAAATGTGACACATCATCATCTGATGATGTGTCACATGTAATCAACATGTGCTGATGTGTCACATATAATGAGCATGTTACTAATCAACAATGTTTAGCTGCTTATAATTAACATCCAATCATCTGATAATTCATGCAGGTGAAATAAATAAATATGGTACGTGGGCAAGATATAGCCTGACAATACGGCAAAGCTATAGATGGCAATAGGCACCGAATTGAATGTGCGCTCTGTGGGAAGAAAATGCAGGGAGGAGGTATAACACGATTGAAGGAGTATTTGGCTCACATTAAAGGAGAGATTAAAAGATGTGAGAATGTTCTGAAAGAGTTGATGGTAGCTATGAGAGCCACCTTGCAAACAGCTACGGGAAAAAAAAATTTAGATGTCGACCAAGATAGGGACATGCATGAGAGAATAAGAAGGGGGGACCCAGAGTTTCCTGCACCTGGACCTGAGGGATTACAGGATGATGAGGAGGATGTCGATGCGGTGACAGTGAGAGTGATGAGGGAGCGTGCTAGAGAAGCATGACGTCAACGAGATCAGGAAGAGATTGATTATCGATTTCGGTCCAACTAGAGAGGCCCATCCATGCGAGTTGGTGGTGGTGGGTCTAGTCAAAGGCCACATGATGTTGATGATGATGAGGAGACTGCGAGATTGAGTATGTTAGTAATAATGAGGGAGACCGGGAAGCCTAGTACAGGTCCTATGGATGCGTTCATGTATTGAACAGAAAGTTCAAATCAAACAAAATTGAGCGCAACCTTACTGAAAAATGGGGGAAGAAGCTTGGAAAGGCCATTACGAAGTTCGTGGTATTCAACCACATTCCAATTTAGGTTGTGGAGTCGTCATACTTCAAAAGTATGATCGATACTAATGCAGAAGTTGGTCCATGAGTTAAAAAATCTTCTGCATTCGAGGTATCTAGGCCTCTACTGGATGAGGAGTATACGAAGATTGGAGCTTACGTGAAAAGCTAAGGAAATATGGGATGAGAGAGGTTGCACTATTATGTGCGATGGATGGACTGGTCCAACAAGGAAGAGTTTGATAAATTTTTTGGTCTATAGCGATGCTGGGACAATATTTTTTAAATCAATCGATGCTTCTAAACACACAAAGACAGTCGATTACCTCTTTCAACAATGGATAAGATAGTTGAAGAGGTTAGAGAGAAGCGAGTTGTGTAGGTGGTAATAGACAATGCCGCCAATTATAAAGCGCCTGGATTAAAATTAATTTTGAAGATACCTCACTTGTATTGAACTTCGTGTGTTGCTCATTGCGTGGACCTATTTCTTGAGGACTTGGGAAAGAGGGGCAAGGCACAAACAATTATTCAAAAGGGAAGAATGATTACTTCCTTTTTGTGCAAAAGTGACAAGTTGGTGAAACAAAGAACAAGCTCTTCCGGCCTAGGATTACACAGTTTGTCACTCAATTTCTAGCCCTACAGAGCTTGACAAGATATAGGTGTGAACTGAAAAGTATTGTGTCGTCCGAAGAATGGGCAAAATATGAATCAGAACTACCCCGTCAAAGAAACCTACTTGCACTGAAGTGGCTGACTTGATCTACAGCACTCCGTTTTGGACAGATATTAAGCACTTAGTGAATGCCACTACCCCACTAGTACAGGTGTTGAGGTTGGTAGATGATGATGACAAACCAACCATGGGGTACGTTTATGAGTCAATGGACAAGGCAAAGTTGGTCATCAAAATAAAGTGTTCTGCAAAATATAAGCAATATTGGTTGATTATCAACAAAAGGTGGGATAAACAATTCCACCAATTCTTACATGTCGCAGGTAATTCGTGTTTAATTATTTATTTAATGAATTTAATTTTTTTGTTATCTTTCATAGTGCTCATTGTTTTTATATACTAATACGTTGCTCATATTTTATGTTAGCACATTATTCAAACCCCGTCTTTCAATATACACGACGCTTTGAGTTGAATGAAACCGATGAAGTCTACAATGGTTTGCTCAATGTCATCCAACGGATGGAGCATGAGATGGTTGACCAAGGTCAAGCCATAATAGATGTGAGTAGCAGTGTTGTCAAGGCGACGCCATGGCGCCATGGCTCGCCATATATGATCCAATAGCAAGAGGTTAGCAAATGGCGACGCCATGGGGTCGCCATGACGCCGTCATATTCGTCATATTAAAAATATATAATTTTTTTTTTTTTTTAGAGATAACTTTATAAATTATAATAGTTTTAATTATAACTTCATAAGTTATTATAATACTTGAGAGGCATACTTGTAAAATGGGCCATTTTACACCTTTATATACTACAAACCCTCGACATTTTATTTCTGAAGGACAAGATAGCTAAAGGAAAAAAGAAGAAGAAGAAGAAAGAAAAAAAGAAAAAAAGACGAAGACCGGTAAGCCCTAAAATTTGTTTTCTTTTTTTTTACCCTAAAATTTGTGTTTTTTCCCCTACTTTATTACCCACAGATGCCCAAAAATTAGCCCTGAAATCTTTTTTTTTTTTGCCACAGCTGCCTTAATATATATATATATATATATATATATATATATATATAAAGTGTAAAAAAAAAAAAAAAAAAAAACAGATTTTAAGCCACAGGTGCCTTAAAATCTGGTTTTTTTTATTTTTTTTCACTTTATATTAGCCACAGGTGCCGTGTGTATATGTGTGTGTGTGTGTGTGTGTATATATATATATATATCTTTTTTTTTTTTTTGTGCCACAGCTCCCTTATAAAATCAGATTTTAAGCCACAGGTGCCTTAAAATCTGATTTTTTTATTTTTTTTCACTTTATATTAGAAACAGATATATATATATATATATATATATATATATATATATATATTTTGCCACAGCTGCCTTATAATATATATTTTTGCTCTCTATTTATTGATATTTGTCTATACCTGATTAATTAGTTGATTTTTTTTTTCATCTAAAAAAATATATGTATTAAAAAATAGTAAAAAATGAAAAAAATAATAATATTAATGATTAATAAATAAAAATAAAATTATTAAAATTTTTTAAAAAAAATTATAAATGGCGAGCCTCTTCGCCATGGCATGGCGAGCCTCTTCGCCATGACCTCGCCATAACGCCTTAACTACCTTGGTGGGTAGTCATAATATTATTTCTAACTCGTAGATCAAGATGCAATATTTGTAGATTGATATGTCGGTTATCGTTTTCCCTCTTTGTAGATTGATATGTTTTGGAAGAAACATGGGTCGTTTGGAACAAGGATAGCAGAATCTCAAATTCAACATGATAAACCTACGAATTGGTAGATGCACTATGGATATAATGGACCAATACTGAGGCGGATTGTCATGCGAGTTTTATCCCAAACATGTTCCTCATCCAACTGTGAGCGGAATTGGAGTAGGTTAACTATGCACCGATTGAAAATGTTAGTCTGCTGCCATTATAATATACGTTTAAGGGTCGGGAATATGGAGAGGACCAACCACGGTAAGCAATTATTTAGATTCTTAGTTCATACATTTTTTATTTGATGTAATTGAGGAGACATATACTAATTAATCTATCATTTTCTACCCTATAAATAGTGAATATTTTAACCCCATCGAGTTGGATTATATATTCGCGGAGGATGATCCTTTGAATTAGTGAATTGAAGAGAGAGAGAGAGAGAGAGAGAGAGAAGCTCCAGTGTGGGATAGTGAGAGCACTACATGGTTGGACAATGCAGAAAGAATAGTAGAGAAGCAGGCTTCTCAACAACCTAGGCGAAAAAGAAGACTGTATCGTCATTCAGTGGTTGGATCTGATGAAGAAATACAGTCCGGTAGTGATAATAATGATGATCATCATCATAATAATAATGATAATAATGATAGGGGTGGTGGGGGTGATGGTAGAAGCGATGAAACTCACATTGGCACTAGTGGTGGATGCGATAACGTTGGTCCCTCTTATGGAGGTATTACATAATGGGACGATGAACCATTAACAATGTTCGACACTCCTACATTTAGAGGTGAAGGGCTTGAAGGAAGAGGAGCTTCAGAATCTTATCAAACACCACAAGATGATATGGGTTATACAATTTCTACCTTTGGGGGATTTAGTTTTGCAAAACACCAAAGATTCAGCAACCGGTAACCCATACCCAATCCCTCAACTAACCTACCCCAAACATGAAGACTTCATTGGTCAAATATTTGACGGACCGACAGCAACATTTTCATTTTACACTGACCCATACTCTAGGCAAATGCCTCAGTTTGAAGGGGGGACATATGATCATGGGTATCAATATGGCCAATACTATAGGAAAAATTGGTGCATTGATAATGATGATCACGGCGACGAAGAACCAAGGAATTCAATGTGGCTTTAATGTAAATTTTTCCTGTACAATGTGCTATGATCAGTAGTCTACTACGAAGACTTTAATGTTATAATCATATACAATGTTAAGTTGAGAGGTTTTACACTTTAAAGTTGATAAAATTTCCAAAGATGCCTCAAAAGAAGCCTTAAATAATTTTTAAAAATTTTGAAAAAATAGAAAACCATTAAATATATTTTCCCTGAATTTAGGGTATTTTTGGGATTAAAAAAAATAAAAAGAATACCAAGCCGATACATTGAATGTATCAACCGATATGGCAATATGTATCATCCAGGCCTCCTGGACGATACTCCCCGGAAATCCGAGATTTTGACCCATGCTTGGTTCCCTCAACATTTTCCTCTCAAATTCAGCATGAGGCAAAAAGGACAGTTGATGACTAAAGAATGACCCATCTTCCAAAAGTATCCTCGCAAGCAAATAGGTCAAAGGTATGTCCAAGTAATAAAAGTAGCTCTCATTCCGTTCCATCAAAGCTCCACTCAAGCTCAACCAGGAAATTTACGTCAGCCTTCATGCAGGGAGTATGCCTGCAGCAGGAAGGTGCAAGAATTTATGAGAATATCCACGATCTTGTTCCTTGGAATATAAGTATAGATCATTAGTTTGAAACTATACTGAAAATCAACTATTGGGGTATAAACATAGAAGAGGAAGGGTGAACTTAATAAAAACAAACATTACAAATATAATAATAAATGGCTAGGGTTGACCCAATGGGTCAAGCAACCTAACTGGCCATTGGTTGGGTTCAATCCAGAATAGTCGGGCCGGGTCAGGCAGGGTTGAAAATTCAGACCCAATTAATAAATAAGTCAAGTACGGGTCTTGAGCCTTCCATCTGACGGGTCCTAATACCCAGTCCATGAGTAAATACACAATCGTATAATATACAATACATATAAGTAAAGAGTTAAAAAACCATAACCTGCTACAACATCCTTCCTCTTTCTCCTCTCAGCCTCCATCTAGTTGTGTAAGTCTACACTTCTTTTCCATGGTGATGACAATAACACAATGTTGGCGGCTAAAACAGGCCACAGAGAGATGATCTTTCTTTTCCAACTCTTTTTTCCAATCTTTCAAAATATTTTTTCACTTTCAAAACCTCGTTCGGTCCAGCTTCCTTCCCCTAATACATGATCGACGGTCGCCGGGTGACGGAATAATTAAAGGGCGCACAACAATTACAGCATCTTTCCACCCTGATCTCTTTTGGTAGAAGGGTTTTCTAATTCCTATTTACTTTTTTGTTTTGTATTATTTTGGAGAAAAAAATTTGCCAAAGTGTTTTCATTTCTACATTAAATTTAAATATAATATACCCATTGATGTCTTATGCGATCGCATATGCCATTATACGATCACATATGCCATCTTGGATGGCTGAATCACATATGCCATGATGGCATATGCGAAACAGGTAAGTATGTCATCGCATACAATAGTATGCCATGGCATACCGTTGCATATGCGACTGTATGCCATCACATACAGTCTATGCCATGGCATACTTCTCCACTGGAAGTTTTATTTTTTTATTTTTATTTTTTTTTGCCTTTTCTTTTCAAGCTTCCCCAAGCCCTATAAATAGGGGGTTTCTTTTCCTAATGCTCCTCATTTTACAATAATTTTTCTCTTTAGTCTTTCCTTCTCTTTTGTATGGTCCATTATATTTTTGTACTATTTTAACTTATTTTTTAATGAAATTTATATTTTCCCTTCAACCTTATGGAGATGTACCATTGTGGGTTGGAACTTAGAATTTACTCTTTTCCTTCCTTTTTGTATGTTCCTATGTTCATTTTTGTACTATTTTGTTTAACATTAATGAAATTTATATTTTTCCTTCTACCTTATGGGTTCTATACTTATATTATGTACTTGCATTTCGCATTCTATACACTACAAAATTAATAGAGCCCAAACTTAACACAAAACATATTATTGATCAATATGGGGAACTTTGATAATTTTTTGGGATTTTTTTAGATTTTTTGAGAATTTTTGGGAATTTTTTGAAAAAAATAAAATAAAAATTATGCCATGGCATAATGGCATATGCGATGGCCCTATGCCATCGCATAGGGTCGCATATGCCATTTGACTACAATGAATATACCTCTCTCTCTTTGTTTTTTTTTAACCCGGGTATCCGTGCCTCTTAAATTTAAATATAATATACCTCTCTTATAAAGAGTTTTTTAAATTTATATTAATATTTGGTCATTTTGGTCATGTTTTGGCAAAAACTTTATATCAGTCAATTTTTTGGGTTAAGACCTTTTTTTCTTTTAAATTTTACAGCAATTTTGGTAATTCTCTTTCTATAGAGAACAGTTTCATATCTTTATCATGTCATGCCTATACTTCCATATACTGTGTGGTCTATTCTACTATTTTAGTTGCTTTAACAGGATGTCATACTAACGGCCTTTGCTTCTTAATTTGATTTTTGAACCCATATCTCAAATTCATGGATATTCTTACTGCTATGATCATGCGATAATTGGGTCAGATTGGGTTCGGGCCTCCAAGATACTAATCAGGGCAGTTAGTATCAGGTTGGGTGTCAAGGGCAGAAGGTCGGGTTGGGTTCTGGTTAAGGTTGGGGGGTCGGGGTCAGATTGACTCTGATCCAACAATATAGTGTGTGTGTGTGTGTGTGTGTGTGTGTGTGTGAGAGGTTGGGTTCAGATTGAATCTGATCCAACAATATATGTGTATGTGCGTGTGTTGGGGGGGGTCGGGTTCAGATTGACTCTGATCCAACAATATATATATGTATGTGTGTGTGTGTGTGTGTATTACAACCAGTCGATAATTTGACATTAGATAAACAATAAGAATGCGGTGTTTGTGGACATAATTAGCATCAACTTGTGCTCAGTTTGATGTTTGAAGGCAATCAGTTGATTTAAAAAATGCTAGAGAAAAGGAAAGTGGTTCCTGCAATCCTTTGGTTCTCAATAAATTTTCAGATACGCAATCAACTGTTTGTCTATCAAGCAGAAATCAAAACCAGTCAATAAGTTTTTTGACATTAGATAAGCAATGAGGGAGGGTTCCTGAGCATAATTAGCATCAACTTGTGCTCAGTTTGTAGACAAATAGTTTATTTAAAAAAGATAATATAGAGAAGGAAAGTGGTTCGCATGTCTGCAATCCTTTGGTTCTCACACATATTCAGTTCTGCAATCAACTGTTTCTATATCAAGAAGAAGTCAAATTTAAAGTTATAAAAAGGAAAGGTCAAATGTTGAGAAAAAATAACTACGTAAGATTGTTGGAAAGCAAAGCATCCAAGAGGTACTTAACTTAGTTCATCTGAAAATCTCACAAAGGCATTAAAACTAATTTCATCATGCCAGCAATTATAAGAAAATGGTTTTTACAAAAGAGAAATGAAATGTTGGGGAAGACTAATATACCTGCAACTCCCTTAGATTCAGAAGATTTTGACTCTCGTTGGACATAAACACAACCAAGGCACTTGCTGCAGAATAGGTGCAATCCATTATTAGGCTTACCAAATAGGATGCTGCTCAAATTATGATATAGTATAAAGGCATTGACCGCAATTGACTGAGGAGGAAGGCATGCACCTAATCCTTTTGAAAATTTTCATATATTCTATATATATATATGAGATTTGTAACAAACTAAGTGCAACATAAATAGTTACATGAACATATTGAATCCTTTTAGCCAGTTTTGCAACACCTAGAACAACAAACTAAGCATTCTTTACCTGCTAACACATTAATATGTTTGTGAACTATATATGAATTCTTTAGGAATCTCAAAAGAAGGCTCTTCACATGTTTGTGAGAGTTTAACTAACCTCCTGTGAGAGTTTAACTAACTCTCACATGTTTGTGAGAGTTCCCAACCTACTCTCAATAGGTGAGTGAATACCCAAAATATCCCTGAACTCTCATAAGCCCCAAGCTAGGTGAAAATGTCGTCTCACTGGAAAAGATTTACATTGTGCCTAGGTGGGTCTTTGAGTATAGAGAAAATACAAATTATACATTATGGAAAAAGTACCAAAAGAGGGACGTAAAAACAAATGAAATGTATGTTAAAAACAAAGAAGAAAAGATGTCCCAAGTAATTTTACCATGAACAAGGGGAGTGGGAGGGTTGAAGGAAAATGTAAGCATTTCAATATTAGAACCAGCACTGCACCAATGCTACATGGAATGAATACAACAGAAATCGAGGGACTGTTACATGATATCAGATCCCAAATAACAGAAGCGAAACTGAGACAAAACTGTAATTTATAGTTACGGTTTAGTAATAGGAAGGAGGAAGAAGAAGAGAGAGGAAGAGAAAAATAGAGATATTAGGGTTGAGTCAATATGACTCAAATCCCAATGCAAAATACTATATATATCATCTTAGCATGTTCCCGTATTACATGGTTCCTGAGTTAAGTAAATTGTACAACTTAAAATTCACCTAACTACACACACACCCAAAGTTACTTACTACACATCCATACAATAGAAATAAAATCTCCAACACTCCCCCTCAAGTTGGAGTATAGATGTCGATCATAACAAACTTGAAGGAGATGTCATAAAGTCTCTTGCCATCAACACCTTTAGTCAAGATGTCGGCAAGTTGATCTTCAATTCCAACTTGAGGAATATTGATTTCTTTGGACCCGACCTTCTCGCGAATATAGTGACAGTCCACCTCAATGTGTTTTGTTGTTTCATGAAAGACAGGATTCTCTGTAATATGATAGGCAGCTTCATTGTCACCATACAAGATAATTGGAGAGGATACAGCAACTCTCAAGTTTGACATAATGAATTTAAGCCACATGCCTTCTTATGGAGATGCTGACACCGAGGACCAAGGTTTTCTGCCACACAAGGTGTACCGGCGGTAGAAGAAGTGACATAGGAGCCATCACCGATCGATGTCATGAGTCAGTTTCATCGGTGATGAAACATTTTGGGTATGGGAGAATTGATGGGGACGTCACCACCGATGACCCAGATTTTAGGCCGTACAAGGTGTATCGACGGGAGAAGAAGCGACGGAGGAACCATGGAGCGTAAAGATTCGCCGAGGAAAGACACTAGAGATTAATCCAAGAGGAAGAGTCTTTGCCCAAACTCGCTTGAGCGAACTTCATTTTCGCTCAAGCGAGGTGCTTCAGGAACTCAACCATAACTTTCGAGTTTTGGTCACTCGAGCAAAATGTGCATGAGAATCAAGGCCAAAACTTTCGGCCTAAAGTCGCTCGAGCGACCCTCAGTTGACGCTCGAGCGACCCTTCATAAAGATTAGCGCTTGAGCGACAACCACATGTCGCTCGAGCGAGTCACGTGACGGATTGTGTCCTTTTTATCAAGGCCAAAACTTTCGGCCTAAAGTCGCTCGAGCAACCCCCAGTTGTCGCTCGAGCGACCCTCGATTGCCGCTCAAGCAACCCTTCATAAAGACTCTCGCTCGAGCGACAACCACATGTCGCTCGAGCGAGTCACATGACGGGTTATGCCTTTTTTATCTTTTTTTATTTTTTCTTTTCTTATGTCACATGTAAGTTACCCTTTAGGGTAATATAGTACTTTTCTATTTTAGGGTTATTCCCATTTGTAAACACTATCAAGCCTAATACTTAATGATTTAATGAAATTGCATTTGCATTTTGGCTTGTGAGGAGCTTGAAAAGTGAGTCTCCTTCCCCATTTGGTGTTTGGTGTGAGGCCAAGGGTGAGATGTCCATTTATCTTTAGATCTTCTTTTTATCTCTTCTTCTTGTTTGATCTTTCTATTTTCTCCATAATCTCCATACCCAACTTTCCCCTTTTTAATTGTTTTTCTCATTCCCCAACCCTAAATCTAGGACAACCTCGATGTCCTTCCTCGTGGATCGCATCCGACCCTAACCCATCGATCTACGACCGATGTTGGGCTCGAGCTTGTTCTACTTGTGCCGATTGATCACTTCCACTCAAAGCCTTAGCGAGGAACTCCCGATTCCACGAAGAACTACAATCCAATGCCCCGACTTAGACGAAGCGAGAGTTCTATCTCTCGGATCGCCTCTTTCGCCATCCTAACGAACAGTGTTATCAAGGCGGCGCCATGGCGCTGTGGCTCGCCATATATGGTCTAATGGCGAGAGGTTAGCAAATGGCATCGCCATAACGCCATGGCGCCGCCATATTCGCCATATTAAAAATATATATATATATATTTTTTTTTTTGAGAGATAACTTTTAATTATAACTTAATAAGTTATTATATTATAATACTTGAGAGGTATACTTGTAAAATGGGTCATTTTACACCTTTATATACTACAAACCCTCGACATTTTATTTTTAAAGGACAAGATAGCTGAAGGAAAAAAGAAGAATGAAGAAGAAAGAAAGAAGAAAGACGAAGACCGGTAAGCCCTAAACTCTTTTTTTTTTTGCCCTGAAATTTGTATTTTTTTTCCCTACTTTATTACCTATAGATGCCCTAAAATTAGCCCTGAAATCTTTTTTTTTTTTTGCCACAGCTATCTTATAATATATATATATATATATATATAAAGTGTAAAAAAAAAACATATTTTAAGCCACAGGTGCCTTAAAATCTGGTTTTTTTATTTTTTTTCACTTTATATTAGCCACAGGTGTCGTGTGTATATATATATATATGGTTTTTTATTTTTGCCACAGCTGCCTTATAAAATCAGATTTTAAGCCACAGGTGCCTTAAAATCTGATTTTTATTATTTTTTTCCACTTTATATTAGAAACATATATATATATATATATATATATATATCTATTTTTTTTTGCCACAGCTGCCTTATAATATATATATATATATATATATATATATATATATATATTTGCTCTCTATTTATTGATATTTGTCTATGCTTGATTAATTAGTTGATTTTTTTTCTTCCTCTAAAAAAAATATATGTATTAAAAATAGTAAAAAACTAAAATAATAATATTAATGATTAATAAATAAAAATAAAATTATTAATTTTTTTTTAAAAAAATTATAAATGGCCTCACCATGGCATGACGAGCCTCTTCGCCATGACCTCGCCACAACGCCTTAACGACCTTGCTTAACGAATTTCGCGCGTCGGATTGGACCCTACGCGAACCGAGTATGATCACCTAAGCGAAATCCCGCGAAACCCAAGGTATTGCTTTAACTTGTGATTTAATTGCTCAATTAATTAGTTTGATTTAGGAAAATTAGCATATCATGGGCATTCATGGATCTCAAGGTCGTTGTCCCGCGTCACCTTCTCTCCCACCTTGGGACATGGCGCGGTACTCCCCCTCGGCACTGGAGTTTGATACTACATATTGCTTCTTAGATTTTTATGTGACCAAATTATGTCCCAAGAAGGTGCAATATCCGGTAGTTGATCTCCTATCATCCAGAGACCAAGCCTAATCAGCATCAGTAAATATCTCTACATCCACATGACCACGATTTTTATAAAGAAGCCCTTTGCTAGGACTTCCTTTCAAATACCACAGGATCCTGTGAACAGCCTCCAAATGTACTGTCCTTGGTGAGTGCATATATTGACTCACCACGCTTACTGCATAAGCAATGCCCGGGCAGGTCATGGCTAGATAAATCAGTTTACCAACTAATCTCTGATAGGTACGTCGATCCTTGAGAAGATCACCTTCTTCACTATTTAATCAGTGATTTTATCCAATAGGGGTCACAGCAGGCCTACACCCCAAAACCCTCGTATCATGAAGGAGGTCTATGGTATACTTCTGCTAGGATAATGAGATGTCCTTCTTAGATCTCGCCCCTTCAATGCCAAGGAAATATTTCAAGCTTCCCAAGTCTTTAATTTCAAACACTATGCTCAAGTACTCCTTCAGTTTAAGAATCTCATAACTATTATCACCCGTAATGACGATATCATCAACATAGAATAGTATGGCAATCATTTTGATTCCCCTTTTTACAAATAGAGTATAATCATAGTGAATTTTTCGGTATCCGAATCTCATAATAGCATCACTAAATTTTTGAAGCCAAACCCTTGGGATTGTTTTAATCTATAGATAGATTTCTTCAATCTATACATTTTTCCTTTTTCCCCTTTTACAAATCCAGGAGGATCCATGTAGACTTCTTCCTTGAGATCACCATGAAAAAATGCATTCTTCGCATCAAGTTGAGAAAGTGGTCAGTCTTTGTGGGCAGCCAGAGATAACAATACCCTGATTGTGTTGGACCTGGCTACAAGTGCAAAGGTGTCCTGGTAATCAACTCCTTGTGTTTGAGTGTACCTCTTTGCTACAAGTCTTGCTTTATATCTTTCAACAGTACCATCAGGTCTATACTTAACCGTATATGCCCATTTGCAACCAACAACTATCTTTCCTCATGTTCAACAATTTCCCAAGTTTGATTCTGTTCCAGAGTTGTCATCTCCTGAATCATAGCATCCTTCAATTTTGGCTGCAATAAGGCATCAGAAACAATATAAGGGTGATAGAATTAAGAGAACAAATAAAACCATAATGAGATGATAAGAGATTATGATATGACACATACTTACTAATAGGATGACGAGTACACGATCTAGGAGCAATGGGTAGATGAAGATCAGAAACAAGGGGACCCTCTTCGGGTAAGGGATCCTGGTCGGTATTCTGAGAAGGTGACTCATCTATATTCTCATGCGCAGTGGCTTCAATGATGCTTTTCTTGTTCCTTTGCACATACATCTTTCCCTTTTCATATTTATCAAAGGTGGGTTGTTCGCTTTTCTGTGGCTCAACAGCTTCATCATCCACTTCACAATCTTCATCATTTCCCATAGGTAAAGCTCTAAACATTTCAGAGTACTCTTCATTTTTAAGTTGTTTCTCCCCCTGAAGAGGACTCGGATGACTGAAAAAAGGAGTGCCCTCAAAGAATGTAACATCCATGGTGACTATCACACGACGAGTGAGAGGGTCAAAGCACTTGTATCCTTTTTTAAAAGAGGGCTACCCAATAAAAATATACTTGGTAGCTTGGGATCAAGTTTACTTCGCTGAGTATTGGGCATATGTGTAAAACACAAGGAACCAAAGATACGTGGTGGCACCAAGAACAGAGGTTGATGGAGAGATACAAGTTGGAAGGGAGAATGTCCTTTCAGAATAGGTGTAGGCATTCGAAAGATGAGATAGGCAGCGGTGAGGACAGCTTCACCCCAGAGATGTTTAGGAACCTTCATATCAAACAACAGAGATCAAACAACCTCAAGAAGATGCCTATTTTTCCTTTCGGTAACCTCATTCTGTTGGGGGTATAAGGACAAGTAGTTTGCCACACAATTTCATGAGAGTGAAGATAAGACTGGAAAACATGAGAGGAATATTCCCCACCATCCGATCGAAGAGCCTTAACATGCCCATGAAATTGTGTGCTATCTAGTCCGTGAAACATAGGAAAAATAGAGGCAACTACATCTTTGGTGCGCATAAGAAAGAGTATAGTGAGTCTAGTACAGTCATCAATAAAAGTAACAAAATAACGATAACCATTCAAAGCAGTAACAGGGAAGGCCCCCACATATCGGAGTGAATAACTTCAAAAGGAATAGCACATTTACTACCACTCAAGGGATAAGAATTGCGAACATGTTTAGAGAACTGACAAGTCTCACACTTAAACAAACTACTATCAAATCCAAGAAATTTTTCTGAAAATAAAATTTTCAAACGACTAATATGAGGATAGCCACAGCGGGAGTGCCACAATCATGGGTTAAAATCTCGAAAAAATGATACGTATCGTCCAGCCCCAAAACCAATACATATCAGACGATACATTGGCATGTATCATCCAAAATTTTGAATTTTTGTATGAGAGGCACCAATACGGTACCTTGAATGTACTATATCGGTGAGGTCCAAAACTGATACGTATCAGTATCGAACGATATTTTGACCCATGGCCACAATCGTGCTTCATCAACAGAAACCACCATAGTTGCAGGAGATGCACCACGTAAATCTTGAAGAGGTAGAGTCCCTTCTCTTCAGTACCATGACCAAGGATCTTTCCCGATTTCAGGTCCTAGAAAACACAATATGAAGAAAAGAATGTCACACTACAATGGTAAGGAATTGGTAATTGTACTGACAGATAATAGATTCATAGGCATGTTATGAATCAAAAGCATGTTTAAACTCAAAGTGAAGTCGACTGACTCAACCCGGGGCTGTCGACTCGTATATATACTCGATCAGGGCTTCGGATCGGTCAGCTCGTTGAGTCGACTCGAAAACTCGAGCGAGTTTGTCGAGTCAACGAGTCACTTAGTGTTAAAGCTTTAAGTGGTTGGCGGGGGTTTTAAAGAATTTTAAAGGGATTACTTGTAATTTTACCCCTTTTTAGCCCTTTATATATTAAAGCCCTAAGCCCACGACATAATTGACAAGCCCTCGACAGAATCGACGAAAGACTGAGACGAAGGAAGAAGAAGAAAGAAAGAAAGAAGAAGACGAAGGAGGAGAAGGAGGAGGAGGAAGAGGAGGGAAGAAGAAGGAGGAGGAGGAGAAGAAGGGAGGAGGAGGAGGAGGAGAAGAAGAGGAAGAAGAAGAAAGAAAGAAAGATGCCCTCGACCACCACAGATTTGTAAGTTGAGGGTTTTTTTTTCCACTTTATAAACCCTAATTGTTTTTTTTTTCCACAATTTCGGCACAGATTTGTAAGTTGTAACATGCCTTAAAATCTGTTTTATTTTTTCTTCCCCCCATTTTAGGTGCCCTTAAATGGGCCGCTAAGCACAGTCTTCTCAGTTGTGCTTAGTCTTCTTTTTCTTCTTCCTCTTCGGCTGCTACTACTGCTTCTTTTATTTATTTATTTTTATATTGAATTTATGGACAATAATGAACTAATGAGTTGTGCATTTACTTGAACTTTCAGCTGAGAAGACTGAGCTCAGTGGCTCCTTCCTTTTTCTATATTTTTATTAATCGAATTTTTCTGCAATCAGCCCATGAGCTCATTCTTCCCAAAAGTGCATTCATTTGGGCTCTCGGCTGAGAAGACTGAGCTCAGTGGCTCAGTCTTCTTCTTTCTATTTATTTTTTATTGCATTGAGCCTTAAAATTGGCCGAATAAAAACTGATATAATTTATTGCATTTATGGTTGTTTATCTGATATGATTTTTAAAATTATATATATATATATATATATATATATATATATATATATTAAATAACCCGAGTCGGAGCGAGTCGAGTCCGAGCGAGTTTCCGAGTTGACTCTACTCAGATGATTTTCGAGTCGAGTCGAGTTTCCGTGTTTTAAAACTATGATCAAAAGAGTAGAGTCGAGAGACAAGGGGCCTAATTGAACACTCCCTTTGCCCTTCACGGGAACAAGGGATCCATCAGCAATGCGAATATGAATAAAATCATAAAGACTAGATATAAATGAAAATAAATCTGTCATACCAGACATGTGATCCATAGCCCCATAATCGATGATCCATGGGGACAGAGAGAAGGTCACATATGCAAACCCATAGGTACCTGACTCAGCTATGTGGGAGGAAGATGCTTGTCCCTGTGTTACCGTCATGCGCTGAAGGCGGCCCTGGAGATCCTGAAGCTCTCTCTATAAGCTCTGAAAATCATACGAAGTTGAAGCAGGAGGGATAATCTGACCACCAACTAAATTAGAAGTTTCCTCAGTGGAGGACTAGAATGCACGACTTGGAAGGAATTTTGGTTTCCCATGTAATTCCCAACATCTTTCTCTGGTATGGCCCTTCTTGCCACAATGAGAACCCAATAATTTTTCTCTTTCTTCACGTGAGAGACCCTCACGACCAGCACCTCTACCACCAGATTTGCCTCCACCACGACCAAAAGAAGTGAAGGATGGAGGACAGATCTCTCAGATACATCACCACCAGGAATTTGCATAAACTGTTGCCTGCTCTCCTCATGCCAAAGGAGGGCATACACGGTACCAAGTAGAGGACACTTTTCTCTGCCTAGAATGTTTGATTTAACATTCTTATATTCAGGTCTAACCCCGTTTAGGAAATCAAACACTCTCCTTTCAGTATTTTTACTAGCCTTGCTGGCACACGAGCTGCACAGTTCTCCTTGATACTGGGCTAGTTCATCCCACAAACTCCTCATTTGAGTGTAATACCCTCCAATAGTCTTATCACCTTACTTCATAGTATTAATTTTGTCACTAACTTGAAACATTTTTGTGAGGTTTTGTTTCTACTAGAACGCATCTCTCACAACCTCCCATAATTGTTTAGCATCACCGAGATACATAAAAGAATCACTTATGTCTGGTTGCATTGAGTGTAGCAACCATGTCATGACAGTTAGATTGTCACTTGCCCAATCAACATACTTAAGAGTTATCTTCTTTGAGTTTTGGGATAGTCTCATAAATGTAACCCAATTTTTTCTTCATCCATAAGTACATAGTAGCAGACCGTGACCACAAAAGATAATTAACCTCGTTCAATTTCATCGTAGTAATTTGTAAGTTATGAGAAATATTTCCCCCACCAACTATTCCGGATTTATTCTCATCCATGATTAAGAGATACCGAAATCAAAACAATGCAAAGAATAGAAGGCTCACAGCTTCCAAACAAGGAGAATGCCAACACAATCCACTAATCAATCCCAAAACAGTTTCTTAACAATCATAAAAAAATATCAACAAAACAGGTGAACATAACCTACAGCAACCACTAAAACATTCACAACTCCTTCAAATGAACTCCGAATTCAACGATACTTGAACCATCAATCCGCAAATGAAACGAGTTTTCAAACAAGCCATACCTAGTCCAATCTCAAGCTCCTTTAAGCCTCACGGATCTCGGGGATCCAAAAAACGAAAAACATACTTTTCTTTAGAAACACCTTCGAAGCTCCATGTTCCCGGCCTCAAATCACTTGGGGCAAGAAGAAGAAAATAGAGGGGAAAAACCAATCAAAACCCCCCAAAAATCTTTGAGAAAAAAGGTCAACGGGTTTACCCTGCTAACGTCAGCATGATGACGACATGCTGACATCAGTGATGACGTGGATGGCTTCAATACGCTGTAAAAATTTCTAGTGTTACATTTTTATTCTCTGATACCAAGACAAAACTGTAATTTAGGTAGGGTTAAGTAATAAGGAGGAAGAAGAAGAAGAGAGACGAGAAAAGTAAAGATATTAGGGTTGAGTCAATGTGACTCAAATCCCAATGCAAAATACTATTTATATCATCTTAGCATGTTCACGTATTACATGGTTCCTAAGTTAAGTGAATTGCACAACTTAAAATTCACTTAACTACACACACACCCAAAGTTACTTATTACACACGCATACATCAATAGAAATAACATCTCCAACAAACTGCACCAATGTTCTATGGGATAAATACAACAAAAATTGAGGGGTTGTTACTTGATATCAAGCTACAAATAATGTCTGAATCAATAAAGCTTTTAGTCATGAAAGTAATGAAGTTGTCTGAAATCATTTTCCAAATCTTCATAAATTAAGTAGCTATTGATGAGATGGCATTCACATTTATCCACAAGGCAAATAAGATCACCAACTAAAAACATCAAGCATTGGAAGAAGGCATGTTTATACCATTACAATTAGGAGAATTAAACTTTTGTGATACGCTTTCTTGTATAGGAAAATGATGCAGACATCAGACCGTCCAAAGTGTATCAAAGGAGCTAGAAGAGATCGGGAGCATGTGAGCCTCACGCGGCAATTTGGATGGATTGTTGAAGACCCCATGTGCACATGTGTGACTAGAAAACACCACATTGGGAAGATGCACACATGGGATGATTCGGATCGTTCGATTACTACTTTCCACCATCGGATCTTAATAATTCTTGATTTCAGCCATTGGATATTCGCATTCATCATTCCCACCGCTGAACGCCATTTTTAGGATGCCATGCGGCATAGAGAGCCCAGATGTAGTGCCTGTGCAAACTGCACGAGGATACATTTTTAGCGCAACACACTCCCAGCTGAGTCATCGCTCAACCGGTGGTGGATTTTTATTTTGATCCATTTGTTTACATAGGATGCATTTATTTGATTCTATTTTATTTTAGTGATTTACATTAGGTCATAAGAGTCAAGCACATACATGTGGTACATGACCCCTTAAATTCGTCACTTTCAGCACAACCTACGAAAAACGTTCATAACTTCTTTTATAATTGTCAGAATGACGAGATTCTTGGCTCGTTGGAAAGCTATTCTGCAAGGTTTCAAAAATCGGCTAAGGCAGCCCACTGGTGATCGGGTCCCAATGATCCGGATTAGGTGGGCAGCAATCGAGGATTTGGCGCTGCAAGCAAGTGTCTAAAAAAGTCGTGGGCTATATATATGTAGTTTATTTGTATTTTTTGCTTTTCATTTGCAAATCAAAGGCCGAAGGGGCTAGGGCTTTTGCTCTCTTCCACAGCCACTCACCGGTGGCTCTTCCACAGATCCAGCAACCATCCGGTGAGTTTTTTTTTTTTCTTCACTGTATTTTACTTTATTTTTTATGCATCTTATGTTCTTTTTTGAAGCACCGGGGTCCAACGATCCTCCGACAACCCTCTGGTGCGCATCAAACCTCCGACAAGTGTTTTTCCTTCTACATTTATTTATTCTTCTCCAGTTCTCCTCTGTATTTTTTTCAAGGTAGTTAAGGTGTTGTGGCAAGGTCATGGCGAAGAGGCTCGCCATGCCATGGCGAGGCCATAGTGAGGCCATTTATAAAAAATTTTTTTAATATTAATAATTTTATTTTTATTTATTAATCATTAATATTATTATTTTTTTTAGTTTTTTACTATTTTTTAATACATACATTTTTTCTAGAGAAAGAAAAAAAATCAACTAATTAATCAGGCATAGATAAATATCAATAAATAGAGAGCAAATATATATATTATAAGGCAGTTGTGGCAAAAAAAAAATAGATGTATATATACATATATATATATATATATATATACGGCACCTGTGGCTAATATAAAGTGAAATTTTTTTTTTTTTAAATCAGATTTTAAGACACCCGTAGCTTAAAATCTGGTATTAGCAGCTGTAGCTAAAAATATATATATATATATATATATATATATATATATATATATATATATATATTATACGGCACCTGTGGCTAATATAAAGTGGAAAAAAATAAAAAAAATCATATTTTAAGGCACCTGTGGCTTAAAATCTGATTTTTTTTTCACTTTATATATATATATATATATATATATATATATATATATTATAAGGCAATTGTGGCAAAAAAAAAAAAACCAGATTTCGGGGCTAATTTTAGGGCATCTGTAGGTAATAAAGTAGGAAAAAAAAAACACAAATTTCAAGGCAAATTTTAGGGCAAAAAGAAAAAAGAAAACAGATTTTAGGGCTTATCAGTCTTCGTCTTTCTTCTTCTTCTTCTTTTTTCTTCTTTTTCTTTCTTTCTTCTTTTTTCTTTTTCTTTCTTCTTTTTTCTTCATTCTTCCTTCAGCTATCTCGTCCTCCATAAATAAAATGTCGAGGGTTTGTAGTATATAAAGGGGTAAAATGGCTCATTTTACAAATATGCCCTTCATGTATTATAATATAATAACTTATAAAATTATTATAAAGTTATAATTAAAAGTATTATAACTTATAAAGATAATTAAAAGTTATCTCTCTAAAAAAATATGTATATATAATTATATAGTTTTAATATGGCGAATATGGCGGCGCCATGGCGTCGCCATTTGCTAACCTCTCGCCATTAAAGCCTATATGGCGTGCCACGGCGCCATACCGCCATGGGGTCACCTTGACAACACTAATTTTTATTTTTATTTTGCCAGCTTATTTTCTTCTGCTTCTTCGAAGCTCTGGCAAGGTGGTAACCCTCCAGCAGTAGCGGGTATTTTTTTTTTCTTTTTCTTTTTTCTAATTTTTTTCCCCTCTGCTTCCTCTTTTTCTGCTCTTTTTCTTTTTTTTCCTGGTTTTTTTTTTCTTTTTCTTCTTTCCTGGATTTTATTTTTCTGGCCCTGCATGGCTGCATCTTTTTTTTTTTTGATCGGTAATAAGCAATATAATGAAAACCAGCAAGGCGCTGAAAGACCAATACAAAGACATGAGCAAAAAAAGCACAGCACAGACAAAAACAAGAAAGAACAAAAAAGAGCAAACAATAGCAGCCTACGACAACAATAGGCACCCCACTCTTAGCCCGAATCCCAGACAGTTGTATCTTCGCTAACTCAAAGATTCGACTATTTCTCTCTAGCCATATGCTCCAACTTACTGCATAGAACGCCGACTGCCAGTAATCTTAAAGCTGCCCCTCAAATCTGACAGAGTACCATATGAGAAACTGTTGATTCGTCGTGGCCAGGGTGACCGAATACATGTTAAAAGAATTAAGAATAACACTCCAGATTTTTTGAGCCACCCGGCAGTGGAGGAAAAGATGCACAGAAAACTACCTCCTGAAGGCACATAACACATTGGTTGGTTATGTCCTTCCCCCTCCGAATGAGCTGATCCATCGTTAGGTTTTTTCCTTTGAGCAAGGTCCACGCAAAGAATCTGACTTTGGGGGGATGCGATCCTTCCATAATCTCGCTCCTTGGAATCTAATGAGAGGCGATGCGTGAGGATACAGTAGTAAGATTTGACGCTAAAACAATCGTCATTGTTGGGAACCCATACTCTCATGCCTTTACCTTGCGGATTGGGGAGGATTCCATATAACAAGGCCAACAGCCTAGTAAACGCGGTCATCTCATCCCCTCTCAATAGTCTACGAGTGATGGCATCCCATGTTCTCTCCCCCTAATGTGCCCGATACAAACTCATTAATCATCCACGACTGGTAGATAGATATGGCAAAGTGACAATGCATATACAGTGACAATACATACATATATATATACTAAAATGTATGTTATATTGTATACTAAAAAAATTATACATGTGTGTGTGTGTGTGTCTGTGTATATATATATATACTAAAATGAATAATATGTTATGTGTGTGACTTTGTGTGTGTGTGTAACTGTGTGTGTTGTGTTGTGACTGTGTATGTTGTATAACTCTAATATATAAAAATATATAATTATATATATATATATATAATATTTTCATCAAAAAAAAATATTAATATATGTATACTTATGTTCAAAAAAAATTTGTATATATATAAAATTTGAGAATATAGATCATTATATCTATTTCAAAATATAAATTAATATATATTTGTATTATAATATTAATATATATATATATAATTATTCACCGTACTCCATTGGTCGTTGGGGCACCGAACCGTTCAACCATATATATATATATATATATATATATATATATATATATATAAGTACGATCAAACGGCAGAAAATCGTTGACTGCTTTATAGTTTATTACAAATTGGTTGTGCAAATTGTATTGAAATTTTTTTTATATGACTATTGATTTATTGAATTATTTTTTTTCAAAAGATATGTCTTCTTTAGCATCGACCGGTGCATCCATAAAAGAAAAAGACGATCTTTGTTGGAAACACTATTTTCTAAAGGATCCAAAAGTATTGGGAAAGATTACATGTATTTATTGCAAAAAGGAATATACGGTGAGCATCAACCGATTGAAGAAACACATCGCCGGTATTAAAGGAAACATAGCCTCTTGCATTTTCGTACCAGTAAATGTTAGGCAAAAGATGCTTATTGTTTCGAACTCGATTAAACAAAAGAAAGATGCAAAGGAGAAAGAAGTTCAATCATTACAAGAGTCTATGACGATTTACAGTGATGGGGACTTCGGTTCTAGTGACGATGAGATTAATAGAGAAAGTCGGTATTTCTTCTCAAAGAAACCACACACCCAGGGGCCAATGGATAGTTTTGTAACCCGTAAATCATTGGAGGAAGTAAAAGGAAAGGAAAAATTACGACAAACAATCATTCCAGAGAAGTTTATGAAGGAGCTAAAGGGACGTGTAGATAGCCATGTTGCAAGATGGTTTTATGTAAACAGTATCGCTTTTCACACAGTTTGCAATAAATATTTCTTGAAGATGTGTGAAGCAATAGGTCAATATGGTCCAGGATACATTCTCCCTTCAGATTTTCAATTGGGGAATACTTTGTTGGCGAATGAAGTTGAAGAGATTAAGAAGAAATTGATCTCACATAAGGAGTCATGAAAACGGCTTGATTGTTCCATAATGACTGATACATGGACAGACAGGAAGGGGAGAAGTATAATGAATCTCTTAACGCATAGTTGTTCTAGAATGACTTTTCTAAGGTCGGTTGAAATGTTAGCGGATGCTCATGATGCACAATTCATTTATGAATTGGTTGAGAAGTGCATCCAACAAGTGGGAGAGAAGAATGTTATACAGGTAGTTAATGATAACGCTGCAAACAACTTAGCTACAGCGAAGGTATTGAAAGTAAATTACCCATAGATTTATTGGACTCCTTGTGTTACACATTCAATAGATCTAATGTTTGGAGATATTGGGAAGCTACCGAAGGTAAAGAGGATCGTTCCAAAGGCAAAGACTGTGTCCACATTTATATACAGTCACGTGAGGGTATTGAGTATGATGCGAAAATAGATGAAAAAAAGAGATATTATTAGAGTCAGGGCCACACGCTTTGCCATTGCATACCTCAGCTTACAGAGCTTTTTAAAGTTGAGGGAGATGTTCTCGTCTGATCAATGGAAGAAATGCAGATGTAACACGAAACGGGCAGGAAAACAAATAGAGAGTATTATATTGAGCACCACTTTCTGAAATGACATGATGTATTCGTTGAAAGTCTTTCAACCGCTTGTAAAAGTGTTACGAATGGTCGATTCAGATGTCCCTTCAATGGGGTTCTTTTATGCTTCCATAGAAGACGCAAAAAATGAAATTAAGAACTCTTTCCAAAACAATGAGGCTCAAATTGGAGCGTTGATAAAAATTATTGAAGAAAGATTTTAAAAACACCTTGAACATCCATTGGTTGTGGTGCGGCACCACTTGAATCCTTTCTACTATTACAGAGAAAGAGAGGAAATTCAACAAGCTAAATAGTTTATGAAATGAGTAAATGATTGCATATCAAAATTTATTAATCCCGAAGTTAGTGACCAGATTATGGACAGGATGGGTTGTTTTATGGATGCTAAAAAATATTTTGGAGATCTCATAGCAATTAGGCAAAGGAATGTCGAGAAGAAGAAGCTTCAATTGATTCATAAGAGGCCTAGCCCAGGTATATTTAATTTATTTTATAAGTTTCAAATCTTCAATTGAGTAATATAACTATATAAGTAGCTAATGTTTCTAGTTTATTTATTTATTTTTCAAAATTGATTAACAGCTACTTGGTGGGAAATAAATGGCGTGGATATTCCTAACTTGCAGAAGATGGCCATACAAAATTTTAAATTTCACATGTAGCTCTTCTGGATGCGAAAGAAATTGGAGTACTTTTAAGATGGTAATAGACTTTAATTATTTATTTATGTTATGATTATGTATATATAATTATATTTTCAATTATTCATAATTTTATTTATTATTTTATTTACGCAGATTCACATGAAAAAAGAGAAATAGAATTGGGACATCAAAGTTGAATGATTTGGTATATGTGCAATTCAATACGAAACTTCTAGACCGCAACTCTAAAGGAAAGGAGGAGATATTTTAGCTTTTGAAGACAATGAAAGTGCTTGAATGGTTAATTGACCCCAATGAAGAACAATTATTTCCTGGTGATTCATTGACGTGGGGTCTTGTTGGCGAGGCTACGGGTGCAAATGTAGAAGCATAACCAAAGAGGAGCACCAGATATGCAGCACAGATATGGAGGAAAATAGAAGAGGAGGATGTTGATGGAGAGCCACCAAACGAAGGAGATGATAATATCGAGTTTACTCCTTCCGATGATGAAGAAAATCTTCAAAATGAACCGTTAGATGATTTAGAAGATGAAAATTTGGAATGAACAGTATTGCATAAGTGATATTTCATTTTGGGCTAAGTGATTGTGGAATTGTGCGGTTAAACTTTTTTTTTGTGTGTTTGAACTTGAATCATGAATGTTTTTTATTTTGAAAAATAATAATTTATTTTGATGCTTTAAGCCTCTAATAGTCTAATCTAATGTTGTGTTTTTCATAGATATAAAATTGAATGCATATATTAAAATATAAACATTTATGATTAAATATATATATATATATATATACATATATATATATAATTATATATATGTATATATATACACATAGCGGCCGCCCGAATCATGGGGCGCCCTCCCGGGCACCGTCCAGCGATTTCTATCCAAACATCCCTCCAACCGCCCAAACTCGCACAACGATTTTAAGAACATTGCTACTCTGATAAGCTTTCAAATAAGACCAATTTTGCATCAATCTGACATCGTTCGATACTTGAAAGATGGCCATAAATAAATAAAAATGGGACTGAAAATTGAGCTATTCGTGAATGTCCGATTAGATACGTTTAGTGGTTAGTTTACCTTTAGGGTTTTCTTTGCTTTAGTATAATTGTAAAGAGATTAATTCTCAAACACTACTAGACATTGAATATTGAATGAATGAGAAAGTCATCCGAAGCAAGAGCAATTCTTCTGCCCCCCGCGATGGGTTTGATGTGGGGCCAATTAGTTCTCGCAGATTCTTCTTCTCTAATCTGTCATTTTTTTTAATGTAAGCATGGGATTTGAATTCTCTAATCTCTATCATCGGTGCAAGGTATTTTATGGTTTTCTTTGCTCCAATATAATTGTACAGAGATTATTTCTCAAACACTACTAGACATTGAATATTGAATGAATGAGAAATTCTTCCACAGCAAGAGTGATTCTTCTTCCTCCTGCGATGGGTTTGGTGTGAGGTTAATTAGTTCTCTTAGATTCTACTTCTCTAATATATCATCTTTTTTATTATTATTATGTAAGCATGGGATTTGAATTCTCCAATCTCTATCATCGGTGCAAGGTATTTAATTTTTATTGCTTTGATTCTAATATTCAATTTAACGGTAGTTTTGAGCCTATTTGCTGGGATTTATTTTCAACCATGGAAAACCTTCTAATATTTGAAATCACTTCTTATTATAAGCCCTAATTTCCTATTTTAGTGATTTCCCCTTTTGAAATCCAAATTAATCACTGAGAATTAGGGTGTGATCAGTCATCGATCCTTATATCTTTCAAATCCTAGATTGGAGTCAAAAGACACTATTGTTGGTTGTCATTCGATCCCCTAGACTAGAAGGAAACCAAGTTCTACCTTAGAACCCCAGTTTTCGAATTTATAAGGGACTGTCGTGCCAGATGGAAGCATTGATCAGAACAAAGCTTAATTATTAGAATGGTAATTAATAATTTCATGGGTTTTAGCTTTAAATTTATTGCTTTCGGTGTCTATAAATATCACTTTCAAATTTCAGCAGTCGCATCTAAGGTTTTGTGTTCCGCCCTGCATCAGAAAATATTCAATTGAGTTTGCTTCTTGAAGATCTAACAAACACCGGGTCCTCAATGCCTCTTAAAAAATGAGAAGAATGAGCAATCAGAAGAAGAGCACCACAAACAAGTAAGAATTATACAGGAACTAGTATCTTAAACACAGGGTCCTCAATGCCTCTTAAAAAGATGAGAAGAATGAGCAATCAGAACAGGATCACCACAAACTAGTATGAATTATACAGGAACTAGTACCTTAGTAGAATAAACATCTGCAAGTAGACATGTATAACTAACGAAGGAATCTTACTAAGAATATCATTATCATGAGAAACTTTGTAAAAGAAAAAAGGAAAATGTGCATATGAAATATAGCAGTAGGATGGTGATATGGCAATTTTTTGGATTACATTGAAAAAGCATACTGTATCGAGAACTTGAGTAAAATAAAACTACATTACAGACTAGGTTGGCTCTACCATAATAAATATCTACAAAACACATATTTGGCAATGGCTGATAAGGACTCACCTGATGAGACCAACTAAAGGAAGTCTAGCCACTGATCTCTTCAGTAATAAAATCCAGGATTGAAATTGACAAAATAAGATGGGGAACATGTCAGAACAAAAATGACAGTACAAAACTTGGACCAAGTCTAGCCTAAATCAAGTATAAAATCATAATACAAGTGATTGATTACCCTACCTTTGCAACAAAGCTTGGAAAAGAAGATGACATATGATATAGAATATCCAAATATGATATGTGGTTGGATACGATCGCCCCAGGCCTCTCAGATTTTTCACAAAGCTCTTTGCACTCATTCTTAGCAAATGGAAAAAACAAAAAGTAAACGAAAAGAGAAGAATGATCAGTACAGGATAACTTACATGCCCCTAGAAGTCCTAGTGCCTACAACAAGTTATAAATTACCAAGCATGTTAACAATTAGAAGTTGCAAAATACCAGAGTCAGAGTATCTAACAAGAAATCCGCACCAACAGAGCTTATCAGTGTGCTTAAAGAACAAATGATATAGACCACTTAAAGACAATATATATGTGTAGGGTTCTCTCCATTCATATAGATCAAGCATACTCTAGAGACTAATGTTCTTGAGTCATTGTAGAATGCATTTGACCACTAAAGAATTGAAAGTCATCAATGGTTTTAATTTTACGTGCCACAAGGTCCATTTAGTTATTGACCTTTGTTGAAAAGTAAAAGTAGGGAAGCAGTTGTCCTTTGTTACTTGGCACCATCATTAATTCGATATAGCAAACAAATCCGCAAGGGGAATTTTAAAGCACAAATCCACAAAAATATTGTTCCTGAATTCCTTTGGTACTACTAAACACCACATGCAATGAATAAATAAAATGTAAACGGAAGGACAAAACCACGTCACAACATGAGACACTATCTGCAAAAGTATCTTCAAGATTGGTTGATGCAAACACGATGAGTACAAATGTGCAAATCTGTGATGTCTCTCTCTCTCTCTCTCTCTCTCTCTCTCTCTCTCTCTCTCTCTCTATATATATATATATATATATATATATATATTGACAGTTTGATAGGTGCACCATGATCTCAAGATCTGGGATGAAAAATGATCTCCATCGTTTGATCCAAAGTAGTCAATGTTGTTTAGCGTAGGTGCCCTTAATAATTCAATAGGTGTTAATAGAGCTACCCCTATCCATATTAAATTGCATAGATTAAACGCTTCAAATCTCCCAATCTGTGTGACTATTGGGCCCACTTCAGTTCACTATATGATCTACCACTTGATGACTTGGATTACCCAAAAACCTAACCGTGTGACCTAAAAATGTGGTGATCATGACTCTATCTATAAAGGGGTGGTCACGCGGCTCAAGCCCATTTTCCTTTCATTTTTTATTTTCAAGGTTTAATCTAAAATGTAAACTTCCCATATATATTACATTGATCAGTGTGTATATATATATATATATATATATATATCAGCTATTCATACAGCACAGACCATCACTGGTCCATAGTCAAATTGAGACATGGCTAGATTGCGTATAGAGAAAATCCATGTGATTAATTGCGAGGTGGCAAGATTGCCTTTAGAGAGTGGTGGCTTAGAGATAAAATCAATCATGAGAATGGATCTAACCCCTTTGGGGAAATGGCTATGGAGATGTCGTGAGGAAGAGGAATCTTGGTGGGTCCAGGGATAGCAGAGAAACATTAGAGGGAGAGTTTGGGTTGGGGTTAGGGACCCTAGAACAAATAGGGTGTGGCGTGGAAATTGGATGGTGTGCATAACAAGAGTAAGTTTCAAGGAAAATATTGGGTTTAATATTAGTCAGGGTGATAGGATTAAGTTTTGCAGGGATAGATGATGTGGTGGGGAGGCATTTGATAGGTGGTTCCCAAATATCTTTGGGTTGGCTAAAAACAAGAATTTTAAGATAGAGGAGGTTGGGGAGCTAGACTGAAGCCTATTATCATGGAATATTCAATCTCAAAGAAATTTGAGAGAAGATGTTGAATTGGAGTTTATGGATTCCACAGCTTACTTATCAACAAAAAATTAAGAAAAAAATTACTTGAAGAGTTGAGAACAAGGTAAAAGACTGAAATAGGAAAGATCACAGAGTGTGCCATGGGAGATTAAAGGGAAGTTTCCTGATAAGAGCGCTCCATTCCTTCCTGGTTAGAAGACCCTTAATCAACCAGCATTGGAATTCAAGGTGGAAGATATCATCAGTTCCTTTAAAGGTCCAATTCATTATGTGCTAGGTAGCATCGGGTAGGATTTTGACTTGTGTCTAATTATGTAAGAGGGGGATGACGGTTTCCAAGACGAGTGATTTCTGTAAGAAAAAGGGGGAAGAATCAGTGGCGCACCTCTTGCTAAGGTGTCAGCTTGCAAGTCTAATTTGGGCTTCGTTTTTAGCTGGCTTTGGGATTAGCAGCTGCTTGTATGAGTCTTGCGTAAAGGTTTTGGCGGGATAGCCTGGGTCCCCTTTTCTAAATAAACTATGGCAAGCCTTTGGAAGGCACTTTCAATTCCGATTTTTGGGGGGATATGTGATGAAAACACCTCAATACTATAGATAGTTAAGTAGATGAGAGCCTACTAGGAGAATTCTGTCACAGTATCAAAACATTATCAACAGTCCCTGATCTGCAATAGTGAGAATCAAATTTTCTGTGTTAAACTTGCAATAATAGCCACTCTGATCACAGCTATAAATCTGCCCAACTAATTACACATGTTTTGTCCAAATTTATTAATAAAACTCCCCACGAGATTAGTGTTTTACTGATGTAAACAACTGCTGTAAATAAATATAATGGCAACACACCTTTTAGAGATTTCAGATATGACCATAACAGTCATGGACAGTACTGTGATAACCATCAGCAGCAGAAATCATAGAATTTTTTATGTAAAGCAGCAATGGATTAGGGCAGTAATCACAGTTGAATGATCTTAAAACCACAGGTCAACAATCAACAAAATCAGTTTCAAAAAATAGATTTACCAAAGCACAAAGAGATCATATCCCACAACAGCAAGAGATGTCTAAAAGACGCTATGATTGGCGGCAGTTTGGTCTAAGAAGACACGCAGCAGCACCTAGAGAAGCCTGAATGTAACACCCCCAAATCCACCGATGTAGATTTGGTGTGTTACTCATCGACACATCTAGACCTGGCAACATTGGAAGTAGAACATAATAGAATAGCTAATGCAAGCTGGCATGCATAGACATACATAGTACAGCACAAAATATACTGAAAAAACTACGATAAACTTTATTACATCAAAGTCAAGTACAAGTACCTGTACAACTGATGTAGATCATAGTCACAAAAATCGCCAACTATTTCAAAAAATCAGAAAAAGTCGGCGATCTGGACCTTTGCCGATGTGATCGCTGATGTTTCGGATAAGCCGCCCAAGTCACAAAAAATTGGCGACTTTTGGGATGCACACTTTTTTTTCCTTTTTCCAGCGTCGACTACTTAAGGCCCCTAACTAAGCTTTAAGGCAGCATCTGCCCTAAAGCCCCTGCGCATCCTTTTGACCATCCACTCCGGCGATCCACATTCAGGTTAGGTTTTTTTTCTCTTTTCCCTGCTTTTCTTTCTTCTTCTTCTCCTTTCTCTGTTTTTGTCTTTTGTTCTTATCCTTTCTGTATTGTTCTTTCTTCTTCTTCCTTCTTCTACTCCTCTTTTTCAATTTTTTTCTTTTCTTTCTCGGTTTTTCTTTTCTTCTTTTTCTGTTTTTTCTTTTCTTTTTCTCTTCTTCTTCTTCTTCTTCTTCCTTCTTCTGCTCCTCTTTTTCAAATTTTTTTCTTTTCTTTCTCCGTTTTGCTGAATTTTCGCTTCTTCTTTTTCTGTTTTTTATTTTCTTTTTCTGTCTTCTTCTTCTGTTTTTTTTTTCTTTTCTTCTACTTCTTTCTCTGCTTTTTCTTTTCTTCTTGGCTTCATATCATTGTCTTCTTTCTCATTAGTTTTCTTGGCTGCTAACAATTATTGAATATGTTATGACTTATGAGTGATACTATGACATTTACGATGCCGTGGTGTATGAAATCTCAATCGTGCAGTGTTTTAATATTGTTTTGGGGTATTTTGTACTATTTTCTTCATTAAAATTATTTCAAATACATTATGATATTTTTTTATTTTCCCCAAATTTTTACAACTTTTACCGATTTTCCCAACTTAAACCCTTGCCGATTTATTGCCAGACTCCCAACTTTGTGACTATGATGTAGATCATCTATATACAACTGGAGTCTCCTAAACCATCTATATACTAGAATCACACTACTTTCTTTTTACATTTTTATAATATACACAAGACTAGACCTGCCTCTTATACTTTCAAACTTTGTTTTTGACTCTGGGATGCATGTGCCTTTCTTGTCTTCTGGTTTATCTGTGTATAAAAGTACAGTGTGAGTAAGGACCACCACTCTTAAGAGCAATAATCCCCAGAAGACATAATAGAGGTAGGCGTTTGCCAAACAGCTAAACAATGACCAAGTGTGCATATGCAATCATGCCAATGAATCAAAGGATGTCCTGAATGAAATATCTGATTCATTTTCGTCTTTTAAAACACTTTAGCTCGGGTTCTTTGGTCATGAATAAAAACTTTTCGCATTTTTCCTTTTCAACATTTCTGGTTCTTTTTGGATATTAATTTTACTCAATTATACCAAACCGCACTATAACGGTTGGGCAGCCACAGGGCTTTGCTACAGTGTAGCTGTGGGTATGAATACCAGATACCTTTCTTGTTTTCAAGATTTCGTCATTTGTCATTAGTAATATTCTGTTTCCAGAATTTTGTCATCTATCATCAATTGCACCTACAAAATGGTAAGAAAATCTTTGAGGTATATCCTGCATCCAGGATTCTATTATATCTGTCATCATTTGCTGGTCAGCACTGTTCATATATTCATGGACTCACCACGACCTTACGTATCTGGTATTCCTGTCATAAGAATCTGTTTACAACAATTTTGTGTAAAAGAAATACAAACACAAATAGATTATATAAAAAAAAATATCGATTTACGTGGGTTTTTAGGTGACATTATACTTCCAGGTATCTCCAACGATACCCCGTTAATTACATCCCTCGGAATAAAAGTACAATACAAAATACAATATGCATGGGTATGTTGAGTCAGCATGTGAGTCTCTTTTTGAGCCTTCAAAATATCTTCACTTGTCTTCGTAGAGAAACCATCTTGAATCAATGGCTCTTATGAGTCTGCTTTGGTTTCACTTCATGGTGGGTCATGTTCTTGGCACGAGGAACTTCGATAAGTCTTAATGAATTTGATATATCCCATGTATTACGTATGTTCATGTATGATTGCATCGCATGTGACTGTAATGAAGGCGAAAGCGTTGTACATTCCTCGTTTTATTTTATTTTTTAAAGATAAAAAAGGATATATTAGAAACAAAAAGGTTACAAAGGAGGCCATACCTTGGTGGGTAGCAAGCAACTACCCATAATTCCTCGTATTTAGAGGTCGTAGATATACGAGAACAACTGGTAATTTATTTCGATATCCCAATAACAGTGGTTTCATTCTTTTATGATTATGTTTTCAACCTTTAAATTCGGTTATAGGTTGCCCTTTGACGAAAGACAATAAGTCGAATGAATTGTGAATACTCAATTTCATAACAAGTTTGGCTAATCAAGCATTCGTATTCACGGATAGACATCGAAATGGGTAGCATTTGAACCCCTATCTTTTTCAACGAGGGTCACGGGAATGCGAGTTCAGTCTTGCTATGAGAGAACTACGAGTAGATATACAAGAACAACTCGTAATTTATTTCAATGTCCCGATAACGATGGTTTCGTCCTCTTATTATTATGCTTTCAACCTTGAAATTTGGGTATAGGTTGTCCTTCGACGAAGATAATTAGCTGAAGGAATTGTGAATTCATAACGAGTTTGGCAAATCAAGCATTTGCATTCACAGGTAGACATCGAAATGGGTGGTATTTAAACTCTATTTCAATGAGGGTCGTGGGAATACAAGTTTCATCCTGTTCTGAGAGAACTTCGAGTAATGAAACTCGTGGTTCAATCAAAGGAGTGCCTCAAAGAGAGTAACTTTAGCCCTTCACCGTTTAGGTTTTGTGGTATTAACTCAAAGAAAGTAAACATTAAATTCATGTGAAAATGTCTTTTCTCTGCCTCTTTTAGAGACGGATATAACAGTGCATAGTTCTTAGCCCTTCACCCTCTCGGGATCTATGGCTTGAACACGAGAAGGGGGGGGGACTTAGAGATCTGTAGGCTGCCCTTTGAGGCCTCTTCTTCTTGATACATTCTGTGTGAATGAAGAGGAAGTTTGGAGGCTCAGGCTCTGGGAGATGCTCTGGATTCTCTTCTGCGAAAAACGTCTTGCTCTCTGTGGCTATCTGTGTATGTATTTTCGAAAACCTCCATTATACAACCTTAATGTTCATAAACCGCCCATGATCCCACGATCTGGGCAGTAATGGAAACTACATGTAACTTTTATGTTGTCGTCAGTGGTGGCTGTGAAGAGGCATGGGTCACTAGAAGTCACTGCAGGTGGCACTAGAGTGACCATAATTAGAGACTCTAAGTGGGTTCAGGACTGACACAAGGGGCTGTTGCGGGTGGATCTGGGCTTAGTGACATAGGTGACGGCGACTGGGCTTTGGCCCTGACGTCATAGGCTGTCTTCCGTGGATCTGAACTCACCGCCATTGACCACTGCAGGATGGTCTTGTACTTGTATTAACAGTTGTCACAAGTGGACATGGGTCCACTGCCAGCATTGTCAGGAGTGGACTTGGGCATACTGCCAGCCCATACAGCGAGTAGTCTTGACTTTAGTGTCCACAGCTACCGCAAGTGGAGATAGGGTCGAATGCGAAGCCGCCAAATGTGTTCTGCCGCTAGCGCGTTCATTGGATATTTTGGGCATCAACAGTATCGTAAAAGCATTTTGTTTGGTTTTCAAACATTTCTTTTGTATGATTTTATATAGTGGTCATGTACTATCATCACTATCTGACAACGTACAACCATATGCTGACTATTATAGCGCTGATTATGCATTATGCTGTCTACAAGCATGCATTAACCAGTTCTTTCAAATCTTTGAACCAAAAAGATTTTGTATACTATAATAGCATATTAGCATCATTATTTCAAATCGGTGCAATTTAATAAATGCTTACCTTTCAAATTCTTATACTATACTATAGAAACAAAACACATGTTTCCAGTCTTTTGCCATTTAAACTTTCTATCCCACAACACCTCGATATTAGTAATCCCCACATTAATCCCCACATATCAAGGCTGGAATCCTTCTAGGCAGCTAACTATGGAAGGGCAAGACCCAAAGAAGTTATTCAATTAATTATTTCGATAACCAACTAGGGCAGACCAGCCCTAGAATTTAGCATGTTCACCAATGAAGGGCTGAAAACAGCAACACCGACTATAAAATCATCAACCAAACCGATGCGAAACGTGCACAAGAGCCACTTGAGAGGGTACTAGTTTTGACACAAAACTAGCAAATCCTATAGAAAGGTTAAAACTAGTTTTCCAAAGTAGTTAAATTAAGGAATATCCCACCCAAATTCTTCTGCCAATGAACACACCTAATATTAACTGCAGCTAGTCGGGCTTCAAAAGCTCCAAACAAAATATTTCATTCAACTTCAAAATTAATATAGGCTTTTACAATGCATAAAATTAGAAATTCTAGTCTAACTCTAATTCTTAATTCAAATAAAAGAAATATCTTAATTTTCCTAAAACAATAAGGAAACTAATCTTATTTATAACAAAATAAACAAATCATATTTGCTAAAATAAAATAATAAAAGATACTAATCCTAACTCAACTAGGAATCTTGAAATTCGTCATTTCAGTGCAGCCTCCGAAAACTGAGGATGAACTTTTTCAATACTTGTCGGAATTGCTCATTTCTTGGCTCGTTGGAAAGCTACTTCAATAAACTTTCAAATAAGACCAATTTTGCATCAATCCGGCCTCATTTGAAATGTCAAAATAGACCAAACATAAAAGTGACGAGATTAAAGGTTGAAGACTCTGCGACCCTCCGATCAGAGACTTTTCGACATGTAGATTTGAATTTTCTTTTTCTTTCTTCTCTTCTTCCAACTCTTCTTCTTCCCACTTTCTCTAGTCTTCCTTCTCGGATTTTGCAATAGATTAAAATTTTGCATTGCATCATTCTCCCTCTCTTGAGAAAAGTTCGACCTCAAACTTTCTATAAGTTGATCATCTTCTTTGAATAAGTCATAGGCTCATACCTTATATACGAGTATTGTTCTAGGACCAATAAAAGAGTGATGGTGACGGTTGGAACTTCTTTATCATCTTCACAATACTTGTATATGGGATACTCATATACCATGTTTCACGCATTGCTCGCTTTCATCTCGTACTGTTGATCGTCGTCGCTTTGACTTGTTGATCGAAGGTTTCCACGTGGGATTGAACACTCTCTGATACCAAATGATGTGATACATGCACGATAGTCACTTCAGAGGATACTAGTTTTGGCACAAAAGTGGCAAAACTTGCAGGAAGGTTGAAACTAGTCTTCCAAATTAGTTGAATTAAGGAATATCTCACCAAAATTCCTCTGCAGTGAACCCGCGGGAACACCTGATACTAATCGCAACTAGATGGGCTTCAAAAGCTCCAAACAAAATATTTCATTCAACTCCAAAATTAAATTCCAGCACTAATGGCCTTTATATAGGCTTTTATAATGCATAAATTAGAAATTGCACTCTAACTCTAATTCCTAATTCAAATAAAAAAAATATCCTAATTTTTCTAAAATAACAAAATGAAATCCTAAAACAATAAGGAAACTAATCTTATTTATAATAAAAGAAACACATCTTATTTGCTAAAATAATATAAAAACTAATCCCAATTCAACTGGGAAATAGGAATCTTGAAATTTGCCACTTTCAGTGCAGCCTCAGAAAACTGACCATAACTTCTTTTTTTTTATTAGTAAAAGAAATATATTGATGAACAACAAGATGCTGAAAAAACCAATACAAACAAGACGACCAAAAACAGAACAGAAAAATACAAAATGGTCACACATGAGACCGCAGCAACCCCTTGAAACACACAGGAAAGGACGTTGAGCGAAAGCAAAGTTAGCCCGGTTCCCAGTGAAAGGACCCCACCTGCGTATCAGGCCAACCATCCGGCACCCAGCTCCACAACAGCTCCGTTATAGACTTCATGATCATCCCCACCAGCTGTGATTTATGCTCAAAACTACGTAAATTCCTCTCCCTCCATAAACCCCAAAAGACCGCCAGCATGGCAACATTCCAATACTCCATAAGAGGACCCTCCAATTTAGTAGCCTCCCAACTCAGGTATAGAGAAAGCGGGTCCTCCGGCATCACCCAACTCATACCGAAGGATTTAAGGACAATGCTCCAGATTTCCTGCACTATGTCACAATGAATCATCAAATGATGTACAGTTTCCTCCTCCTTGTTGCACATAACACAACAGTTGTAGATCTCCTTTCCCCTCCGAATCAGCTGGTCCAACGTTAGGATTTTTCCTTTGAGTAGAGTCCACAGAAAGAACCAAACTTTTAAGGGGACTGCTTTCCTCCACAAACCAGCCACTTGAGATATGGTCAACGGCCGCTTCGTGAGCATCCTGTAAAAGGATTTAACTGTAAAAATGTCATCTTTATTTGGAACCCAGGTCTTCTGATCCAGCTTGCTATGATGCCTCCAAGCCACGTAACGTGTACTCAAAAGGTTGGAGTAAGGGACCACCTCTTCCTCTCGCAGAAGCCTTCTCGTTACCACTTCCCACACAGCCCCTCCCTCTGACTCGTTTATGAAATCACTGATCCTGCCCCTTGGATTCACCGCAATGGCATGAATGTCCAAAAAAGACGAAGCAAGAGGCTCACTCTCCAACCACAAATCCTCCCAGAATCGGATGCGGCTACCACAGCCCCACCTAAAGCGGACCCCTCTGATGTAGGCTTCCCACGTTTTGCATATGCCCTTCCACCAAGGAGATGTACTTCTGTGCACCACATGACTAATACCCCAGCCCCCAATGGATTGCCCATACTTTTCTACCAAAACCACCCTCCACAGACTTTCCCTTTCCTCCTCCCTTCCCGCCCGCCAAAACTACTTCCCAAGCAAGGCAACATTGGTCCATAGCAGGCTACGAATACCAAGACCTCCATTGGGAACAGCCAGTTGACAAGTTTCCCAATTAACCAGGTGATACCGCTTGCCCATGCCCGACCCCTCCCACGGGAAATTCCTCTGAATTTGTTCCAGAGGGTTGATAACTCCTTTCGGGCAATGAAACATAGACATGTAAAATATGGGCATCAAAGATAGGACCAATTTGACTAGCACCAGCCTTCCTCCACTGCTCAACATTTTACCTTTCTATGCCGACAACCTTTGGTGAAACCGCTGGATAACCAGTTCCCATTCTCTAGCAGCTGGTTGTCTGAGACCAAGTGGTAGCCCCAGGTATTTGATCGGGAACTTTTCAACCACACACTCGATTGTCCGCGCCAACTCCTCCATCAGCCTATCATCCGTAGCAATACCTGTAATCGTCGACTTAGAAAGGTTGATACGCTGCCCCGACACCACCTCATAAACAGATAGGGCATCCACGAGCGTCTTGAATTCCGATACCTTAGCCTTTCCTAAAATAATCGTATCATCCGCGAATTGTAGATGCGTGATAGACGGGCCATGAGTTCCCACCTTAATGCCCGATATGATATTGAGATAGCGAGCTTGCATTAACATACCAGAAAGAGCTTCGCCCACCATATTGAACAAGAAGGGTGAAAGCGGATCCCCTTGGCGAATGCCTCTCGAGCTTTTGAAGTACCCCTCAGGTGTGCCATTGATCAAAACCGAGAACCATGCGGAGGAATAATAGCCCCTCATCCACTTCCTCCATCTAGTGCCAAACCCCAGCCTATCAAGCATATAATGAAGACAATCCCAACTGACTCGGTCATAAATTTTCTCCATATCAACTTTCCACAAGGCAGCCGGCAGCCGATCAAGATGCGCCGAATGAATGGTTTCCTGGGCCACCGCAACCAGGTCCACAAGCTGTCTACCCGCGACGAACGCTCCCTGATTGTCAGAAAAAATCTGGCACATGACCCGTTTGAGTCTATTGGCAAGGACCTTAGATATTATCTTGTATAAATAATTAGTAAGACAAATAGGCCGGAAGTCCATAATATCCACCGCCCCCTCCCTCTTAGGAATGAGCGTGATAAATGTAGAATTTAGACTCCTCCCAATGCAACCGTTCGCGTGAATTGTGTGTTTCTTGGCTCATTAGACAGCTACTTCGATAAGCTTTCAAATAAGACCAATTTCGCATCAATCTGACTTCGATTGACACTTTAAAATAAGTCAAACATTAAAGTGATGGGATTAAAAGTTGACTTTGCGACCCTCCAATTAGATATTTTTCGGCATTTAATTTTGAATTTTCTTTTTCTTCTCTTCTTCCAACACCTCTTCGCCCCACTTTCTCTAGTCTTCTTTCTCGAATTTTGCAATAGATTAAAATTTTGCGTTGCATCACAAACACACTATGTTGGCTAATCTTAGCCAAATACTTAAATCTATGCACATTCACCTCACTAGCAATTGTTTTAACCCTTAACAGCTGATTTTAATGGGATAAATGCGGTTCAAATTAAGAATGGCCTTCCAGCTGTACCGAATTAGAAATTTATCACTTATTTCACATACCCTAACGGAGGAAATTAATTATTTTAATAAAAATTAACGATTATCCAGCGCTTTTGTCACTTTATGTACGTTTCAAAACTCCCTAGGGCTGTTTTAACCAACTACCGGATTGTTAGATTAACCCGAAAATTGTTCCACGTGAAAAGTCTACGATTACTAACCGTAATCATTATTTTTTGTCTAATCCAGGTTCCAAACAACCTTGATTTGTTTGTATAAATTAATCGGGTTGAACTATCCCCAATTAGACCTGTTACCCTATTTATGTCTAATTAGAATAACCAAAAGAAATATGGCTTACTAGGTACAAGCAACAAGGCGAAAAAATAGCCGATGGATTGCACCAAGATGTCAGGTATGCTTCCCGATCCCTTCTCCTAATCTTCCTTCTTTTCTTCTCCTTGCATTCTCTCTCTCTCTCTCTCTCTCTCTCTCTCTCTCTCTCTCTCTCTTCTTCTCTTTCTTTTTCTCTTTCTCTCCCTTTTAGGGCTCTCAATGGGCCAGGCCAACCCGGATTTTGGCCCGCACCCAACCCGGAAAAAGCAGTATATTTTATGAAGCAAACCCGGCCCGGGTGTCAGGCCTAGCTAAGCATGTGTTGACCAGGATTAATTCGTGCCAGGCTTGGGTTGAAGGATCCAACACCCGGCCTGCACCCGGCCCGGATAAAAAAATAAATAATTATATATATATATATATATATATATATATATATATATATATATATATGATAAGTTAAGAGCATTTCACTTAAATGCCCTGAGATTAAATCGTTGAACAGTTTAAAATCAATGGCATTAAAGTACACTTTCAATCCTAATCGGTATTAGCTTCATAGCTAGAAACCCTAAAATTGAATTTTCATTTTCTCGCAATCTCTACCATCTCAAGTCTCGACTCTAAGCAAGTAAGTCTCACTCACCCAAACTCTCTCTTATGGAAAATTGATTAGAAATTTTTTTACCAAATTTTATTGGAAAAAAAAAATGGCCAAAAAAAGCGCGGAAAAAAGCCCAACCCGGCCTGCTATGGGTTGGGCTTGGGCTGAGTACATTGCAGCCCGAGTTATGGCCAGGCTAAAAAACTTGGAACCCGGCCCATTAAGAACCCTACTCCTTCTCTCCTTCTATTTCTCTCTCACTCTCAGCTTCCTCTTCTCTCCCTCTTCTTCTCTTTCTTTTTTTCTCTCTCCTCTTTCTCTCTAGGCTGGACCGGATAATTCCACAACACCGCCCCCCTTGGCACTTTAAATAAAAGAGGCCCTAAGTGGACTTTAAGTGGTTGAACCAACCTAATTGGGTCAGGTGGATGCCACCAGCCACCTAACAATGGCAGCTCACCTTTAGGTAGCCCATCCCAAAAATTATTATTTTTTATTTATTCATTTCTTACTCTCTTCTTTAAACCTTTTGTAAAATTGCAAAACTGACCCCCTATCATTTCCAGAAATTACAAACCTGTCCTTGTGAAAGAGCTTCGAAGAATCATCTCCATAATTTGTACTTTATAATTTCAACCAAATCTCAGATTTATTTCGCCAATTTTGACCTTATTTGTTCTTATTATTCAACTTACTCGTGTTTCTTAAGATTAGGATCTATCTCTAAAATAATTTTGCTTGG
The DNA here is from genome assembly GCA_021018995.1 of Chloranthus sessilifolius. NCBI lineage: Eukaryota > Viridiplantae > Streptophyta > Magnoliopsida > Chloranthales > Chloranthaceae > Chloranthus > Chloranthus sessilifolius. Next base: position 1,698,075 of record CM037584.1, read on the forward strand.
ATCCATGTTCAACTTTCCCTCTTATTATCTCAATTATATACTAATCTATACTCGGCAAGGAATACAAACATATTTATTTGAATGACACAAGCCATCGGATACACACAAAACGGGGTTTGTTCTATTATCAAGTTTTTGGCTGGTACAGACTGTTACCCTGGAGAGCCTCTAGATCAGCAGGCAAGGACTAAGAAGTCATTGCAGCCAAGAAGCTAAAAACCTACGAAGTTGTTTTCTCATAATAAACATAAAAATTGTTGCACTAATCTGTCTATTACGGTGGTTCTGTGTTATACACAAACACACACACGCACACATATAATATTTATAAATCCTAATTTAATTCTAAATATGGTTCCTTCCTAACTTGTACTCTATCTCCAAATAATAAAAAGAAAGTAAACTAAAATTACTTTTACTAACTTAACTGCTCCTATATTATTGGTCCCTATACTACTTGATTAGGGGGGAAAAATCAGATTTTTTCTTTAGATTCACGAGAACACTCCCATGCTAACGAGATTACCAACCTCATTCAGCTGGATCACGTGGCCACTTGAAGTCGCCACATAATGGCTTTGCCTATCGCATTGGCCACCCTTAAAGCCAACTAACCCTATTATTTAAGGCCCAGTGCGTCTCTAATTTATTCTCGACAGCCCTCTTTAAATCTGGATTTCTGGGTATCCCAGCCTCCTTTCGCCTTAAAATCAGCATCGATTCCCCTCCTTTTTTCTCTTTTTCTTTTTTGATAGGTAAGCTGGGCTCGAAACTGCGGCCTTGAGGTTGCAATATTGTCAACCTTCCATTGTGCTACAGGCCCAAGCCCTATTCTCTCTCTTTTTCTTGCACTGCACCAATATGGAAAGAGAGGAACAGGAGAATTTTTTATACGCATGCTAGACTACTGAAGTTTTAATTTTTAAGGATACTCTGGAAATGTTTCTCATCCCCTCGTTGCTCGGAGATTTTGATTGAGGAGAATGTGCAACAGTGGGAGCAGTTGACGTTGTCCAATTGTTCTAGGGAATTGCCTTTAGGACTTGGTCATCACTTAGATGGGTGATGGTGGTGGTGTCTCAATAGGTTTTATCATTAAGTAGGTCGTGTAAGTGTGTAAGAATTATGCTGCTTCTTTATGGATGTTGGGAGAAGACTTCTCTACGTGTCAGAGTGGGATTGAACCATAACCTCAATGCCACACGTTACAGACTACTATGGATATCAATTCTATGATGTGAATTTTTCGCAGTTCTCATGCATAACAGCATAAGGCAGATAATACATTCCCCACCTTTCCCCGTAAACAAATTAACTTCAATTATAGTTTAAATTTTAAAATAAAATGAAGAACAAAAAAAAATCAAATTTCAAATTTCGAACCACTGATATATTTAAAATTTACCTCGTCGGTGTCTTTCTCTTCTTCCCTAGGGGGAATCCGATAATTCTCCTTGATCCAATAAAACCCCAAAGTGAAAAGCATTGCCCTAGATAGAAACTTCCCGCATTGCACAATAACCGACCTTCTCCACCCGACCATGTGAGCAAAGTCCTCCTGCTCCTCCTCTCGATTCGGAACCGAAAACAGCGTACAAAACCGGCAAATCAAGTAATACGTAACCAAAATCAATAATCCGAGAACCAAACGTAACGGCACGAGCGTCAAAAGAGCTAATCCAGTGAGACATTTCTCCACCAACAACAATTCGCCTCTTCCCATCGTTCCATAAACATCGTTTCTCACATAAGCTGCGAATTTCTTCTCCATTTCCTGCAAATCTTCGGCGGTAATCGAAGCGGAGCTCACTGAAGAGTCGGATTTAAGCAAAGGACGTTCATCTTTGCCCGATCCGTCGCCTCTAGCACCATCGGTGGGTTCGTTGGTTGGATTCTCCCCACCCAGATCTTTCAATTCTGACTCCATTCAGAAACCCTAACCGTAATTCTCACCTGGCAGCCGCCATTAGTGTAGCTGCTGTTGAGGTGTTCTGTAGAGAGAAGGTAGAGGGAGAGAGAGAGAGAGAGAGAGAGAGAGGGAGCGAGCTGCGAAGCTTGCGGATATTGGGGCGCGTGAATCCTTAAAATAGGCCCACGTAAAGATACCGTCTAATATTAAATTAGAGATCAGTTGTGAAGCTAATATAATTCTTCAGTTCTTAAAGAGCTATATAACTCTAGAATTTCAGTACGTCTACGTCGTTGAAATTAATCTGTGGTGATAGATAGCTGATATGGAAGAACTTTATATGCGATTTTGACGTGATATAACATTGTAAGTCTTAAATTTGAAGTTAGACAGGCAAGCGTGATCTAAAAAACAAATTAAAAAGGAAGGCAAGCTGACATGGCGGGGAACTGTAACGACCATCATCATCGAAGGGTAGTAACGTCATTTCATACAATAGACTCCAAAAACACGCCCACGTGACGTGAGGGGCTTGCAAAACGCAAAACTCGAAAGTTACTCGATTTTCCATTTTTTTTTTAATTATTCGACTTAGGTGAAATTTTTGACAAAATTTTAATGATTTCTCTAAAATTGCTAAAGTTTCATTAATTTCTCCGAAATTAATAAAAATTTTCTAATTTTTTCATTTTTTTAATAATAAATAAAAATTTTTAAAGTTAAAATATAATTTATATTTAATATTTTTTGTACTTTCTAAAAATTTTTCGAAACTTTTCGAATTTTCTCAAAATTTATCTGAAATGAACCGAAATGACCTCCTACCGAAATATTGTTGAAAACGAAATTTATCACTACGGTTAAATGTAAAGTCTTCTTTAGCTGTGAAATATTGTTGTTATTTTTAATATAATATTTACTTGTAAAATATACTTTTATTATAACTATTTATTATGACTTTATTTGGCAACACAAGTATTGTTGAAAAACTCAATAAAAAAAAAAAAATTAAAACTATATATTACGAATTTGAATTTTTTTCACTGTTTGGGAGCACGATGGGTCCCACCTGCTTAGGGCAAAAAAAATGGAAATAGTCTGAAAAAAATTTATATGGAAAATTTTTCTGGAAATTTTTTAGCCCATGTTATGAGAAACAACTAAAGCACTTCATTGCATCAATCGAAAAATTATTTTATACAGCTTGAGGTTTGCATCATTAAAAGCATTGATTGTCTTGATATAGATGATAGGGATCGTTTTTCATTCCTTCTTCAGCGCAATAAATCTAGAGATCATGGACCACCTATCAGACGGTCACGTATGGATTCCATGTGGCACACATCCCCAAAAGTGACAATGAGCATAGTGTAACATGTTCTAACAACTATTACATATACATGTGAAGTTCGTCCTCGCACATAGTTTAAAAGAAAGAATTTGCATGTAAAACTTGTCATGTTAGGACTCCATCTAAATCATTTGATTTGAAGCTCATGATCTAAAGATCATAGGTGAAAAAGATTGACACCAAACATTATTTTCATCATATTATTCGATACATTCAAAAACCATTATTTAATTTAACACTTATTGTGTCGAATCATACGAAGAGTTAAGTTTTGTGCCACTCTTTTGCATAGTAGATCTTTAGATTATGACCTTCAAATCAGACGACTTAAATGTGACCCAACCATCTAAGCCACTTATTTTGAAGGCCATGATCTAAAGCTTATAAGTGAAAAGATTGGCGCCAATCATAATCGTTATCATATGACTCAATGCACTCCAAAGAATTATCCGATTCAACAGTTGATTGTATCAAATCATATAATAAAGATTGAGTTTTGCACCACTCTTTTGCATCGTAGATATTTAGATCATGACCTTTATATCAGACAGCTTAGATGTAACCTCACCTCATAATCGTACCATTTATTTGTACTGTAAAATCGTAACCTCACCCCACCTCCTCCGGCCAACATGCATTGACCGCCTTGAATCTAACAAAGGAGATTATTTTTTATCCCAATCTTCCACACGATGCATCTTGAGATCATGGGTTTATGTTTTTTTATTTCATATGACACCCATTCCAAAAAATGACCCGTGATTTGTATTCGAGCTTGATGTATGTCTCACGAGTTTAGAGTAATTGTTTGGGATGTGTACCATGCGAAATAAAAAACTAACTATCTGACGGTATGCCCATAATCTCAAGACCCATCTTGTAAAAAGTTGGGACAAAAAATAATTTTCATGTTCTAATTCAAAGCAATTAATACATTTGATTTGAGGAAATTGGGTGAGGTTAATGGTTCACATGATGTAAATAATGGTACCTTAGGAAAATAATTTTAAACACTGTAGTCAAACAACTGAAAAAAATAAAACCAAACCATTTGTAAAATTTTAAAAATAAAACTTCTCATGAGTTCTTTTATTTACAAGCCCATGTAAAGTAACAAAAAAACTTTTTCTATGAGTTTTGTCGAACAAGGCCTATACGTTGAAACAAATATGTTACATAATATTTGGCCCACGTAAAAGAGAGATCCTTGTCATTATACCGTAGAAGGTTTGACGCTTCATCCGCTATCGCGCAAATATCGAATTGGGTTAAAAAAATTCGTGAGCCTAATCTAGATCAACCCCAATCTTCATACCGGTTCAAATTTATCTAATTCATTGTTTGTGTGTGTATACAATTTTAAGAGTTGCAAAGGGTTGTATAGTGTTGATATTATTAAAAATTAAACGAGCATCTAATTTTACACTTCATTAAATATACTAGACATCAAAGTTTACATTACTTGAGCCCTAAAATACAGCACGTACATAACAATACATACACTAGACAATTACGTAGCGTAAAATAAAAGACAATGCATATTAACTATGAAAAGCCATAAAAATAAGAAGTGGTTATAGGGTAACAAAACCAAATCCCCCAGAGTCAAGATCGTCATCATTTGGATCCATCATTCATTCTTCATCGCCCTCATCAACCTCCTCCTCTTCTTCTTCTTTGTCGTTACCTTTTTCACTGTCTTCTTCTTCCTCATTTCCTTCCTCATCGTCACTAGAAATATCAATCACTTCCTTTATTTTTATTCTAGCACGCCTAGAATCTGATATTAAATACGTTTCAACGCAATTACTGTTGTGGAGGCGACACCTTTGGGTGGTGTTATTGAATTTGATGCGGGTGATTCAGCGTCGTTAGTCATATCTGTATTTAATCTCATAAATATCATAAATGAATCATTTAAAATTATGTAATTTGGAAGGGGACGAACCCTTTAAACCTGTTATAATATGGTAATAGCTGTCATACAAACCTACAAAGTAATTTTAAAATAGCGTGATTTAAGCAAAAATACATTTGACAATTACTATTCATCTTAGTTTTATTAACCATTTAAAGTAGTACAATAAATTAGGTCAGCCTTTCAAGAGTTACATATTTTGAATTTTATAATTTGAAATAAGCAGTACAATGAATAAGAGCGCAATAGCGATAAATATTGCAGGACAACATGAAAGTTTTGCTTCAGCTTCTACATTAAATATTGGTGAACCTCATACAATATGAAAACTATTGAATCGCTAAACAGTTTCCTCCAAGGTGTCAATATGCACATCGCAGGCACTCGAATACCGATATACTTGTAAGTGTGCTTCTTCCTATTTTTGATATATTCCAGGCACACACCCCACAAACGCAACGTAAAAATAAGTCATTTGTAGCTATGACATAGATATATAAGTAAATGATGCAAATTTTCAATATGTAACAAACTATATATATATATATAACTTGTGCCAACAATTTGTAACCATTAGCTATTGTTGTACATTATATACTGCAAGAAGTGAGACAAAAAGAACGGTTGAGATCATCTACAAGCAAGTTAACATTATAAGAGACAATGTATATTAACTCTGAAAATCTATAAAAATAAGAAGTGGATACCGGGTAATAAAATCATATCCCCCAGAGTCAAGATCGTCATCATTTGAATCCATCATCCATTCTTCATCGTCCTCATCAATCTCCTCTTCTTCTTCTCTGTCGTTGCCTCTTTCACCATCTTGGTCGATATATAGCTCTTCATCTTCCTCATTTCCTTCCTCGTCGTCACTAGAAATGTCAATCACTTTCTTTGATTTTGTTTTAGCACGCCTAGAATATGATACTAAGTACGTTTCAACGTCACTTACTGTTGTGGAGGCAACACCTTTGGGTGGTGTTACTGAATTTGATGCTTGTGATTTAGCGTTGTTGGCTATATCTGCATTCAATCTCACAAATGTCATAAATGAACCCTTCAAAATTATGTGATTTGAAAGGGGATGAACCCTTTAAACCTATTATAATATGGTAATAGTTGTCATAGAAACCTACAAAGTAATCTTAAAATAGCGTGATTTAAGCAAAAATACCTTCGATCCTCACTATTTATTTTAGTTTCATTAACCATTTAAGGTAGTACAAAAAATTAGGTCATTATTTCAAAAGTTACATATTTTGAATTTTATAATTTAAAATCAACAGTACAATGAATAAGAGTACAATGGCGATAAATATTGCAAGACAACATGAGACTTTTGCTTCAGCTTCTACATTAATTGTTGGTGAGCCTCATACAACATGAAAATTATTGAATCGCTAAACGATTTCCTCCAAGGTGTCAATACGCACATGATAGGCACTTGAATACCGATATACTTGTAACAGTGCTTCTTCTCATGTTTGATATATTCCAGGCACGCACCCCACAAACACAACGTAAAAATGAATCATTTGTAGCTATGACATACACAATAAAGTAAGTGATACAAATTTTCAATATGTAACAAACTATATATATATGACAATTCTAACTGAAATAAATAAAAATTTGTGCCAACAAGTTGTAACCAGTAGCTATTATTATATATCATATACTATAAGAAGCGGGACAAAAAGAAGGGTTGAGAGCATCTACAAGAAAGTTAACATTATACAAATTAACTGTAAAGTCCATGCTACAGTTGGGTAGCGATATCGTTAGGCTAGCTCATGTTCCTAGCCTATTTGAGTTCCACGGATTTCCTCCTTGCTAATAACAATTTTCAAGTACAGATATAATGGTCTTACTGCACGCCTCCTCAAAAATCGGGTTTTCATTGCGGTAGGTGTGGATAAAATTGTACAAAACATGACAAACAATTATGATCTTCGTCTGTGTCAAAATAGGAAAGTGTGCTGGTATGTTGAGAATTGGAAAACATTGTTTTAGTGCTTCAAAAGTGCTCTCAACAATGTTTTGTAGGCTAGAATGACTCTGGTTAAAGAGCTCTTTGCTACCTCTATGAGGATTGGAACTACTAAAATCTCCAAGGTGATAGCGAGTTCGACAAAATGGGCAAGAATGCCAAGCATAAGTAGTATTTTTCAACAAGGACGGTCAGATTGTTTTGAGGACATGCGCTTACATTAGCTAGCACTATGGAGTTTGCGCGCATACCCCTCCCAACCTAATAACACATACTGTAACCTCTGTTTGCACCCACGCCTTCTCTGGAAGCGCCCATGTCCTAGACCCCTCGGAAACCGTTTATTACTTCAGATCAAATGATGTAGATCATTTTGCACTACGATCTTCCACACAATGGATTTTGAGAGCATTAAGCACCTATCAGATGGTCCGATTTTTTTTTCATGTGTCCCAAATCCCCCAAAGATGACCCTAAAATCATGTTTGAGCGTGATGTGTGCCATCTGTGATACAGGGAATTAAAAACTGACCATCAAATAGGCGCGCCATGACCCAAGATCTATTGTGTGGAAGATTGTTGTGAAAAAAGGTCTCCATCATCTCATCCTAAGCAATCAACATTTTTTCAAGGTCTGTGACATAGGCGCTTTATGAGAACGTGTGGGCGTGACCAGAGGTACCCTATTTCAAGCTATGTTTAACAGTACAAATATAGTGTGCAAGTTGTAGCTCCCTTGCTCCTCCCAACATGGTCCAAATTTCAAAATCGAGAATCTTTTATAAGCCTAACCTAGCGACTTCCAAGAAATATAAGACCAAGTTCGGTTTGTTAGTTTATTTTTCAGTTTAGTTTTTGCCCTAGCTTTGCTGCATAGCTCCCTCTCAGCTCCACACTTCTTAATCTTCAATCCCAAGAGCCAAGGAGAGAGAAGCAATTAAGGTTAGAGTTTACACATTTATCTACCACCTACCTCGTTTTTTAATTTTGTTTATTTTCTCGTTCGCATAACTGATTTCTACGTCAGATCTGGTGAGCTAGATGTTTTTATTTTTATTTACTATTTATTATTATTATTATTATTATTATATCATCAAATTGCAACAGTAGATCTCAAATTGTGATTTTGTGACTAAATATTCTATCTAATTTCTTGTTATCTGCATAACGACATTTTTTGCTGAAATTCGATGAAATTTCGTGAAATGGGGGTTAAACGAAAATTTCGATACTTTTCGATAATTTTGGTATTTTCGGTAAATTTTGGTATTTACGGTAAAATTTGCTTTGTTTTTCTTTTAATATTTAAAAATTCTATATATATATATACACATATATATTTAAATATGTTAGTAATTTAGTTTATATTTTAGTATTTTTTTTTTTAAATATTAAATATAATTTTTTTGTATATTTTTAATCACCGAAACTTTCTTAAAATTTTTTTGAAAGGCATCGAAATTAATCCGAAATGTACCCCCATTGAAAATTTCTTGACGACGAAATTTGTCACTATAATTATCTGAAGATGCATAAATTTAATGACTTTTTAAGATTTTGATTCAATATACTCAAATCTATTATTTGAATGCGGCCCAAGACTAGTGTACAGCCCCGAGCACTACATTCAGTCCATATGGGCACCATGTGGCACCCATCACGATAAACGGGTGCTACTCCAACTTGGACGAGATTGATCAGGCACCACGCATCCCAATGATCGGGTGTAGCTCTACAATGTTGCATTCCGATGCATATTGTTTGTGCCCTATCCGAATTATGTGATGAAATTTATGTTCTCTTGATTTTTGTTTATCGCAAACTTTTTGAATAAGATGCTCTTTGCTCATTATTATTATTAGGGTTAATGATAATAATCGATTTAGAAAAAAATTGAAATCTTTTTTTTGGGAAATTGATCTAAACGATTCCCTTATGCTCCCCATCGCACCAAAATTATATTTTGGATGCCCTATTGATCTTCACGACATCGTAGAGGATGATATAATGATGATGGATCAAATTTGAGTTTGTGACGCTCAAACTGGTGTTTTGGTGGTGTCATTTGTATGTGTGTGGTTGCGAGTTAAGGACAAGTCTGATGGACACGAGTTAAGTTTTGTCTAACCTTGAGTGGCAGAGAGAAGGTCCAACCTGGATCGGGTACAGTCGGGTCCAGATTTTGGACTTCACAAAATTGTTAATTTATTTATTTTTATTTAACTTCTGGACAGAAAACTAATAACTATTTTATATGAAGACGCAGACAAGGGCCCCCGATTCAGCTGCGGCCAAAGGAACTGGTGGTGAAGCAGGGAGGAAGTAGGTAAAATCTAACCCTAATTTGATCTTTTTAAGGTTTTTGAGAGCGGGGTTTATTAGATGTTTTTTTGCAGTTCTCGTCTTGGTAGATCCGGTTTTGGCGTAGCTTTATATGCTCGATCTATGTTTGGATTTTAGATTTTTCATCGAGTCGACTTTTGGTTGATTAAGTTTTGTTTATGCATTTTTTGAATATTTGTTTCTAGATCTGAAGATTTGTGCATATATACGGATCCAGGGTTCGAGTCTTCCATTACATCAATATATACTTGTAGTTTATGTGGGTCTGTGATGCTTTGCAGGCTGTTGTTTTCTAACTCCTTAACCTCAATGGATTCAAGAATCCTAAAAATGATGTCTAATTTTAGTGGTCTTGGAAAATTAGGGTCTTTTTGCTGTTTTTCCTATTTTGTTTTTTTATTTCATGTTTTCATTTTCAAATTAGTTTAAACTGCTAGCAACGTCAATGAAGATAGGATTTTTATTTGTGGATCTATGCCTTGTAGATTCAAGTTCATTAGTTGTTGGTACTTGACTGGAGATTTTAAAAAAAATCCATCCTAGTAGCATGGTTGATCTTCCAGAGTAAATTTATGATATCTGACCGCTTTAATTTTCCTAGAGCAGCATGTTAGTTTGATTTTTGGGTTGTTTTAGGGTTTTATAGCTTTTTTGGTTAGTTTATCGAGCTGCCAGTGGGTCATATGTAGGCTTGATTTGTGTCACTTTCTTTGGCCATTGTGTTAGAGGATTATTTACATTGTTTTTCATCCCATATTATCATATGATTTTTTGAATAATAAATTATTATCTAGACCCATGTCAAGAAGATTATTTTGATTTTTTAGTTACTGTGTTTGAATGCATGTGGGCAAAAGACCTTTATTCCCTCAAAATTTTTATTTTCTTTCTTTTGTTTTTTTAACTTTTTTCTTTACACAAAAGCCCCAGACTGGAGATTTTGTAAAAAAATTAATCCTAGGAGCATGTTTTGATCTTCTAAAAAAAGTATCTGCTTGTTGTTGTAACCAATTGGTATACTACTTTTAGAGGATGGGGAGGTTGGAGATGCTCATATAGTTTTGATATTAAAGGGTTACTTCATCTGAGCAACACTGGTAGAATTAGTGTCGGTATTGGAAACCAGTCAAGGAAAATAAACTTGTCTCCAAGAGAGGTTTGAGACAATAGGAAGCTTTTGTGCTGGTGTATACGATCATAAGAATACAAATTTTGTTTTATCTTTAAAAAGATGCCCTTTCTGATATGTGTCGGATTATGTCCAAATTTTTTGGGTGGTGCCTGATTGATCTCGTCCAAGTTGGAGTGGAAACATGGTGCCCATATGGACTGAATGCAGCGCTTAGGGCTGCACACTAGTTCCGGGCCACATTCAAATAATAGATTTGAGTATATTGTATCAAAACCTTAAAAAGTCAATTTATGCATCTTCATATAGCAAGAAATTAGATAGAACATCTAGTAAGAAAATCACCATTCAAGATCTATTGTTGCAATTCGATGGTATTAAAAAAAATAAAATAAAAATAAAAACACCTAGCTCACCAGATCTGACGTAGAAGTCAACTATGTGAATGAGAAAATAAACAAAATTCAAATACGAGGTAGGTGGTAGATAAATATGTAAACTCTAACCTTGGTTGCTTCTCCCTCCTTGGCTCTTGGGATTGCAGATTAAGAAGTGTAGAGCTGAGAGGGAGCTATGCGGCAAAGCTAGGGCGAAAATTGAACAAAAAAAAAAAACTAATAAACCCAACTTGGTCTTATTTTGGAGGCCGTTGGGTTAGGCCGTAAAGAAGATTCTCGGTTTTGAAATTTGAACCATGTTGGGAGGAGCAAGGGAGCTACAACTTGCACACTATATTTGTACCGTTGCATGTAGCTTGAAATAGGGTACCTTTGTTCGCGCCCACTCGTTCTCAGAAAGCGCCTACGTCACAGACCCCTGAAAAAATGTGGATTGCTTAGGATCAGATGATGGAGACCTTTTTTCACAACGATCTTCCACACAATAGATCTTGGGATCATGGCGCACCTATATGATGGTCAGTTTTTGATTCCCTGTATCACAGATCTATGGGATTTCCGCCTCGCTAATAACATTTTCAGCGTTCGGATCTAATGGTCTTACTACACGCCATTCCTTGAAAACTGGGTCATCATTGCGGTAGGTGTGGATAAAATTGTGCAAAACACAACAACCAATTATGATCTTCGTCTTTGTCAAATAGGATAGCGTGCTGGTATGTAGAGGATTGGAAATCGCTATTTCAGTGCTTCGAAAGTGCGGTAAATAACATTTTGTAGGCTAGAAGTCTGGTTAAAGAGCTCTTTACTATCTCTAGGAGGTTTGGAACTGCTAAAATCTCCAAAGTGATAGCGAGTTCGACGAAATGGGGCAAGAAAGGGAAGCATAGGTAGTACTTTCCAATAGGGACGATCAACTTGTTCTGAGGATGTGCGATCGCATTAGCTAGCAATCTAGAGTCTGCGGTAGACCCCTCCCAACCCGCTAACACGTATTGGAACCTCTGTTTGCGCCCACGCGTTCTTTGAAAGCACCCATGTCCCAGACCCCTCGAAAACCGTTTATTGCTTCGGATCAGATGATGTAGATCGTTTTGCACTATAGTCTTCCACATGATAGATCTTGAGATCATTTAGCACCTATAAGATGGTCCGATTTTTATTCCATGTGTCCCAAATCCCTCAAAGATGTCCCTAAAATCACGTTTGAGCGTGATGTGTGCTGTAGGTTTGTGATACAAGGAATAAAAAACTGACCATCAGATAGGTGCGCCATGATCCCGAGATCTGTTGTGTGAAAGATCGTTGTGAAAAAGGTCTCCATCATCTGATCCTAAGCAAAACTTGTTGCGAAACTTAATCAATGGTCGAACTTGATCTGACTGATAGTCGATCGTTAATTCACTCACGACCGAGAGTGAAATGAATACTCTCTATCCTTCAGAGGACATAACAATCGTCTCAGAGAACAGAACATCGATCATTCATAATCGGTCGTGCATGACTCATGGTCGACCGTGACTCACAACCACTTCAAAATTCTAGCTTCCTTCATTCCCTTCATCTCCATGTGTGCATCTTCCCAATGTGGGTTCTTCGAGGATGGCTCACATGGAGTCTTCAACAGTCCGTCCAAAGTGCTATAGGAGGTCTAAGTGCTTTTGATCTTTTCTTGCGCCTCCTATACACCTTGTGTGAGCTGATGCATGCATCATTAGACAATAATTATCCTCTGTAGACGATTGGTTTTATAAATACGGAGTCATGGTAGCAGTATCTAGAGGTGGAAGGAGAGCAAGTTCAGAAGCAGGAGCACGTACTGGAACCCAATTGCTCAACATGCACCTTGGATAGAAACATCTGGGTAATGGAGCATTCTAAATTTGATAACTGAGGAGACATTGAATTCTCATGTATTATACACTGGTTCTTCATATATGACATAGAGGTGTTGCTGGCATACAAATCTGAGAAACTTTAGCCTTTTAAATGCCAAAATAGTGAAGAGCATTAGACGAAGATACCATTATTTTGCTTGATGAATTCAAAACTTTATTGTAAGGAAAAAAGAAAAGAAAAGAAATACAAAGTAGCCATTGAAACGACAAATCAACTATTTATCAATCCAGGCAACGAGCGCCAATGTCACTTTCCCATGTCACTTAATCGCCACTTTCTTCGGATCTATATTGATGCACTCCATCTTTATGACTTTGATATTTTATGGATCAATGTCATGAGTTGTGATTGCAAAGATAGCAAGACACCTTGCAAGTGTTCTCAATGCCTGAGGAGGTATGTAAATATAAGGGCAAATGAAATCTGAGAACTACAAATATAAATTAAATAAAGAATCGTTAAAACTCAGGATCTGAAACATTGCATGTGTTGGGGAAGATCTTTGGGGTCACTCATTTAATTCTTTGTACTTTGTAATTAGTAGGGAAGACTTCATTGTACTGGAGTTTTCTCTCTCCATATTTGGTCAAAATCAAAGTAGAAGCATCAAGATGGAGAACAACTTAGGTAAATAGTGCAGCAAAACTTGATGGATTAGAGGTTTCAGTTATTCTCTTCATGCCAACATTGTTCTTGAAAATTGAGGCTTCTGTCTTCTTATTGCTCAATGAGGAATCAAGTCCTTTGAATATACGATTTGACCCAAAATTCTTTTTTCGAGTTACACAGGAATTCATTTCTGAGACGGATTAATCAAACAGTTACAATCAGATTTTCAGGGGTTCATTTCCCATACAACATAATCAAACAGCAGAAATGTCATTTCCCGAGGAAGTCATTTAGGAAATTAGCTAGGAATTGCGACTTCATTTCCCAGGTTTGATTTTCTTAGTTATCAAGCAAAGCCTTAAAGAAGTGAAAATGACAGGAACACGCTTTATATACCAGAAAACATATCAGATATATAGAAACTAGGGAATAACAGTGTAGAGATGGTGAAGAGGATTCTTTTCAGCTCAGATGCATCTTAGAAGGATAAAAGCTCCATGTGTTAATCAGGTTCATTGCTTTACAAATGTTAAGGCCACTGAAAATTGTGAATGTTTTGACAGGATTTGGTGGCTAATATTCTATTCATAAGCTTGATAATCTTACAATTTCGGTGGCAAGAGTCAATTCCTTGAAATTTTTGTTCATTTCTTGAGGTTTTGGGAATGGGATATATCCATAAATCATGGCATTTTTTGTAGTTTTATATGGAATTTGGAGTTCTTGAATTTTGGCTTTTTTGCCAAACTGGCAGGATTCCTTTTCTGATTACTAGGGAGTAAAAAAAAAACAAAAGAAAAAGAACAACCACAACAACAGCAACTCACACAAAGTTGACTGGTTGGAGATCCATTCATTCTCGTGGGCCTGCTTAAAAGTTCACAAGCATTTGCATTAGTTATGAATGGTAAGGTTAATTGAAACCTTTTTGTCTCGTGGTCATCCTGATCTATTGTGTTCAAAACTAATGAGACTTGAATGTATTACAAATGGTTTTAGGATGGTCATACTTTGGGGCTTTTATTATATATATATATGTGTGTGTGTGTGTGTGTGTGATCAGTAACAAAGTATTGCATTAGAAAAAGAAAAAAAGAAAGTGCATACCTTGGCGGGTAGTAAGATACTACCCGAAAAAGACGCGACCAAAAAACACTAGCCCTCTCGAAGATCCCGGATGTCATGGCGGCTGAAACAGGACACCCTATCCTAAAGAAGACAAAGAAGCTATGCGAAAGTAGATTGTCCCACTCAGTAAGAAAATGTAACTGATTGTATTTTGTAGACAGAGAAAACAGAAAAAACCTAGCCCTCTTTTTTATTTTGCTTGTTTATTATAGTGTTAAATGTTGTGCTCATTTAAGCAAGATGCTAATCTTTCTTACGGATAAGCATGCCTCACAAGCATTACTTATCATCGATCAAAATCTCGGAAAATTGATATGTATCGACCCCAAACCAATACGTACCAGACGGTACTTTCCGGTATTTTGCCCAAAAAAAAAAGAAAAAGCACAAACAAACAAAACGATAATTTGAAATTATTGGACGATACATTGGACGATGTGAACGATACATTGAACTATATGGACGATGATTTGACTGTTTTTTAAGGGGCCTGGTAAAAACCCATTTTATCATATCGTTCATGTCCAAAACCGATACGAATCGGACGATACATATCAGTATCGGACAATATTTTGACTCATGTTACTTATTGCGAGGTGTATTATATCTTGGTCTGATTGTTTTGATAATTTGATATAGAGGTTTTCTTTTCTCTGTAAAAGTATATTTTAATCTGTATTTATGCACGTTATTAGGTGATTTAATATGCCTTTATATGCACACCCCATGTATCTCATTCATTTTATTTTTTCCCGATATCATATTCGTTAGGGTAAAGTAGCCTGGTACCATGCATCAGGTAACTTACCTGGTTCCACACTAATTTGGAGCCACGTGGCACCCAATCTCATGATCGGATGTCATGATAAGAGCGGCTCGATGATCATACCTATTTTGTGAAAAAAATTTAAAAAAAAAGTATAAACCTGCGCAGTCAATGGCGTCAATCATGGTGAGAAATGAACAGTAAAATCAAATGTGATTTTACCGTTCATTTTACGCGCAATTGACTCTCTTGACCGCATTGTTTTATATTTTTCGTTTATTTATTTTTATTACAAAATAATTGTAATCATTGAACCGCTCCTGTCCGTTGCATCTGATCATGTCATTGGTGCCACGTGGCTGCAAATTAGTGTGGGACCAGGTAAGTTACCTGGGCAGTGGTACCAAGCTACCTTTACCCTATTCGTTGTTTCTAATTCATACACCCTAGCTCTCTCTCCGTCATACAATCATACTTAACTTCTGATTATGTATTTAAGATCTACTGTTTATGTTCCTCTACAACAATATTACTTACACACAATTTCTAGGTTCAGGACATCCGTGTGATGGGTTGTTGGAACACTCTACTAGTTGGATGTATTGGTATCCAACCATTATGAGATATGAATCAGACTCCGCAAATTTAAAAAAAAATCAGATACTTGACCTCTCAAAAATTTTCTACAATCGGCTCTGAGAACACTTGGATTTGGTGCTTTGTTATTCACCTAAGAAGATATTCCTTGTTAGTTTGCTTTATGTGTTCAGTTTTGCCTGCATATTGCACCAAGTTCAATATGGCATTCGATTGGCTGTCAATGGCATTTGATGCTCCTCTTGCCCGGGCTGTTGTATTTGGAGTGCATATTGATGGTGGGTTCTCCTGCTCCTCTTCCACTCAAATGACTTTTTCTCTCCCTTATAATTTTAGTTTTGCCCTCATAATTTTGTGGTTGAAGGGCATCTGGTTGCGGAAGCCATTCTTGTGGCAGTCATCATTTTCCAACTTTTTCAGAAGAGTTACAAGCACCCAAAACGGCCATTAACAGATAAGGTTGGCTGTATGAATTTACGCTTTATTAAATTATTTATCAGTAAGCCTTTTTACAGTTTTCTGCTTTCTTGATCTTTGGCTTTCTTTTAGGAAGTTGTTCAATTGAGTTCTTTCTGAGAAGAAATGTCATTACAAGCGAGAGCTTTTAGAGGTTTTCTGCATAAAAGTTTGATAATTTGGAAAATAACAAACTTGCGCTCTAATATTTTTTAATTAGCATTTTCTTGGTTTTATTTTATTGTTTAATTAAAAAGTAGGTTTTTCTTAGAGCTTACTGAATCTCTATGCATCAAGCCTTAGATATATTTCAAATTCATCAAATTTCCATGTATATATATATATATATATATATATATATTTGATAACCTGGGTGTCCCGGCCTCTTAGAGCACCCGACCCCAAGTTAGCATGTGTTGGGTCAGCACGGGATATAAATCCCTAGGGTGGCCTCAAAGGGGGATGCAAACTCAGGTCTCCTGCTTCCTGATGCAGGTACGTGGCCATTACGCCAAACCCTTCGAGGTTTCAAGTTTCCGTAGTATTAGTAATCTTCCCTTTGAGGTTTAAAATTTCCATAGTATTAGTAATCTTGGTGAAAGCCTATATTTTTCTGTGACATCGTCTTTCATGATTCGTTGGCAATTATCCGTGCGTGTGAGATAGTATAAATGATGCAATATTATATGGCAACTTTTATTTAATTTAGTTTTATATTTGTTAATATATTTCATTTATTTTTATTCTATATAAATTGTTATTGCTGTTTGAATTATCAACTCTCCCATGTCCAACTCTCGCAGTGGTGTTTTCTTAGTTATTGCTGATATACACATGCATGCTATGGAATCCTACAAGAAACCAGATTCACTTCTGACACAAAATGATATAATCTGAATAAAAAAAAGTTTAATGTATTTTATTAGTTTAGGGTAGTGCCTACCAGATTACTATGGGCGCCTACGCTAAAATCCATTGACCGCGTTAAATCAAACAATCGTTATCGTTTTTCATGCCAATCTTCGACACTATGGATCTTGAGACCATGGGCATGCCATCAACCGGTCAAATTTCCGATTCCTTTTTGGGATTTGTGCCACTTGTAATCAGAAATTTGACTGTGTGATGGCACGCCCATGGTCTCAAGATCCATTGTGTCGAAGATTGGCATGAAAAACGGTCACGATCATCTGATTTAAAGCGGCTGATGGGTTTTAGTGTAGGCGCCAACCAGTACTCTAGTAGGCGCTGGTAGAGGCACCCTTTAGTTTATTTAATAATTGCAATTTGTTCTTAATATCTTCCATTTTATATATATATATATATTTTTTCAGTTTGTTCTTTTTTTGGAATTTTCTTTTGCTGTCATCATTTTGTCAAATTCGTAAGTATGAGATCCTGCATTTTTCTTGTTGTTGTTGTTCAGTTTGCATTTCTTTTAAGGTTATATCTGAGATTGCCTTATTGGCAATTTTCTAATTGAAGAACTATTAAAACATGCAAGTGGTCGTCTGCAGGAAGTAGATGAGCTTTGTGATGACTGGGTCCCAGAATCTCTTCATCCTCCTCTTACAAAAGAGATGGAATGTGAACCTCGGACATTAGAAAGGTATAATAATTGGCTGTTTTTTATATGTGCTATACCAATTTTTTATATGTGGAGCCAATTAACTCCTTTTTGTTAGCGTCATTATTATTAATTTGGATCAACCCTAAGCTCTCAATGACAAGTATGGTGTACATCAGTGTTACCTAGGCGCTTCTACTTTTAGGATTTTTGTCGTGTTGACACTTGGTGGCACTTGGACGCGTGCCGACACCTAGTGGCATTTGGACACTCCTCAACACAACATGATACTTCTAGACATGTATAAAAATACCACATAATACCATCAAAATGTTCCTTGTTTTGACACGATAAATTGATATGTCGATTTATGATTTTTTTTTTTTGTAAAGTTTAGTAACCTATAAAATAAAAACCTTGGGTTCTTGAAAACAATTTGTATAATATAGCATACTTTTTGTTAGGTTCATGACATGCATTATATATCTTTCCGTTAAGTATCTCAATTGGCTCTCTAAGATTTCCCTTCAATTTTTTTCAATATACGTTTTATATATATATATATATATATATATATATATATTAAAAAGCCATGCTGCTGTATTGAAATCTGTAGAAATTGGCGTGCCAAAATTTTATGACACTTGGCACCCTTGCTACGCGTGTAGGTAACACCGTTGTACATTTCTCTTAATGTGTAGTCTTTCTTTAAAAAAAAAAGTTCTGAGCCATTTAGTAATTAGAATCTTTGAAAGTGGAGGGAGAAGTATTTTGGGTTGGTAACACCTCGGAGTGGGAGAACAAGGTTCAAATTAATAGGCTTATCTTATTTTCTTAAGAGATTGTGGCATTTTATGGAAGGGGATTTGACCAAGGTATTGGAGGAATTCTTTTTCTTTTGTCATAGAACAAAGAAAAAGTTCCATGCCTCTTTTATTGATCTAGTTTTTAATGCAGGTCATTGGGGTCGCAACATGCTGGACTAGGGCTTGCATTTTTGCGATTTTGAATATGGCCGGCCCTAGCCCAACACATTTACAATAGGAGTTTTTTGCCTGAGCCTGGCCCTTTTTCCACCCCTACAAATCATCATACTTGCCTTATCCATATATTTGGGGCCGGCCTTGTGTGTCTTATTTCTACACTCATTTCTACTGGGGCTAAAATCCCATTTCGCCATGATTCTTCATGTTATTTCTCTCCAAGTCTTTATTGGTCTTCCTCTTTTCCTTCTGTGTGCTTCAAGATGAGGAATGCAAATGACATTCATAAATTGAGATCATATCTCCAGTGGGAGGGGATGATTATATCCCTTCTTGCTTTGAATCAACTTATCTTGTTGGCGGTCGGAAAATAGTGTCATCGTGTGTGTGTGTGTGTGTGGGTGCGCGTGTATTTGTGATTACAAGCTGACAAATATTATTTGTAATAAATACAATGACTAGTTTTCTGAAAGGCATTGCTCATCTCCAACAATGTTCTCATATTTGTTTTAACCTACTAGAATATCCCCCTTCGTCTGTTCACCTCCTCTTAATCCTTTGTTGAGTTATTATCTCATGCTTGTTAACTCATGGAAATTTATGGTGCTTTTTAAAGTACAAGTATTCCCATGGGAGGTGGCTTAGGGGAGAGTTCTAACGTGTGTACAATTGAGGAAGGGAGGAATGAAGGTGCCTATTGAGTGTAAGTTTTGTGGAATTGAGGAGGAAATAGTGGGGTTTCACTTCATGATATGTGTGTGTACTTGTTTCTGCTATGGTTGAGTAGTCGTGAATGCATGGGAGAGTCTTGTGCCACAGCCCTAGCTGGATGTAGGGCTGTCAACGGGCCGGGTTGGCCCCATACCCGACCCGATGTTTTATCAGGTTGAGTACATAAACTTGACCTGGCAGGTCAACTCAACCAAAAGGTTTTGTTGGGTCGGGTATTTTCCAGTTCCGGTCTAGTCGACCTGACCCTACCCGACAATTTATATGTAAAATGTACAAAAATAGGATTTTTTACTGGGTTGGGTAGGGTTTTCAGGTCGGGTGCGCCACCAGGTCTGGCATTTGCAGTTTACTTATTGGGCAGCCAAAATTTTGGCCCAACCCAACCCGTTGACTGCCTTAACTGGATGGCTGGCTGTTCCATTAGAAGGGGACTTAGGCACCATGTGGAATATGCTTCCTGTAGCTATCTTATGGGTAATTTGGAAGGAACGAAATAGATGATGGGTTTCGAAATAAAATTTCAACTGCTCAATTATGTTTTCGATACCATAAAGTAGGACCTTTGCTGGCTGTGTTTGACATCCTATCCTGCTTGGCGGAGTCTGTATTTTTAAAGGCTGTTGTTACTACCACACCACTTTATCTCGCAGCCACCTTACTTATACATAGGAAAAATTCTTTGACGGCTTTAAATCAGACGTTAGAGATCGTTTGTCGTCCCAATCTTCCACACAACAGATATTGAGACCATGGTCCTACTATTAGACAATCATTGATTACATGTGGTACAAATCCAGAAAAGTGAATGTGAACCACGTTGATGGTACACTAATCACGTTCACTTTTTGGGATTTGTGCCACTTTTTGGGATTTGCCCCAATCTGACCGTCTGAGAGTAGGAGTATGATCTCAAGATCTATTGTGTGGAAGATTGGGATGAAAAACAATTTTCATCGTCTGATTTAAAACAGTCAGCGGATTTTTCCTTTGTTTAAGTGAGTGGCTGTAACATAAAGTCGTGTGGTAGTAACACCAGTCTTTTTCTGTATGGTTTAATTGTAAACTTGAGGTTAATAAGTAGGACGTTAGAAGAGTGTAGTAATCGATTTATGTATTGAGAGCATAAATTTTCTTTCTTGTTATTCACTCATACACATATTTAGTGCACTCTCCAATTACAGTTGTTGATCATGTTTTTTAGTTCATACTTTCCTGACCATATAACACCTATTGTATATGACAATAATGTTTATGTTTCTCAATCCTCTTACTAGGGTTCCCACAATTTATTTAAAGGGCTAGATTTTCATCTCTTATGAAAATGAAAGGGAATTATTATTAAATATGTGATGGGGATATTGAGATCAAGAGCATTAGAGCCGAGAAATCGTCCAACAGCAGAAGAAGCAAAAAAGGAGCCGAAACAGAAGAGCCAGAAAGAAGAAGAAGAGCGGAAAAGTGGTTAAACAGATTAAAGTCGAAGGATTGAAGAGTCGCTCAGTTGATCGATCCGATGATTCGATCGTTCGAATGTGAGCAAGAATAAAGGCGATATATATATATATATATATATATATATATATATATATATATATATATATATATATATATATATATATATATATTGATTGATCAATTTTGGACTTGATGCGCCTATATAATTATAGATATAGTCGATCGATCGAAGCATAGACTCGATAGATCGATTTTTCGCGAGAGTTAGCTCCGCCAAATGATGAAAATTAGTTTTAGGGGCAGACTTATCTTTTATTATTTAATTGTTTTAGGGTTTTCTTTTGTTTTATGACCTACTATATAAGGTCTTTATAACTTTGTAAGAAGTTGATTATTGAATGAAAATTTGAGCATGCTTTTGTGCAAACCCTAGAAGACTTGTGAAGAGTTTTCGATCTAAAGAGCGAATCTTTTGAAACTTGAGAAGTGTTCATTCATTTCTCATGCGACTTGGTGTGAAGCCAACGTATAGCCTTGGTGCGAAGCCTCGGAAATCCTTGGTGTGAAGCATTGGACCTTTATTCTGTTGTTCTATCATTTCTCTAATATTCATCGGGTAATATCCATTCTATTCATTTCTTTATAAAAATCCCAAAACCCCAAAATATTGTTAGTTTAAATCTTTTGATCTACTCTGTTGATTACTTTAATCCCTTGCGCCTTCATTTTCCCAAATCTTTGAGGAGTCAAGAGACGACACCATAATTGTTGCTTGATATCCTAAACTAGATCCAAACTCGAATCCTTCATCGAATCCGTACTATCGAAGCATGTGAGCACTAAAATTGAATTAATCTAGTTGTTTTATTGAATTCATTAAATTTATTTTTATGTGTTTGGGTGATTTTGATTATTTCCATTATTCAATTAAATATAAGGTTAATCCCAAACTTGCATGATTAGGGTTTCAGCGCTTGTCCCACATCAATATGGAAGGTAATATTCCCAATGTTACCTAAGCACTTCTAATTTTGGGATTTTTGCCGTGCCAACACATTGGTGGCACTTAGATACTCCTCAACACAGCACGATACTTCTAAATATGTATGAAAAAGCACATAATACCATCAAAATGTTCGTCTTTTTGACACAATAAAATGAACCGTCATTTTATATAAAAAGAAAATTATGTAAAGTTTTGTAACTTATAAAATAAAAAACTTGGGTCCTTGAAAACGATTTGTATAATATAGTATACTTTTAGTTAAGTTCATGACATACCGTATGTATCTTTTCATTTCTTATCTCAATGCACTCTCTAAGATTTCCCTTCAATTCTTTTTTCTCTATACGTGATATAAATTTTTTTAAAATTTTATTTTCTTAAGGCCGTGCCGCCGTATTGGAATCTTTAGAAATTGGCGTGCCAAAAATATGACACCTTGACACCTGTGCCACGTTTCTCGGTAACACTGAATATTCTTGCCTATGAGTTGTTCAATGCAGTGCTGCAGGACCCCACGTAGTAATCGATGGCAGGGAAGTTGTGAACTTTGCTTCAGCGAACTATCTCGGATTAATAGGGCATGAGAAGATACTTGTGAGGAAAATTTGCTCTTATTTTTTAACATATTTACGCTATTTTTGGTTTCACTTGAATTAGGCAATCATAGTTCGTTTGAATCTCAGGAGTCATGTACTGCTGCACTAGAAAAATATGGTGTTGGTTCTTGCGGTCCTCGTGGTTTCTATGGTACAATCGGTAAGAAATTTTTTTAGCTTGGTGCTACTACCACACCGCTTTACGTTACAGCCACCTCACTTAAACAAAAGGACAAATCTGTTGGCTCCTTTAAATCAGACGATGGAGATTGTTTTCATCCCAATCTTCCACACAATAGATCTTGAGATCATGGGCCTACCATTAGACGGTTAGATATTGATTCCATGTGGCACACAACCCTAAAAGTGAACATCATACCATACCATTAAACATGGCTCACGTTCAATTTTATGATGTGTGCCACATGTAATCATCATTGGATCGTCTGATAGTGGGCCTATGATGTCAAGATCTATTGTGTGAGAAATTGGAACGAAAGACAATTTCCAACTTATGATTTAAATTAGTCAATGAATTTTTCCTTTGTTTAAGTGAGGTGGCTGTAACATTAAGTGGTGTGGTAGTAACACCGGCCCTTTTTATTGTTATTTTCCTTCATACTATATCTTAGTCCACTTTCTTTTAGACGAAATATTGGTGAAATTAGTTTTCTTTTCTAAACTGCTTTCTCTGTGTTAGTTAAATTCTAACAATTCTCACCTTTTCTAGATGTTCACCTTGATTGTGAGGCTAGGATTGCAAAGTTTTTGGGGACCCCTGATTCAATCCTCTATTCTTTTGGACTTTCTACTATTTTCAGTACGATTCCTGCCTTCTGTAAGAAAGGAGACCTTATCATTGCGTGAGTAACTGACTATTCCTTTTTTTTTCGATTGATAAGCATGGACATTGGCAGGGCATAGTTGTAAGAGCTGGTATACGGTAACCGACCCGTTCACTCTCAAATACGATCGAGTAAATCTCCTAATGCTAAAATGGACAAACTTGTAGTTTCATTGATTAGCATGCTCATAAATAGCTGTGCACTTCCCATGTTTTAACCATTTTAGCAATCACAGTTGAGAGTTAATGGGTTGGTTTCTCTTTAAAATTACGTAGTGAACGTACCAAATTACCAATGTTTAGGTTGTTGGCTTTGTACTTGAAGCATATTTAAACCTTTAAACCCCGTTCGGGTGATTCTTAGCTTTTCCTAGACAACCTCAGAATTCTGCAAATTCCGAGCCTACTTAGATTCCTAGCTTTTCTGAGATGTGTTCTTGAGTTTAATCAAACTCCATGTTTTTTTGAGCTTTTCCCAGAAAACTCAGATTCTCGAGTTTTCACTTTCCTGGCTCAGAGGGGTATTTTGCCTTTAGCTTTCTGAGCTCAGAATCTGAGATTTTCTTAGTATTTTGGTAGGAAATTGGTCTGTTGTCTTTGCTCGGAAAAGCTCGGAAAACACAGGTTACGAGAAAAACTTCCAAACAAGTTGAAGGCTCGAAAAGTGCTCAGAAGCACACTTTCTGAGTCAAAAACTCAGATTCCGAGGCTTTCTGAACTCTCGAACGACCCCTTAGGGAAGCTCAGAAAACACAGGTTAATAATCAATCTGGTTCTTGTCAGTCTCTTGGAGGGTCCACAAACCAAAAAGCAAAATAATCGGATGCTTCTAACCTTCAGATTGATTGCTTATACTGGAATGGTTTGTGATGTTATCTGCAACCGTCTATGAAGTAAACTATCAACCGGTTAGAAGCAACCATCAGTGTGATTTTTGGACTGTAGTTGATAGAAGATGGGTATGGACTGTCACCAAACTTCTCCTAAGCTCCTATTTTTTTGCTGTTGGGATAATCAGGTTTTCACTTTACAAGTTGTTTATCTTTCTTTATTATCTTTACAATCATTTATTAAGAACAATTATGAGATGGGCTGTTTTCTTTTTGGATTACCACAATTAAAGAAAGCTCAAATGCACAATAGAAAGAACCACTACTTGGGTACTTAGTTTCAGTTTATTGGTTTTCTCTAGGCTGGTGTTACTACCACACCACTTTATGTTACAACCACCTCACTTTAACAAAGGAAATCTATTGACTAACGACGAACATCGTTTTTCGTCCCAATCTTTCGCACAATAAATGTTGAGATTGTCCCAATCTTTCACACAATAGATGTTGAGATGATGGGCCAACTATCAGAGACAGCCAGATGTTGACTCCACTTGACACAAATCCCAAAAAGTGAATGTGAACCACGTTTGATGGTACACTGATCACATTCACTTTTTGGGACGTATGCCACAATCAACATCAGACCGTCCGATTGTAGGCCTATGAGCTCCAGATCTATTGCGTGGAAGACATTGGGACGAAAAACGATCTCTATCATCTGATTTAAAACAGTCAACACATTTTTCCGTTGTTTAAGTCAGGTGGTTGTAACATAAATTGGTGTGGTAGTAACATGAGCCTTTCTCTTTTAGAAGGATTGTTTTTTGTGCTGTTGTTTAATCACCTGTAAAATCTCTTTAACATTCTGGCGTAGTTAATCTGCTTGTATAACGGAAATGAATGGTCAGATTTTCATGTATTGCTGTTTTTCCAGTGATGAGGGTGTCCACTGGGGAATACAAAATGGCCTTTATCTTTCCAGAAGCACCATTGTATATTTCAAGCACAATGACATGGACTCATTACAAAATACTATAGAGAAAGTTACTCGAGATAATCAGCGAGCAAAAAAATTGCGGCGTTACATTGTGGTCGAATCTGTATACCAGGTTTGTATATGATGATTAACATTTTAAGTATATGATGCTGGATTGAGTCATCTCGTACCTTCTATTTCTCTTTAGAGTGTTTGGTAGAAGTTTTTTTAAAGTCTGGTGTTACTACCACACCACTTTATGTTACAGCCACCTCACTTAAACAAAAGAAAAGTCCCTTGACTGCTTTAAATTAGACGACGATCGATATCATTTTTCATCCCAATCTCCCTTGAGATCATGGGCCTAGTATCGGACGGCCAGATGTTGATTCCACGCGGCATAGATCCCAAAAAATCAATGTGAACCATGTTTGTTGTTTGATGGTATGCTATGATTCCTTTGTTTAAGTGAGGCGGTCTGGTGGTAACACCAGCCATTTTTTAATCTGTTGCGTGGCCAAGGTTTGCGGTTCTTAATGGCTAGCATTGGCTCTTTGATGCTCTTGGTGGTTTGTCACTAGCAGTGGTGACTTACTTATTTGCATTGGGCAAATAAATTAAAAATTTAGATTTCCATGGAGAATATTTTATTTGTCACAACGGTGTTGTGGATGTTATGGAGGATTGTGCTACCTCATTCCATTATGTTCAGATGGAGGCAAACTTAGTGTCTGATTCATTAGCGAGGCCTTATTGCGGAATGTCATTTGCCCCAGTGTAGTCTGTCGTAGTTATCTCTTATTCTTTTGGGAAAACATCATTATACCCTCTATCTGATAAGGGCTTTCATCAAGCCCCTTGAAAAAATAAAAATAATTAGGAGGTTTCGTTCAACCTTGGAGGTTTATTTTTTTCCCCCAATTAACCCCTTATTCCTTTACTACAATAATACTACTATTGATAATAATATTCATGGTATCAAAACTCGTCCGATATGTATCGGCGATACATATTGGTTTGTTGAGAACTGATACCACCCTGATACAGGTATCGGATGGATATGGGTCAGTATCGGCTGATATTGTCTCGGTATCGGCTGATACTAACGTACACTCATCTTTTTTCTATTTTTTTCAGTTTTTTTTCAAAAAAAAAAAATCACCGATACGTATATTGATACTGAGTTTGATACCTTGATAATAATAATTGCTTGAACTACCTAGCAAAAATTTATCTAGCGATTTAATTTTTAATTTTTTTTTATAATATTTTGTTTTTTATGATCCTATATTTTTTTTTATACCACCAGAATTATTGATGCAATGAGAATTTCCTTTACCAATTCTTAATAGTATATGAGATCATTGTGCATTTTATTCTTGAATTGCTTCAGAATTCTGGTCAAATAGCTCCACTAGATGCTATTGTCGGACTAAAAGAGAAATATCGATTCCGGATGATATTGGATGAGAGCAATTCATTTGGTGTGCTTGGACGCTCTGGAAGAGGTCTTTCTGAACATTATGGGGTTCCGGTATGCTTGAAAATGCCTTTGATTTGATCAGCTACCTAATTCTGTTCACGTTTTTTGTAGTTTTTAAATATCTTTTTAATCCATGCAGGTTGAGAAGATTGATATTATAACTTCTGCTATGGGGTGTGCTTTAGCTACCACTGGAGGATTCTGCACTGGAAGCATTAGAGTTGTTGATCACCAAGTAAGGAAACAATTATGTAAAGGGATAATGGAAAAGAATGGTGTTTAAATGATCTTACACCATTAAATTGGTACTTTTTATCTCACCCTATTAAAGTGTGATTTATCATTATGCCATGTGGCGCGCATCTTGACCAATCTAAATTGTCCAAGTGGCAATCCATCATTGGAAAATATCTCAGCCCAAAGAAACATGCCTATAAGTGGATGTTAGCCATCGGATGAATTTTAATATCAGCCATTAAAACTAAAAAAAATGGTTGATATTCAACAGATCGGATGGTTCAAATCTCTCAAAAAGTTCAATTTTTGAGCCCCTTGCCCTTCAATGTATGATCTATCACTTTGACTGTGTGGATTACCCACTTCTTAATGGTGTAAGATCATTTAAACACCATTTTAGGAGAGGCGGGTCCTTATGTAAAAGTTATTCAAGTACTAAGAAACTGATATGTAGTGATTTTAAAGTCTAAGAAACTGATATGTAGTGATTTTAAAGTCTTAAATGTGTTATTAATTCTAATATGGGCTCCATAACTTGGTTGGGTGCCACTCTTTTCTTTTTATTTTTTTATTTTTTGAAATTTCTTGCAGCGTCTTAGTAGTTCTGGCTATGTCTTCTCTGCATCATTGCCTCCTTACGCTGCAAGTGCTGCAATTACTGCCATTGATATCTTAGAGGAAAGCCCTGATCTGCTCACAAAGCTCAAGGAAAACATTGCTGTTTTATGGAAAGGTTTGTTCTAATTTCATCACTGTATATGAAAAATGGCTTTTAGGTTGTATATGGTAAGAACAATAGTGAGTCGTCATTTTTATCTGATTTATAGAAGAACTTATTTAGCTCTTAGTATCAATATTCCTCCCAAGTTAATAAAATATTTGTTCTCCCAAGTTCATAAAATATTTGTCGTACAACTTGGTGAATTAACTCATTGCACGTTTTGCTTCAATGAAAATGGTGTTTGGATTTTGATATAATAAGGTAGAGAAATTAGAGATGAAAGAGATGAGGCGACATCAATAGAGGTGTCTAGCAAGCTCCAAGGAAACCTGAAATTTTCCGTACCTTATCCTAACCATCATCATCATCATTGCCTTATCCTATTTATTTGGTGTTGGCTTGATGAGTTATATTTAGGGCTAAACAAATAGCATAGTCAATGTCTCATTATCAATTTCAGTTTCCGAAAGACAAGAAAATAAATAAAATATGATCGAACCATGCAAGGGATATTTAAGAGAAGGGCTGCAAAAGAATTTTTCAAGGGCTCTAGTGGCATCTGTCGAGAGGATCCTTTGTTGCCCTTCTATTCAATCTAGGGTGGAAGTGTTTTAGTAAACTAATGACTAGAGCAGCTGAGTTGGTGTTGATTGAAGGATTCAAGATCAATAGGAGGGAAAGGGGGGAGGGTCATTACTCATCTTCACTGTGCTGATGATACAACAGTGTTCTGTGGGGCGAGGTGAGGATTTGAGGAATGTTACGGCTATCATTAGATGCTATGAAGCAATATGGGGACAGATATTGAACTAAAACTATGATTGATAAGGTGAACTTGGAGGAGTCTTTGGTAACATGGATCAAAATCTCGGATTTGAGGAATGTTACGGCTATCATTAGATGCTATAAAGCAATTTGGGGACAGATATTGAATCTTACTAAAACTGTGATTGATAAGGTGAACTTGGAGGGGGGTCTTTGGTTACATGGATCAAAATCTCGGTTTTAAGATATGTATCGTCCACCGTCAATACCGATATGATACATATCGGGTATCGCTGATAGAGTCAATGTATTGCCTATAGTGTATCGGTGGCCTTCGATACTGATACCTATCGGTATTGTTCGAGATTTTGTACCATGTTTAGTAGTAGCTCACAAGAGAGATGGGTTGTGGGTGGGGGTGACTCCCTTCAACATATTTGGGTCTCGCTTCACACGTTCGATAATCAAAGATAAGCCAATTGAACCCAATAAATGGAAGGTTTGATAAGAAATTGGTCTCTTGGAAAGGATTGTTATTGTCTGGAAGGGCATGAGTCCCATTGATCTAAGCAACGCTTTATAACCTACTAGTATACTTCATGTTGATGGTTACGGTAGTCAAATGATTAGTTGGGATGTGGTTGGATTTCCAAAGGAGGATTGGGGTTAGGCATACAGTCAATCCGAAAAATGAATTTGGCATTGTTGGCTAGAAGGGGGCGAGTCACAGTGATCTAAGCAATACTTTCTAACCCACTAGTATACTTCATGTCGATGTTTACGGTAGTAAAATGATTGGAAAAGATCCAAAAGAATTTTCTGTGGAGTGGCAGGAAAGAGAAGGAAATATTTTATGTGATTAATTGGGATGTGGTTTGATTTCCAAAGGAGGATTGCGGTAGGGCATACAGTCATTCCGAAAAATGAATTTGGCATTGTTGGGTAAGTGGCTTTGAAGGAGCGGTGAGGGAGGGGAAGCCTTATAGGTTCATGGAGTAAGTCAGGAATATGAGGGAGATCACTGACGTAGGCTAGGCTGGGATGGTCAAGGGTTCTCAGGGAGGATATGTACATTAATGCAAGATCCTTCTACACTTGATTTTGTAGGAGCCCGCTTGTGGACCTGCCTTAGGCCATTATGTGGAGAAGGACAACTTTTTAGAGTTAATTATTTTTGCTTGGGAGATATATGTGTGTTCTTTCGCTTATTTATTATTTATCTTAAAATCATTTAGTTGATCTCTCTTTTCTTTTCAAATGTGCAAATGTAAATATCTTTAACCATTTAAATTTGTATTTATGAAAACATTGTTTGCATTTATTTGTTGTTTAATGTGTACTGCGAGGATGATCAAAATCTAACTGTTAACAATTTATTCAAGAGGATGATCAAGATGCTTTATCCATATCTAACTATCTAAGTACTTTGTGGCAATCTTTCGTTTGTGTAATGCAGGTTTGTCCGACATACCATGCTTGTCAATTACAAGCAATCCACAGTCACCTATTGTCTTTCTAAAGCTAAAGAGCTCGACAGGTTCCTTCAAGAGTGATATGAACCTGCTTGAAGACATTGCCAATCGCGTAAGTTTGCTGTTGACACCGTTTTGGCAATTCTTGATAAAATTTGTTTAATGTTGGCTCATTGCAGACAATGAGCTGAGTCTTGTCAGCTGTGCAGTGAGTGGACCTTGAGACACACACAGAATTTGAGGAGCGTGAAAATCTGTATACATCTCAAGGTCCGTGTGGCTGCACAGCTGATAAGCCGTCAGCTCATTGTGTGGGATGAGTCTGCACTAGGTTGTCAGCTCATTGTGTGGGATGAGTCTGCACTAGGTCGTCAGCTCATTGTATAGACAAATTCATTCTTGAAAGTATTTGCACTATGAAAATTTATAGGGATAAGGCTCCTGACTGACATTTAAACACCAGAATGGTGTGTTAATCTTATACCATTAAAGTTAAGATTTTTAATCTCACACCGTTGAAGTGTGATTTCCATGATGCCATGTGGTTAACATCTTTGATCAATCTAAATTGTCCAAGTGGCAATCTATCTTTAGAACATGTCTTAGCCCAAAGAAACATGCCTTGATGAACTTAATATCAGCCATTAAAATTGGAAACTGTTGATATTGAAGTCCACAGTTCGGATGGTTTAAACCATCATTTTTGGGCCGGTTGCACTTCAATCTATGATTATCACTTTGACGGTACTGATCACCCACATCTTAAACCATTGGCATTTAAATGACGGTTAGGAGACTCGGGCCCAATTTTATATTGGTTTATAGCACCACCATAGGTAGTGTTGCTTCCCATCTCTACACAAAATGGTACCTGTTCTCGAAAAATAAGCTCTCTGGTCAGTGGTCCGCAAGGAAGCTCAACGATTATATAGCTGGGATTGTATAGAGTTTGGGTTCCCAATCAAATTTGGCACTACAGTTAAATTCTTCTTCTAGTTCACTTTGTACCCTTTTTTTCCCAGGTGTTAGAAGAGGACTCGGTGCTTTTAGTGACTTCCAAAAGGTCGAAACTGGATAAGTGTTCCCTTCCTGCAGGAATCCGCATATTTGTTTCTGCAGCTCATTCAGAATCCGATCTGATGAGAGCGTCAGAGTCGTTAAAGAGGATTGCAGCATCGGTGCTCTCTGGTTAAAACCATTATCTCTTACGGTGGCTCTTGCATTATGCTTCAAGGGTAATGGTCTGGTCCAACTAGTTGATCCTGATTTTCATGTTCAACCAGATCTGCAGCCATTGGATGTGAGAGAATCTTGAATTCCATGTCATCGAATAAAATTAAAATTTGTGGAAGTCAAGATTCTCTCATATCCAATGGCTGCATATCTATTTGAACATGAATAGGTTCAACCAATCGGACTTGATCATTGCCCATGCTTTCAATAGAAGAGCAATGAGCATAATTAAGGAAGCACGAAAGGAAAAGAAAATTGATGATTATTAAATGCTGGATTCATGCCATTTTACTCCATTGATAGAGTGGGACGATATCTTTTCTCCCTCGCTCTCTCTCTCTCTCTCATGGTGTATATGGGTTCAACTATTTTTCATTTTTCATTTTTTTTCCCATTTAATTTCTCATGGTGTATCGTTTGGATATTACGTTGTGACTAATGAAGAAAATGTTTCCTAACCTTTTGTACGAGGGTAACATAACTTTTAAATTATGTAAGTACATGTAAGACACAAGTGTCGATAAGCATATGCTCTTGGAGAGTGCTAGTTCAGGGATATTGAGGCTGCGTAAGGCAACACTTCCCAGAATAGTAGACAGCTCCTAAAAAGTGATTTTATGTGGTGGCCTCCTGCATAGTGTTTGATTAAAAATTTTAAAAACTTGTATAATTTATACTTTAAAATAGTGATTTATAATAAGAAGGGAGGGGAAATGGGTCTAGAGCCTTAGAGGGCGACATGCGAGTGCGGAGTGTCCAAATCACATGCCATGTGGCATGATCAAATCAAAACAATACCCATTTTATGCAGATCAGTTAAAAAAAAAGGTTTTTGGACCATTTTAGTCCGTTTGATGGGTCAAAGATAAAGTGAAGCCTTGATAACTTGATGTATTGATCTTGTGCACCTTTGACCATATTTTAAATACTCGATTTGTATTGAATCATGCCCAAATTTTTTTAGGAAATTTGCATTTTCGGCCCTACAAGTTTGCTTATTTGCATAAACGGCCTTATAGTTTGAAGCTCTGCAAAATAGGTCAGCTCTAAGCCAAGCCATTTCTATTTCAGCATTCACTTGTTTTTTTATTATATATATGTTTATTTTTCATTTTTTTTATTATCCATTTTTTCAGTTCTGATTACAGTAGCGCTCACTCTCTTATAATTGCGGGTCGTGGTATCCGGTATTTTAAGCGTTATCTTAGGTGCTATTTTACGATAACGGACGATATTTTATGATAGTGATCGTTAATATATAATAGATTTTAGGGTACGAATCTTATGATAGCGACCGTTATCTTATGATAGCGGTCGCTATCTTAAGATGATAGTCGCTATTTTTTTTAAGATAGCGATATGTTAGCGGCCGCTAACTTAAAAAAAATAATAATAAAAAAAATAATTAAGATAGCGATATGTTAGCAGCCGCTAACTTAAAAAAAATAATAATAATAAAAAATAATTAAGATAGCGGCATGTTTGTGGCTGCTAACATACCGTAGCAGCCGCTAACTTATAAAAAAAAAAAATTAATTAATTAGCCGCTGCTAACTTATAAAAAAAAATAATAATTTAATTAATTTTTTTTTTCTTATTTTTTAAGATAGCAATATGTTAGCGGGCGCTAACTTACAAAAAAAAAAAAAATTGTTTTAAGATAGCGGTATGTTAGCGGCTGCTAACATACCGTAGCGGGTGCTAACTTATCGGAAAAAAAAAATATTTCTTTTTTTTTAAGATAGCAGTATGTTAGCGGCCGCTAACATACCGTAGCGGGCGCTAACTTACAAAAAAAATTTTTTTTTTTTTTTTTTTTTTCTTTTAAGATAGTGGTATGTTAGCGGCCGCTATCTTAAGATAGTGGTCGCTAACATACCGTAGCAGCCGCTAACTTAAAAAAAAAATAATAATTATTTATTTATTTATTTTATTTTTTTTAAGATAGAGGTATGTTAGCAACCACTATTTTAAACCGCAGCGGCCGCTAACTTAAAAAAAATAATAATAATAAATTATTTTTTTATTATTTTTATTTTTTAAAATAGCGGTATGTTAGCGGCCACTATCCTAAAATACCGGCCGATATCTTAAGATAGCGCCCGCTAACTTAAAAAAAAATAATTTAAGATAGTTGTATGTTAGCTGTAGTAGCCGCTAACTTTTAAAAAAAAAAATTTTTTTTTTTTTTTTTAAAAGAGTATGTTAGAGGCCGCTATCTTAAAATAGCGACCGATATCCTAAAATAACGCCCGCTACCTTAAGATGTCAGCCGCTATCTTACCTAGCCTGATTTACTAACTATATATTAAAAAAGAAGAAAAATTAATATCTCACGAAGATAATATAGTCAATATCTTACCTAGATTGTTGTAGTTCTCTGAACTATACCAATTGTAGTCGAATCTTGAAATCGCAATCCAAGAAAAAATGTAAAAAAGGTAAATAAGCACAGGGAAGCATATATATAAGGGAAACGTGAAACCGGCTTGGCTTGGAGCTGGCCTATTATGCAAGGATTGAACTATAGGACCGTTTCTGCAAATATCCAAACTTATAAGGCCGAAAGTGTAAATTTTTTAATTTTTTATATGATACTTAATCGATATTAATCAAGTTGTTGTGATACCCGATCCTAATGGGTGCCACATAGTGCTAACTGGTCAGGGCGTAAAATCTCAAGCTTTTAATAAAAAAATGCTCATAATTTTTTTTGCTAGTGATTTATAGCAATTGAAGATCAAATCTCACCAAGTGAAGTCATCAATAAATGAAGATCGAATCTCAAAGTAGAATATTCAAAAGATAATATACATTTATTTTCAGTGCAAATTAATAACAACTGCAATTGTTTTTTTATCTTCATTTTTTGAAGAGAGAGAGAGCATAATCTGGTATCTATTTCTTTCCATAAATGCATTCACATACTCAAATTTCTTTGCATAAACGTACTCGAAGTTGTGTCACATAAAAATGTCATCTAAAAGAATGAAGAGTAGAGCTTGAGATTAGAAGGCATGACAGGTATAGCAACTACTCAAGGATCCCATTTGGCCATTCCATCGAAAGGCTACGTGACTGAGTAAATTCATTCCACGATAATCTAATAGTTGCAAGTGATTATGCTAGTGGAATAGACGCGAGTCATCTAGATCTCGCCGACGCTGATTTCATTGATCCCGCGGGCGTTAAGTACCAGAAGTCTTTAGAGGGCGACGCTGACAATTATCAGGAGGATTACAGTGCTGATCTTGATTCGAGTGCCGGTTATTGATCATTATGGACTTGGTATTGAGTTTTATTAATACTAGTATCATGGATTTTATAATTTATTTTATCAAATTTGTCTCCGACTGAATTTACATTTTATAGGTGAATTTATAGTTTTATCACAGTTATTCAGTATTTATGATTACATTTATATTCCACCCTATTTGTTAGATTTCACGAATTTTGTGTAATTATTATTGCACGAAAACTCTTATTAGGTATATGTCCGCTTAGCATATTCGAGATATGTGCGAGTTATAACTCGAAATTCTAGGTCCTCGAAATAGGGTAGAATTTTGAATCGTGATAGAAATCCAGACCAAATTAACAGACAACCAGCCAACGCAACCAATTAAGAATCTCTTATACATAGAACATTGTTTCATGTGGGCCCCACTCAACTTCTTAAATCATTGGAAACCTATGTTAGGAGTATTCATTGAAACATTTCTCAGGGATGGGCTTCTTGCATATGATTGGGGCCATACGCATAAAATCCAATCTTCTGCCTATAATGGAGGGGTAGCCAACGACTTTTAGCCTCTAACCTTGAAGCACAAAACCCATTTTACAACGATTACCAAACGTGCCCTTAGATATTCCTCTCATTTGTCATTTGAAATCCTTGAATTACGATATAAGCCGATTGTGATATGAAAAGTATAATACCGATGGCAGACCGAAAATGTTATCGCTCTCGTTACCAATATTGTTGCATATCAGCGATACATATCGACATAACGGCCAATACTGTCTTTATTTTTTCGTACCTCCATTTTTTTTTTTTTTTTAATAAGAAAAAGATGTATCCTTATATCGGTATCAGGCAATACATATCAGTCCAAAGTTAGACCAATAACCGATTAAAAATATCAAGTTTGATAACTTGCTCTTTGTGACTCTATTGATGGTCAAAATTTGCTAGAAGCATTTGATGTTAGGATTAATGTAGAGCAAATTTTCCAACTGTGGCGCATTCTAGAGGTGGATTTTAGAACGGACCATGGTCCAAATTGGTGAGAACAATCAGTGTTATCATATGTCATCGCATAAGCGATTATGCGATCGCTTATACCTTGACATATATATAAATCACATAAGTCACGAAGGATTATGAGATTTAACCAAAAAAAAAACCTCAAATTCTCTATAACAATTTCAAGCCTCTCCTTTGCTCTCTTCATCTTACTTTCTTCAAACTTTCTATCGGGTCAATTGATCAACTTTATTCAAGTACTACGGAGAACAAATCATGAAGGATTTTCACCCTAAGGAAAAAAAAATCTTATCAAGAATAAAGAAATTCGAGATTCAAGAATTAATTTTTTCTTTTTTTTTCGCTTATCGTCATATGGAGTTAAACATGTGATCAATACAGGATAAGGCCTGTAACACAATGGAAGGTTGACAACATTGCAATCTCAAGGTCACAGGTTCGAGCCTAGTTCACCCATAAATAAAAAGAGTAATGGATATATATTATTTTATAAATTTATAATGAAATTAGATCAAATTACTACATCGAATAATTTTAAAATTTCTATAATTCTTTATTCTCTTATAGTTTTTAGTTTTTTTCTTAAAGAATTATGATTTTTTTCACTTTGGAAATATGGAATTAAACATGTAATTAATACGGGTTTAGGTCTAACACAATGGAAGGCTCACAAAATTGCAATCTCAAGGTCGCAAGTTCGAGCCTAGTTCACCCATTTAAAAAACAAAGCATAATGAATACTAATTATTACGACATTGGTTAATTTTCGAATTCCTATAATTCTTTATTCCTTAACATTTTCTAGTTTTTTTTTAAACTATGTCATCGCATATGCGACTATTCCAAATAGTATAAGCCATTTGACAATATTCAGAACAAAACAGACCAACATATAGAGAAGTCATACTAGTAGGACTGTAGGAGTGCTTAGAATCTCAATATGGTTCTTGTATTGCTACATTGGTTTTCCACTTTTTGAATTACCAGAGGAACTTAACTGCCAAAATTGGAGTAAAGAATTGGAAAGCCCATTAAGAATGTGGGAAACCCTAAAACATGGACGAGTAATTCCTACTTCTACAGCCATTCCAACTCTTCGGCCAACTTTCAAAAGCTTCAATCAAGGTTTGGATAGCTGTTACGGCATAAAAAAGACGTAGTCCGGGAGCTATAGTCTATTCTCCCTAAATCAATTACTAGATGGGGATTTCCAGCTCCCAGACTACATCTATTTACTCTCTAGACGATGAACAAACAGCACTAAAAACGAGAAAAATCAATATAAGAAAGGGAAAATTAGCCAGAATTTGCTTATTAATTGTTTGATAGCAGGGAAACTCCAAACAGGAAATGAAATCAAAATTTTGTAATTGATTTCAAGTAAAACATGTGGAAATGAAATTTTTGTTGTCTGATTAGGGTCATTAGAATTGATTTCTAACAGAAATTGAATCTCCTATTCGATTAGGCCGTCTGGAAAAGAGTCGGAAAAAGAATTTTTTGTCCAAACAATCAAAACAATAGCCCTCATTATTTGAAAAAAGAATTTTTTTTCACCAAAATTGAAGTGATAAAGGCTGCGTATGGCATAGCTCTTTGCTAGCCCCAGCTATAGTAGAGTTCACCTGCTTTAGCAGGTTCTCATCCTCTTTGCTAAAATCATGCTACCTGCTTTAGCAAGTATCCCTTCTCCTTGATAACTCCTACCATAGCAAGATTTTATGCAAGATTTACATGTTCGGAGTGTTACCCTCCTCTCTACTCACCCCTTGCCAGAGTAGATTTATTTGCTCTAATAGGGAGTTAGTAGGGAGTAGGGAGGTTGCTTCTAGAGCAGGTATATCCTTTTTTGCAGGGAGTTAGAAAAGAAAATGGGTACCAACTAAAGCAGGTGAACTCCGTTGTAGCGGGGTTAGCAAAAAGCTATGCCATATGCAGCCAAAGAGACTCTATTTCGGTCGCTACAACGATTAAATTGATGTATGGAAACCGATATTATGACCTTGCAATGCTTACCAAAACATATAGAAACATATGAAAACTTTCTTTTCCACCGATTTCTGGCATTTCCAAGTTACCAAGGAAGGCCTAAACAGTAAACACAACTTTATTAGAAGGGGATTTTTCACAAAATTAGTGTGGAAATGACAGAAAATTTCAGCCACCTGATCTTAAATTTATGTATGGCTATCAAACAGAAACATATGGCAACTGCCCATTATTCAGCATTTCCAAGTTGCCAAACATGACCTAAACACAATTTTATTTTAAAAAATACGGGTTTTTTCACAAAAAATAGTATTCAAATGACAAAAAGAAACTTAATTTCGGCCACATGATAATAAATTGATATATGAAAACTGAGATTCTATCAAACAGAAACATATGGAAACTGACTTTCTTTTCCACCAATATTCTCAATTTCCAAGTTACCAAGAAGTGTCTAAAAGCAATTTTATTAATCAGAGATAAAGCCTGGATACAAGCTCAAGTAATGAAATTTGAAAATGAACCCCCATCCAAGAAGAAAATCATCAAATAATGTTAACTGAGATTCACTGAGCTAAGTTGCTAAACCCAATTATTTTGCACTAGTGTTCATTCGAGTAACCACTTATGGTGATCAAAATAAGACAGACGAATTTCTTTTATTCATTACTCGATAAATTTTAAGAAATCTAAGAACCCAAAATTCATACCTACACGGCGATTGAATTCGAATCCGAAGCGTCTAATAAAATTCAGCACGAATTCCAGTTCTTATGTGTACTGATGATCGCTGATAAAAGCCCAGCCGAAGCCACCAAAATCGGATTCGAAATCCACCCTTTCCCATCCCTAATATCGGCGATCGCCATCAATCCGTCGGCGAAATCCTGCACGATCGACACCGTCTTCATCACCCGCTTCAGACTCAATCTCCCCATCTCCTCCTCTTCTTCATCAACCCCCTCACCCTCAGATTTCAACTTCTCAACCCTAGATCTCATCCAATTTTCTTCCTCTATAATCTTCCTCAAATCCCTAATCTTCATAGATATACTCCCAATATACCCCACAAATTCAGCCCACGCACTGATCTTCTGCAGCCGATACGAGTGCCTGCTATCGATCAAACCCGCTTTCACCAACCAAACGAACTGCTCCACGAAATAATAGAAACCCTCGCCGCCATAGGCGATCACCGCTAGGATCTTTTCTTCTTTGGAATCGAAACTCGAGCTTCGGTAAGCGTTCAGATCCTGAACGAATTTGCCTAGACGAAACGCCTTTCGGCTCACGCCGACGCTCGATTCGAAGCTTTTCAGGCAGCGATTTAGGGTTAGGGTCTCGGGGAGAAGGGAGGATGCAAGGATGATTTTGGAGGCGTAGCGTGAGATCTTGAGGAGTTTATCGACGCCGTCTCTTTTGGAGAGATAAGATTCGAGGTGGTTTAAGAAATCTCTCTCTTTAGATGGTTTTGCCGCGAGTTTAGTTTTTTTTGGGTTTTGCAGCGATTGTGAGGATTCCATGGATACTGTAGAGAGAGCAGAGAGAGAGATAGAGGGGGTTAGTAGGGCTTTGATGGCGCCATTTTCACTTTCTTCTTCTTCTTTCTTCTTTCTTCTTTCTTCCTTCTTCCTTCTGTGAACCAGCGAAATGGCCTTTGTTTTTGCCAATGGGCTCATAATTTTGTACTCCAAATGCATGGAAGGTTAACAAGTCCACTTAAAACTGACTTTCTCCTATTTTGTAGTTAAGAAGTCCCCTACCGGCCAATGGTCCGGTCCATTGTTCAAAATTTCGGCCGAAATCTTGAACTTTTCGGTGCCACCGAAACTGAAACGAAAACTCAAATATATATGGTGGGGAAGATTTCGGTTCAAAATTTTAATTTCAATCCACACCATAACCGAAACAAAATCCGATTTTTTCGAAAGATCTTTGAGTCTGAAAAATCGGAAAGAAAGCAATCTCCATTCAAAGGCCATCAATTGTTGACTCTTATAAATCATATGATAGAGATCATATTTCATATTAATTTTTAGCACGAAAGATCTTTACATTATAGTCTGTAAATCATACTGCTTAAATGAGGTTCTATATAGTACAAATTGTAAAATAATAAAGTCTTTATGCTTTAACCTTGTGCCACATATATAAATCTGTGTGAAAGTTTTATTTTTCATGTCAATCATACAAAGAATATATCTTGAGACCATGGATGATCCATCAGCTGGTCATTTTTTTTATGAGTACTTTTATTTTCACCCACCAAATCTTCGAATTCATCTGTTTATGTTTATGCGGGTGTATAACTTTAAAATATCAAATCTTTAAGTTTAATCACGTATTCAGGTGAATATTTTGTAAATGATTCACTCACATTAATTCTTTCTATACACTCACATTTTCATCGCTCGATGATGTCGACGATGATTTCGGTAATGCCAATGTCTACACCGGCGATGCCGAATAAAAATAAGCTTACAAAACCTCTTGAAACCCTAAAAATAAGAAGTCATGAACTTCTGAAACCCTAAGAAAAAGAAACTATGAAACCCTTTTGAAATTCTAAGAAGAAGAAACTATGAAACCTTTTTGAAATTCTAAGAAGAAGAAATCATGAAACTCTCTTGAAACATTAAAAAAAAGAACAAGGAACAAAAGAGATAAAACTTCAAAACTCATGTATTCATTTTAAAAAATCTCTAAAAAGAAGGAGAACCATAAGAAGAAGAAAAAAAGTATCTGTGTATGTAACGGTAAGTACCCATTATCAATTTTTTAAATATGATAGTGGATACCCAACACCAATAGGTGCTCATTGTAGTTTAAAGTTGACGGTGGGTACCCACAATTAGATTTTAAAAACTCACAATAAGTACCCACTGTCAGTTTTAAACGACTAACAGTGGGTACTCACCATCACAAGCACAACCAAGTTTTTTTTTCTTATGTTTTTATCTTTCTTTTCAGAATTTCTAATGAATTTTATAAGTTTAAAGAAAAAGGAGAAGATAAAAAAGTATGTTTCAAAAGTATTTAACAAGGATGTATCACTCGTTGGAATGAAAAGAGAAGTGAATTCCAATAGGGTTTTATGAGATATACGACTCACTGAATTAAAGATCTCGCGAGAACATATGGAGAAGAAGAAGTGGGTTTCAAAGTGGGGTTTCATGAGAGTCAACGACTCACTGGAACTAAGTACTAGCCGGAATGGAAGACTCGCCGAAACGATGGAGAAGAGAAGTGGGATTCAAAGGGAGTTTAATGGGAGTAAACGACTCACTAGAACGGAGTACTCGCCAGAATAGAAGACTTGTTGAAATAACGGAGAAGAAGAAGAAGTGAGTTTCATGGGGGTGAACGACTCACCCGAGTGGAGTACTCGCCGAAGCGTTGGAGGAAGAGGAAGATAAAGACGATAAAAAACAACACCAAAATAAGTGAGGGCTCCCACAAATTGCCTCTTTTTTCTTTCACACGTGTCACATGAGTGACACATTTTTTTATTCCACGTGACATAAATGTTAGAAAAGTCCCAATAGAGGTCTTGGGCTATATATAAGTTGGGCACTCCTCACTTTACAAGTCAGTTTTGTGAGTTTGAATTAGGCCCGTTGGATTTAATTTTCAAGGTATCA
Organism: Chloranthus sessilifolius; assembly: GCA_021018995.1. Lineage (NCBI taxonomy): Eukaryota > Viridiplantae > Streptophyta > Magnoliopsida > Chloranthales > Chloranthaceae > Chloranthus > Chloranthus sessilifolius. Next base: position 1,739,371 of record CM037584.1, read on the forward strand.
GAGCAGGTATTTTTTCACTTCACGTCACCCAATTTAATTGTCCACGTGATTTGGCTTGATTCAATCTCACCAACACGAGCGGAGGCGTGTTAGAAGAGTCCCACATTATCCTTGGGCTTGGAGGTCTTAGACTATATATAATTTTAATTTGGGCATTCCTCATCTTATAAGCTAGTGTTGTGAGTTTGAGTTAGTCCTCTTGGATTTTTATTTTTCAATAAATCTTATGATACGGCTATGGTCTCATAACGACCGCGGTCGTCTAATTTCAGGTGCAGTAAAGCGGTTTCAGTAAGTAGGAGCTACGAAGTACGAGCCATCCTAAAAGTTTGAAGAGGGCGCGTGGCATTTTTGTAATTTGCAACGAAAAATCTCGACACTTTTGTTCTTGGAAGTTGGATTGAATTAGTTCAAAAGCCGTTATGGCTCTTACTGCCGCCTGCCAATTTGTGACGTCATCTCTTCTATTAAGTTGCGTGCCGATTCGCACACTTCCTCTCTCTATCTTCGACATAGTATAGCGTATATGGGCCTTACACCACGGGTCACGCACGGGTGAGTCGTTCACCGTCAAACTAACCCACTTGTGCATCAGGCAACAATTGCCCTGCGTAATTGACGGCTTGTGCAGGTCCTTCCACGAGGTATGACATCTAGGACTCTCAATGAGCCGGGCCAGCTCAGATTTTGGCCCGCACAGCCCCAAAAAAGTAGTGTTTTTGATGAAGCCAACTCAGCCCATTGAGAGCATGTGGTGGCCCGATTGATCCGAGGCAGGCTTGGTTGAATGTTCCAACACCAGCCCCGCACCCGGCCCAAATAAAAAATAAAATTTATATTTATATATATATATATAAGAAAATTTGCACTTTCGGCCCTATATATTTGCGTATTTGTAAAAACGGTCCTATAGTTTCAATCCTTGCATAAATGTCCAGCTCCAAGCCTAGCCGGCTCCGCCTGCTCCACGTCAGTAAGGGCCTATTTTATAGAATATTTGAAAATTTGCACCGCCCTTTAAAATACAGTATAAAAGTTACTTTTTACTTTTCATTTGTTACTTTTACATTCACGTTTAACTTTTCTGAAAAAACCAAGAGAGTGGTGACTTAGCGGCGACAAAACGGGAAAAAGTCACAAAGGTCACATTAAATTTTCAAGTAATTTATTTTTTTACATTTAAACACATTTAGTCATCCCCAATGTTTCCCACTTAATCCGCTAACTTACCGATAACTTACCGATAATTTAAGTTGTCGATCGATAACTTAAGCTATCGCTCGATAATTTAAGTTGTCGCCCGATAACTTAAATTATCGAGCGATAACTTAAGTTATCGGGCAAGAACTTAAAATATCGGTAGTTTTTTTAAAATCACTTCTTTTATTAATTAATTGAGTTTTATTTATATTGCAGTTCCTACTAATTGATTGAAAATGACCATGACTCTAAAGCCCATCGAGAAATGTTCTGGAGTTGGTGTTAAGAAATTTTACATGCACTGTAACGAAGAGAGAAAGAAGATACTAGATGATTCAGTATTCGGTCATCTATTTAGGATTAATGAGAAATTAGGATTTGTTGGAGACTTGGTTGACGCAATTTTAAGTTTTTGGGTTAAAGATAATGTTTTCAAGGTCAAGAACACCAATGTACTCCTGCAAGAGATCGATATAGCCTTGATTTTAGGCCTCAACATGTTGACGGAACCTGAGTCTGAGAAGGTGGCCGTGCCAGAGGAAACAACTATTCGATACAAATTCTTTCGGGGGAAGCCGACGAAAAGATCTCGTATTGAAAAAATTATTGACAGTGCTGATTTATCTAACGATGATTTTTTGAAACTATCATTATTATTTTTCGTATGTTCTTTTTACTCCTACACATACTGTAGAAGTAGATACACGGTACTTAGAATTAATAGATAACATTAAAGAGTTCAACAAGTTACCGTGGGGCCTGATAGTTTACAATAATTTATTATATAGCATATCAAAAACGAGCGGTAGAAGGGAAATGGCGAAAAGGTCAGAAAATGGGCAATACAACATCTACGGATGCACTATCGTCTTACAGATTTGGGCGTTTGAGCACTTTCCTGCAGTCGTCATCGCTCCTATTGGGCTTAAAGAACCATTTTTGAGGCTAATGAAATGGGAAGGCCTGAAATTCAGCCGTAATCCTAATTTATATCGAGAAAAATTTCTTAAGTCTAAAGTTATTTTAGAGCTTGAAGTTGAAAAGCACGAATTATAGTATAAATCGGTTCGATACTTTTTTATGCGAAGAGAGATAGAAAAGAAGAAGGAAGAGACCGAGGAAAGAGAAGAGTCTTACTCCCAAGAAAATATATATGAATATGATGATATCCCAAGTCATGCGACACGTCCGAAAGAAAGAGCCGAAGAGCCGATTAGCCGAGATGACGACAAGGACGACAATGAGGATGACGATGATTACAGCGACGAAAATGACGATTTTGAGGTCGTTGTACGTCAAAATATTGAACCAAAGGGCAAACCGGATATAAGGCCCCAGCCAACAAGAGAGCAGCCGGTTAGGCAATCGCACCTAACCAAAGAAGTAACGGAGCTTAGAAAAGAATGCAAGACGCTCCACATGACTGTAAAAGAGATGAAAAAAGAATTTCGGCGTGCATTTACGCTGCTCAAAGGGCAAGCACTCACCATTGAACAACTCGGGAGAGATAAGAAGGCCCTACAAGAAGAAAATGAAGTAATACGAAAGGATCTTGATGCGGTCATCTCTCATTTGAGAAAGGTACTAAACCAAGCCTTTTCAAATTTAAAAAAAAAAAAAAATTTCTTTACAAATTAATACAAAATTAGCTTGTCGTCCGACGATGTAACTTATCGTCCGACGATATAAATTATCGGATCGATAATTTACATTATCGACCGATAATTTATATTATCGACTGATAAGTTACATCGTCGATCGATAATTTAATTTATCGACCGATAATTTATATTATCGATCCGATAATGTAAATTATCGATCGATAATTTACATTATCGTCCGCTAATGCGGTTGTTAATTTTTTTATTTTTTGTAAAATAATGAAAGTTTATTAAAGATGTATTTTTTTTTGTAATTATGCAGGATAATATTCTAACCTCCGTGCTATTTGACACGTTCATTTCTTCCGCCACTTATCCTCAATCCACTGTCCCTCAACCCACTGCTCCTCAACAAAGCCATCAAGCCACTGCCCCAAAACCCACTGCTCCTCAACCTAGCCATCAGTCCACTGCCCCAAAACCCACTGCTCCTCAACCAAGACAACAATCCACTGCCCCAATACCCACCGCTCCTCAACCTACCCATAGATCTACTGCCTCAAAACCAACTACTCCTCAGCCTACTAAACAACCATTGGTGGATGTGGGTGATCATGGTGCTCCTCTTACGCAGCCTTCTCGTGAGTCACAACCGACATCATTAAAATCAATTATAGTGAAATTATCAACTGGAAAAAATGAAGCCGAAGGATATGACTTGCGTGCTCGTAAGAAGAGAAAGTCTCCGACTAGTAAAGCAATGATTAAATAACCAAGATTGGTTGTGGAGGAGGAGGAGGAGGATGAGCCAAACACAATGGAGCAAAAATATATGCTTAGTTTTTGGAATCGGTCGGAGAATGAGGACAATGTGATCGTCAATACTATCATGGGTGTTGACATCACAGTTGCTCTTTTAAAGGTTCTCAAAGGACACTCGTGACTCGACAATGAAGTCATCGACGCATACTCGAGAGTCCTTGAAGTTATAAACGATTCAATGTTTACGGCCAATACCGAAAAAAGCTGGTTCGCTTCTGCGTCTGCCCTGGTAAGGTTTCAACTATTTAATGGAAGCTCGTTTGTTTCTTTTATTTATCTTTTCAATCACGACTCTTAATTAACTTTTTCTAATTTATTTACTTACTACATTATCCTGTTTCAGACCTTGTTTATGGCAGAAGAGAAAAATTTTTAAAAATTTATCGACAATGAAGGTATAGCTGCGCTCAGTGACTTTGAGAAGTGGCAGGCCTATTATGACGAATGACAGGTTCGTTACAATTCAAAGTCGCAGGAACCACTACTGACAAATAATAACCGCAGAATTCACGTGGTCGACTGTGGAACGGTATGTTTTTTAATACTAAACTTCGCTTTATTTAACGTTAACGACTTTTAAATAAAATTTATTATTTAAAATTTCGGTTTCGTTTATGTGCAGATTTATCTTCCGATGCATAGCCAAAAACATAGCCACTGGGCGTTGTCTATAATTTCATTAGTTGATCGAGAAATTAAGTTAATAGATCCAGCAGACCGAGAGTGCTCAAGAAGGTTTGAAGCGCATAAAGGATGTCTATTGAATCATCTTCCGCGCCTTCTTTACACTGTCGGTTTGAAATCAGCTTTCGATCAACAGTGGAAGGTATCGGCGTTCAACAGTGTCGTTCTCCCGATCCAAAAAAATGGTTGAGATTGCGGTGTATACATTTTGAAGTATATAGAATACTTCTCCCAACAGTGGCCTATTGATTTCGAAAAAAAACATATGCAACAATTTAGAGCCGAAATCGGACATCTAATGTGCACGTTTGGGAAGAAGAGTTAAATATGTTTGTAAAATTTTTTAGACTTTCGTAGAGATGCTTTTTGATGAAATTGTAAATAATTAATTTTTATCAACTTATATAATTTTCATTTTCGTTGTTATCAATTTATCGTAATTGTCTAACAATTACTTATAAACAATTCTTTATTTCTTTATCTAATGTTTAGATTTTACCTTGAGCCCTATCAAAGATATAGTTTCACAATTCCAATCGGCCGATGACTTAAATATCGGTCGATGATTTAAAATATCGGCTGATGATTTAAAATATCGGCCGATATTTTAAGTTATCGGACGATAACTTAAGTTATCGGACGATGGCTTAAGTTATCGGCCGATATTTTAAATCATCGGCCGATATTTTAAGTCATCGATCGATATTTTAAGTCATCGGCCGATGACTTAAGTCATCGGCCGATATTTTAAGTCATCGGCCGATGACTTAAGTCATCTACCGATTGGAATTATGAAGCTAGATATCTTTGGTAGGGCTCTATGCCAATCACTAGTAGATTAGAGGCGAATTTGGCAACTTCAAATCTTTTTTGAGTGAATGATTTATTAAGCACAGCAATATATCTCAATTACAATTCCAAAACGAAAATATTAGTGTAAAAAAAAATATTAATCAATTGGCGGATGTTGATCGCTCTTTTATTGAGGTCTAATCTGTTGATGTTGAAAGAAAGAAAAAGAGAAAAAAAAAATACTATTTGATCATGAGATCATTTGGAAGCTCGATTGCCACTAGGTCTTATCTAATCTCAATATATTCTCAATCTCAAACTTTGAATTAATATAAGTTAATTTCAAATATTAACAAATTTACACGAGCGACGATTATGACCGTACTTGTTACAATTTTTACATCGTAGTGGTCGAACTTCGCCTTTAGATCTTATTCTCCTTTTCTTCGGACGATCGGCTTGACATATTTTGTGGGGAGGTAAAACTTGAAGGTCGTCTCTTTGCGAAGTCCATTGGTGCTTGTCAACGGTCGGGACAAAGTGTTCTTTATAAGTTTCCCTAAATAAGTTACTGGTAAACCAGTGTTCACAAAATTGGGGGATCTCTCTTTCTCTGTTTCGGCGCGATAATGCGGCGATCGCATGTGAACATGGTAATCCAAGAATAGCCCAACGTCTACATGTACATGCTCGCGATTCTAGATCGACACTGTGAGTGTAATCACCACGTTTAACTTGAAATATATCACGACCATATGGTATGACATTTTTTCGACGGGCCCATCCTGAATTTCTTGTTATGTGTTTTTCTGCCATCGGTATTAACACATGTGTCATTTTATTTCCTTCCTCCTGATGACGAAGATAAAATTCGGTAACTTTTGTGCGACTAGTTTCTAGCATGCTCACAATCGGTTCCTCCCTGGCTATTTTCAACACACTATTTATGCTTTCAGCTATATTAGTTGTCAACATATCATAACGCCTCCCTTGGAAATAAGCGCGTGCCCAGAAAGGATCACCAATTTCTTTAATCCATTTTGTACATTTCAGGGGGCGTCGTCTTCTATTTTTCGCATAATTCTTTTAAATTTTGCTTCTGAAAATGCACGGGCAACAACCCAGAAAAGCGGTCTAGAGATTGTATCCTTATACTTATCAAACAGATTTAGAGCCAGGTGTCACATACAGTAGCTGTGAAAGGCGTTAGGAAAAACTTTTTCCACTGCTTCCATCAAACCTTTCTGTCTGTCTGATATCAAAACAAACTATTCTTCAAATTCACCGATTACACGTCTCCCTAATAGATCAAGAAATCATGTCCAATGGTCTTCATTTTCTTTTTTAGCAGCCGAGCAAATAAATGTCTATTCTCGTCTATCCCCATAGCTATTAACAACACTCCCTTGTATCGTCCACGCAAATGCGTTCCATCTACCGCAATTATTCTTCATGAAGTATTACGAAAGCTTCGAATGCAAGGTCCGAATGCCACGAAGAATCTATGAAATGCATTATCAGGCTCAAGACACAATTCGGTCTGTACGTCTGGATCGACCCGCTGTAATTCGGCAACATATGACGGTAACATCTTAAATTTCTCCTTCTAGCTACCTCGGATGTCATTCAATGCCATTTCTTTTCCTCTCCATGCTTTCCAGTAACCTACTGCTATACCGTATTTTTTTTCAATATAAAAAATTATTAAAGCAGGAGTCTCGTCAAAGCCCTTTAATAGCTTATCTCTCACGAATGAAGCTATCCACGATGTCGTATATTGGCGATGTCCACTTCCAAAAAGCCGCATTCATGCGTGTGTTTGAATTGGAAAATTTTCACAGCAAACGTGTTTACGCCTACTAATTTCGATGCATATATTCGCCAAGCACATCCTACTTCAACACACCTCGCCGTAACTCGAAGAGGACTAGTTTTTATTGGTTTAATCTGAAAATTATTTGTCATTGCAAATTCTTTAAGAACTTTTTGAAATGATTTCTTATTACTAAACGCCTGACCAATAGTAATTATTTCCCCTTCATACAGTTCCCCATCGTCTGAATCCATATACTCTCCTTCCGAGTCATTAAGCTGATAGTCTTCGTCCACTAGAGGTTGATCAATTCCCCTATTATTATCAACACGCGAAGTGGGAGACAACGGAGCTTCATTATTTTTAGGATCACTATCACCGTCATCGACTGGATGGTTATTACGTGATTGGGATTGAGCCCGTCGATGTACGCTTGGTTGATGTGCAATTGTTTGGATTGATGTTGGCCGATGCGGGAATGTTTGATGTATGAGAGGCTGTGCTGTTGAAGGCTCGATTATCGTTGGCTCCGATGCTATTTGTTCGGAAGGCCATTGATATGGACTAAGGCTGACTAAAAATGTTTCCCACTGATTTACCGAATCGAAGTTGAACTGAGATGTATCATGCATCGGATTCATTTGATGACAATATCCTTGATCTTCATCTCCTTCACTCATTGGAATGTCTGAAGAGGGTTGCTCCAGAAGCTTATTGTAAGGGCGAAATCCTATATTCATATTTCTATTATCGTCGACTATCATCGGTGCAACAATGTTCTCCTCTTCATACCGTATTTCTTGATTTTCAATCAAATGTTCTGTTCCCACACCATGATCATCTTCGTTTGTTTCCTTGAACGGTTGAAATGTTTCTAAAGACGGTAAAATTTCTGCTACAATAGTGACTAATGATTTTTCGATATAAATATTTATCACACCATTACCGATACGATATGCTCTAAATAAGTTTGTAAGATCATCAGAGTCAGACAATTCGGCAAATACAAGCTCATTCCCTATGCGTAACGAAACAGTAAGTGTAATAGAATGTTCTTCCGGTCGTGTCCGACTAACTTTGTACATTTTCTCTATAAACTCATCAAATGATATATTCTCCGTGACAGTGACAATCCTCTGATGTTCTCCGTTGTAAGTATTATCTCCCACGCGTACGAAATCAAAATGACAAAGAAGAGGAACATCCATTTCAACCTACAATATTTACAAAATTAAAATTGGTTGTTTATAAAGAGTTATACTTGACTTAGCGCTACAATTATTTAAAAATATTAAAAAATAAAAGGAATGAAAACTTTAGTGTTTTTTTCAATCATAAGATATCGCTCGATATCCTAAGATATCGGGCCGATATCCTAAGATATCTGGCCGATGAGCTTTTAACGTAAATCATAAACCAAAACCTAAAAAAAAAACCTATCTTAAGTTATCGATCGATAACTTAAGATATCGATTGATATATTAAGATATCGGCCGATAACTTAAGATATCGATCGATACCTTAAATTATCGGACGATAACTTAAGATATCGATCGATATTTTACATATCTTGGACTACCTACAATGTATTGAAAATTTGGGAAATCATTAACTTAAAAAGATAGTGTACTCGATATCTTACCTAGCCTGTTGTATTCTCTATGTTATACGAACTGTAGTGGAATCTCGAAATCGCTTTCCAAGAGAGAAAGAAAGTGTTAAAAAATGATAGAGAAATTTTAGATTCAATGCTTGCATAGAGAAGCATATATATATCTGACGTGCAGCCAGCTAGGCTTGGAGCTGGCCATTTATGCAAGGATTGAAACTATAGGGTTGTTTCTGCAAATACGCAAACGTATAGGGCCGAAAGTGTAAATTTTTCATATATATATATATATATATATATATATATATATCGTTGAGCAATTTAAAATCAACGACATTTAAGTAAAAGTGCACCTTACAATCCCAATGGATACTAGCTTTATAAATAGAAACCCTAAAAGTGTTTTCATTTTATTGCAAATCTCTTTCATCTCAAGTTTCAACTCTAAGCAAGTAAGTCTCTCGCAAATTCAAACTTTCTCTCTTGATTTATTTTTTACAAATTTTTAAAAAAATTATCCCAAAAAACTTGGAAAGAGCCTAAGACCGACAGGTCAGTCGGGCTTGGATTGAGTACATAGCAGCCCGAGTTAGAATTGGGCTAAAAAAATTAGAAAACGGGCGGGTTGAACCACAACCCGGCCCATTCAAAGCCCTAATGACATAAAAAGAGTTGGCATTAAGAAATGAGATTGGACTGGGAACAAGATTGACCTCCACCAACCTTAGGGGTAGCATAAATATTGGCTGGTGTTACTACCCACCAATTTTTTTACAGGTAGCTCACTTAAATAAAAGAAAAGTTCATTGGCAAAATAAGACGGAGATCGATTTTTCATCCCAATCTTCTACACACGATCAGACGTATGGGATCAACATCTACCATCAGATGGTCAGATGTTGATCCCACATGATAAACATCTCCAAAAGGGAACATGGTTATAACATACCATCAAATGTAGTTCATGTTCACTTTTTAAGATGTGCCCCATGGAATCAACATTTGACTGTCTAATGTTAGAGCCATGATCTCAAGATCTGTTGTGTAGAAGGTTTGGACAAAAAATGATTCCTGTCGTCTAATTAAAGCCATTAATGATATTTTTCTGATATTTTTCCTTTGTTTGAGGTGGTTATAACATAAAGTGGTGTGGTTGGTAGAAGCACTAGCCTAATTTTATTTTTGAAGTCTAATTCACCTCTGCAAATTTAACAACATGGTTGAAAGGATATGATCCATCCACCCCCTTTGGTAGGTGTGCATCAAGTAACTTATTCAATCAATCAATATGGTCAAACTTCGAGAGATGCACAAACATTTATGAGCACACAAAAAAATGAAAATTTATTTTTAATCTGTTTATTAATTTTATGCTAAAATCTTTCAAAGCAAAAACCAAGGTTGCAAATGGGAGATTTGATGCTAAAATCTTTCAAAGCAAATACCAAGGTTGCAAATGGGAGATTGACTGGTGCAATCTCAAAAGGGAATCGAGTGTTAGGCCATGTTTGATAACAAGGAAGCTAGAATCAGGAAATGAAATTTATTTCCTAGTTGATTTCCTCTGAAATGATTTTCTTAGGAAATACAATTTTTGTTGTTTGATAAGTTGTCTAAGAATTGATTTTCACCTAAATCTGATTTTTTATTTTTTGATTAGTTGTAATGGAAAAAAAAAAAAAACAGATTTCCTGTTGTTTGATAAGTTGTCTAAGAAATGATTTTCACTCTAATCTAATTTCTTATGTTTGATTAGTTTGTAATGGAAAAAAAAAATGGAAAAATATTTTTTCGCCTAAATGCCAAACTCTTGCTAAACTAAAAAAAATAAAAATAAATCTGGTATATAAAATAAAAAATATTACCTAAACTCTTGCTAAATTCTTATTATTTTTAGCTAAATGCTAAACTTTTGCTATTTTATCGGCTAAACTCTTGCTAATCATGGATAAACTCTAAACTATTGTTATTATTGGCTAAACTCTTACTATATTTTCATTTTTTGACAAAAAAAATAAAAAATATTTGGGACCGAAAATTTCAACGTGTTGAAGTTTCGACCGATAATTTAAAATTTCGGTCAAATTATCGATTTCGGTTAAGCCCGAAACCGATAATCAAAATCGAAAATTTGATCTTTAGTTCTTACCATATGTACTGAGAATAATCAAAGTTCAACAATCAACCGGTCTAGTTATATATGTATTACTAAAAATCCATCAAATCAGATGGTCAAAGTTAGACAACATTATCCATCTTCATCTTTGCTACTTTTCTATCTGCATTTGCTAAATCAATGACATTAAAATAGAAAATTTGAAACATCAATTAAATATCAAATCAACCATCATACAAATAAAATTTACTTTTTTGCTCAATCCTAAAAAAATATTTGAGTCTAGAACCACAAAAGAGTACAAATCTCATCAGGAAAAATGAAAAAAGAAAACAAACTCTACAATTGCTTCCTGCTCACCAAATCTCCCACAGGTCTCTAACTAATTTACTTATACAATTAAAACCTCCTAGACGCTACTAGTGCTCGAGCCCAAAACATCATTCAAATAGGGGGAAAATGTGTGGCTGCAAAGGAACACGGTAATCAATTATAAACATGAATGGGAGCTGCGGCAATAATTTAATAAAAAATAAAATATTCTTTATTATTGAAGTATTATAACATGATACTTACATAATCACAAATGCTAATTCCCAACCTGTAATTCTCGTAAAACTCAAACTCGAAAGATCCACTAGTCGACCGATTGACTACAATAATCAACCAAGACATCATGGGTTGCGTTCACACTAGAGTTTAATAAACAAATTTACATTCAATCAGAATTGCACCAGGTGGAATAATAGCAAGTGCCATTGAATTCTTCTCATCTAGTTCTAATGCATCTGTAATGCAAAAAGTAATTAGGTGCCAAAAGGGTTCGACTATACTATATATCTTAGAACTTAAATCGCAAGAGCCAGTACTTGCACACGAGTAGTTGGCCCGTGCATAAAGTTTAAAAGAAAAATTGGTAAATATAACATACTTGGAGAAACTAATGGTGTTGATCATTGCCACAGAGGTACACCGAGTTGAAGATTCTGAACCACTTTTGAGAAAGAAGGGTAACCAATCTCCATTGTCTAGAATTCTGAGTTATGACCCACACATATCCCGGATATGTTAAGCGAACATACACTTAATCAAAGTTATCGCGCAAATCTGGTTTCACGAAATCCATGAAAGTCAACAAATAAAGATAGAATAATAAGCGGACATAAATAATAGAATAAAAGTAATGAAATCGAATAATCCACCAACAAAACAATAGTGAAAGTCAGAGATAAATCTGATATAAGAGGGTATAGAGTCAATAATAGTAATATCAACAAATCAGTACCGAGTCTATAAATGTCAATAACCGGTGCCCGAATCAAAATCAGCACCATGGTCTTTCTGGTATTCTGCAGCATCGCCTTCCCAAGGCTTCTGGTACTCAATGTCTACAGGATCAATGAAATCGGCGTCGACAAGATCTGAATAGCCAACGCCTACTCCACCAGCGTAATCACCTATAACTATTAAATTATCGTGGGATGAGTTTACTCAGTCACGTAAACTCAATGGATACATCACCCTATTCTAAAAACACCTTAAGGAAGAGGTTAAGGTATTTTGAAAAGATGGTGACAGTACACTGATCAATTCGGTCTGTCTAAGCATAGATTTCACGGACGTTGAAAATATGTACATATCCCAAGGGTTTTTCGTAAAGGACCTGCCTATCTGATACTGTAATACCCCGAAAAATTATATTAAACAGTGACCTCAGGATCCGTGCCCGATTGGTCACAGGTTTGACCAATTAGGAGTTAAATGGTTAACATAGAGTGTGATGAACGGATGAGATGTGATGGGTTGTGAGATTGTGTGGTGTGTGATGTGAATGTGCAGTCGCATACACCTACAACGGTGTATGTGCTCAACACACAAGGAAGGGGATAGATAAAAGGGTTTAATAACCCTAAAAATCTATATTTTGGTTGTTGAAGGAGAGTAAAGAAGAGAGAGAGAGAGAAAAGTAAGGAGAGGAGTTATTGCAACTGATTGGAAGGGGGATTCAAGCGATAAAAGTCGGATACGACACGGTTTGGATCCGTTAGACCCAAGCTGGAACCCTAGCTTTTTCCAACCACAAGATATAATCAAATTGAGATTTGATTGAGGTAAATTTCTTGTGAATTAAATGCATAAGATATGAGAGGTTAATCGTAGTTAGAATGGTGTAAAATGTAGGGTAGAAAGCTTAGAAAAATGGAGGAAGAAGTAAGGAAAAAGATGTGGAAAAATAGCCAAAGGGGGAAAAAATCTGGCAATTTTGATTAATCGAAATTGGGTTTCGATTAATCGAAATTGGCCAGAAAGTTGAAAAGTCAGAGGACCCTGATTTCGATTAATCGAATTGAGTTTCGATCAATCGACCTTGGATCTCGATTAATCGATTAATCGACTGGGAGCCTACAGTGGACTCCAGTGAAGAAAAGAAATGGGTTTGATGAAATTGACTAATCGAAATGAAAATTCGATTAATCGATTTGGGATCGATTAATCGATTTTGGAAACTCGATTACTCGAATTGAGAATCGACTTGATGGAGCAGAGAAATTCGATTAATCGAATTGGGTTTCGATTAATCAAATGGGAATCTCGATTAATCGATATTGACTTTTGATTAATCGATTTTGGAAATTGATTAATCGACTGTGCCAGTTTATGTTGACTTCTGAGTTTGACTTTGAGATTCTTGGGGGGTCTTGGACCTCCTTTATTGCATCCATAGTGATGCGTTTTACATGTTATGTGGTACCATAGGTGGTACATATGAGCAAATACACAAGGAGCCACGTGGGACCTTGATGCGTTGATCAAACGAAGACTTGAGGTAGGGAACTCCTTGAACATGTACCTTATTTTACAAGAGCATGTATGTAGTGATATAGATTTGAATTCAAATATTTTATTGCTTAAAGAGTTTATGAAGAAGTGTGTGTGTGTGTGACATAAATAAAAAAAGTAAGCATAATGAGCCATCCCCAGGGGATGAGGAAGTAAAGAGATAAGAGCATCAGGTGTGATGCAAATGAATGGATACATCCCAGGGATGTATCCAAGATTGGATCATGTTTGATAGGGCCTAACTGATATAAGATAGCACATTTACACGGTGAATAACTATATATAAGGCACCGATATTTTTGTTATTTGAGGTTTGATAGGGTACCCCACCGACGTGGCGGGATATCCACGACTGACACGGCAGGATATCCGTGACCGATACGGCGGCGAAACCGTAGGCCAGTGCGGAGACTTATCCGTACACAGTAAGCACACCCCAGGGGTGTTGATTGAGACTAGTGAAACCCCGCCACCAATCCCCAGGGGAAAGGGGCTTGGATACTAATTGTGTTTACAGGGAATACGTTAAAAGTGTCTATATAGATGACGATGATGGGTATCTCATCGGGGCTCGATGCTATATTGCTCGGGGATTACTTAAGTTGAAAGTTTAAGTTTCGCTTTAGGCCTTTTCAGCATCATTCATGAATAAATAAAGACATAAGTAAACTACCAGTAAAATGAAATGCTTTTTAACTGTTTTTATCAGTAACTGCATAGACACATCATGCATGACATATCATGGAATATATGTGAGTAATAATTTACATGTTCAACTGTGTTTTGTTCCCTATTGAGCTAGGATGTAGCTCACCCTACAGACTATACGTCGTAGGTCCACTACTAGCAGCTGCCGAGACTTCAGGAGACGCTGACCCCGGTGAGTCGGACCTTGCGGCCGGTGAAGAGTTGGAGTCACCTCCTGAGGACTTCTTCCAGAGGACTCCGTTGTGCCGCTTTGAGGGCTTTTGGGATAGAGATTTATACGGCTTGGTATGTCAAGCTTGGTTTTGGCCTAAACAATGTACATGTATAAATTGAGATTGTGATTTTTGGGGCGAACCATCCGTGATGATTTGCTATCATCGATGGTTCGGATCGGTTCTCCATTCATGCTGAGGCATGAGGGTAGAACTGTCTTTTGAGAAATGCTTTTATATAGATTTAAATTTCGCAGTTTCATTTACTATTTCATTTTTGCTTGATATTCAAGATGATCGTCTTGATGTAGCGCACGGTTTCGGTGCCAAATCCGGTCATCCTGATACAAACTCAAAAAAATCACCAAATAATTCTAGCAAATGGAGGAACATAACCAATAAGAGTCGATAGTTTAGAGAGCATGATTGAAGGAAAATAGCATAATGCAACACATTATTATATCTTGTGATTCTCCACATCAACAAGCTAATGGATCCAGATCGCCTAACAGACGGTTCACCTATCAAATGGGCCATACAAAAGAAAATACAGAGTCATAAGATGATCCTAACCTTCTGATCAAGGAATTTTTGTTGATCTTTTCTGAGGACTTTATTGATTGTCCACATAGGGCAATTCATCAAACTATTATAAACATGTGATCTACACAATATCTTAGTCTAAAACCAATTCAACAAGGGACGGTGCCCTAAATTAATAGGCATGCACACCAAAATGGATAAATAGATAGAGGAGAATAAGTAAATGTAATAAGGCCACGAGTTAAGCTATCATTCCAAATGGAAGTAATAAGAGCATTATTACTGGTCGATCTTGATTACCGTATCTTATATTAATATTTAACTAAAGTCTTAACCTATTGCAAGCGCACAATGGAAATTACAGTACTAGCATTAGGATCGTTCCCACGAGGAAGTGATTATCTAAGTTTTCTCTATTTCTATCTTCTATTCAAATCCTTATTTTAAAAACATTTATTTATCTTTAAGAGTTTCTAATTTATTTGAGAAATATGAATAAAAAATGATTTTCTAAACTAAAGTGCATAAATATCAATCCTAATCTTCCTTCTTCAGATTAAGGTCGTTAATCTTAATCTTTAGATTTAATCTAACATTAGTCGTCAATCTTCAGATTAAGGTTGTTACACCATATTTTTAGTCTCCTAGCATTGGTCGTCAATCAAATCTAAGATCTTATCAATACAGATTTAATCTAATCAACAATTAACCAAAAATTTGGGCGTCAATCAAATTCTAGCAAACTGAAGATGGAAAAGTAAAAACCGTTACACTAATTTACAAATTCTAACCTGAGTCGTCGATTCAAATCAAAACTTGAAGATATTTATAAAACAAATAAATCTAAACTAGAAAGCAAATAAATATATCTTTCACCCCTCAATTGCAGTCGTCAATTGCTCCCGAGAAACTACGGATATCTACACTAATCTTCAGCACTCAATTACAGTCGTCAATTGCTCTTAAGAAGCCTCTGATATCTAAGCTATTCTAACTAGTATACAATATTTTGATCGAAAGAAAATCTAACCTAAGGCGTCAATTGATGCTGAAATTCTTCGATGCTTATTCCTATGCCAAACCCTCTTATTTATAGATCATAAGGGGTTGGTTTACATAAATCTAATTCTAATAAAAGAAACTACTAAAAACAAAAGTATCAGAATATAACTATAATTCTTAATTTTATCTATCCTTGCTTCCTTTAGTTGATGCGCTTCTAGAGTGTTCTTTACTAAGCAGCAACAGAGTCCTTCGGACTATCAATCTTCTCAAATTCGTGATCTGCAGAACTTCTAATTGTATAGATTTTTTAAATTTGGATTTGGCGATGACAATTCTCACTTAATCAGCAACAACAACATGGAGTAAAGCTTTAGATAATCATTCTTTTTCTAGAAAATCGTTAATTACAACTTTCTATTTCTCATAACTTCCTTATAGTTGACGATTTTTTGAATTACGCTTTATCGCTTTTCTCTTTTTGTCTCTTTTGAAGAATTGTAAATTACGATTTTATGACTTTCAGTAGCAGCAAATCGTCTTTTTCGCTCGGTCATTTTTCTTATTGCTTTATGAGTTTATTTTATTAAAGATTAGCACTTAGGCTCTAATTTACTGTTTATCTCTAATATCTGCACATCAGTATCTCGTTAGTAGCAAACTATGACCTAGCAACACTAAGTTAAGGGTGATAAAATGATAAATTATATGACAGTTCAATTATTAGTACTAATCTACCACTGCTACTACAAATTCTGTTGCTAGTACTACTACTTGTGCAAGGGAGATGCATAATATGGTTAATGATAACAGAATTCCAAATCAAAATACATGACATGATACATAACAATGCTAAACGTGGGCTTTAAAACCTCACTGTTGCAGTTGTCGACACTGAAGAGCACCATTTTTGTTTGTTTACTATTATTTTGCTTTTTCTATGGATGCCTCTTACAGATTTCAAATTAGGAGAAATTCAACGATTCTAATTATATCAACTAGCAGCAACCATCTTTTCCAAAACAAATTGGTTGAGGGCGGCATGCAGTATTAAACTCCACTCCATCTTAAAACCAAAGAGTTAATAAGTAATATATATATATAATACTATTGCACCATGCCTACGATTGCACACAAGAGAGATAAAGAGAGTTACACACTTTGATTCTTACAAAATGTACTTCTTTTGTATATTTTTTGGGAGATACATGGAATGACAAAGAATAAGGGTATTTCAATGAATCAAGATACATGAAGGAACTTAGGGTATAGCTCCATGCGCCATAAGCTTCGCAAAAATAAAAATTAATTAACTATATAAAAAGCTCCTTGTTAGTTTTACCCAAAAATATTACTTTTGTCTTTGAGTTCCTCTTAAAAATCAAATGAATCTTCAATTCTATTCTTTATTCCACATACGGCTATGGAAGATATATAAATACTGAGGGATTACTCAGCTGACTAACCCTAGGTAATTCTTATTTGTATTAGGGTGCTTAAACTAAGATGCCTAGACCTAGAGAATCCATGGAACAAGAAAGTGCTAAATAGAAAGGTTGGAAGCATTGTTTGATTGAATAAATATTATGATATGGATTTTATAACTTTGATACACTTAAAATATGTGTATGTGCTTAATATCGTATTTCCCGCATGTCATGACTTTTCAAAAAGTTTTAACTAAAAATACATGTTTTAGTTTTCCAAGCTTTTATATTTATTTTCGTCATTTATGGACACAAGTTATGTTGTAGCTTACTGGTTAAAGACTTTAAGTTCTAGATAAGAGATATAGGGATCAAACCATATTATGTGTGTTCTAAACCTCTATTTTTGACCTTAAGATAAAAGGCTATACATTCTTCCTTGGTGTGTTAGCTTAATACTGGATAATCCCCAAAATATTATAAATAAGTGTCTTACGGAGAACCCAAAATTATAATTTCATTCAGAATTCTTCTTAAGAATAGAGCCGTCAGAAACCCTAGAGACCTTGGAGAAGAAATTCTAGATCTACCTTTCTAGAATCTTTCTTTTGAAAGATCGACGAGACGTTGGCATATATTCTCAAGCGGCCTTCACCTTATTCTAAAATTATCATCATTGTTGGGATCTCGATCTAATCGTGGTGATACAATCGATCTAAGTATGGAGAAATCATACTTTTCATTAAACTTAAAATATTAATTTTTAAATAGATTTTTATGTAAATTAGTAAGTTTATTTCATAAATAATGAATGAATGATTAAATGAATGCATGCTATGATTGGTGATTCTTAATATTGATAATTTTATTTAAAAAGAAGACGGTTGAAATCCCACCATACTCACGGATTTGAGTAAATCGATTGAAATTGAGAATTCAATCGATTGAGAAATCAATAGATTGAGCCATACTTAATAGATTGAAACTGGACACAGAATTATGTCAATCGATTGATGATTGGATATCAATCGATTAAGGATTAAATGATATTATTTTAAAAAATACACAGAATTATGTCAATCGATTAACGATTAAATGATATTATTTTAGAAAAATATACAGAATTATGTCAATCGATTGAGGATTAAATGATATTGTTTTAAAAATATACACAGAATTATGTCAGTTGATTGACGATTGGATGTCAATCGATTGAGGATTAAATAATATTGTTTTGAAAAAATACACAGAATTATGTCAATCGATTGACGACTGGATGTCAATCGATTGAGGATTAAATGATATTGTTTTGAAAAAATATATAGAATTATGTCAATCGATTAACGATTGGATGTCAATCGGTTGAAGATGAACATTAAATGGTAACAGACAAATCTCAATGGATTGAGTAAAACTCAATAGATTGAGCTTGAGCATTAATTTATGTCAATGGATTGAGAAATGAATCCATTGAGCATGAATAGTATTCAATGGATTGAGAGCTCAATGGATTGAGCTAAAATCAATAGATTGAGACTAAACATGAACTCAATAGATTGAGTGTGGATAGTTAAGTTCTATATTCAGTTCTTCTCATAACAGTGTCATTAAATATCAATATTTATGCACTATGATCGTATGATATGCACTGTAATATTTATGCACCATGATTGTGTACACTTTAATATTTATATACCATGATTAAATGTACTTAAATGCTTATGTATTATAATATCACTTTTATGCACTTTATATGTTTCATGATGATCTATATAATATACAATCAAGACACATAAAATCGGATGAAATGTCAAGCCATGATCAAAGAGCATTAGACCCAACATCTTGTACATGATGGAGTCTAAGAAGGTATTAGACCTAACATCTTGTGCTTGATGGAGTCTAACTAAACACGATTAATGAGCATTAGACCCAACATCTTGTATATGATAGAGTCTAAGAAGGTATTGGACCCAACATCTTGTGTAAGATGGAGTCTAACTAAACAAGAGCATGATGAATATGATTAAGCCCAACGTTTTGAGCGGGACGGAGTTTGACATATAATAAATGATATGATTCATTAAACCCAACATCTTGAGCATGACAGAGTCTAACTAAACAAGTGATAAGAATGATTACAACCCAATGTCTTGAACGAGATGGAATCTAACGTGCATTAAATGACAAGAAAGATAAAATTAAAAGAAATGATGCATTCATGTAATATTGATATATATGTTTATATTTAGTTCATTTCAGTTTATTGAGATTATATATGCCATATGCACACACAGTTGAAATATATCAAAATATTCATATAATCATGATTAATATTTTATGCTTTGATGGATTATATGTCTGGTCCATACAAGTGTAAACTTACACCCCTTATTGATATGAGTGACCAGATGAGACAGGTATCGTCGATGACAACGTATGAGTCTATGGCGATGAGACTGCACGTGGTGCTCAGGAAGCAAGACTGAATGACGATGATGGCTTCATAACTTAATCATCTATTTTCCTTTCTAGTTATTATTAGTGATTTTAAATAAATGAGATATTGATCAGTTAATATTTTATCAAAACTGTTTAAACTTTAATCATGTTAGACTTGTTATTGGAATAAGAACATTATCATGGGTTTTATTTTGATTAATTAATGTTTTAAAGAAATTTTATCTTCTGCTGTTTAAGGTATTTTTATCGTCTTAATATGTTTCTATGGTTTACGATACGAATGTACGGCTTAAGATTTTACAATCAAGAGGTTGTGAGATCTCGGGTCGCTACAATAAATGTAATGAAAATCATGTCTAGGAAATGTGGAACATTAGTCTAGCAATAGATAATACCTGCTGATCAATAATTTAAGTGAAAATTTTCAAATAAGCACTAATTATTCTGTTGGTTCAAATAGCTGAACCAACTCAAATTTTGTCACAGAATGAACAATAATGATAAATTTTTTCAAAATTAAGCAAAATGCTTTTTGGTATAGAATGAGAGATCCCATTGCATTTTCAAAGGTCAAAAATGAAATTATAAAAAATCAAAATTCACATTATGAGAAAATCCCATTGCATTTATTACCGATGGTATGAGAAGAGTAAAGATTGCATATGGTGTGAACTTTGAGATCAGATCTAGGGGGTTTTTAAGCTTCGGTATCAGATCTAGGGGCCTTCTAGCAATACGATAAGTATGCAAAGCGCATGCCATATACAAACTCTTTTGTAAAATTACTGGAAGGTGCACTATTAGAAATAAAAAAGGGATAAAAAAACATCTAGATTTGGTTTGCATGAGATTAATTAGAAATAAAAAAGAGATAAAAAACATTTAGATCTGGTTTGCACGAGATTGATTAGAAATAAAAAGGGATAAAAAACTTCATCTATATCTGATTTCATCAATATTTTTGAAAAAAAAAAGTATAAATAAGAAGATCTATAGAACTAAGACCTCAAATATATCTTCTAATTCTTCTCAACAAAATCTCCTCCAATCTCTTTGTATTAATGTGCTGCATATCTTCTATTTCACCTCTATTTTTCTTATTGATTTTCAAACTAGTTATTAGGGTTCCATCTACAAAGCCATGAATATGTTGCTTGAGGAAGAAGAAGACGATGGAGAACGTAGAAGACGATGGAGCTAAAGAAAGTAAAAATCTGAGCTTACCTTGCGAAATAGGGATCTCAATCGAACAACCTTGCGAAAGAGGAATGGAAAACTCATTTCAGCCGATTTCCTTAGTGAAATAGATTTCACGCAAACTCTATTATACGTGGGAAATTGTGTTTCCTATGTGGGCCCCACTGAAATAATTTCCTACCTTTAAAATTAGAATCAAACAAAAACAATGGAAATTGAATTTCTTTTCCAGGACATTGCAATCCTTTCCTTGCTATCAAATAGGCTCTTAGTGTCAAATACCCTGGTCTCAATTTGTGATATTTTTCTATTCTCCAGAGTCAGTATCACTTACTACCAGTTACTACCCCCCTTCCCTCTCCCTCTCCCTCACCCTTTTAAAAATAAAAATAAAAATAACTAACCCCCTTTCTTGGCACCTAAAAAGTGTTAGTAATTTTTAGGGACCTAGGTTAGACTCCTACAATAAAGAAGAAAGATATATGAAACTGGCATTCCTTGATTTTCTTCTCGGGTTACACCAATAATTTCTGTTAAAGAATCTGAGCCTACATTACTTTTAATTTTCTCTAGATTTATCTCTATATGAGAATAGGCTAGGTTAAGGGGAAGAGAAGAAACTGATCTCCTCACATTCCTAATCCATCAAGGAAAGAGAATGGAGACATATCACTTTTATTAGGAAACTAATTGCCTTATATCACCTTGAGATAAGTGTGATCAAAGGTCCAACCAATTTTTGATCAAAATTTAAAGATGGATAAAAGTGTTGACTACTACAACCATCCAATAAAAACCCCATGGTCTCATATTGTTATTACCTTAGAAAGAATTATTAGATGTCTTTACTTTGTTAAGAAAAATTAATACTTTGCTGGTATAGTTAATTAGGTGGTAGATTGTTCTTAAGACTTTTAGGTATCATCTTTTATTGGCATGCGTGCTCAAGAAAAAAACCACCTCCCTAGACTTCTCTATGGCTGCATTTGGGTTAGCTCTTTTGGGCCATAGAGCGGCTCTTTCGTGTAACTATTTTCTAGTTTAGTAACATAGCGCACCTCATATATTATTGTGGGAAACTATTTTAAGCGATAAAACTGTTCTCTACTATTTGAGAGAACATATTTTATTTGCGCTGACAAAGTTTTAACCCAAATGCAACCTATACATTGTTGCACTTTGCATTCTTAAGCATATGACTAACGCTCTTCCCCCTTATAAATCCATTGCAATGGACAAAGAAATACTCAAACCAACACCAAAATACCAATGATCCATATTGGGGTGTTGTTCTACTTGAAGAGTTCTTGAAATAAAAATAAAAGATCAATTATTGTTATGAGAGTTGAGTTCGCATTTTTAAACCAACGGGGTTTGGCACAATGGTCAGATCATGCCTTAAGAAGCATTATGTCCTGAGTTCAAATTTTACACCCTATTTGACCACCCGTAGAGATTTAACCTTCCTTAGTACGTGTATTGACTCCAAAATATACCGAGTGTTTCTTCTCAACTCGTGTGCTATGATATAAATTACATGGATAAGATCAATTGAACGTGATATGTGTCATAAGATTCCAGAGTAATTTTTTTGGAGACCTGCTACAAGTAGATATACAATCTACATCATCCCATCAGAAAATATATGATTTTGACAGATTGCACAGCGCTAATAGAGGTGCTAATGCTACATCTTTTTAGAAAAGTGTTACTCAAAGTAATTTTTTTTTTTTTTTTTTTGAAGGGTAATCAAAGTTAAAATTATCTACCACTTTGAATTGAACAATAGCGTAGATCTGAGGTCACATATCCCCCAAAAGGAATTTGACCACACCGTCCCATCAAAGGGAATATTTCCTCGAACTTTCTAGAACTTTCCGGAATTTTCGAAGGTTAACCATGCCGAATTATTGCCGACTTGGTGCTGCCACATCAGCAGCCAAAAACTCCGAAAAATCTGTGCTGCTGCTACATCAGCATTTTTCGAATCTCCAAAGCAGCAAAAAACTCCGAAAATCTGTGGTGCTGCCACATCAGCACTTTTCGAATCATTGTTACCTATATAATTAGGTAAGCGAGGAGAAGGTGAGTGAAAATAGCCTGCCTGCTATTGGGTAAAAGCCGAAGTAAAAATTATCTATTGTAAAGTTCGCGGGTTTGTACTTCATCAGAGAAAACAAAAACGAGAGAGAGAAGAGAGATGGAAGATCCTCTGGACGCTTTGAGGTCTTTAATGGCTTCTCACTCTCCTCCCCTTCATGCCCTTATCGTTCCCTCCGAAGACTATCATCAGGCAACTCTCCCTCTAGCCTCATATTTTTCTCCTGTTTTCAAGATTTCTAGGGTTTTAATTTACTGTAACGCAGTCAATGGAAATCTGATTTAAACCCTATATCCTTTGTTTCACTTCAAGATCTAGAAAGAAAAATGTAGCAGTATTTAAGTCGCAACCGTGTCCGTTTCAGTCCCCGATTTATTTGCCGTTTTTTTTTAATCTTCTTTTCCTCATTCTTTTTTATTATGGTTTGAGCAAATTCGGTTAGTTTATTTGATGAATATTGATTGAAAATTTTGTATTGCAGAGCGAATACGTGTCTGAGCGGGACAAAAGGCGCCAATTCGTATCTGGTTTCACTGGAAGTGCTGGTGAGATTTATTTATTTGTTTATTTCTGAATTTCTTCAACTTTGATGCAAATATTCTTTTGATCATTCAAAATATTCATTGATGCAGTATTTGATTTATTGGAATTGGATAGTTCAATGCCTGATGGCCCTAACCTTTTTTTGATATTAAGTCATTATTTTTTAATGTTTATCTGTTTATGAAGTAAAACTCCAGTTGGTGGTGGTGTTATAGTTTGGCATTCTGCTTTTTCATGTGTTTATGAGGCTATATGAAAATTAGGTTCATAGTTATTTACTTATATTTATATTTTAAAAAATGGTTATTTGCGTAGTGAGATACTTTTGTTTTATGTATTATTATTAATACATAATTATATAATTATTATATCTAGATATATATTTATTTTTTCTGCTGCAATGTGTCTAAGTACTGGTTTAAGTTGGTGGGATCACTTTCTTAACCTATGTAGTTGATGTTCAGAATGCAAACTCATTGTTTCATTTTTCATCATGCCTCTTTAAGTGTTGCAATTTCTTAGTGCTTGGTTTCTTTTAGCATATCATCAGCAGGACATCACTTATAGTCTTTTAGCATATCATCACATTTAATCGAGCTTCTTTTAACTGTGCTGTTTTTTTTTGTAAAATTTTCTTTTAATCTTATTTATTTATTAATTTATTTTTTCTGGAACTTATTTGACAAAATAGCTTCATGATAGTTTTGATGACATTCTATATGAGTTGGTTTTTTGGAGAAATTGAATGAGGCGAGTTCTGTTGAAGTGGGTATTTTTTTCCAGTGATGTCTCCACACCATACTGTCGCTGGGTTCGATGATTGGATTAGGCGCCATTATTAGGCTGCATGCATTCTGGGTTATCAAGCATGAATTGGAATTGAGTGGAAAATTGACAATGGTGGCGAGTACTCCTTCCGTCATCTCAAGTCTTACTTTCATTGTCATGGTATTGAGTGGAAACCACTTATCCCTATACCCCAGAAAAAAAATGGGGTAGCCGAGTAGAAAAACCGCCACCTCCTTGAGGTTGCTTGGGCCTTACTCATTGTAATGCATGCATGGATCAAAATATCGGTTTCGGTCACCACCCGAACCGTAATTTGGTCAAAATTTCGGTAATTTTTGGAAACATGCACCGAACTTTATTTTTTTGGTTTTTTTTTAACTCTCTCACTGCAGCCAGTCACGTCTCGCCACATAAGTTGCCTGCAAAATTGTCTACCAAAAATTATCCTCCGTTTATAATTTTCCAATGTGAAGTATGGGAGAGAGGGGCACTTTAATTTCGTGGAACCCACTTAATAGTTAATGTAAATATGATTTGTTTTTAAAGGGTACTGTATTGCAAGCTAACATTCAGTAAAGGGCAGTCATGATTTTCCACCGTGAGATCCATTGACTACATTGTATCAAACAATGGAGATTTTTTTTGTCCCAATACTTTACATAATAGATCTATAAATTGTGGCAAACCTATCAGACAATAGAATATTCATTACACATGGAACACATTAAAAAAGTGACCCAAGAACCTTTCTCATAGTATGCTTATGATCATGATCACTTTTTGGATGTATGCCATGTGGAATCAACATTTGACCGTCCGATAGGTGGGAGATAATCTCAAGATCCGTTATGGAAGATCGGGACAAAAGCGATCTCCATCGTCGGATTCAAGGCATTCAACAGATCTCATGGTAGAAAACCTTGGTTACACTTAAAGAATCTGTGATTGTAAGTAACAGTTCCAAACTTTACTAAAAGGAAACTTAGAAATCCTATCCTATGGTTTTAAAACACTTACCCTTTTAGGTTGAAGAGAAGGGTATTAATTTTAAGAACCCAAATTTGGGGTTTTAAAATTCATACCCTCCCCTTTTATTTGCCAAGAAGCTTCCAGCGCTATAGAGAGAGTTCCAACAAAAATTCCAGAGAGTTATATATATAGAGTTCTAGAGAGAGAGCCTTGAATCCCACGAGGGAGTCGCTAGTGCAATTGTAGGGATTTGAGATCCGTTGAAACCCTAAATGACGAGGTAGGCTCTCATTTTCATCTTACTTTTTTAAATTTAAAATTTTAATATATATATACACACACACACACACACACACACACACATATATATATATATATATATATATATATATATATTAAAAATATATGATCTAACTAGGAAGCTACCCAAAAAAAAGGCATCTAAATTGAAATTCCAAAATTTTGGCCGAAATTTAGAAATTATCGGATTATCCGCCAATAATCCAAAAATTTGAGCGATAATTTCAGATTTTCGGTATATGACCGAAATATACCCCATTTTTGTTCCGGATAGGGCCGGGTCCTAGACGTTTCGGCTGAGATTTTGATCCATGAATGCATGTCCCCTAACGTCTGTTGGGGAGATGCTATGTTATTGCTGGTTTTCTTATAACCGTTAAGTCCCCATTCCAATTACTGTGTCCCAACCAGCATATCTTTTATGTTCCTCCTTGTGTGTTCGGTCCCCTTTGCTTTGCGCATGTTCCAGCTATCCGTAGGGACAAGCTAGACTCGAAATCCATCCGATGCATCTATCATTTACCCTCCAACTCAAAAAAATTAAGCGTAATGATCCATCGTCTGGTTGAGTCTTTGTTACCATGGATGTCTCCTTTCAGTCTACTCCGTTTCTCCATTCCAATGCCCTCTTCAAGGGAAGAATCCACCAGAGGAAGAGAGCACGCTTTTGCCACCATATCCCAAAGATGAAGATGAACAAGAAAGTGAGAGTGAAGTCGATGTGGGAAAATAGGAAGCTGTAGAACAACTAAGAGAAGCAACTCTCTTTGATAAGTTTGAAAAGGGAAAAATCTTTGTGACAAAAAGGGTACAAGCTCAAGACCAAGAGGCTCCTGAAACAACTAATCAAGACCCTGCCCCAGAAGCAGATTCACAAGTCTCTTTGATCTCAATATTCCTATTGCTTCGCGAAAACTCTCCAGGGCGTCTACACGCCACCCAATTAGTAATTTGTGTCATACCGAGCTCTTTCTACTTCACATCTATCTTTACTTACCTCGTTAGATTCTACCTTTGTCCCTGCCTGTGCCTCTGATGCCCTGTCTCAGCCACAATGGAAGAGGAGGCTATGATACAACATGCAAGAGATGAAAGCCCTAGAGCAGAATGACACTTGTGAAATTGTGGAGCTTCTCGAGAGGAAGACAATATTTGATGTAAATGGGTGTATTCGTTAAATATAGGGTGGATGGCTCAATTGAAAGGTACAATTGAGGAGTGGCCTATCAAGAAACATTTGCATCAAAGGCAAAGCCCAATAATATAAAAGTGCTTCTCTCCCTAACAACATACGAAGATTGGCCCTTATACCAATTGGAAGTGAAGAATGCATTCTTATATAGGGATTTGCAGGAGGAAGTTTATACGTCTTTAACATATTTATTCTCCATTCAGGGGGTGAAGGGTAAAGTGTGCAGATTAAAGGAACCCATTTACAGATTAAAGCAATCTCCTAGGGCTGGGTTCAAGATATTGAGTGATGCGGTGATAGGTTTTGTTTATCAGAGGAGCCGCTATGACCAACACCTTGTTCATAATGAGAGGGGATTGTCTCACCGCGTTGGTAGTCTATGTGGATGACCTCATTCTCACCGGGGATGACAGTGAAAAATACTGAAATTGATGTCAAGGTATTTGATATCAAAGATTTGGGTCCACTTAGACACTTCCTAGGGACTGAAGTGGCCAGGTCTAAAAAGGGATAGCTCTATCCTAAAGAAAGTAAACACTTCATGTATTGAAGCAGACATGTGTGATTGGTTGCAGGCCAACAATACCCCAATGGAACATAATTACATGATTAGTGGGGGTGGTGAACCTCTTAAGTCGTAAAGATATCAGAACCTATTAGCGGCCTATGGGGAAACTCATTTACCTCACTATGACTCCCCCTGACAAAGCATATGCTGTTAGTCTAGTGAGTAAATACATGCATGATCCCAAGACTACTCATCTGGATGTAGTCTATAGGATCCTGAGATATCTTAAGGTCTGTCCAGGAAAGGGATTGCTCTACTCCCATCGTAGGCATCTTGATATTGAGATTTGTACTGATTCTGATTAGGCCGGGTCCCTGAGTGATTGAAGATCTACCACCCTCTATTGTACATTTCCTGGAGGAAATTTGGTCACTTGGAAGAGTAAGAAGCAATATGTAGTTTCAAGCTAGATTGTTGAAGGTGAATATAGGGCTATGGCTCAAGGATCACATGAGAGGATGTGGCTTCGTTCAGTCTAGCCGATCTTGGTGTTGACGTGAAACTCCCTAAGACCCTATATTGAGATAATGAAGCCGCCTTGCACATAGCTGAAAATTCGGTTTATCATGAAGGACAAAGCACATTGAAGTGGACTGCCCCTTCATGAATCCAAAAAATTTTGTATACCTCAAGCCAGTACTGAAGATCAACTCGCAGATATAGTCACTAAAACTGTGGGAAGACATCCTTTGTACGAAAACACCAATAAGTTTGTCATGATTGACACATCTATGCTCCAACTCGAGGAATAAGTTCGAAATTGTGATTCGAGTAGTAGTTGGTGTGTGTATGGGAATATAACGTAGTGGGTGTATAAAATAATTTTGGGTGTCTTAGTATACATTTGTAAGGGGGTATATAGGGGTGCAAATGGGTCGGGTTCGTAGTCTACTTGAACCCTACCTGTTAATCCTATTCCTGGACCTGAACCTGACCCAACTTGCTAATTTCTATACCAAGACCTGAACTTGTGCCTGACCTGTTAAAAGAAAACCAAACCTGGACCTGACCTGACCCAACCTGCTACCTGGAAATAGACCCAAGTCTTCTCAATCAGAATTCCTTCAAATGCTAATTGAGAAGAAATCAGAAGCATGTATTTTTTTTCTTTTTGATAAAAAAATCAGAAGCATGTATTTACCTCATGGATCAAAATTTCGGCCGAAATAACATTTTGTTTCGGTCCCTACTGAAACCGAAATCAAGAACCTCAATTTTGGTTCAGAAATGTACTAAGGGGAAAATTTCGGTTTCGGTCATGACCGAGACTGAAACGAAATCCGATATTTTTATCCTTAATTTACCTTATAAAAAGAACACATTCATTAACATTTTATTTGCATTAAACTATAAAATCTAAGCATCACCAGTTTCTTCAGTTGTTATGCATAAAAAAACTTATGAAGTGTTCTAATAAAATCAACTTAGAATCAAAGTAAAAAATTTATTTGGAATAAATTAAAAAACCAGTTTCTTTGCGAGGACAAATTACAATCATCAGACCCCCCAAAGTATATCTCCAGATGGATTATCACTAAAAAAAATAAAATTCTAATTATCAAACGCTGTACCCAACCAATGTGCAACCCTGGACAAACTCTCTTATTGTATTATAATAAAATAAAAAAATAAAAAAATCAAAAGCATAATAAAGGGGAATGCATGGAGAAGGTAGAATGGAGAAGGCTATCTTACATTTTTATTTCATTATTTAAGAAAACAGCAATGGTGATGGAGAGGATGAGAATGGAGAAGATAGAAGGGAGAAGGAGGAAAGTAGTTGGTCCTATTTTCTTTTTCGTAACTTCGTCAATCGCTCTTCGCTTCTTGAAATAGAGAAGTAAGAAATAACGAGGAGGGAAAAGAGGAGGGGATAGAATTAGGGTTACAAAAATGAGATTAAAGTAGCTAACCTACTTTTTTACTTATATAGTAAACTTATATAAGTTATTAGTCATATGTACTTAAAATGTTATATATATAGAAACATGTATCAGGTCGGGTTTGGTCTAACCTGAACCTGACCTGTTTAGGTAACAGGTCAAAATTTTCGACCCAACTTGGCCGGACAGGTCAAGTTTTTATACCCAAACCCGACTTGTACCAGGTAGGGTCTCAAAAACACGCCAGATAAACCCGACCTGTTTGCACCCCTAGGGGTATATATTCTAATATAATATGCAAGAGGGGGTATATATTCTAATATTTAAACCCTAATTCTGCACTTTGTCTCTCTCTCTCTCGCTACCTACAAACATAGTCACAAAGTTGGTGTATTTTGGCCCAAAAATTGGAAAAACGGCGTTTTGCAATGGTGCCGATTAAATCTCCCTAGATTTGGGTAATTCGCTGAGATCGGCGAATCATCTAAATAACTCGATTAGTCATATGATACAGCCACACACGCACACACACACACACATATATATATACACTTTTTTTTTTCCTTTTTGGTTATGCTCCTCTCTTCAACAATCGGGAAGCCAAGAGGTGAACCCTAACTTTAGGCATCCAGTCTCCACGGTGACCTCCAGTCTCTTCGGTGACCTCCAGCGACAACCTGCAATACCTCTGGTGACCTTCAAAATCTGTGGGTATTAATAATTTTTTAAAATCTTAAATCCATTTTTTTTTGTTTTCTTTACTCCAATTTTTTCTTTGAATCTCTCTTTTCGCTCTTCTCTCTGACTGTTCGACAAGTGACGATGGCCTACATGGTCTCTAGAGTCATCTTCTTAAGTTTTTTTTTTTTTTTTCCTTATACTTTTTAAGGACCCTTATTCAATCCTTATGTTGGATTCATATATTCAACACCCCATTGTTATTTTTTTTTGCAAATTATGAGATATAGGGATAGATATAGTATTGCTTGATACTCGCTAATTATTTCCGAATTTTCTCTGATTTTCCTTGAATTTATCCGAATTGAACCGATCCATCCCCTTGCCGTGCTACTGCCGAATCAGAACTTTGTGACTATGCCTTCACACCCTAACCATACTAAAGCATTATTCAACTCTAATTTGAGGATTTTCGAAGTAGTTGACTCTTCTGTTGGCTAATGCTCGTGTATTTAGCTTTTCCCGATGTTTTTCTAGTAGGTAAATAATAGGGCCCTATCCAGAAGCTGAAGTATTCTGTGGGCTGAACTTCTATGAGTTGCAGTTCCAATCCTAATGTTAGGTATCTAAGATGTTATGTGAGCCATGGTTGGATTTTGTTAATATTTGATATCTAGCAATATCTCCTGGGTTTCTTTTTGGAGATTTTGGGTTCTATGAAAATATCTAACCAAGCTATATCTACTAAGGTTAGAGCAAAATAAAGCTGCCTTTGGTATTGTATGCAAATTCAAGTTGCTATTTGGTCAGAATTTCTTGGTTGAAAAATTTACAAATTAAATGAATTACGATCTACAATTTTGCAGATCGCTGGATCATAATTCTTTCCTATAAATTTCTCTTTTGTTAACAAGTAACTACCCTTTTCACGTGGTAAGTGATCGTTGCAAAGGTCCATAATATAGACACCTTCAATTTACCTTTTTTAACTTGCTATTGAGTTTATTATTAATTTATTAATTCCACTCTGTTACCTGTTTATCTTTTTTTGTTTTTAACATAGCTTCAATTTTTTCTCTTTGCTTAGCATTATATGTTTATGTGATATTGGGTTCTTGAGAAGCTGCTTAAGAATATTTTGAGTGCCTTTTCTATTCCAGCTTAACTAACCAAAAAATAAAACAAAATTTGTGTGCTTCAGTAGTTTTTACATGTGACATTGTTGAATCTTCAACCCAGGTTTAGCACTTGTAACAATGAATGAGGCACTGTTGTGGACCGATGGGCGATACTACTTGCAGGCAACAAAGCAGCTTAGTGAACGCTGGAAGCTCATGCGAATTGGAGAAGATCCTAGTGTAGAGATTTGGATATCTGATGTGAGTTACTATTTTCTTAAAAAAATTAATTGGCTAGCGAAGTTGCTGTATGTTTATTGTACTCATCAATGCCCACTAGATAAATGGGCTTGTAACTATATAAAGGTTTTCTTGTCGAATACTGGGATGCATATTTCCCAAAAGGATACCTCTATTCGTGCCAACATATTTTCTGAAAGCGCCAAAGTGTGCAACCCCGTGTTACCCATTGACTGCTTGAAATCAGATGATGGAGATCGATTTTACCCCAAATTTCCACACAATGAATCTTGAGACCATGATCTTACCATCAGATGGTAAGTTTTTTATTCCATGTGTCACAGATCCCAAATAATGGCTTTAAAATCACATTTGAGCGTGATGTGTGCCATATGATTTTAGGGCCACTTTTGGGGTATTTATGCGTCGTGGAATAAAAAAATGACTGTCTGATGATACGCTTATGGTCTCAAGATCCATTGTGTAGAAGATCAGGGTGAAAAACGTTCTCCATCATCTGATTCCAAGCAGCTGATGATTCGCTTTCAGTAAACCTGTTGATGCGAATAGAGGCACCCTTTCAAAAATTGCAAGGGCCATAGTGTCTTGGTGATGCTGTGGTCCCATGGTTTTTAATTGCACTGTTACATTGAGGAATCATTGGAAATATATCTATATCGATGCATTTTGATGAACTTGAATTTTTTTGATGTTCAAGCTGCTATGAATTTCATATCTGATTTTTGCTTATTGAGAGCAGAATAAGAAATTTCAGAAGTTTTACTTGTAAACATAACCTGTGATTACTTTTTACAGAGCCTGCCTAATGCTGCTGCTGTTGGGATCAATCCTTGGTGTGTTTCTGTAGAAACTGCACAAAGATGGGAGAATACTTTCTCAAAGAAAAAACAAAAACTAATTCAGTTGTCCACTGACTTGGTAGATGAAGTTTGGAAAGACCGGCCTTCACCTAAAATTCACCCTGTCGTTGTACATCCGCTAGAATTTGCAGGTCGTGCAGTTGAAGAAAAGTTAAGGGATCTGAGAGAAAAACTTTCTCAGGTGAAGGCTTATGGTATAATTATTACGGCCCTCGATGAGGTATCCTCACATCTTTTTCCTAACATTCTATGTCCCTATGATCGTATAATTTTGTGGTTGATCCTCCTTTGAAGTATAGTGTGTTAATTTGCATCTAAATGTATTTTTGGATAATTATATGTTTCATGGGTAGGCATACTAATGCTATCTTGTTTCGTTATCTCTGCAGGTTGCTTGGTTGTATAATGTCCGTGGGAATGATGTAGCCTACACCCCAGTTATTCATGCATTTGCTGTAGTAACATCTGACTCTGCTTTCCTTTATGCAGACAACAGAAAGGTTTCCGCTGAGGTCAGTTACTTGAAACATATAACATATAAATGTAGAATGGATTGCTATTTTGGTACAGAAGGAAACATTTGTGTTACTGAGAACAAAGTCATATAACTGCAAGTCAATAAGATATTATTCATGTATCTGTCGTAGTCAACAAATTTTGTTTTTGGCAATATTTCGGTAGGGAGTCATTTCAGGTCATTTCGGATAAAGTTGGGAAAAATTTGAGAAAATTTCGGGGTGTACAATAATATACATAGAAATTATATTTCGTATCTATACAAATATTATTTTTTATTTTAAAAAATAACCAAAATTTAAAAAGATTTTTTTATTTTCGGAGCGAAATTAACAAAATTTCGTTGAAATTAAAGAAATTTTGATGAAATCAACGAAAATTCATCGAAAATTTTGTCCGACCCCTGTTTCGCCAATTTCTGTCATTATGATCGTAGTAACATTTGACTCAATGTGGACTAGTAAGTTTTCTATGGAGCTCAGTTTTTTGAAAAACCATCATCATCGCCTTAACCCATCTATTTATGTTTGGATTTTTGAGTCTTATTACTCCACTCATCTTTATTAGGGATAAATGCTATCACTCTGCTGTCCTTCATGTCGTTTCCAATTACTTACCTTGATGTGGCAACTGTAAGGTTTCCATTAAGGTCAGTTTTTTCTAAGTACCATTATCATCATTGCTTTGACCCAATTTTTTGGTGTCTACTTTGTGCGTTCTATTACTCTAGTTATCTCTTTCTAGGGCTAAACTCTCTATCACGCCACAATTCATTATGCCATTGTCACAGCTTCCCTTCAATTCTTATTGGTCTTCCTCTTATACTTCCTTGTGCTTGTATCATAACAACCCTTCTTATAAGGGTTGTTACAATCTTAGATGGATCTGTCCAAACGATTTCAAAAGTTACTCCTTGATTCTCTTTTATTGAGGCCATCAAGGTATCAAACTTGGTTTCGGTTAATTGGTCCGATCTTTGGAACGATACATATCGGCCGACAATGATGTGCATTAGCTGATACTGATATTATTATTATTATTATTATTATTATTATTTTAAATTGACCGTATCGGTTGATGGCAATACAGTGTCGGCCGATACCTATACTGATACCAGTCCGATACCAATATCGGGGTGGTGTCAGTATCGGCTTCCGGTGAAACCGATACGTACCGGCATCAGCTGATATTTGATATCATGTAGGCCACCGTTATACTTTCTACTCACTTTTAATTCTAGCATTTCTTGCTACTCCATGTGTCGACCTTAGGATACACATATCAGCCACATTTACTTGCTCCATCACTTTTTTTTTTCCCCCTTTTGGAGCATTCCAATTTGAAGCCTCTAATGTGGACTTTTGAAGTTTTTCTTAGTGTCCGGTTATCACCCATATTTCAGTGTTCTGGTGATTTAATCATCTTGGCTGGTCTTCCTCTGCAAGCATGACATGCATGAGGATCGGCTTTCACACAGGGGCAGTTTGAATCTGGTTGCGTGCGATTCCATCAATTTTTGAGGGACCTCTGTGGATTCTCTTGTGGAATTTGATCATTTTTGGCTTTCCTGCATCATTTGCAATCTGTTTTCAGATTAATGGCCAGTTGTTTGAGGCTTTATGCATATATTCTAGCCTATTTTACCATGGTAATATGATCTGCTAGTGCCGCCAGCAGTTCCATTGATGATTGGGCTCGCTAGTGGTTCGTCTATGTTGTCTTTTGTTTGTGAGGAACTCTTGGAGTTTTGTTTTCTTTGGACTTTGACCTCTCATTGCTTCTTTAGTGTTGGGAGGAGAGTATAAATTTGGAGATCCGTTTTGACTAGGAAACGAACAGTGACGGCTCTTTCCTTGCGTTGACGATTCGGCTAAATTTCTTGGCAATTGTATTTGCAGTACAGAGCAGGGTTTTTTTTGTTGCATTTCTCTTCCCTTGATAATATGTATTATCTTCATCAATTCAGTGGACATATTATCTTCATCAATTCAGTGGAAATGGTTGTGATTGCCTAATTGAGCTGAATGAGGATGCCGAGGGTTGTCAGGATAATTTCTTTCCTGGTATGCTGAGGTGTTTACTCCCAAACACAACGGCTTGTAGTGCCACTGCCTCATTTTCTTCGTGTTGGGTTTTTGATTTTGGAGCAACTGACCATATGGTTGGTGACGCTTGAGGATTCTCCTCATATATTCTTCCATCTTCCTCCGCACAGGTTCGGTTGGCCGATGGCTCATTTACCTCGGTCATTGGTGTTGGTACTGTTCCACTATCATTTTCCCTTTCTATGTCTCATGTTCTTCATGTTTCTCACCTAGCTACAAATTTACTTTTTGTGGGCAACATCACTAAACACTTAAATTGTTCCATTACATTTTATTTCTCTTATTGCATTCTTTAGGATCTTACCACTAAGGGGGTTATTGGTAAGGACATTGAAGGATGAGGTTTATGCCATTTAGATGTTGACCATAAGTGCCATACTGCTGCTACTGGTGTTACTAATTCCTCACTTGATCTTTCCATTCATTTTCCTATTAATGCCAATCGTTCTCTTTGGCATGCGAAATGGGGCATGTTTGTTTTAAAACCTTGTGCTCACTGTTCTCCTCTTTTCAACTGTTTGTATGTACTCATTGTAGCGATGATTTGGGGAATTTCTGCCTATCATGGAAATGATTTATAACCAAATCTTGACGACTGAGATTAATATTGAAAGAGAGATCATTGCTCCTAATCTTTATACATCTGAGAACATTTCGGTGGATCAGATTGTTCACCAATACATACCAATAATCTGGCCATTATACTAGTTAGATGTGACGAATGCATATCTTCATGGTGATTTGAAGGAAGAGGTGTTGATGGCATTCCCACCAGGATTCTCCCGTCAGGGCGAGAAAGTGAAGTTTGCAGGCTAAAGAAATACATCTATGGGCTAAAATAGTCCACTAGAGCCTGGTTCAAAAATTCAGTAATGCTGTTATAAAGTTTGGATACAAAAGGAGCCACTACGATCATACATTGTTTGTGAAGAAAGGCATTCACCTCACAACACTGTGTAAATGTTAACAATATCATCGTCAGCATGGATGACATTGAGTCTGGTATAAAAGGCTTGAGTCCACTGAAATATTTTTTAGGAATTGAGGAGGGCAGATCAAAGAAGGGTATAATTTTGTCTCAAAGGAAATACAATCTTGTTGTATTGAGACATACGTGTATGTTTGAGGTTTAAACTGCGGTTACTCCTATTGAGCAGAATCCTCGTCTTAGAATTTTGTATGTACCAACTGCTTGTAGGGAAGCTCGTTTACCTAACTATGACACATCCAAATATTGCATATGCCGTGAGTGTGGTGAGCAAACACATTCTCCCAAGACCACTTACTTAGATGCTGTATATAGGATTTTGAAGTATTTGAAAAGCAGCCCATGAAGGGGCCTACTTTATAGTAACCATGGACATCTAGATATTGAAGTTTTCAGTAATGCAGATTGGGCTGGTTCATTGAGTGATAGGAGGTCCACTTCAGGTTACTGCACATTTCTAGGTGGGAATCTTGTCACATGGAAGAGTAAGAAGCAATAAGTTGTCTAAATCTAGTGCTGAAGGCGAGTATCGTGCTATGTCACAAGTCTCACAAGAAGGTATATGGCTCTAGATTATTCTCGCTGATGTAAAACTCCCGATGGTCTTTATAGCTACAATGAAGCAACTATCCTCATCGCCAAAAATCTAGTGTATCAGGAAAGGACGAAACATATTGATTTCATAAGGGAGATGGTTGAATCGAAAGAATTTTCCATACGTCAAGTGCGCTCAGAAGATCAGCAGGCTGATGTTCTTACCAAAGGTGTCAGAGGAAAACGGTTGTATGACATACCTCCAAGTTGGACATGATTGTATCTATGCACCAACTTGAGGGAGAATGTTGGTGTGTACATAAATTTCATATTAAGTTGTTGCAAGTGTGTTTATGTAAGTGGGCGTCTTAGTGTTAATTGGTGTCAATATCATTCTAACGAAGTATAAATATTAACGAACAAGGGAATGAGAACTATCTAACTTATAATCTTAAACTTTACCAATCTTCTTCTTCAATGGAAAAATATTTGGGTGGAAAACTGATATCTTTGACTTATCAAATGAAGGGAAAAAGTCTGAAAACTGAATTTATTTTTATAAAACCCTAGGGAATGGACTGAACCCTTAGAGGATATGGTGTAACCCTCGATCACGTGCCACATGGCATGTGACCTGGCTGAGTTGTCGAGTGTGAAAGCGCTGCTCACCTACCCACCTTCTCTTCTCTCTCTCTCTCTCTCTATAATAGTATTAAATTGTTTCATATTGCAAACATTGTAATAGTATTATTATGTTGTACAATGAGTTGAGTTGCTATACAATGGACCTTTACACAATATTTCATTTGTTCATATTGTATTCTGAATTGACAAATTTTCTGACACATGGTTCTCCTGCGCATGCTATTTCCACCCATATTTTGCATTTTTTAAAACAATTGAAGGTCTCATTCTCTCCTTTCTAGGAGCTAGGGCATATTTCATATGTATGACTATGGTGGTTTCATGGCTTCATCGTTTCTTCTCACCATTTTTACTTGCCTTGCGCTGAGTTTGTGTTCTTCAATCAATTAAGAAATGTTTATTCTTGGACCATGTACTTCCATAGCTGTTTGACGTTTCAGTATGCTAATGTGTTCCTTCTTAACTACTGCATGTAACAATGTAAGAGGATTCGTCTGCTAACTTTAGTAGGTGACATGTGTGTTACAAATGCAGGTAAACCGTTATCTGTCTCAGAATGGAATTGAAGTTCGGGAATATGAGGCAGTGGATTCTGATGCAATTTTGCTTGCATCTGGTCAGTTGAAGCATTCACCAGCCTTTGGAGATCAAATTATAAATTCGGAAGTTGAAGGAATTGGTTCAGATGGGACTGAAACAAAGACACACAATCTCATATGGGTTGATCCGGCTTCATGCTGCTTTGCCCTGTATTCAAAGCTGACATCAAATCTGGTTTTTCTGCAGCAATCACCTTTGGCCCTTGCAAAAGCTATGAAGGTAAATATGAAAATGTTCAACGTGATTGTTCTCAGTTATAAAATTTTAGCATATGTAACTCAGACTACAGTCCGCTTGCAGTCTAAATAGAAGAGAAAATTGCAGGAAATTTAATAGAAAGAGAGGGGTAGGAAAGGCACTCTACTGCTCCATTCATACTTCTATTGCTAGGGTGGTTAGCTAGTCATTAGGGGTGAGGGATACAGCATAAAGAATGGAAGGTGACCTGGTTGGTTCATCGGCTATAGGGTGTAATTAGGCAGCAAAACAAAGAATTAAAAGCTTATTTTATTTAATTATTTGTGTAAAAACACAACCTTTTCATAAACTACATCATTAACAATACCAAAAATCGAGGTTTACATCATTGGCGGGCTGTAAGTAGCCTTTTCAAATAGAAATGAGAATCTTAGTTTAAATCAACTGCCTAATTTAAGTAAAGAAGTACCTTAATTTTCATAAAATTTCTGAATCAATAAATAAATATCTTTCTATTATAATGCGAGAAGGGTGTGTCGGAGAATGTGCAGGGTGGATGAAACCATTAGATGTTTAATTGTTATTATTATTTTTAACATTAATCTTTGCTTTTATCTTTCTTTAGCTATAAAGGCACAATCAAGTATTCTTATTTAAAATTTAAGATTCTGCCTTCTCACAATTTTCATTCTTTAACTGTTAACTATTTTGAATCTAGCAATGGTGATCATTTTTCATCTCAATGTTCGGCACAATGGATCTTGGAGATCATAAGCCTACCATCGAACGGTCAGATTTTGATTGCACATGGTAAGCATCTCGAAAAATGAACATGATCATAGGCGTACATTAGTATGGATTGTCGATTACTTCCCGGGATTTGTGCTCCGCGAAATCAGAATCTGATGGTATAGTCTCAAGATGTACTGTGTCGAAGGTTGGGACAAAAAACTATCTCCATCATCTAAAGAAGTCTAACGGTTTAAGCATGTAAAACTCTAATTGAGAAAGAAGAATCTTGGGTTGAAAATAAAGGTATCCAAAAGTTTCTCTTACACCTCTCACGCATCCCATTCCCACTACTCTATATAATAAGTGAAAGGACTTAACTAAATATAAATTAAGTCCTAAACAATAAGGAAGCTAGACCTAATTCAAAGAATATCCTTAAATTCATCACGTTACAGTGCAACCTCTTAAAACTGACCAAAACTTCTTCAGTACCCATCAGAATTGTACGTTTCTTAGCTTGTTGGAAAGCTATTTCGATAAGAGAGCAATTTCCCATAAAACTGACATCGTTTGGTACTTGAAAACAAGTTAAACATAAAAGTGATGAGAATAGAAGTTGAGCTCTCTTTGACCGTCCGATTAGCGGCTTTCCATTAATAATATTTAGATTTCCCTTTTATTTCGTCTTTTCTTTTGATTTTTCCATCATTTAAATCTTTTTATTTCCTTATCCTCTTACCCTTTCCTTCACTTTCTTCTTCCTTTTCTTGGCCCCTTCCTGACTGCAATAGAAGATGCATATTGCAGGACAATCCACTTCGTGCGAATAATAGATTAAAAGTCTTAAGTTTTGAACTTGTAAATGTCGGGTATGCGTAAAGATTTCAGTTAGCTACAGCTTGAGTTGGACAACTTAAAATGATGTGAATAGGGATAATTGAATGTGGTCAATTAGTCTTTTCTTACAGCTTCTTTCCCATGGCATTTTGAATTTGATCAATACCCATTATTATCTCTGTAATGCCTGCCAAGCAGATACCAACTTATTGTTGAAGCTTAGTTTTTGTTGTGAAAATGGTTTCATTATATGTATGAACTTAAACTGTAAGTAGATGGTTTGATTGGTTTACTTCGAAATTCAGCTGTATTCTATCCAATTTAAGCTTGAAAATATGGAGTACATATGTGCCCCACTAGTTAACTATACAAACCAAGGTTTCCAAACTTGGAATCATGGGTGTTGTTAGAGGGAGAAGATGGACTTAGGTTAAGTTAGGTATGGTCTTAGGTGTTAGGGTTCAGTAAAATATGAGAGAGAGAGGGAGGGAGGGGATTTCCCACTAGCTTTTATATTAATATGAAAATATATACATACACCATCTCTATTAGTATCTACATACCAATATACAATATGTGGACAATACACCAAGGATCAAAATATCGGTTTCGTTTTCGGTTTTGAGCATGGCTGAAAAATCGAAATTTCGGTGCCCAATTTTATTATCATTATTATTTTTTAAAAACTCAAATTATCGGCCGATAATTTGAATTTATTGGCTGACAATTTAGCAACTTATTGGCCGAAAATTTGAAACCTCAATAACAAAACCGAAATTTTGAGGATTTCGTTTCGGGTGGCACCTAAACCGATGCGGTTTGGCCAAAATTTTGATCCATGCAATTCACCATTATTACCACCCCCTCTAGCTGGAGCATGAGTATCATGCATGCCTAGCTTGACCATTATGTCTTGATGAACCATGCGGCTGAGAGGTTGGTGAACACGTCTTCATTTTGGGAAGAAGAAACATTAATAAGCTCCAAAGTTTTATCGCAATTTTTTTATTATGTACAAAATGCACATCCACTTCAATATGCTTGAACCTCTCATGTAAAACAGAATTGGATGCAATTTTTTTTAGCCGCATCACAATGAAGAGGCATAACCCACTGATAGAAAATCTAACCTCAGTGATAAGAGAACAAATCCATAAAAGTTAACAAGTTCCATGAACAGTGGCTAGATATTATGCTTCAACATTAGTACGAGAAACAATATATTGTTTCATCCTTTTCCAAGCAACCAGATTACCCTTAAGAAAGGCACAATATCTTGAAGCAGAATGTCGATTGGTAATTGCACTAGCCCAATCAATATCAGTAAAGCCAGAAATATGGAGATGAATATGTGAGTGATAAGCAATGTCGAGACATGGACTAGATTCTATATATCTCAAAATACTATGTGCAACAACGATATGGGAAGTATAAATCAAGAGACCTACAAGGCGCTAGTACTCATGGAGATCGACTGATAACTCACCCTCTTTTACTCACGACTTTCTTAGCTTGTTTTTGGTGGGTTTATATCTTTCAAGATCATCTGTTGTTCCTATTCGTTGCCATTCTTTAAGTCCATTCTTTTTGGCAATTGACTTTTGAATGTCTCTTCTGTCACCATGTTTCTTTTTATACACCTTTTCTTTCTTTAGATTCCTCGAGCACCTCCATAGCAATTCATTTAACGCATTGCACCATTTGTTTCCACATCTCATTTGGACCTCTTCTCACAGCTTTACTTCTTGGTCACTCATTTTCACTTTAAAGAATTTTATTTTGTCTCCTTTTAATTCCACTATTTTAGTTTTGGGGATCCTTTGTTATCTTTTAGTCACTTGACTCTTGATTAGAATGTCTAAAACTATTATACTAAAAAATAATTTATTTGAGTTTTACTTGCTCCGCTCTTGATAGTTATAAAATGCTCGTCTCTTTTCTTAAAATATGTATTCGCCATTGCAAAGTCAAAAGCTATTGCAAAATCAAGGATAACCCCCCCATCTCATTCCTTTCATTAAAACGTAATTCTTTGTGTACACTTTCATATCCGTTTCTTCTCCCCTCTACGTGTTCATTAAATTCACGTCCAATCAATCACTATGTTTTCACATCCATCGATTGCCAAAATTCCTGTTTCATGTTTTCAGTCTAACTTGGGGTGCTTAGGCACTAATAAGATTTGATATTTTTTTTAACCAAAACTATTTAAACCATCATAATCCGAAAGTTCTTTCTCTTGACCTCCACAATCTTATCCTTCAATTGTCCATCCATTATAATTCCTCCTCAATTGTGAGAGTTATTCTTCCCTGAGTAGTAAAGCTTGAATTGCAAGCACATTACGTTAATCTTCCTTCTCATGATATCTATCATATCGGCATTCTTCCCAGCTAACATATCTACATTCCAAGAAGCCATTCATAGCTTCTTGACCTTTTTTTCCCACAAACATTTATGTCGATGTTAAAGCCCTAACCCACCATTCACAATAATTTTACATCGTTGCTAATTGTCTATGCTAGGGAATGCCCTTGCCACTCCTACAATAGAGCTCCGTCGTAGCGCATCGCTTATAGGGAATGCTCTTGCAAATCCATGCCTACTTCTCGCTACAACCAGGCTCCATCGTAGCACATTGCTTATATGAGACACCCTAGCCAACCATTACCTATTTCTCACCACAATCGGAATTAGTTATGGTGGCTCGTTTAAAATAGGGGACTCTCTAGCCAACCTTTGCCTACTTCTCATTACAATCAGGGTCCGTTGCGGCCTTTCGCTAGCATGGGACACCTCAAAATGTGTGTTCACAATATGTCTCATCATAGGAAGTTGACATGATTTTTTGACAACTGGCTCCCATCCTAACACTAACCCATGGACTGAAGTACTTCCCATAGACATATCACCCTATCGACGCTTCACAATATCCCGACTCCCGAGTAAGCTGATAAATCCTTGTATCATACTTTGTAGGGGCGAAGGTTTCTTCTTATTTACTCCATAATTGGGCATTAAAATTTAAAACATAAATGTTCTACAAATATTCGGATCCATGGAGTTAAACATTTACTCAAGGATAATGGTATTTTCATCCTCCCATTCAGTAGCATCAAGCGATTGACGGGGACACCGACATCGTAGACATTGGATATGGACCGTTTTGTGTATACCGACGTCGGAAGAGGCGGAATGGAAATCAAAACTAGGCGAAAGATGAAATTCTGGAAATTGAAGGAGCACAGAAAAAAATCGATTGATCGAAATGTCAACGACGATATTTTATGTATATGAGAATTTCGATCGAACGGTTTTCAATTTCGATTGATCGAAATTCAATTTCGATCGAACGATTTTCAGTTTCAATCGATCGAAATTGCGATCAAAATTTTGATCGAACGAAATTCAATTTTTTTCGATCGATTTTCAATTTTGATCGATCGAAATCGTGTCGGGTTGTTTTAGTTGTTTTAGAAGTTTAGTTTCGAATTTTGTTTTAGGGGTTTATTTGTCTTTTATTTATTATTTGTTTAGGGTTTTCTTTTATTGAAAGGACTCCTATATAAGGTCCTTAAGTGAACAATGTAATTGGTTGATGATTAATGAAAAGAGCTTTTGCTTGTGTGCTTGAGATGAGCCTATACGGAGAGTGATTCTTCTTCCCGAGAAGGGTTTGGTGTGAAGCCAAGGGTGTGGAGCTTGCAAATCTATCTATCTACCTATCTATCGTATTATCTTTGCTTGCGTGA
Organism: Chloranthus sessilifolius; assembly: GCA_021018995.1. Lineage (NCBI taxonomy): Eukaryota > Viridiplantae > Streptophyta > Magnoliopsida > Chloranthales > Chloranthaceae > Chloranthus > Chloranthus sessilifolius. The sequence goes on from CM037584.1 coordinate 1,782,570, forward strand.
TTCTACAACTCTAAATCGACCATCATCTTTTGAGATCTTAAACCCTAGTTTTCCCTAAACCATTGAATCGACTTGATTCAAGAACCGTAGCCCCATCAGACTGTTAAGCCTAGCCGTGTCAAAATAACCCAAAACCAGAGATTCCATCATTGCATTGTGAGCGACTTAATCTGGAATTCTAGAGTCCTATCTCTAGGAACGATCCACGCTGCAACCTAACGGATCTAACGCCCGGACTGAACCCTACCTGAATTATGCGTGATTCTCCCATGGAATACTACGAAAGCCGTTATATTTTGCAAGTTTTATTGTTTCATTTAATTCAATTTAATTTTGGCAAAATCAATCATCGCATTCACGTAGTTTAGGGTACCATCTTGCGTCAGCTATCCAGATCTAGGCTTAAGAATTGATCCCGCAAGAAGACCCATTTTCTTCTGGCCTTGAACATAAGAATACATTTTAATTTGTACGGATTAAATTTTTTATATGCTAACAAAATGTTTAATTGTCTCTGCTATTGGAATGAAATTGTGTGGATGTAAACTTCTTCTAGTCTTTAAATGATCGAACTAAGAAAAAGAATGATTCTTAGGTTGGCACAGTAATTTTAATTGAGTTTATGTTCCATAATACAAGGAATTAAATTTTAATTTCTACAGATTTATCTTTTTTTGTTTTTCTATGCTAAAAAAATGTTTAATCATTTTCTTCTATTGGAATCGAATTGTGTCAATGTAAGCTTCTTCAATCCTTTAAATGATCAGTAAGCTATAAAAAAGCAAGTAATTCACTTTCCCAATTAAGTTGGCACAGTAATGTTAACTGAGTATATAATAATAATTTGTATCTCTGCAAAGCAATGATGCCAATTTTTACTTTGACCGTTGAATATCAGTATTTTGTATATAATACTGTATTGTATGGGTATGTTATGATTGATCTCTGCCTTCCATGTGTAATTCTATAAAACAATTAGTCGTTCCATTTAGTGATTAAAAAAGAAGTAGTTCCAGAGGCAGAGGTCAAAAATAGCAATCATTCATTTAGAAAAAGAAGAGAGCATTTTCGATCTATGTTGCTATTAGTAGCATGTAAGTTATCTCATGACGAATGTCTTCACATTCAGAATTCTGTTGAGTTGGATGGTTTAAGAAAGGCACATATTCGAGATGGTGCAGCAGTTGTGCAATATCTTGTCTGGCTTGATAATCAGGTCAGTTTCGTTATGCCAGAATGTTTCTACGTTCAAGTCTTTGCATCTTCATTGCAACATATTTTGTATAGTATCATCTTGGGTCGATATCTCATTATATTACTTGTAACCAATTACTTGTCCATTCTACATACGAAATTTTTGCTATGCAATTAGGATCTTGTGAAGAACAATGTGAAAGTTTGCAAGCCAATTAGGATCTTTTGAACATCAATTTCACATTGTTTCTTAGGCATATTGCAAATCTGTATTGACATTAATCAAGTGCCATCCTTAGAGATATTAGTATCTTCATACATAATTTTTAATCAGGTCAGTTTCGTTGTGCCAGAATGTTTCAAGACTTTGCATCTTCATTGCAACATTATTAAGTATGTATAATATCATCTTAAATCGATATCTCATTATATTAATTGTAACCAATTACTTGTCCGTTCTACATATGAAATTTTGCAATGCAATTAAGAGCCTGTGAAGAACAATGTGAAAGTTTGCAAGCCAATTAGGATCTTTTGAACATCAATTTCACATTGTTTCTTAGGCATATTGGAAATCTGTATTGACAGTTAGTCAAGTGCCATCTCTAGAGATAGTAGTATCTTCATTCCTAATTTTTTCTTTATTATTTTACTACTTTTCTTTTAAAAAAGGAGCATAGATATACCTAAATGTGAATCTTAGAAGTGTTGAAAATTTGTGCTTCTGAATTTTCTTATCTCCTTTCTTTTTAAAATGAGATTTTCATTATTTATCCAAATAGACACTAGTACTTCGAATGTAATTATGCAATCAGCACTTTGACATAACCAAAAAGACAGTGATAGATGAAATAACATCCTGAATATTCCAGTTGCTTAACTCTTAAATGCTCCAGACACAGAAGTATCCAGTCAGAAGTGAGTGGAGTTGAAGTTAAAAACTGAATAGAAACTGATGTGAAGGAAAATTCTGGCCTTTGCTTTGGTAGAGCATAATATTTAATTCCTTGGTCACCATTAGAATTTGCGTATACCAGAGTACACAATTTCATCGAGAATGGGCTTTACTACTATGAAGAGACCGGATTTAGGTAAACCACTCCTGAGTTATGTTTTGAAAGGGTGGATCAGCTAGAGCCTTTAGCCTGTGGATTTATGTCTCAGGTGATCGGTTCCATTCTTTCAAAGTTACCGTTTCTTGGATAGGCGGGTGGTGTAATCATTATATTTTATTACGTCTCATTATTGATCAACAACAGAAGAGTCCACATAAAATTGAACCTGACCTGAGTGTCTACTGGTGGTATTGGGTGATTGGGACATCGCATCCCCACGATTACACATGGTGTATGGGAGGCGCAAGAAGCGATTGAAGACGCCTCAAGTTTTGTGGATTGATGATTGAGAACCTATGTGCACGTGAACGAGCACGTGAAGACCCAAACCTTGGGAGATGTGCACATACAGAACGAATAAAAGGAAGGAAAGAAAGAGGAAAAGAACAGAAAGTGAGACAGGACAGAAAATAACTCTTTGTCCAATCTCGCTCGAGCGAGTTTGACAAGAGAGGAAGCTCAAGGCAAGACATTATCTCGCCCGAGCGACTTTTAGGCTTGCTTGAGCGAGTTCGCATGAGACTGGAGACTTGGCTGACCTTAAGCGGCCACGGAAATTTTGGGGGCAAAGTTGCCTTTTTAGACTTTTAATTATATAAAGGCATTGTAAAGATAATTAAATCTACTTTATGATTATTTGATTATTGATTGCTTTGTGCTAGCTTTGAAAATTCGTCGAGAGCTTTCTTCTTCCCCGAGTTTAGGGTTTGGTGCAAGGCCAATATTTTTGCCCGCGAAATTCCGGTGATTGTTAAGCTAATCTTCTAGTCTCCGATTATCTATCTTCTTAATCGTCAGTGAAAGGTATTTAATTAGTGCAATTCTTGTTATTGTTTCGTTGATGGAAATCTTCGAAAACCCATAGAATATCCTTTTTGATTTTACACCTTTATTTCCGCCTATTTCTTTGAAATCCTAGAATGGAGTTGAAAGACGCCATCATGGTTAGCCGTATGATGCCCTAGGCTAGAGGGAAGTTGATGCGAATTTTAGATCCACCTGTTTGAATCGTGGTCGGATAAAGAGGAGACGTCAAAAGAGAAAGTGGACCCACGAATGGGTTTTTAAAAAAAAGGGCCCGTTAAAAACCCGTTTGATTAGAAAGAAGAAAATCCAAAATTTATTAGGGTTTTCAACTTTCAATCCCGTCACTTTTATGTTTGGCCTATTTTGAAGTGTCAAACGAAGTCGGATTAATACAAAATTGATCATATTTGAAAGCTTATCGAAGTAGCTTTCCAACGAGCCAAAATTTGAGCAATTCCGACAAGTATTGAAGAAGTTATGGTCAGTTTTTGGAGGCTGCACATAAAGTGACGAATTTCATGAATCCTAAGTGAATTAGGATTAGTTTCTTTTATTATTTTATTTTAGAAAGTAAGATCTTTTATTAGAAATAGGATTAGTTTCCTTATTGTTTAGGACTTTATTGTTTTAGAAGAATTAGGATATTTCTTTTATTTGAATTAGGAATTAGAGTTATACTAGGCCCATTTCTAATTTTATGCATTGGTTAGCCTATTTAAAGGCTTGTAAACACTTTTATTATTACTTTTTTGGTTAATGAAAATTGCTTATGCAAAATTGAGAGTTTTTAACTTTCGCAAGCGGTTTGGTGCGAGGCCAACTCTTCTTCCATCTCTATCTTCTTTAGTTCTACGGTTTGCGTAAGTAGCGTAATCCTAATTATTTTATTGATCTCATAAAAGCCCTAAATCAATATTTTGTTTATCATTAATTTTATTAGTCTTTTATTTTCGTTTGGTATCGAGAGCACCTGCTTGCGAGTTCGTTCGACGCCCTAAAACTATCGGAGATCTAGCCGTTCATAAGAACCCTAGTCTTCTAGATCCGCGATAGGGAACGTAAACGAAAGTAACACTATTTTGGGCCGAAATTAAATCACCTAATTGAATTTCTAGAATTTTCGTGATAATTTGTTATGAGAAATTGTTATTTTAATTAATTAAATTAATTTTAATCCTAATCTCAGCCCTAGCATCAAGGATCAAAATGCCGGTTTTCCGGTACGTATCGTCCGGGCTGATACATTCAATGTATCATCCGGTATTAGCCATATAAATGGGCGATACGGTACATTTAATGTACCGTATCGTCCACCTCCGATACCGATACGTATTAGTATCGGACGATATTTTGATCCATGCCTAGCATTGCATTTAGTAAGTTCCCGCATCAAATTGGTATCTGAGCATCAGTTTAGTTTTAAGGTTTTAGTGCTCATATAGGTTTTAGGTTTTTATTTTTATTTTTATTTTTTTTAAATTTTTTTGGGGTTATAAAAAAAAAAAAAAATCCGATCCGTCTATCTTTTTGTCTAAAATTTTCGTCTGACTTTTGCCTGGAAAATTTTGTCATGCTTTTGTCTAAATTTTTTTTTGTCTATCTTTTGTCTGAAAATTTTTGTCTATCTTTTTGTCTGCAATTTGTCTGCATTTAGTCTGAAAATTTGTCTAGATTTTGTCTGAAATTATTCGTCTAGCTTTTTGTCTTCATTTAAAAAAAACTTTCATCTAAATTTTTTTTTGTCTAGCCTTTGTCTAACTTTTGTTTTACACCACTTAGTTTCATAATTGCATGTCATTTCAATTTTATTTCATTAGTGTGCACGTCTAGTGTTTGACAAAAGTCCTTATCCATTGTTGGTTAATTACACTTTAATTTCCGCAAAATTGCATATTAGGGTTTTAAAAGTGTTGTAATGCATCACTGTGGAATTAGCGATAGTCTTAGATGGCATGACTGTTCGACCAAATATATTTGTTAAGGTAGCGTTATATGCTCCTCGCTAAAAAATCCCAGTTTCTCTTGTGTCTGCCATGCAGTAGGGGTTTGGTCATCTCTCGTTTTCATTATCAACTATGCAACTTTTCTTGTTTTCTTATGTTCTGTTGCATGCCCACTGAAGTCAGGAATTGTATGACTCTTCTTTTTTTGATTTCCACAAGACATTTTTTGGCATTGTGGGAATTTTTACTTTTTTATATTCTAGTAATGTTGGTTGGGCCATCACTCTGATTTCCTCTTAGCTCAAGAAGAATTTCCAAAAACTCACAAATTGGTTTTTCTTCATGGTTTGTTAATGAATTTGTTTGTTTTTCCCCTATCATTTGAAATTGATTTGAATGATATCCATTTTATCTGTGCTTTGATGATCAGATGCTAGTTGAGGGTGTTGGGGATGCTCTGATTAGTATCTAAAGACTCTTCTCAATTTAACGTATTTTAGAACTAAAATGAGATGTGTACTTACAACGGATTCTCCTTTGGAGGTCTGAGTAGTAAAATGAGGGCTTGTTGCTCCCACTAGTGGACATACTATTCTGGGCTCTGTAGAAAGCTCAACTGATGTGATTCTTGCTGATGCTAAATGGAACAAACTACCTGTGGTGGTCAGGAAAAATGGAAACATATATGACAGGTGATTAGATAAAACCATAGCGGTGGAGCAAATTTCATTCTGTAGTCAACTCTTCTGATTTTGATGTTTTGAAGATGCTTTATCCTGTATATGAGAACTTAACTAGCGTTGCCCTAGCTATGCCATTCCTGTTGAATAAAGAGGAACGGCAAGCATCCTTGACTGGATTTGCTACAAAATCAATAAGATTGAAAGATGGGTGCCTGCTCCAGATAACGGTGGTAGATGTAGTGGTAACAGGGCTGCAGAGGACATGGTATAGGTCATGGCTGGAGCATCGAGTACTCAAAGATGTGCATTAAAGGCAACTGACCTTGTCATACTATTGATACCTATCAGCATTTTACTTTGGGATTTGGCAACATAAATGCTAAAGTGGTCACCAGTGCACCCTGCTTGTGTATTATCATTATAAGTCACTCTTGCATGCTTGATTTCTTCCAATTCCGGCATCTTGGGTCAGTGATACTAAGAGTACATGATCACATGCGTTGTGCTCCATGTCTCCTTTTCTCTCCAAATATACAGCCCATGATCTACCAAGATCACGTTTAGCCGCAGGGTCTCTTGCACCTATATTTGGTGTAGGTGAATCTGTTCATATACTTCCAATTCTGTAGGTTCCCAATGTACTTTTCATAGTCAGAATTTTAAACTCCTAATTTGAAGTTCTCCTCCCTTTTGTCTTTCAAGACCTGAGGACGGGGATGCTGGTTGGTGGTGCTCCACTATTATCAGCCTAAGTAAGATTTTGTTCGTTAGCATTTTCGTTTGGCTCTTGCTCACATGTCCATCTGTCCTAGTTAAGTTGACTTACTCCTTTTTACCTGGTTCTTCTGAATTTTGGAGAATTCGACCTATAATTTGACTTGGATTCCGTTACTTTACATCATTCATTGAAGATTATTCCTGTGATGCTTGAATTCTTTTTTTAAATTGTTAGTAAAATTCTCGTGTTCTCTACTTCCCAATAAAAAAAATTCTGTTCTTCCAATTATGTAAAATGATACAAACTAAGATTTATTGCAATATTAAGTACCATAGATCTAAGAGAGGCAATTGATTTGGTTGATATCTCACTGAATTCGGGAGTGAGAATAGAATTTTTCTCTATGCATTACTTGTTACCTCATGCTTAGTCTCCCTTTGGTGGAGAACGACCTCGTACACACAATAATTTTATCTTTCCGTTATTTTCTTTTGGATTTTTGGGCCTTGGTTATAAGCCTCTTGCTTATGTGTATTATCTTCTTCATCATCATCATCACAACCTTATCCCATCTTTTTGGGGTTGGCTTTGTGAGCCCTATTCCTTCACTCGTTTCTAATCAATGCTAAGCTCTTTGTAACTTCATAATCCTTCATATCCTTGCTCACTGCTTTCCGGTGGGTCTTCATTGGTCTTCCTCTTCTCCTACTTCTTTGTGCTTGTAGCTTCTCAACCCTTTGTACAAGGTCTACTTCAAGCCTCCGGTTAACATGTCCGAACCACCCCAAGAGACATTTCGTAACTTTACCTTTATCGTGCCACTCTCAAATTCTCTTATCTACTTGTTTTGAATTTTATCCTTTGTTATAACTCTACATATCCATCTCAAGATACATATATCAGCCGCATGTACCCTCTTGTTGTTTTTTAGCACACATTCCGCACTAAATATGGCGGATCTAACATTCGTTTGATTAAAAGGTCCCTTCAATCTGGAACTCTTGGGGTGCACAATACCCCCCTTGCTTGCCTCCAGTTGATCCAAATTGCATTGATTCTATTTGCATCGTCCTCTTCAAATCCACCATTTGATTGTGAAATATAGCTTAAATAGCGAAATAGATGGCAATGTGGCACTAACTGATTTTCTATTTTAACTAAATCCTCCTCTAGACTATCATGTTCGTTAAATTTGCACTCCATGTATTCCATCTTTGTTCTATAATGTTTACACCTGTTGACTCCAAAGCATTTCTATTTGTAGCTTATTATTTATTTCATTCCTTGTTTGGCAATTAATACTCTATAAATAACATGCACCAAGGGATCTCTTCTTATATGTCTATGGTTATCGCACTCACAAACAGGACAAACAAATAGGTTCTCATGGCAGATTCTTGATGCAACCCATCTTCTACATGGAACCCACTCATCTCTCCACACGTCTTTCATACACTAGTTACCTCCGTCTCACACATGCCGTGGATAATCTCAATATATGAGTCCAGGATGTATTTCTTTCTCAACATGCACCAAATTATCTGCCTTTGCACCCTATCATAAGCCTTCTATAAATGAATAAAGACCATATGTAAATTTTTCCTTCTCTCTCTGAACTTCTCCATAAGTTGCCTCAATAAGGAAGTAACTTCTATTCTTGAGGTTCCTTACATAAATCCAAATGGATATTCTAACACATTTGATTCTTGCCTTCGTAGTTGTTCAACTATTCTCTCCTTAATTTTCATTGTCTGGTTCATTAGTTTAATGCTTTGATGTATCCTTTGTTTCTTGTAGAAGGGGAGCATAATGCTCGGGTGTTTTCTTCGTTTTTAGTATCTTATTGAATAATTTTGTCATCCAATTCAGTCTATTCTCTCCCAACACAATCCAAACTCTATAGGTATTCCATTTAGTCCTAATGCTCTTCATTTCTTCGTCTTGCTAAGGTTTTTTTTACTTCAGCTTCCGTTATTTTATTGATCATCCATTGATTTGGTTCCTCTTCTTGATCTAGTTCCTTTGCATGTTCCGTGTTTAATAGATCTGTAACATATTCTTGCCATCTATTTTTAATTTCATCGTATTTTATCAAGACCCTTGGATCTTTGTCTTTAATACAACTTACCCGATCGAGATCTCTAGTTTTCATTTCTCTCATCTTGGAATGTTTGTAGATTTCTTTCTCATTTTGTTCCTAACCTACTATATAAATTGTCGTACACTTCATATGTAGCTTTACTCATGAATTTCGTAGCTTCTCTGTTGGCGAGTTTATATCTTTCAAGATTATCTGTAGTTCTTTTTCTTTGCCACTCTTTAAATCTTCTCGCCAATTGACTTTTGAATGTCTTCATTCCGTCACCATGTTTCTTTTGGTACATCATTTATTCCTTTAGATTCCCCAAGCACCTCCTGAGGAACTCCTTTTAAGGCATTGTGTCATTTGTTTCCACATCTCATTTGGATCCCCATCCCACCGCCATATTTCTTCTTCACTCATTTTCCTTTGAGGATTGTTATTATATCCTTTTAATTTCCAACATTTTATTTTTGGGGGATCCTTTGTCATGTTTTTAGTCACTTGGTTCTTCATTGGAACACTCGAAACTATCTGTCTATGTTTCATCGTAAGGCTCTTCTTGTAGTTTGCCCACTTTCTTCGCCTTACTAATAAATAATCTATATGAGTTTTGTTTGCTCCACTCTTGAAAATTATAAGATGCTCGTTTGTGTTCTTGAAAGGTATTTGCTATTTCCAAGTCGAAATCTATTGCAAAATTATGAATAACTTCCCCCTCATCTAATTCCTTTCACCAAAATAATATTCCATGTATCCTTTAATATCCGTTTCTCATACTCTCTACGTCGTCATTAAAGTCACCTCCAACCACTATGCTTTCACTATTGGGTATGCCTTGTACAAGTTCATCCATCGATTGCCAAAATTCATGTTTCACTTCCACAGTCTAACTGAGGGTGCACTGGCAATAGTAACATGTTAACATTTTATTATCCAAAACAGTTTTAACCATCACAATCTGACCATTCTTTCTCTTGACATCCACAATCTCATCCTTCAAATCTCTATACACTACAATGCCTACCCTATTGTGAGAGTTACTCTCCCCGAGTAGTAATGTTGAACCCATCTCCAAGGTCGTTAACTTCTCTCCTTTTCACTTTGTCTCTTACAAGCACATTACACTTTCATGATATCTATCAGCTCGACACTCTTCCTAGTTAACATACGTATATTCTAAGAAGCCTTATGTAGCTCTAGACCTTCTGTCCCGTACCCAACTGTGTTGATGTGAGAGTCCTAATCTACTATGTGGCAAAAGGGAAGGAGGATAGGAGTGCAGCGTGAAAACAATGCACTCCAATGCCATTCACGTGCCACGAGGCGCGTGATTGGAAGTTGGTTCACATCTCCAAAAGGTTCACCAGTTCCTCTAGGGTTTTAGACTTTTTTTTGACATGTATGCAGTCATTCCAGGGTCAAAGATACATGTTTTCCACCCAAATTTTTTTCCATCGAAAATATTTCTCGTTGACCACACATCAACAATGTGAAATCACTTTTTTGTAGAATATATGTTAGTATATGTGGGCATAACTATGCATTTTGGGTGTATGAGTAGTGGACTAGCCACTTAAGTAGTTTACATATTACGTTGTTCTCGATTTATGTGAGATTGTAATGGGCCAATAGATATGCTAACAATACAAAGGGTTTGGGCACGAGAACTCAACCTTAATTCCCCTACTCTTCTTCTTCAACTAACCCTAACCCTAAATCTATCTTAATATCAGAGCACCGATCATCGAAAAATCGCCACCGGAAACTAAACGTATCATTGATGTCACTCTTTCCATGCCTGCGTCATTGTTGATGTCAGTAGGGCTAAAATATGACCTTGAAACTGCAATCCGAGGCCAAGGGTTTGGTTGGTTTTGTCTCCCTGATATTTTTTCCTTCTCTCGCGACCTCATCCGGGCACCAGCCCTCCAGCTGTGTCTAAGATGCCATTATTATAAACCATTCTTGCAATGGTTTATGCATTGAACAACTAAACTCGAACTACATATCCTGGGATGGAACTTAGGAAATTTAAAAAGGCCAGTGAATCATGGGATGCAAGGGGATCTATATTAAAAAGATAAATTGGCTCAAATGAAAGGCATAATTCTTGCCTCAAGTACAAGGATTCTCCAAACCTTGTGGACAAATCACAAGATGTTTATTCAAGTAGCTGAGATGAGCCTACTGAGACTTTTCTTCGTTGCTGCAAATATAAAAGTGCCGCTCCATCTACTTGATGTCCCTAAAGCCTCATGGTAATAGAATTTATATGAACCCACCCAGTGTTGCAACCCAAGGATAGTCAACATGTAGTCGAGGAGTGATCAATGACAGTTGGGTCCTAAGCATGTAATGATGAATGCAAGAAAGATGGTGGTAAAGTTGATTTTTTTATTATTGTTAAGGGTTCATAACTGATTCATTGTTTGAGTTTAGTTGTTCAAGGCATAAACCATTGCAAGAATGGTTTATAAGTCACTTGTTAAGTATGTTCACGTCTTTATCCATATTTACTTACTGATGCAGATGTTAAGATGGATTAGTGAAATAGCAACTATGGCTGTCAACGGGTCTAGTCGGGCCATGGCTGCACAATGGGAAATTGGCATATGCCTGTCCCGGTTAATATCCCCATTTTTCTTGATTTTATACATAAAATACTGGTCCTGGTTGGGTCGACCCAATCCGAAGGTCGGGTTGGAAGCCTCATGCCCGCCCCACCCCAATGGGTCAAGTTTATGTGGCCCGACCCAGTAAAAAAACAGGGCCGGGTGGGACAACCCTGGTAGTAAAGAAAATTACAGAATGCCTTTTGACATGGTTTGAACATGTCCAATGAAGGCCATAAATATATCCTATACAAAGGATTGATACGTTCCAAGAACAAAGAAGTAGGAGGAGACGAAGTAGTGATTTCCTAGAGGGAAGCAGTGAGAAGTGACATGAAGAGTTGCAGAGAGCTTAGTGCTACATAGAAAGCATGGAGAAATAGGATTCACAAAGCTGACCATATATAGATGGGATAAGGTTATGTTGATGATGAATTAGTTAGGGTTGTTTAGGGATTTTCATTTTTTCATCAATTGAAGGCATGACTGCAATTGACACAATCTGTATAGTAATAAAAACACGCGATTGAGTGGATGTGCAACATTGTGCACATCGCACAAGAAATATAGATTTTTCTCCTGTTTTATCTTATCATCTTATCCCCTTGCTTATTCTATTTTCTTGCCTCAAATCCCCAATTTCTTATTCTCAAAGTTACCCACCGACTGGTGATTTGATTTTCACAGGCATCTGATGAGAAAAAGAAGTACTAGCTTATCACAAGCTAGTGGGTGCGGTCTGTTCACTGGAATGAGCAGTAATAGGATCATGTTGGAAGCTCAGCTCATGTCTGGATAGGCCTGGAGAGCCTGGCAATTGAGTTGCTGCGGTGTTGAAAACCCTAGTTTCATTGTCCATGCTACAACCTCATGTTTGTTAGCATACTTGGTGCCAATGTGTATACATAGTATCCTTCTTTTACAAATAAATATAGAGAAGTGCATTATGAAGATTGTATGGCATGCTTGAAGTATATTCATCTCCACATATATATTCATGGTTGTTTGGCGTATTCTAAGATTTATATATCATCCCCACTTAATTCACTGGGTAGCCCAATTACCTCCTTTAAGTTGACGGTCTTCATTGTCTTTAATGGGCCAAGTTAGTTCATGTTTTCCTTACGGAAAGGAGAAGGGTCAATTTCTTAACCCTGATAAGCCACCTATTGATACCTCCAATTATTATGAGTGGGTTTGTAATAATGCATGACATAGATGTGGAACAATATAGAAACATCTACTAGTTCCATTGTGATGTTTTAGACTCTGCCAAAGTTATATGGGAGACTCTTTAAGCTTTGTATTTGTTTGATGTACCATTTCTTGAGTGTATAATTTTTTGAGGGATCTTCTCTCTTCAACATGAAGGAAAGACTCCTGGAGAGTAATGCTTTAAGTTGGTCGGTACGTGGGACAAGCTGAATTTCTACGAGCATCGTACATTTGGTATTAAGAAACAGAGGAAGCAACATGAAGAGTGGAACGTAGCAAAGTTTCTGTCTGGTCTCCCGGCTGATATGAGCCATTACTTGCCCAGATCCTTAGTGGCCAATCCACCCTGTCTGTTACTGTGCTATACTCCCACCTTTACTGCTCCCCCTAATCGTAGTTGTACCAAGTATCAACATTAAGAACGATGATTGATTTGTCATCTCTTCTTCTGTTTCACATGGTTGTCATGGAGGAGTGGTACTAGTCGCAGTGGCCGAGGTTTAAGGGGAGGCTATGGAATAGGTGGAGGATGCCAAGGTTTCATACACTAACATAGAGTTGAGCTATATTCAATAATATAAGGGCATTTCTCTGTTTCTAAGTGCATTTTCCTTTTGCTTAGTCCCTTATTTTATCTTACTAAAATTTTGATTCACCGGTGAAAACAAAAAGAATAAATGATGTTACAGTTATAGCTATTTCACCATTTTAGGTGCCAACTTATTACAATTTTAAAGGGGAGAAAAAGTGCGTAAAGTCTCTTTTTGCTTTCTATCATAAATGTGATAAAATTTTTTTCCATATTGGATGTTCTTGAACCCCCATACCATGCAAAGACTTAAGGGTACCTCCATTTGCACCTACCAGATTACTGGTGGGCGCCTACACTAAAATCCGTTGACTATGTGGAATCAGACGATCGTGATCTTTTTTCATGCTAGTCTTTCACACAATGTATCTTGAGACCATGGGAGTGCCATTAGACGGTTAAGTTGCTGATTCCATATGGCACAGATCCCAAACGTGACCATAAAATCACGTTTGAGCATGATGTGTGCCATGTTTAGGGCCACTTTTTGGGATTTGTGCCACGTTGAATAAAAACTGGACCGTTTGATGTCACGCCCATGATCTCAAGATCCACTATTTGGAACATTGGCATGCAAAATGATCACAATCGTCTGATTTCTTATAGTCAACGAGTTTTAGAGTAGGCACCACCAGTAATTTGGTAGGTGCAAATAGAGTTACCCAAGACTTAATAAGTGCGTTTGTTGCAATTTTTCAAGAAACACTATTGGATGTTGAATTTTTTGAATATGCAGATGCAAGATGGCTATGGAGCTTCCGGTTACTTTTTGGAGCCAGATGGGACAAACAAAAGAAAGCATTCGTGAGATTTCTTTATCCTCGTTTCGGTTTCTCTTACTCTATTCTGAAATTTATGTTTTTATCAAGTTTTAAAACTCAATTTATCTCGCCATAACTATTTTTTATTCTCTATGTTTGTCAAACACTTGCTAACAAATAGTGGGAAGAGTGAGAATGTGCATATATCTACATTGCTTAACTTGGTGTCATGGCAGTATGAGGCTTGCCTCATGGACTGAGGTGCAAACCCCGGGCTACACTGCATAAATTGTAGGCGTAAGCTTAAAACCAAAGTTGATCATATGTATCACCAATATGTAATTGTTGTAGGGTCTGGTGTCTATTGGTGTTGATATTTGTTTTTAGTTGGGAGCATATTAATATAAAAAAGAAATACCAGTACGAGAGGAGCTGAATTGTTTCTCTGCGACCCACTTTAGTAATAGTTAGTCTAGTGGCAGCAAGGATAGTCTAATTGATAGATTTATTATTGAGCTCACACTATCCCACTAGAACAAGAACAATATGATATCTTTTTTTTTTTCCGGGAGAATTTAGACATTAAACCATGGTTTAAAAACTTGACGAGTCGACTTGGAACTCGGGCGAGTTGACTCGGCTTGACCAAGTTTCAAGCCGACTCGTCTTTAGGCTCGAATAAAGCTCCAACTCGGTCGATTCACCGATCCGATTCGGGAACTCGGCCAATTTGTTGGCTCGGCGAGTTGACTTTAGTTTATAAATGAAGGACTGGCGGGGGTTTTTTAGAAACTAAAAGGGCATGCTTGTCCTTTCCCCTTTTTGTATTTAAAGACATCGATATTCTCGACAGAAACTCGACAGACAGCCGAAGAAGAAGAAGAAGAAGAAGAAGAAGAAGAAGAAGAAGAAAGAAAGAAGGAGGTTTTGACGGAGGAGATTTCGTTGGGAACTTCTAGAAGTTGAAAGGGAAAAATTGTTCTGACCGATATTTAAAAACTAAACTGGTGTTAAAGGATCTTGCATCATTAAATCAAACTTTTGATCATACACCGTTAAAGTGCTTTTGTGCCACGTGTGCACATATGTGATACAATCTAAACTATCTAAGTTGCAATCCATCCTTGGAATCTTTTTCAGCCAAAGAATCGTGCCTATAAATGGATGTACACCATTCGATTGGTGAACATTAATATCAGCCATAAAAAATTAAGAACAGCCGTTGGATTAGCTTAAACATATCAGATGGTTCAAATCTCTTAAAAAAGTGTGATTTTTGGACCCATTGCCCTTCAATGTATGATCTATCACTTTGACGGCATGGATTACTGGCATCTTAAACCATTAATGGTTTAAGATCATTTAAACACCATTTTGGTGTTTAAATGACAATCAGGAGAGTCTAGTTCAGATTTAAATGATCTTACACCATTAAACAAGTAAGATGTGAAGAATCTAATCCATTAATGTGATTCGGATCCTCTCTTGAACTTTAATTGGCCGACTATGGACTACAACATGTACTATTTAGACTGATGAGAGATGTTTGCCACATAATGTAAAAGTAAAGCCTACCTTTTAAAGATTTTTTTATCGAATTATATATATATATATATATATATATATATATATATATATATATATATATATATATATATATATATATATATATAAAATTTTAAATATTTATTAAATAATCCGAGTCGAGTTAGAACAAGTTTTCGAGTTAACTCTACTAAGAAGACTTCCGAGTTGAGTCGAGTTTTCGTGTTTTAAAACCATGCATTAAATTACACCTACAAAGAGGGCATGTATAGTGTGGCAAGAGGGCATGGTTAGTGTGCAGGGTAGTTCTGTCTTATATGCATTCTTCTTGAAAGGCATGACTCTAATTAAACAGACAAGTAACACAACGAATGAGCTTTTCAATACTATGATAGCCTTCTAGTGGACAGAGTAGAGTGTCTTTTTATGCCTTATATACCATGCATAATGTCGATTAAATCACTTTAACAACTGTCCTGGTGTTTGGTGTCCAGGAAACAGTCTCAGCTTCTCAGGAGCAATTTCATAAGATTATAAAAATGATTTTTGGGTAGCAGTGATGTCAGGTTAGGGAATTTGTCTTACCATTAGGAAAAAGAAGAGGAGGAAATCAGAGGTTGGAGAGAGTATCTTAGTTGTGTAGAGAGACCCACGAGTAAAGTAATAACATGTGAAATATTACTAAGTATACCCTACTGTTTCGTACACACCAATATACTACTGCTACACAGACACACCTATATACATCAAATACACACTAAAACTCCCTGTCAAGGGCGAGCATAAGGCTGCGTGTCGCATAGCTCTGCTTCTTAAGGGAGCAGCTCCTATGGAGTAATCCGTTAGGAAGGGCATTTGCAGGCAGTAGAAACCCATGATTTTCATCTATGGGAGGCAAAAAATCAATGTTTATTAATTTTTTTTTTTAAAAACTGTGTATTTGAGCTATTCCCATGCCCACTAAAACTATCACAATGCACACATCACATCCCAGATAGGTGATCTTCAACTGAACATTTATGCATATTCCACGCTTTACTCATAACTTTGATCTTCTACAAGTCGCCTTTGGCATCTTAAACTCATAAAGCAACTGAACTACCAAAGAACTAAAGCACCTCCCGATTTGGGAAAAGCTGTACATTTTACATACCAGATCCCACACCCAGAAAGATCCATATGAAAAAAATCACATATTCAACAAATCAAAACCACACAAGGCACTAACGAACTAACGCTAACAAATTTATTGAATACCCTTATACTCAACATAGACCTGAGAAAACTAGCAAGCTCTACAACTAATATAGCAAATGAAAACCACTTCATCCATTATAACTGAAAATCTCCATAACAAGTGCCATGATTTAGGACTCGCAAAGATTACCAAAAACCATGTTGGTTGGATACGCAGCCACTTGATTCTTCTCCGCATCTCCGATCATACTTCCGTATCGACTGGTTCGATGGATCATTGAATGAAGAAGTTAGGGTTTGAAGAAAATATTTCTTTTCTGGATTGAAGACAAAAAGTTGCAAAGGGGAAAAGAGTTGCAAAGATGCTTGTTTGGAGTTTTTGCTTCAAGGATTTCCCAATGAGATATCCCTGCCTCCCTCTTATCATACGATCCCTCAGCCTTTGTTGACAAATTCCGCATGATCCGAATCGCCATGGTGACATAGTAATGGCTTTCCGATATGAGATTCGCCATGATGTCATAGTTCTGGCTTTCCAATGAGAGATGTGAGGGAGGGATGTTATTAAGTATGGTTTGGTAGGTTCAAAGAGCAGTTTTGGAGTTACTCTTGCAGGACTTGTTATTTGGTAAACACTACTGCTGGATAGCAAATTATGGTTAGTTGACCAGAACGCCCATGAAAGTATCGAGAAAGCAGTTTTAAGGACTTGTGCTGTGTGAACTAGTGATTTTTAACATCAATTTTAGTGATTTATGAAATCTGTCTCTTTTAATCATAGTTGTCAAGGCGAGGCTATGGTGTCGCCATGGCGAATGGCGAGACAAATCGTCATATGAACCTATATAAGTTATAACTTATAACCTTATAAGTTATAACTTATACATTATAACAATTATAAGTTATAAGTTACATTTATATAACAAATGTTTATATCCATCATATCTAGGGTTTAAGTGAAACCATATAGCGTCTCTCACAGCTCCTCTCTCGTAGTCATTCTCTCTCTCTCTCTCTCTCTCACCACAGGGTTGTATTTTTTTAATCTCTTGTCTCTCTCTCTCTCTCTCGTCTCTAGTTTTTTTTTTTTCATCGGTACTCTCTCTCTCTCATTTGTTTAATCTATATTTTTTTAATCCAATTAGTACCTTTACAATCAATCAACGACCTTCATAGCTCTAGCTCTTCACAGACTCATGCGCATGTATGATTTTTTTTTTTAAACCTTAATACCAGAAATTGTTTTTTACAGTTTTTTTTGTATTTGTTTTCGTTTTGGGGGGCTGCTACTAACCCTCCACCATATGCTGAAAATTCCCCATTTGACGCTTTGAATCAAACTGTCAGAGATTGTTTTTCGTTCCAATCTTCCCCACAATGAATCTTGAGATCATGAAAATATCATTAGATGGTCGTTCCAATCTTTCACCACACTTTAGTTGCTTGACTAATTAGTTGTTTTTTTTTGCCATCTATAAAAAATATAAAAACTAAAAATAGTAGAAAATTATATATTAATAATTAATAAATAAAATTTAAAAATAATAATAAATGACCTCGCCATGACCTCGCTACACCACCTTAACTACCTTGCTTTTAATTATTGACAAACTCTCACATTACTACTCAGGTATTCTTGAATAGTTTGTATTATGCGGCCAACTACTGCACCGATGCATAAGACACATAGAGGAAGACGCGATCTACACATAGAACAATGATCTGTAGTCTATCTGGATTAAGTCCATCATGGGGGCTGGAATTACTGTATTGAAAAATGCGATGAACAGAGATACCAAGATGAGGGGCACAAGGAGCATGCATAAACTGACTCACCAAGTTTACAGTAAAAATAATGTTTGGCTGAGTAAGAGTAAGATAAATCAAGCGACCCACACCGTGCTAGAACACATGGGGATCAGGAAGAAGTTCATTCTCATGAAGAGAATGTTTTTGGTCCATAGGAGTAGCTGGTTTATACCCACTCATGTCAGTGTCATGAAGACGATCAGGGGGCATTCTTCGTCTGAGCGACAAATATCCCTTTCCTGGAGAGAGCAACTTTTAAGACCATGAAAATACTGCAAGCTGGCGAAATTTTTAACCTCAAACATGTGACCAAGCTCAACCTTCACGTTTGGCATGAATGCAGAATCTTCTCCAATGAGAATAATATTATAGTCCTGAACTAGTTCGTTGTTTGCTGTGTAAACTAGTGAATTAAGTACCATATGATCTAAATGATATCTTTTAAAAGCCATAGCAATAATCACACCAAGCGTTGGATCCAAGCTCTAAGCAACTACCTTAAACCACAAATGGGATTATGAAAGCGATAAACCTTCTCAGTCTCCCCTTGAAGCAAGGATCCAGGAGGAGGGATTTTTATAGACCTCCTCACATGTCAATGTAAGAAGGCATTCACACATCCATTTGATAAAGAGACCAATTCTGATTGACAGTAATCGATCTGAGAATACAAAAATAATTCAGCTTAGCCACTAGAGCAAATGCGATGTCGTAGTCAAGACCAAAGGTCTGCTTGAATTTTCTAGCAATTAAGCAAGCCTAATACCGTGCAACACTACCATCCGAATCATGCTTAATTGCAAAGACTCATTGGCATCCAACTGTTTACTTCCTTGGAGGAAAAGTGACCATATCCTATGTCTGATTACACTGAAGTGCGTCCATCTCATCCATCCTAGCTGGTTTCCAAGCAGGGAAAGCCCTCTAAGTGATAGGCACAGTCTGATAACATACAAACTTGGCAAGAAGGTAAGCAATAGCACGCTTAACCCCCTTGTGAAGAGCAATGAGTAGATCACGATGAGAAGGATGATCAAGTGGAATATCATATGTGCTAACAAGAACACTTGGTCATATAACACAGGTGCACATGGGTATAAATACTCACTGGAGCTACCTGCGTGGAAGACTGAGGCTGTTGTGTGTGAGAAGAGCATGTATGCCACCTCTTGTGAACATAGGTGATTCCGTAGTCCTGTTGCTGTGAAGGGAGAGCCTTTGTGGTGATAGGAATATGTAGAGGAACAATGAAAGCAAATTTGAGAGACCTCGATGAAGCTGATAAGAACCAAGCAAGTAATATGGTAATGTCTCAAAGAACGTAACATCATTGGAGGTGAAGAATGATGAGACTGAGGATCAAAATCGATAACATCAATACCCCTTAGATCCATTGGAAGTAACAACAGAGACACATTGAATGACGTTATCTTCCAACTTTTGACGGCTAGGATGAAGGTCCTAAATAAAGCCAAGTGCACTAAAAAAGTGACTCAATAGGAATCATAAGGTCTTGTAAAGCACAAAATCAGAGGAGTAAGTTCTACAAGCCGAGAAAGGGTGCCATTACTAATTAAGAAGTTAGGAATGAGTCACAACAATGAGATGTCTGTGGTTACACTCAGCTGCACCATTCTGTTATAGAGTGTTGGGACAAGAAAACTAATGGGGAATAACATGCTCCTGATGATAGAGAGCAAAGAATGTGGGATGTACTCGTCACCATTATCAGAATGGAAAGCTTTAATAGGAACTTCATATGGAGTGTGAACCATGGAATAGAACTCTTAAAACTTAATGAACACTTCATCTTGGCACAGGTTTAGTCATCAATAAAAACAACATAATATCATAGTATATAAAGGTAAGAAATGGGTGACGGACCTCAAACATTAGAAAACTCAAATGGAGAAAATAGAATGCACCTATGCATGTGAGAAGGATAAACATTTCTAACTTGTTTGGAGAGAGCACAAACATCTCATTGATTGAGCCGATTTGCAAATGGATTTAAAATGAAGGAATAAGAGTAAAAAAGTCTGAATTCTGAAATCAACATTTCCTAGTTTGGCATGCCGTAAAGATAAGGAATCATGGCTTCAAACAATGTGAAATTGAAACTAGATGCTATAACATCAACTGAATAATCAAAGTTTGCTTCAAAGTAGTATAATCCCCCTCGCTCGACACCTCTACCAACAATCCTCCTCATAGAAAGTTCTTGAAAAACACAGTAGAATGGTAGAAAGTTGTAGAACAATTAAGTTTTTTGGTAAGGAATCTAACAAAAAGAAGATTAGATGCTAAATGAGGATTATATAGAACATGATACTTTGATAGGGAGGAATATACATGAATGGTTCCCCATAACTGGAGTACAAAGAGTCATTAGCTATGAGAATCTGAGCCGATGGAGAAGTTGAAGAATGCAAATATAAATGAATATGATCGGTAACCCTGAGTAAGTAACCTTGCAGAATGATGGGGATGAAGACATGGAAGCGAGGCGAATATTTTTTTTTTTGATCGGTAATAAAAAGTATATATTGATAAGCAACAAGGTGTTGATGAAAAACCAATACAACAGGACACGACCAAGAAAATAGAAAAAACAGCTGAAGACAGCAGCCACCACACACACTTCTCCAGGAACTTAACCCGGATCCCACACAATCCCCCCCCCCTTCCCCGACCCCACAGCCCCCTTAGCAACCCAGAACCACATCAGGTCGCAGACCTGCTTCATGATCAGCCCCACCGGGCGACTCTTATCTTCAAAGATCCTACAGTTTCTTTCACCCCATAAGGTCCAGAAGACAGCGAAAGGGGCCACCTTCCAGTACTCAGACATCAGACCATCAACAAGAGCGAAATCTCACATCAAAAAATGAGAGAGGGGCGACGCCGGCATCACCCAACACATGCCGAAGGACTTAACAACGATACACCACAACTCATGAGCCACCTTACAATGTAGCAGAAGATGAGCAACAGTCTCTTCCTTAATATTACACATAACTCAACAATTGAGGATATCTTTCCCCTGACGAATGAGCTGATCCAACGTTAAAATCATTTCTTTGAGCGTGACCCACATAAAGAACTTAAATTTGGCCGGCACAGCCTCCTTCCACAAACCGGCCGCTTCAAACCTGATCAAGGGCCGAGAGGAAAGCATCGCGCAGTAAGACTTAACAGAAAACAAACCCTCTGTACTTGTCCTCCGTCTGCGCTGATCCCCCCCATCCCGATTACGCTGAGTACCATAAAGCAGTTGCATCAGATTGGCAAACGAATTCACCTCCTCATCCCTCAACAACCTTCTAGTAGTGACGGTCCATAGTCTCCCTCCGTCGGACTCGGAGACGAAATCGTCGATCGTACCATGAGGATTCACCGAGATAGAAAAAATATCCGGGAAGGAAGATTTAAGGGGCTCACTGCCCGCCCAGATATCCTCCCAAAACCGAATGCGAGTACCACACCCCCAGCTGTAACATAAGCCTTTAGAAAACTGCTCCCACGTACTACAAATAACTTTCCACCAAGCCGAGCAGCGTCGGTGACCGATCACCAAGATACCCCAGTTTCCAACCGAATTGCCGTACTTCTCGCTCAGCACCACTCGCCATAAACTATTCACCTCCTCCTCCCTCCCCGCCCGCCAGAGCCACTTACCCAACAAGGCAATATTAGTCGACCTCAAATTGCGGATACCCAGACCCCCATATCTGAATGGCAGACCAACGGATTCCAATTAACCAGATGATACCGACGAGAAGTCCCGGAGCCCTCCCATAAAAAGAGCCTTTGGATTTGTTCAAGGCGCTTGATGATTTTCATCGGACATTTAAATAGGGACATGTAGAAAATAGGTAACGAGGATAAGACGGACTTGAGCATCACCAGACGTCCACCACTGCTAAGCATCTTACCTTTCCAAGATGATAGTCTTTGCTCGAACCTCCGCACCACCGGATTCCACTCCCTAGCTGTGGGAGCCCTCAATCCCAGGGGCACTCCCAAATACCTGATTGGTAACTTCCCCACCCCACAATTCACAGCAAGAGCCAGCTCCTCTAAGAGAGCATCATCGGTACCAATACCCGATATCTCGGACTTAGCCAAATTGATCCTTTGACCCGAGACCGCTTCATAGATAGAGAACATCAGCCAAAGACTTAAGTTCCTGAACATCAGCCTTACCAAATATTAAAGCGTCATCCGCAAATTGGAGGCGCGACATGTATCTATCATGAGAGCCCACCCTGATTCCAGTTATGATATTGGATAACCTGACCCGATTAAGCAGCCCCGATAAAGCTTCTCCCACGATGTTGAAGAGAAACGGAGAGGATCCCCTTGGCGGAGATCACGAGAGCTCTTGAAATAACCCACAGGGGTACCATTGACAAGGATGGAGAACCAGGTCGAAGCGTAACAACCCCTCATCCATTTCCTCTCCCCAAAACCCATCCTGCGCAGCATATACTCAAGGCAATCCCAGCTTACCTGATCGTAGGCCTTCTCCATGTCCACCTTCCAAAGGGCAGCCGGTCTACGTTGAAGCTGAGCCGAGTGGATGGTTTCCTGAGCCACCACCATCTGGTCAAGAAGGTGACGCCCAGCCACAAAGGCCCCTTGATTTGCGGAGATAATGGCACCCATAACCGGCTTAAGACGATTAGCCAGGACCTTGGCGATAATTTTATAAAGACTGTTAGTGAGGCTTATGGGTCGGAAATCAGCGATATCCTCAGCCCCATCTCTCTTGGGCACGAGAGTGATAAACGTCTAATTGAGACTGCGCCCAATGAACCCAGAGGAGTGGAATTCCATCATCACCTCCATCAGTTCCTCCTTAAGCATCGCCCAAAAACAACCAAAGAATTCTAATGTGAATTCGTCAAGCCCCCGGGCTTTGTTATTAGCCCCATATCTAATAACCCGCCATACCTCCTCTTCCCTGAAAGGCTGCTCTAACGACACCTGCTCCTCGTCATCAATGGTCAGAAACGGGAGCCCATTCAAATCAGGCCGCAAGAAACCCTCATCCGAGTACAACCCCCGATAGTAGTCGACAATGCTCGCTCTCACCTCCTCCTCGGTATAAGCCACCCCATCAACCACAATTCTGCCCAAGAAATTTGCCTTGTCCTGCGCATTAGCAATCGCGTGAAAAAACTTTGTGTTAGCGTCCCCCCACCCTGAAGCCATTGCACCTTTGACTTTTGCTTCCAGCACACCTCTTCCGCCAAGCAAACATTGTTGAACTCCATTTTCTTAAGTTACCTCTCTTGACGCTCTTCCTCCGTAAGACATCTCGACCCCTCCAAATTATCTAATTCCTTAAGCCTTGTCAGTAGAGTATCCTTTTTCACATGCACCATCCCGTACTCTTCCTTGTTCCAAGTTCTGATCCTATCTTTAACCCGCCGTAGTTTGGAGATGAAACGAAAAGCAGCCGTCCCTGAAACCGACACTTCACTCCACCATTCCCCCACCCTAGTCCGAAAACAGTCATCCAACAGCCACATATTTTGAAATCGAAATGGGGATGGCCCTTTACTACGAGATTCACACGTAAGTAGAAGGGGCCGATGGTCAGAGATGGCCCTAGCCATACACTCTAACCGCGCCCCCGGATAAAAATTCATCCACTCACCACTGCACACAAATCTATCGAGCCTACTCATTGAAGGAGAGTCCTGGAAATTCGACCACGTGAATCGCGAGCCAGTTAGCGACACATCCATCAAACCCCAATCAACGAAAAAAGAGTTGAAATCCCGCATCACCGCCACATCTGGCGGCCCCCCCCCCCCCCCATCTTCTCCCACCCCCACCTTATAGCATTAAAGTCACCCCCAAACAAAATGGAAGATCCCACCTTCTCGCCAATGCAGCCAGCTCCATCCAGAAATCAGGGCGGTCCCGATCACGTGACGGACCATAAATACCCGCAAACATCCACTCACTCCCCGAAACTTTGTGGCGAAGGACCACAACAGCAGAGAAAAGCCCCACCTCTTCATCCAGTTTATCAAACTGACGGTTATCCCAGGCAACCAGAATACCCTCAGAAGCTCCATCCGAATCAACCCCCATCCATCCCCAATAATTCCCTCCCAGCACCGAGGCCACTTTCCTTCTATCGCAACTACCCCATTTGGTCTCCTGCAGTGTAATCACTACTGGCATGATCGAGGCAATCATCCTCTTAACCCCCGCCCTTTTACCAGCTCCACAAATCCCCTTAACATTCCATGATAGCATCTTCATTACCATCATAGTCGGCCCTCCCCAAAACAGAGTGAAAGGAAACTAGGTCTCCCCCACCCCCTTCCCGTTGGACATTCCCCATTGTAAACGAGCGAGCTCCCGCGCCCCTCCTCGGTTCCTCCTCTTGATCCTCGTACGATTGACCAGAATTGACCGGAAAACCTCCGGGAGCTCATTGTCGGGCCCTATGAAGGACATCCCGAGGTCACGCCCCACACGAATCAGCCGATCGATATCTTCACTTCGATCCGTCGCTCGGATGATCCCATCACCCATGTCGACGGTCAAACTATTCGTCGGAGAGGGTTCTAGCACCTCCTTCTCCCCCATGGCCCCTGCCTCCTCCTGCCTCCTCTGAAGCGGCGTCTCAGACCTCTGCTCGAAACCGAAGATAGGTCTCTCATAGGATGTAGACAGAGTCTCCATATCACCCGAGGGCAGAAACCGCTGTACATCTTCGTCTCTCCCACTCATGTCGTCCCAATCCCTCCCTGCAAATGAGACATCTGCAGTCAGCTCGACAAAAGCTCTCCTTATCCATACCAGACCCGACAAAGCTCTGGCCCAGTTCCAAGATAGAATGACCGCTCGACATGTTCCTTAAGCTCAGGCCCCACAGGTTCCGGTCCAACACGATGCAGTTCCTTGCCCAAGATGGGCCGTGGGTCGACAGAACCGGACAGCCCCACGAGTCAACACCAAGACAGGTCCAAACGGTACCATCCGCCAGTTGGCCCCCACACCCCTCGCCCCTATTAAGCATCGGCTGGCCCGGAACAGCACGTGTACCCATTACGTGACCCACCACTAGCTGGCCGCCAGAGTCAAAGGAAGCCCGAATTCTAGAAAGTTCAGAGACACGTGTCGCTCTCCCACTTACTCGCCCCCGACGCCTGCCTTTAAAAGGAAAAACTCTTTTGTAAACCCTAAATGGCTTAAGCTTAGTAGTCGGGTTGTCTCCAATGGCAGGGTAAGAAGCTTCCATCGCCATCGGATCCCAGGTACGCTGGCAGACCTCGTACGTTTGCTTAGGAAACTCCGCATCCTCACCAACCCCTGTACCTTGCAGGCGTCCTTGGTCGACGATACTGTACGAGAAGATCTCATCCATTGGAGGCTTCGACGGTGGTTGATGAAAGTCCACTGAAACCGGAGCCTCGAAATTCGAGAACTGCATCGTCGTCGTAGAATCAAGACGACCCGAGCATCGATCGGCGAGAGCCCAATGAGCTCTCCTCATAGAACTGCCCACCCTCTTGGCAGAGCTCAAACACCCCAGGGACGACCTCCCCCTTCTTCTAAGACCCCTCCTCCAAAAAGATCCCAACATGTTTTCCATGAGCCAAGACTCCACTAGCGGCCCAAGACGAAGGCACGAGCGCAGGTGCGGCCGGAGAACCCTCCTGACAATCTCAGCGAATGATTTTGGCATTGCACTGAGAGCCCGAGAGCAAGCCCGGAACCGGGATCGACATTGGATGGAGCATCGCATCCCAGGCACCCCCCAAGGCCGGGCCATCCTTTGAGGCCTGCCCTGATTGTAGCATGGCCCCTGATTCCCGGTACTGGAATGGGTAGACCTTTGCTAAGAGTTTTTCTGTGGGACAACCGAGTACGTGTACGTCGGGAATCCCGGGCCTCGCAGATTCGTGATGCGCCTGGAACGGAAAGAGAACCCTCTCCACGAGCTCAACTTCTACGAAGATAGTGAATTCTTGGCCATTGAGGCAGAGCTTGCACTGCGGGGAGTGGTCTCCTAGTCATCGGCACGCACCAAGACCCGGGCGTACCGCGTCTCCCACAAGTCATCAGTGCTCCGGTCAATGAGGATGCACCCCCCGCAACGATCAGCAACCCCCTGGAGGACCTCAGTGGTCCAGGCCTGGAGGGGAAGGCCAAATAATCCAATCCAAAAGCCCCCCATCCAACGGTGAACCTGAGAAAGGTTGATATTTGGCCCCCATCGAGCGCAAACAACCGGTTTGTCGTCGATGGAGGACACCTTTTTGTCAAGGATCGCATTGGCCGAGGCGCTCGATGGACATCGCAGTAAAAATTTCGTGTCGGACAGAGCCGAAACCGTCGGCCTATTTTGGAGGTTCCATTGGTGCAGCAAGATGTAAATATTCTCCAAGTGTAAAGACTCTTTGAAGCACTGAATGACGAGCCAGTAATCTTGAATATTACTAACTACCGACGTAAAAACGTTGCTCCGGAAGATGAGGGAGCTCCCACCACCTCCCTCTACCAAACCAGGGGAACCCTTAAGCTCCGGGGAGACACGAATCGGACGACCATGGGAATCCGCGATAGACCACCCCTGCGACAAGTCCCGAAGCTGAGCGACATCGACGGAGGCCGGGTGCCCCGGGGGAGCCGGCCAAGAATCGGCCCTAACACTTTTGACCGTCTTCCCCCACACACGCTCCGAAGAGCAACCCTTCCGATGACACCGGGCTCTCCATTTGAAGTTGATATTACGGCATCTGGAGCAAATCCAATCCCCTTCCCGTAAACCCAGAACGTTAGAATCAATGCGCTTAGGCATCGGGAGAGTTAGAATCAACCCGATGAGGAAATTTTATCATAGGATATTTTCATGCTGAATGGTTAATTCAATGACATGGAAGCTAATATAGAAGGAACCAGTGGCTATAGAGGCATAGGAGTAAAGATGGGTCTATATAAACAAGGAATACACAACAAAAGTAAACCATGACTGCAAATCTAGAGACTAATTCCATTTAAAAACTGCATTTAGAACTTCAAATTTTCAACCACAGTGTGGAGGAAGATATAGCTGTGGGGGGAAAAAAATCGAAATGACTTTCTCTGGCTCCAACGATACCCTCAAACTGATCTTCATGAAAATTCACAAACAAAGAAGACGACAAAGAGAAAATTTTAAATTCAAAGGGGCAAAGGTGTCAAATCAACTCAAATGGGACTCTCTTACGCTAGGTCCAAAGGAAAAGGGATCTGAAAGGGAGATAAAGGAAGTAAAGGCGAGCCTGCCCTGGTCACTTGAAGTGGATTGGCTCGTTTCTGGGCTCGTTTTCTACATTGTTTTATGATCTTTGTCTCTTGGAATGTTAGAGGTTTGGGCTCGCTCGGCAAGATAGAGGCGGTGAAAGACTCCATTAAAAATTTGAAACCTGATATCTTTTCGCTTAAAAAAACCAAGTGGGATGACTGCACGGGCATAGGGTCTTGGGGTTGGGTCAGCTCTGACATTGACGGTACCAAAGGTGGGATCCTACTCGCTTGGAACAACATCTTCTCCTTGCTCGACCAGGAGATAGGCAATTTTTCCGCCTCGGTTCACCTCCAGAGAAAGGCGGACGACAAGTCCTAAGTTTTCACAGGCATTTATAGTCCTAACGACGATGCTTTAAGAGAAGATATCTTCTTTGAGCTCAGCTCCATCGCTCACTGATGGGGAGACAGTTGGTGCCTAGGAGGGGATTTTAACGTGTTAAGATCTCTAGATGGGAAGAATGGGGGAAATTTCAACTTCAAAGAAGCCGCCAAGTTCAAAGATTTCATCTAAGAGTTTATGGTTTGTGACATCGGAATGAAAGGAGGTCGTTACACCTAGACAAGTGGTCAATATTTTTCAACGCTTTGCCACCTCGACCGTTTCCTTTGCAATGCGGAATGAATGGCCAAGTTCCCGCCATTGGAAGCGGAATGCCTCATGACTATTGTGTCGGATGACAAGTCGATTTGGCTTAACACTCATTTTTGCAGAACGTCAGGACCCACGTTCAAATTCGAAAACATTTGGCTCCGAGTTGAGGACTTCAGAAGGAATGTCCTGAATTGGTGGAATGAGGAGGAATACAAGGGATGGCGATTTTTATCCTCAACTCTAAAGTCAAAAACCTCAAATTCAAAGTTTCCAAATGGAATAGGGAGGTTTTCGAGAATGTTGACAAAATGAAGGAATATTTTGCTTTCGGAAATCAAAACCTTCGACGGATTTGAAGAAGATCACCCCCTTTTGGTTGATGAAAGAGATGCCAGGCTTGCCCTTGCCCTTAAGATGGCTTATAACCAAAAATGTATCGATGAGGAAGCGATTTGGAAGCATAAATCTAATGCCCACTGGTTAAGAGAAGGGGATGAAAATAAAATTTTTTCCCACCAGATTGCTAATGGCCATAGATCTAGGAATTTCATCTCTCAGATGCAAGTTGACGAACACGTTTACACCAATGCAACTGACATCGATGACGAAGACGAAATTCGCGCTGCTACATCTTCCCTTGGGAAAGGCACCGGGGCCAGACGACGTTACCATGGAGTTCTTTCTCTCCTTTTGGGAGGTGGCCAAATCAGATTTTCTGGCCTCCTTCTGCGAGTTCCATGAATCCACCATAATCGGGAAATGCATGAATTCACAAAAAATAAAAGGAGCTACTAATATCTGCGATCCCCGCCTGATCAACCTCCTTAACTCTTAGAAGATTGTCGCCAAAGTTCTTGCACATCGTCTTCGTACGGTTATTGGGCGAGTCATCTCCAACACATAAGGGGCTTTCCTTCCGGGAAGACAACTTATGGAAACAACGGTCACAACTCATGAAGCGATTCACTCGTTCAAAGCCTAAAAGGCAATGGGCATCATCTTTAAAGTTGACATTGAAAAAGCATATGTTCGCGCTGACCGGGACAGTCTTGTGTTCCTTCTTCAATGGACGGGCTTCGAAGAAAAGTGGATCAGATGGATGAGGGGAGGGCTCAGCTAGATTCTCGGTTATTGTCAACGGGATCTCAAAAGGGTACTTCAGAGCCTCCAGAGTGCTTCGCCAAGGGGATCCTTTGTCCTCGCTGCTTTTCAACATAGTGGGGGCAGCGCTGCACATAATTCTTGATCGGTGCACCACTCCCAACTTGTTCAAAGGCTTCCACATCTCTGATAGCTGTCAAATCTCCCACCTACAGTACGCGGATGACACAGTTATTTTCTGCAGGACCTCTAACCACAATATCAAAATGGTTTTAAGTGCCTTAACGGTTTACGAGGCGGTAGTCGGACATCTGGTCAACATCCAAAAATCCAAACTCATTGGAATCAACGTCAACAGTAGTAGGCTCTACGAACTTGCTAATATCGTCGGATGCCAGGTGGAGAACCTGCCCTCCACGTACCTTGGCCTTCGTCTCGGTCTGGGCAAGCTCTGGACTGCACACTGGGAACCGGTCATTAAGAGATTTCGAGATAACTTACCACCTGGAAAAGTAGGGCTCTTAGAAACGGAGGGCGGCTTACTCATTGAATCCACTATGGCGGCTTTGCCCATCTTTTACCTCTCTCTTTATAAGGCACCGAAAATGGTCATAATCACTTGGAGAAAATTGTTCGCGACTTCCTTTAGGAAGGAGGTGGCTCGGGAGGAAAACTTCACCTCGTTAACTGAGAAACGTGTTGCAACAGTAAAGAAGACGGAGGGTTGGGCATCAGAAATCTAGCCACAATCAACAAGGCATTACTCGCGAAATGGCTGTGGAAAATGGGAGAAGATAGCAATAAAGATAAATTGTGGTGGAAAGTCGTTTGGGAGAAGTATACTCTACTCCATAGAGGTTGGAACCTACAACGAAGCACCTTCAAAAACGCGTTAGGTTGGTGGAAGACAATTGGATTGGGGAGTTGGTGCTTAAGTCCCAATTTTCGGGAATTTACAACATTGCGGTAGATAAGGATGCCTTGGTTAGCAACATTACGGATTGGAGAGATGGGATAGTGACGTGGAACGTCCCTACTAGGAGTCTGAATGACAACGAGATTGACGAGTTCATTAGGTTGTTCCAGGTCCTCCACGACGACTCCGAATCTCTCGCGGAAAGACAATAGGAGATGGAACTTAACGGAGAATGGCAAGTTCACGTTGAAAAGTTTGTACACCTATCTTCCTAAGGCTCAGACCAGTCTTCAAATTCGAACCGACAGACCGGGCTTGCTCAAATTCTGGAATACCACCTAAAATTAAATTTTTCGTGTGGTTGGCAGTTTGGGGGAGGATTCTAACACGCGATCAACTAAGGATAAGAGGAATTTCCATCCGCAACCAGTGCCTCCTTTGCATGCTTAGGAAAGAGTCCATCTCTCCTACACTTCTCCTTCCTCCCTTTTCGATTTACCTTTTAGGGAGCGGTCATTAGAATTCTGGGTTTAACCTGGGTGATCCCTAGGAATATTGGGGATCTTCTAAGGCAGTGGTACCATATCAGTAAAGTCATCACCAACGAAATCGACAAATCCCTCTTTCAGCAGATTCCTTACGCTGTAATCTGGACTATATGGAAAGAATGAAACAACAGGGTTTTTCAACGTGTCGCTAAGCCGAGAGTTATGGTTCTTAGATTTGCCCGCGATCTCCTCCAGTATTGGGGGCTGTTACAGAACGACTCGCCGCATGACGTCCTTATCCAAATCTGGGTTCCTTTGCCTACCATGGGCTTCCCACCAAACCCTCATCATCCTCCTTTTCCACCTACAAATCCCCTTCTCGTCTCTCTCGTGCCTTGGCACACTCCCCGTTTTCGAGATTGGCTCTGTGGATGCAAGCGCTTCTATTGGCTTTCGAGGTTTTTGACAGGGACGCCGAGTACGTGGACATTGGTTTTGGACCACATTGCTTCTACCGACGTCGGAAGAAATGTAGAGGAAGACCGAGTACTATAGTTTCAGGGGAGAAAAGGAGCCACAAAGGCACAAAACCGTCATTCAATGACGAACATCAGTGAATAGTGAACAGTGACGGACGTCCGTGAACACTTACGGATGTCCATGATTTGACACCCTCGCTGTTCGTTGGTGACGGATGCCTGTGGGCAACGGAGATTTTTACGTTTTTCTGCAGAGATTGCCTCTTTTAGTCTTTATTTATTTTAGGACTCTTGATTTCGAATTTTACTTGGTTGCCTATTTAAGAGGCCTTGTAAACACATTCTAATTGGTGATTGAATATTTTGAATGTTTTTATGCTTGAATATTCTTCTTCCCAAGATGGGTTTGGTGTGAGGCCAAGGGAGTGATTTTCACCTATTTTCTTTTGATCCTTTATTATCTTTGCTATCTGTTTTTCTCTGCTTGTTTCTTTAAACCCTAATCTATTAGTTTCTTAGATCCCAAAACCCTAAACCTCTTCTGAAACCCTAAATCAATCAAAGCCATAAACCTATTCCAAAACCATAAGCCTATTACAAAACCATAAACCTGTTCGAAACCCTATTTCCATTAAAACCCTAGTTTTCATCAAGCCATCAAATCTACCCAATTCTACAACCCTAGTTCGAACCCAAGAATCTACATTGGATCGAAGACGAACGCCTAAGCCTGGAAAAGCTAGAGTTCTATCTTTAGGCCGATCTGCCAGAAAGCTAAAGGGACTTCTGCATCGGATTGGACCCTATCCGTATCTTATGTGATTTGCCTATCGAAATTCTAAGAACCCGAAGGTATCGTGATAATTTTGCGATTGAGTTTGGATTTTCTTATTTAATTTCGGCAAAACTCCATTAAAGCATTATTCATGCATTTTATGGTTACCGTCCTTCGTCAATTTTGGTATCAGAGACCTAGGTTTCTTGGTTAGAGCATCTTTGCTTGTCATATTTATTTTATTGCATTGTTTTTTCTTTTATGAGTGCATATTTCATTTCATACTAGAACCCTAATAGACATCTATGATTACCATGACTTCGAATGAGATTCTTGATACTCTTAAAGCTATGCGAGAAGAATTGGGTGCGATTAATGGGCGTCTGAATACCATAGAGCAAGCCCAAACATCCTTAGGGATTTCTAATGGTCGGTTGCGTGATCGAATCAACTAATAAGAAGCGGATGATGAACTCCACGATCAGCGCCAAGAGCGTGAAGGCCCACAATTAGAACGTGATGATCGCCAAGACAATCGGAACCAGAATAGTAGGGATCATCGTAGAGATGACTATGACCCGAAGTTCAACTCCTTAAGAATGTCCGAGTTGAGATTTTGATTTTCGATGGAAGAATGGACCCTACCGTCTTCCTTGATTGGCTTTCCGATATGGACCAACATTTCGATTGGTATGACATGAATATTGACCGTTGTGTTCAACTCGCTAAAATGAAGTTAATTGGTTAAACTCGACTTTTATGGGTAAATGTTGAGCGTATAAGGGTGAATGTGGGTTGTCCTCCCTTTACCCGTTGGGACGACATGAAGGAACGACTTACTGAGAAGTTTGTTCCTTTATCATACCACCAACGCCTCCTTGACTAGTGGCAAAATTTACGCTTAGGTGGTATGCCTGTGACCGAGTACATTGGCAAATTCGAAGAGTTCATGATGAGGGCCAAGGTATCGGAAGACCCTGAAATCACTCTCTCTAGATTCCTGAGTCGGTGAGCGAGAACCCCAAGGAGGTTGAGCCGATCTCGAACGAATTTGCGGATGTCTTCCCAGAAGACTTACCTAATGAACTCCCTCCCATGCGTGACATCTAACACGCAATCGACTTGGTTGTGTGCTGTACCTTCCCTACTCACTCCTAAGAAAAGTGGTACATGGCGCATGTGTATGGATAGCCGTGCAATCAATAAGATTACGGTTAAGTATCGGTTTCTCATACCAAGGCTCGATAACATGCTCAATATGATGGTTGGTGCCACTATCATTTCAAAGATAGACCTCAAAAATGGTTACCATCAAGTCCGAATCTGCCCCGGTGATGAGTGGAAAACCGCCTTTATGACCAAGGATGGTCTTTATGAGTGGATGGGCAAGCCATTTGGGCTTTCTAACGCCCCGAGTACTTTCATGAGATTCATGACCCAAGTGTTGAGACCGTTTCTAGGCAAATTCCTTGTATATTTCGATGACATCTTAATTTATAATCATGACAAGGACTAACACTTGAAACACCTTAGGCTGGTTTTGCTAGTTTGTGAGACCCTAAAGGGCGAGAAGTTGTTTGCGAACCTCAAGAAGTGCACCTTCATGCAACGTTCTGTTGTCTTCTTGAGATTCATTATCTCGGCTGATGGAATGGTCACGAACCCTGAAAAGGTTAAAGCCATTGTGGAGTGGCCCGAACCTAAGAACATACACGATGTCCGCAACTTCCATGGCTTCGCTACCTTTTATCGTTGCTTCATTAGAAGTTTTAGCACCATCATGGCCCCAGTCACTGATTGCATGAAAAAAGGGGATTTTCATTGGGGCAAAGTGGCGACGAAAGCCTTTGTCG
This sequence comes from Chloranthus sessilifolius, assembly GCA_021018995.1. Taxonomy (NCBI): domain Eukaryota; kingdom Viridiplantae; phylum Streptophyta; class Magnoliopsida; order Chloranthales; family Chloranthaceae; genus Chloranthus; species Chloranthus sessilifolius. The sequence continues at coordinate 1,816,366 of CM037584.1, forward strand.
AGATCAAACAACGGATGAGTAGTGCACCCTTCATGTGTTTACCAGACTTTTCCATGCGACGCTTCGGGTGTGGGTATAGGAGTGCACTCTATGAGCACTGAGGTCGTCAGGTTCGACAGGTTAAAGGATGAGTACTTAGAGTGCCCAGATTTTGGGGTTGAGTGCATTGTTCTCATTAGTGACCCGACCAGGACACACTCCGTGTACACCATCCATGATGGGTACTTGTTTAAAGGCAATCGCCTTTGCATCCTTCGCACTTCATTGCGTGACTTTCTCATTTGAGAGTTATATGCTGGAGGAATAGCCAGTCATTTCAGGCGTAATAAGACCATTGCACTCGTCGATGATAGATTCTTTTGGTCTAGCCTAATGAGAGATGTCGCTCGGGTTGTTAAACATTGTCGTACTTGCCAAGTGTCTAAACAAAGTAAGAAAAATACTGGCTTGTACACCCCTTTACCCGTGCCACACACACCGTTGCAAGACATCTCTATGGACTTCGTGCTCGGACTTCCCAAAACTCTGAGGAAACATGATTCCATCATTGTTGTGGTAGACCGATTTTTCAAGATGGCCCACTTCATACCTTGCTTGAAATCCTCCGATGCATCCTATATTGCTAAATTGTTCTTCGCAGAGGTAGTATGTCTTCATGGGTTGCCCAAAACCCTTGTGTCTGATAAGGATGTCAAATTCACTAGGTATTTTTGGAAGACCCTTTGGCACATTTTAGGCACAATACTCCAATTTTCGACGACTTATCATTCTCAAACGGATGGCCAAACTAAGAGCACAAATAGGAGTTTAGGGAATCTCCTTCGTAGTCTTGTCAGTGATCATGTTAAGACCTGAGTTACCATTTTGCTCACAACTGAGTTTGTATTATAATAATTCTGTCAATAGGTCCATAGGCATGACTCCTCTTGAGGTAGTACATGGTCATAGGCCTAGAACACCACTAGATTTGATCCCCATGTCTGCGTCCTTTAGAGTATCAGAGTCTGCTGATGCATTTGCACAACACGTTCATAACTTGCATTCCGAAATTAAGCAAAAGATTAATTCAAGTAATAATCAATACAAGTTATCTCTAGATGCTCACAGGCGTTTTAAGGAATGTCACGTGGGTGATTATGTGATGGTTCGGGTTAGGCCTAAGCGTTTCCCATCGGGATCCATAAAGAAGCTCCAATCCCGAAGCGCTGGACCTTTTAGAATTTTGGCTAAGAGTGGTCCTAATGCATGCGTGCTTGAGTTTCCTCCAGGCACGGGGGTTAGTTCAACGTTCAATGTGGAGGACTTGGTTCTTTACTTGGGTTTCACCCCACCTATTGAAAACCCACTCCAGCCACCTCATAGCCCCAGCCCCAATCCAAACTTGCAGCTTGCACCTCTTCCTCTCCCAAGCAGACATAGAAATGATGTGATAGAGGATATAATAAGTGATCATCTATCTCCACACATGATGGGGGATTCCAGAAGTACTTAGTTAAATTGGTTGGAAAATCGGAGTCCGAAAACAATTGGATCCACGAGAATGAGGTTCGACGATTGAACCCTGATTTGATTGACATTTACCATGAGCGTGCTTCGTCAGTGATGAAACCTATTTGGTCCGGAGGAATTGATGGGGATGCCGTGTTCGTGGACATTGGTTTAGGACCACATTGCTTCTACCGGAATCGAAAGAAACATAGAGGAAGCCCGAGTACCACAACTTCAGGGGAGAAAAGGAGGCACAAAGATACAAAAGTGTCATCCAATGATGGACATCAGTGAATAGTGAATAGTGAACAGTGACGGACGTCCATGATGAACAATGACGGACGTCCGTGATGAACAGTGTCGGACGTCCGTGAACAGTGATGGACGTCCGTGATTTGACACCCTCACTGTCCGTAGGTGACAAACGTTTGTGGGCGACGGAGATTTTTTCGTTTTTCTGCGGAAATTGCCTTTTTTTAGTCTTTATTTATTTTAGGACTCTTTATTTCGAATTTTACTTTGGTTACCTATTTAAGAGGCCTTGTAAGCACATTCTAATTGGTGATTGAATATTTTGAATGCTTTTATGCTTGAATATTCTTCTTCCCGAAATGGGTTTAGTGTGAGGCCAAGGGAGTGATTCCCACCTATTTTCTTTTGATCTTTTATCATCTTTGCTATCTGTTTTTCTCTGCTTGTTTCTCTAAACCCTAATCTATTAGTTTCTTTGATCCCAAAACCCAAAACCTCTTCTGAAACCCTAAATCAATCAAAACCATAAACCTATTCCAAAACCATAAGCCTATTTCAAAACCGTAAACTTGTTCGAAACCCTATTTCCATTAAAACCCTAGTGTTCATCAAGCCATAAAATCTACCCAATTCTACAACCCTAGTTCGAACCCGTGAATCTACATCGGAATGAATACGAACGCCTAAGCCTGGAAAAGCTAGAGTTCTATCTCTAGGCCCGATTCGCTAGAAAGCTAACGGGACTTGCGCACCGGGCTGGACCCTATCCGGATCTCGCGTGATTTGCCCATCGAAATTCTAAGAACCCGAAGGTATTGTGATAATTTTGCGATTGAGTTTGAATTTTCTTATTTAATTTCGGCAAAACTCCATTAAAACCAAGGGTCAAAATACCGGATTTCCGGTACGTATCGTCCTGACCTCCAGGACGATACGTACCGGGTATCGTTCGATACATTCAATGTATCGGCGATACATTGAATGTATCGGTTTGATACATTAAAAAAACCGGTATTTTGAAAAAAAATTCCCAAAAAAATCCCAAAAAATCCCAAAAAATCTGAAAAATTATATTTATTTATTTTGTATTTATTTCAACTATTTTTGCTTTTATTTTTAACTTATTTGATGCATTATTTAGATGAATATATAAGTAAGATGCCTATTTTGTAACTTAACCCAAGTCACATGCCTATTTTGTAACTTATTTTTGTCTTAAGATCACATTTTTGACTTAATGTAATAGATCTTCTAACATTATGTTCGACTCAAATGATCACATGCCTATTTTATTAACAATATTTCATGAGACATGATCACATAAAGTAAATTACAATGTATATTGACAAAAATAAATTATATATTGTAAAAAATAATAGCTATGTTGATAAAAATAAATTTAATTGTACATGAAAAACTTACTTTAGAGCCACATTGAATTTCGTGGTGGTTCTTGGCCCTCATGATCATCGTCATCATTGGTGCGCGAGCTTTCCGACCTTTGCCTATAATGTTGCCCATATTGATACCCATGATTATATGTGCCCTCTTGAAATCGAGGTCAGAAAACGAATATGGCTCAATGTAGTACGTAAAGGCCGATCCTCCAAAAATCTGAGCAACGAAGTCATATGGCACTGGGTAAGCTTGTTGTGGCTGGTAGTATGGGTTACTAGTTGCTGAATCTTCGGTATTTTGCAAACTGAATCTCCCGAAGCTAGAAGTCATATAACCCATATCCGTATCATCTTGTGGTGATGGTGTTTGATATGATCCCGACGCTCCTCTTCCTTCAACCCCTCCCATTCTAAATGTAGGAGTGCCGAATCGGTTAACGCCGAGTCATCGTCCCATGCCGCCATATCTCTATAAGGATCAGAGGTACCAACTTCCTCCCCTCCACCACTAGTGCCAACGTCCCCTCCACCATCATCCTCACCACTCCCATCATCACTACCGGGCTGCGTTTCGTCATCAGATTCAACCACTGAATGACGATTCAATCTTCTTTTCCGCCTCGGTGGTTGGGAAGCTTCTTTGCTCGCTTACTCTTTCAAGATTGTCCGACCATTGGTGCTCTCACTATCCAAGACTGGCTCTTCTCTCCATTCATTCAAAGGGTCATCCTCCTCGAATATATAATCCAACTGGATGGGATCAAAATAATCACCGTCTGCAAGGTAGAATATGATAGATGAATTAGTATAGTATGTAAGACTTCATATAATTGAGGATCTAAGACTTCATGTAATTGCTTACTACTAATTGGTCCTCTGTATATTCACGACCCTTAATCGCATGTTGTAGTGGCGAGACTAACTTTTCCAATCGGTCCATAGTTAGTCTATTCCTTGTCTTAGTATGAATGAGAGAGAAAGTGCTCATGATTGGACGAGGAACACGTTTGCGACAATACCCTCATTGCTACCGCCTCAATATCGGACCATCACCTCCATAATGCATCCATCAATCGGGTTTGTCGTGTTTAATTTGGGATTGCGCCAACGGGGTCCCAAATGACCCATGTCTTCAAACATGTCAATCTATAAAGATGAAACACGAAGGCACATATCAATAAATAGATGATAATATCACATGACATTTGACTTATTACTTATAAGGTATGATACTATGATCACTCACATCTCTTTGGCCTTGGTCCGTCAACTCGGAGCATTCTTTGGATTACATTGAGCAAATCGGTATACACTTCATCGGTTGTCGCCATAAGCGTCACAGACATTATCTTTGGAAGGTGGATTCAAGTAGTGTGCTACACATCAAATATGAGCAATTTCATCGATATGAAAATAATGAATAAATAGATAAAATCACTACATAATTGTGCAACATGTTATACCGGCATGCACAATCGTGAAATTGTGCATCCCACCTCTTGTCGATAATCGCACAAAGATCGTTTATATTTTATAGGGCATTTGGTTTTATAGCCAATTTTCCCTTATCCATTGACTCATAAACGCGTACCCCATCGTTGGTTTGTCATTACCATCAACCAATCTCAACACTTGCACCAACGGGGTAGTGGCGGCGATCAGGTGGTCGACATCTGCCCAAAACTGCGTCTAGATCGGTCAAGAACTTCGCAAGCTAGTCTCTTCCGTGGGAGTCCTATTTCATGTTGATTCCATTCTTCCGATGACACCATGCTTTTCACCACGCCTATATCTAGCCAAACTCGAGGGCTAAGAACCGTGTTGCAAAACGTAATCGCAGTCGAGCAACTCATTGTTCGTGAAGGCTCTCATTAAATTGACCAACTTTGTCACAGCAGTAGGAAGTAATCGTTCTTCCCTTTTGAATAGTTGTCGTGCCTTGCTTCTATTTCCTAAATCCTCAAGAATGAGGTCCACGCAATGTGCTACACGGTCCAAAGACAGTGACGCCTCTTCGCCATTAGTTTTAATCCAAATGGCTTTGTAGTTTGACGCATTCTGGTTACCACCGCACAACCCGCCGCTTCTCCAACCTCATGAACTACCATATCCATTAGTTTAAAGAGGTAGTCGTAGCCTTTACGGTTCTAGAAGCATCAATCGATTTCAAAATATCGCCCAAGATCGTCAGAACCAAAAAGTTTATCAAACTCTTCTTTGTGGGACCAGCCCATCCATCGCACATAATTGTGCAACCTCTCTCATCCCATACATCCTCAAAGCTCTGTACATAGGCAGTTATCTCATCGTACTCATCTGTTAGTAAGGGCCCAGATATCTCATATGGAGAAGGCTTTTTAACTCTGGACCAACTTCGACTTGTATTAATCATGCTTTTGAAGTACTATGAGTCCGCATTTGGCTCTAATGTGGTTGTATATAAAAACTTGGCAATGGATTTTCAAGCTTCTTCCCCATTTTGCAAGTGAGATTGCACTCAATTTGGTTTGTTTGGAGTTTCAGCGATACATGAATGGATCCATGATGAGTACTACCTCTAAGGATATATAATCCCTCCTAGATGAATCTTTGACCCTCGCAACCCGTGATCGCTCAACATCCTCATCAACATCAACAACATGTGACCTATGACTAGATCCACCATCGGTAGCAGGCATGGATGGGCCCCTCAACCTGGACCGAAACCGATAATCGGCTTCTTCCGATCTCGCCATTGAAGCTTCCCTAGCACTCTCTCATAGCTCTCGCTATCTCGCTCATCCTCATCATCCTCAGTGCACGATGTAAATTCGATCCGCCTCTGATTCTCTCATACATTTCCTTATCACGATCGGCTTGACTTTTTTTTCTTCCTTCCGCTTGTAAACTAGCTCTGATATTTTCTTTTACCTCTCTGGGTACACTGGGACACCCTCTTGTCTCTCCCTTTACATGAGCCAGATGCTCCTTTAATCGTGTGATACCTCCTCCCAGTAGTTTTTTTCCACAAAGCTTACATTGAATCTGAAGTCTATTACCATCTATTGCTGTACCATATTGCCATATTTGGATCATCGAACGTACCATATTTATTTATTTCACCTGCATGAATGAGCAAACGATTGCATTAGAGTAAACATCTAATTTACACTTGAAAATAAAATTTATTTTTTAATTATTGTTATTTTAAAAATATTAGATTATATTTTATTAAATTTATTTGATATTATTCTAATTTTTATAAAATTTAGATTATATTTGAATTTTTATTTTATATTATTCTAATTTTTAAAAGATTAGATTATATTTTATCAAATTTATTTGATATTATTATAATTTATGAATGTTTATTTGATATTATTTTAATTTATGAATATTTATTTGATATTATTATAATTTATGAATGTTTATTTGATATTATTTTAATTTATGAATATTTATTTGATATTATTATAATTTATGAATGTTTATTTGATATTATTATAATTTATGAATGTTTATTTTATATTATTTTAATTTTTGAATATTTATTTGATATTATTTTAATTTATGAATATTTATTTGATATTATTATAATTTTTAAAAATTTATTTTAAATTTATTCCATATTATTCTAATATTTTATGGGACATATCCCATAATATTAATTATTTTAATTATATGTGACGGTCACATATAATCAATATGGGTCACATATAATTAAATTTATTATTAAAATTAATATGGGTCACATATAATTTAATATGTGACCCATAAATTTAATTATATGTGACCCATATTAATTTTAAGTTTAAATTATATGTGACCCATATTGACCCCATTATTTTATTAATTATATGTGACCCATATGATATGTGACCCATATTGATTACAGGTGACCCTTAATTATAATTATTTATATTATTTTTGACCCATCAATTTAAATATTTTAAATGGGGTCACATATAATTATTTTTGACCCATCATATTATTTTTGACCCATTATTTATATTATTTTTAATTAATTTAAATATTTTAAATATTTTAAATTATTTTTTCCCTCTTCTTAATTTAAATATTTTAATTATTTTAAATAATATTAATTATTTTAAATAATATGAATTATTTTAAATAATTTAAATAATTTTAAATAATTTAAATAATTAATATTATAGGTAAATGATAAATTTTAAAGGTAGATCTACACTTATATAAGGTAGATCTACCCTTAAATAAGGGTAGATCTACCTTATTTTAGTATTTAAAATGAAATAAAACGATAGTAAAATGATAAACACGTACCTTCCACGTTGATCCCGTGATTTTTTGTGCAATTTGGCGTCGATTTAGGGTGTAGATAATCGAAAAATGAGAGAGGAAGAAGAGAGGAAGAAAGAAATGGGGAAAAAAGGGGTTTCTCGACTAAAGATAATTTCATCTATTTACTTTTTTTTTTAAATTTTAGCCAAATTATCGTCCGATACGGACGATACGGACGATATTTTGTTCGTATTGGACGATAATTTAGTCATTTTAAGCAGGGTACGATACATAGGGTATGTATCGTACCGCTGACCTCTAAAACCGATACGTATCGTCCGATACGTATCGGTATCGGACGATATTTTGACCCATGATTAAAACATTATTCATGCATTTTAGGGTTACTGTCCCACGTCAATTTTGGGTTTCGGCTAATGTTTTCCCTTCGGGTTGATCCTTTCTACCAGTGTTCTTAAAATCGCTGAGCGGGTTCTGGCGGTCGGGGGGATGTTCAGGCGGAAATTGCTGGACGGCACCCGGGCGGGCACCCCAAGATCAGGGCGGCTGCTATGTGTGTTTGGGTGTGTATATATATATATATATATATATATATATATATATATATATATATATCTGTCCCACTTGCCAGAATAGGAGGAAGAAAAAAGAGAAAAGAAGAACAAAAAAAGAGTTGTGCTCACTTCTCAGTTGCCGAAAAAAAGTGTTGTGCAAGATCATAAAAAATTGAGGAAAAGAAAAACAGAGTAAAAAAATTGAGGAAAAAGAAGAAAAATAGAGGAGATAAAAAAAAATTGGGGACTAGAGCGGGTTCGGGGTGGCTCAGGGCGGGTCCGGGGGCGGCCCAGGGCGGGTTCGGGGTGGCTGCCCGGGCGACCTGGGCGGGCGCCCCAAATCTGGTCCCCCCAGGCCTAAATCAGGGTGCTCGGGTGCCTGAACCGCCCAGGTGGCCACCTCGGGCGATTTTAAGAATAGTGCTCTCTACCCTCAGGTTTGCTTTTCTTTCCTCTGTACTTCCTTTATTTATTAATATAATCTTTTTTGTCAATAAAAAAAATCACTACCAGGGTATACGGTTTTGCATCAATTAGAACCAAACCAACAAAAAAAAGAACAAACAAAGCACAACTAGACCACTACAACTCGGTCAATCAAGACATAACAGCGTTAGTACCTGCTACCATAGAAGAAATGACTTTCAACAGAAATTCCTATCAAGACAGCCATCTGATCACTGTTTTGAATCAAATAGATACTCCAAAGCCCTGAAAAAAGCTAAGTGAGCTGCAGAAACTTCGATAAACACTGCCAATAATTGATGGAAGACTCACCAGATGACTGCAAGGCAAACCAGAGCCAAAACTGTGTTCAGATCACCAAATACCATAAAATGCAGACTAAAAACAGCCAAAATAGCATCAGAAATCAGTCCATATCTCTCGCAATTTCTTGCAGTCCGGATCAACAAAATTCCAAAAGCATATGATCCTTTATACAAAACCGACCAGTTCTGTCAACTATCATCCACATCTGATGGTTTGATTACTTTCAGGACCCCAAAACCGTGAAAAACTGGTTTTCTTCATCCAAAGAATGCAAAGTTTCATCTAATAACCAGCTTAAAAAAATTGTAGAAGACATGATAAATCGAGAGAAAAATCAATATCTACCAACTAATATAAATTTAGAACCAAACTGGGGAAAGAACTGACCTAGGGCTGATATAAGTAGTCATGTGCTGATGTCAACAGAGAAGGTCTCACATACACCGTTCCAGTAAGGTCTCTTTAGCTCTGATACTGAGGAGATCTCGTGGGTTAGGAATGTGGTTTAGGGTAGAAGTGATTTACGGTCAGGTAATTAGTATTAGGGTTAGCAAAGAGAAGAAGAGAAGAGGAGGTTGGTTAGAATAGCTTCCTTGGGTAGAGAGACCTACTAGATTTTATTTTAATTACATGAAGTGTTTCTAGTATACCACAATACTTCCTGCACACTAATTTACTACTACACACACCTGTATACATCATACACTAATTTACTATTTATTAACAAACACCTGAAGCTATTGAACTTTATTAGAATCCCATATGCCCCCTTGCTTATAAAGAAATAACAAAATATATGTGAACCCCTACAGCTCCTTCCAGTTTGATTAAGATGGAAGAAAACCCACATTATTATCGAGATGACTAGGAAAAAACAAAGCTAACAAATTGTTCCATACCAAAAGGGAGAGAAATATAATTCAAAATATTAAAAAAATACTCAATACCACTGAAGAAAGATGAATTGTAAGTGCCTGTGTTTCTACAACCTCCAACACGATCATATTATTCCGACATATTACTGTTTTTGTTGCAATGGGTTAGATACAATAGTTGCTGGAGAAGAGGGCCTACAACAGATTCATTGGGTTGAAGAGGCAGTGACAGTAATGCTGAGAGAAGAATAGGAAATAAATGGTACATTTTTCTCTCTTTTTTCACTAGGGCATACTGTTCTAGGTGTACTGGGAAGGGAAGGGTAACTCTGGAAAGTTTAGAGAATGGGTAGAAAAATATAGACAACTTGTGTCTCTCTATGGGTTATAGATTTATACTTTTTGCTTGACTTTAGGGTTAGTGTTTGTAGGTGAGAGGAAGAAGAAATGGAAAGGGAGAGAACAAAGTTGGATAATAGAATGGTCTAATTAGGGTTTTAAGGGGACCCCAACTAGCTTTTATACTAATAGTAGCAATGTGTTGTATACACCCCACCCCACTCCATACGATACACACACACACACACACACACACCTAAGTAACACGCACACTAATATACTCCAATATATCTACACACACACACACACCTAAGTAACACACACACACTAATATACTCCAATACTCCCCTCAAGCTGGTGCATAGATATCTATCATGCCAAGCTTGACAATAACCTGAAGAGAGGACATGCCAAGAGCTTTCGTGAAAACATTGACCAATTGCTGTGAAGATGTAACCTTGAGAGCCTCTATGAGTCCAGCCCGAATCTTTTGGCGAATAAAGTGAATATCAACCTCAACTGTCCGCTCATGAAGAACCGAGTCCTTGGCAACATCATTGTATGCTTGGTGTCACAATGGAGTGGTGTAGTCCCATATGACATCCCTCGGTACTCAGATTCAACACTAGACTTGGGTACCAAATGTTGCTTCTTAATTTTCCACACCACAAGATTACCACCCAGAAAAGTACAGTATCAAGAAGTAGATCGACGATCAGTAGAAACCCTAGCATAATCAACATCAATATAACAACTAAGATGAAGATGCTTGACATCACGATAGAAGAGGCCACGATCTGGAGGGGCCTTAAGATAGCGGAGGATTCGATGAATAGCAGCCATATAAGGAGTTGTCTTAAACAAATTTTCGGTTTTCAGTTGATACTACTAAACCGCATATGAACTGAAATATGAATTGGTTCGGTGTACTGATTTGCAAGAATGTCCAAACCGAAACCGAACTGAAACCCATTTTTTCGGTTTTCGGTTCAGTTCAGATAGGACCGGTTCGATCGGTTTGGGTTCTAATGAGAGAGGGATTGTAGAGAGAGATTTGCAAGGATACCCAAATAATAACAAATTTAAAATAAAATTACCATCAACCTCCTCTCGCCGGATTTCTCCACGGCTCGCCGGCTCCTATTTGCCTCCTCTCGCCGGAGTTCTCCTCTCCCCGGAGTTCTCTGCACCACCGGCGCCCATCGTCAGATCTAAGTTCGGACGAGGGTAATGGTGGATGCCATGGGTCAAAATTTCGTCCAATACCGATACGTATCGGTATTGGACTAGGACGATACAGTACATTCAAATGTCGTATCGTCCATTTTACATACAAATGCCCGGACGATACGTTCAATGTATCCTCCGGTAAGTTATTGTTCCGATACGTATCGGTTTGGAGCTCGGACGATACTTATCGAATACCCGAGATTTTGACCCTTGGTGGACGCCATCGCCATTAAAGCTCGAGACTGGAGAGGAAGGTGTGAGGAGAGAGAGAATGGTGGACGCCATCGCAAATCGCCATCGCCATTAGAGACTTAGAACGTTAGGCTGGCTGAATGGCTGCTAGGTTATCAATTAACTCTCTGTCGCTCCCTCTCTCTCTTCTCTCTCTCTCTCTCTCAGTCGCTCTTAGACACTTTTTTTTTTCTTTTGATAATTGATAATGACTGAGAGTGACTGTCAGTCGTCAAGAGAGTAGAGAGTCTAGAGACTCAAGACTTAAGTTAGATTAGCCTATAATATATAAGAGTATATTATATATAATTATAATATATATATATATATATTGTAATCTTGATTATATATATAATATATTGTATATATCATATATTATATATATTATATATAATCCTAGGAGCTTGAGGTTGTAATATTGTAATATTGTCAACTTTATTAACTTAACTATGCTTATGAGAGATAGCCAACCCCTTCTAATATATATTTTTTTTCCTTCAAAATGCTCTTAAATTCACTTATTATATATTGAAGCTAAAGTTAGGTCTACACCCAATCTAAAGAATCCTAATGACAACGATCGTTGGATTTGAATTTTTTTATTTTCTTATTTTATTATATTTTTATGAACTTTTTACCTTTTAAATTATAAAATAATTAGATCCTATTTAATTTAAACTAGACATTTAAATATTCAAAACCAACCTATACACCGGCAAGGACCAGAGCACTTTTCTTAATTTAAAATGTTTAGAAGTGCCTAAAAGCACCTGTTAACCCTTCTTTACTAAAATAGACATTTAAATATTCAAAAGCAACCTATAGTATAGTATACATAGACAATTGCTATTACTATTTGCTAAAGGAAATGCAAAAAATTATATAGACAATTGTTATTTGGCATTTGGTAAAAGCAATATAAAAAATTTATTAATATAAAGAAATGTACAAAAAATAGAAGTGTACAAAAAATAAATAAAATTACAAATCCACTTCCTCATCTCTATTTCCAAACATATCCTCTATTGTGGTTAAGTCGAGGTCTGCTCGCGAGCGCTCATCTCTATTTCCAAACATATCCTCTATTGTGGTTAAGTCGAGGTCTGCTCCCGAGATTCCGCGCTCGCCTCTTTCCTGTGAGATCCAATCCTTCAAACATACTAACGATTCAACCATTGATTCTTTCAAGCGACTTCGGAACGTCCCTAGAATTCTTCCACCTGCACTAAATGTCGGAAGATTCCGACGCAACTGTAGAAACGAGAATTGTTAATAGATCCCGTGCCATAACGGAGAGCACGGGATATTGAGAGGAGACATTATTCCACCAGTCCAAGACTTGAAATTTATTTCCGTTAGTTTCATTCCAAACAATCGGGCGATTATCAAATAATATTCAAGCTCATTAAAAGTAGTCGTGGTTGGTGTAATTATATCTTTCACATTATATTGTGTACCATATTTTTCCATTACTAATGAAAAATCATATGTATTAGCTTGTTCACTAGAAGTATTTTTATTTAATTTTCCTTTATAATAATTAAAAAGTTCAAGACATTTAGATTTATAGTTCATTAACAAGGTTTGCGCTTTATTGGAGTCACCGTTATTTGCATCCTTAAAAGAATGTCTAGTACTACTAGTTTATATCTCGGGTTCATCATACTTGCAAAGGCTATATTTAATGGAATTTTCCTCCAATATTTATCGTATTTTTCTTACATTCTTAAAATGGAGGGATGTCCATGTCCCCTACCGAAAAATAATTGGCCTAAGATTTCCACATTTGAATGACCTATAGGTTGGAGGTTGTATATAAAGAACCAGAAAAAAGAGTTATAAAATTTTAAAACATTCAAAATTTTTTTTGATCATTGATAGCTCCTCCCAACTACTAATAGGGTCTTTGCCTAAATTGAAAAGAGTAGTGCTTACTTGTTCTTCCATAAGAAGGATTCCCTCCAACATATTAAAAGTGGAATTTCATTGTGTCGGACAATCTAAAATTAACTTCTTCGGTGTTAAATTCGCGTCGATAAATAATTGTTGAAACTCTTGTAATTTGGTGGGTGACCATTTGATTAATTTTATAAAATTCCTAACTTCATCTATAATAAGACTAAAATACACAAGTTCATCGGTGACTATTAGGTTCAAAACATGTGCACTACATCGCATGTGAATTTTTTTTTGTAAGATAGGTATAGTTACTAACCTATGTTGGCCGATGATTAGAGCACTAACAGTGGTGGTATTATTGGACGCGTTATCTAAAGTTATTGAGAAAATTTTATCTTTAATCTCACATTTTTGTATTATAGTAATTAGGGTTGCGGCTAAATTAACGCCTGTGTGAGGTGCTCGAATAGGACAAAAAGCAATAATCCTTTTATTTAATGACCAATTAAGGTCAACGGAATGTGCGGTGACACATATGTATGGTTTCCCGGTTACGGATGTCCATACATCCGAAGTAAGACATATGCCACTGGGTATATTTTTAAACATTTGAATTAAGCAAGCTTGTTTTTCTTTAAAACATTTTCCAATATCACTACTAAGTGTAGTTCTACTAATCGGACTAAATTGAGGCGCAAAGGAGTTTCGAATCCAATCGACAAACCAATGGTTGTCGATCCAAACGAATGACACCTCTTTTACTATAAAATTTGTTATTGTTTCTAATCTAGCCCTAACCGGGTCATAGGTCCAAGGGGTAAGTGAACCATCCTTGTTTTGAATTAATTTTCCTTTTTCTATTACTAATTTATTTTAGGCGGTTTTGAGGCATCAACCCCAATGCCCTTGTAAGCCGCTAGTACCGGCTTTCTTTGGATCACAAGCGAATCATTGAGTACATCTAGAGCATTGAGCTTTCTGTACACCATCTATCATCATCGGTTTCCCATAATGGTCCCATATTGGGGCTCTTTTTTTATTTTTGCTCTCCTGTGGCACCGTACTAAAAATTGTGGACGCTTGTTGTGATTGTTGAACTTGATCATTAATTGGTGACGATGGTGGTGGCAGATGTACCGATTATGCGGCTTCATTGATGCCAACATTATCACCTCCCTCACTGCTCAATTGATGATCAACTGGATGCACCATTGAGGCCATTTTGATTAACAAAAAATATATAATTGTAAGTATAAAAATATTAATATAAAAGAAAATGTTACTAGTATGACATGGAGGGTGGAGAGAGTAGCTTGAAGCTTTGATGGAGAGCTGAAGACCTTTGAATTTGGAGCTTTGATGGAGGGTCTTTTATGAGAAATTAAATGGAGAGAACGAGATAGTAATTGTGAAGAAAAATGGTAGGTGGGGAGTGAGTATTTATAAAGAATTAAGGATGGAAAAAAATAAAATAAAATAAAAAAATCGAAAATGGGTGCAACCGGCAATTTTCCGGTTGCACCCAAGTCAAAAGGGGCTGCAACGGCCATATTCTAGTCGTTGCAGCCTAACGGCTAGTTCTCTAGCCGTTGGAACTGCAACGGCTAGAAAAGTAGCCGTTGCAAGCCTTCAGGTTAGCTAAAATATTTTCTAAAAAAAAAGAGTTTTAACAATAATAAATGAATGAAATGATGATTTTGAAAATTCAATTGACATTTGACACTTGAGTAAGAAGAGGGAAACTGGAAACATTATTTGCACCGACTTTTTAAGTGAGTGCACTGAAGTGAGAAAAAGACTTTGTATTTTAGTGACTTTTGACATGTGAAAAGGTAATCTGGGCCGTTTGATGTAAAGTTCATTATCTATAGATCCTTACTTGGTAAGATTGGCACTAAATATCATCTTCATCATGTGATTAAATATAGTCAAAGGATATTATTTGATTCAACGGTTGATAACAATATATCATATGATAAATATTGTGTTTTGCTCCAATATTATTCACTAAGGATCTATAGATCATAAACTTTAAATCAGACGGCCTAGATTGCGTTTTAACATGTCACATGTCCCCTAAAATACAAAGTCTTTCTTTAAACTCGGTGAAATCACTTAAAATGGGTGTGCACGTAATGGCTCTAAAAAAAGGCAAAACAAAGCAATTGAGCCAGTTCAACCTCGAATCCGTTCGGTTCGGTTGAGCTTCAGTTTGGGGAGCTCATTTGGGTCGGTTCGGGTCGGTTTTGACCTAATAATGGGTCTGTTTACTCAACCTACCCAATCGGTTCTCGGTTTCCAGCCACCTAAACCGAAAACCGAACCGATTGGAGTTCGGGAGGGCCGGTTTTTGGTTCGATTTCGGTGTTCTGTCTAGGGTTTGCATCCCTAGTCCTAGGTGTGTGCATGAACTGAGCTGCCAAAGAGATTGCAAATGCCAAGGTTGGTCGGGTGTTGGTAAGGTAAATAAGCATTCCAACTACACGCTGATAGTCAGAAGGGTTAGAAGTTCTCCAACATTTACATGTGCTATAATGCAACTTCATCTTCCATGATGATGATATCATCAACATAAACAATCAGAATAGTCCAAAGCCCATCAACGTTAGTGTAAATGAAGCATGTGTGATTGGAGTGACTTCTTGTAAATCCCATGGTGAGAACCACTGTACTGAAGCGATGAAACCAAGCCCTGGGAGATTGCTTCAATCCATAAATGGATTTGAGAAGCCAACAAGCTGTTCTCGAATACCCCCCTTTAAGATGCTTGCCAGGAGGGGGTGGCATATAGATTTCCTCTTCCAAGTGTCCCTAGAGGAATGTGTTCATTCACATCTAGTTGATACCGAGGCCAATGATGATGAGCAACAAGAGAAACAAGGACACAAACTGAGGTGTGCTTCACAACAGGAGCAAATGTAGTTGTGTAATCAAGGGAGTAAACCCCTTTGCCACCCACCTAGCTTTGTATCTTTCAATAGTTCCATCATCACGATATTTGAAGGCAAATACCCATCTACATCTAACAACATGCGTGTTTGGGGGAGGATAAACAATTCCCAGGTCCTATTCCTCTCAAGAGCTGCCATTTCCTCAGCCATAGCAAAATTCATTAGGGATTCTTTAGAGCTTCTTTGAAAGAGCGAGGATTAGAGACATTAGAAGCTCTTTCAAGGGCAACATGATAGGGTGAGAAAGACCTTGATAAGAGACATATTGAGCTATAGGGTAAGAAGTGAGACAACTTCTCTCACCCTTACAATGAGCAATAGGAAAATCAAGATTATCAGTAATAGAGGGAAGAGTAATAACATGAGAATGCAAAGGAGAAGTCGGTGCAAGTGTACCTGAGGGTGTTGACTCCAAGGGAACGTTTGGCAACGGTGCAGAAGCAAGAGTCACAGTTATGTTGCAGCCCTGATATGTGAGATGAATAGGCAACCGACCATCTGAAGTAGGCTTATAAGGATAGGGAGTGGGCTTAGTAGGAGTACTTCGTATGGACTCAATGGCGATGGGAAGAACCATAGTAGGCGCCTCCAAAGTGGACGACTGAGAAGAAAAGTACGGAATATCCTCAAGGAAAGATGCATCCATAGTAGTGAACTGTTTTCTAGTCTAGGGATCATGACACCTGTACCCTTTGGACACACCAAAATATCCCACAAAAACACATCGAATTGCCTTATCATCTAACTTCTGCCTTTGCATGCGAAGATCATGAACAAAGCAAGTGCATCCAAAAATACGAGACTCAACAGAAAATGAGGAAACTCCTTGCCTCAAGATATTCATAGGAGTTTGACAATTTAAAATGCGATTGGGTGTTCGATTTATGAGAAATGTTGTAATAAGCAAAGCCATGGACCAGTATGATTTAGGAACTTGCATGCCACAAAGAAGTGAGCGAGTCACTTCCACGAGGTGTGCCTATTCTTACGCTATGCAACACATTTTGTTGAAAAGTATAAGGACACAAACTAATGTAAGGCTCCAGCTTTGTTGAGATGATCCTGTAATGCCAAAGATGTGTACTCGCCACCATTATCAAAGCGAATAACCTTAATGGTCTATCCAAACTGAGTAAGAATCATGGCCGAAAATGTGACATAGGTGTGGAGTACCTCGTCTTTAGATATCAGTAAGTAAAACCATGTTCATCTAGAATGATCATCAATAAAAGTCACATAATACCAATAGCCATCAACATAAGATAATGGAGCAGTTAATTTCCTTGGGGTTAGGGTTAGGTGATGAGGAAGAAGAAGAAATAGGGAAATAGGGTTGAGTTAAATATGACTCAAATCCCAATGCAAAATACTATTTATATCATCTTAGCTTGTTCACGTATTACATGGTTCCCGAGTTAAGTGAATTGAATAACTTAACTACACACACACCCAAAGTTGCTTACTACACACTCATACAATAGAAATAACATCTCCAACACTCCCCCTCAAGTTGAAGTATAGATGTCGATCATACCCAACTTGAAGGAAATGTCATAAAGTCTCTTGCCACCAATACCTTTAGTCAAGATGTCGGCAAGTTGATCCTCAGTTCTAACTCGAGGAATACTGATTTCTTTAGACTCAATCTTCTCGCGAATATAGTGACATTCCACCTCAATGTGTTTTGTTTTTTCATGAAAGGCATGATTCTCTACAATATGATGGGTAGCTTCATTGTCACCATACAAGATAATTGGAGCAGATACAACAATTCTCAAGTCTGCCAAGATGAATTTAAGCCACATGCCTTCTCTCACACCTTGGGACATGACGCGGTACTCTCCCTGGACATTGGAGTTTGATACATGTTGCTTCTTAGATTTTCATTTGACCAAATTACCCCCAAGATGGTGCAATATTTGGTAGTTGATCCTTTATCATTCAGAGACCCGACCCAATCGACATTAGTAAATATCTCTATATCCAAATGACCACTATTTTTATAGAGAAACCCTTTACTAGGACTTCCTTTCAAATACCTCATGATCCTGTGAACAACCTCCAAATGTGTTGTCCTTGGTGAGTGCATATATTGACTCACCATGCTAACTGCATAAGCAATGTCTGGATGGGTCATGGTTAGATAAATCAGTTTACCAACTAATCTCTGGTAGGTACGTGGATCCTTGAGAAGATAACCTTCTTCACCATTTAATCGGTGATTTTGTTCAATAGGTGTCACAACATGCCTACACCCCAAAAACCTCGTATCATGAAGGTCTATGGTATACTTCCACTAGGATATTTCAAGAGTCTCATGACTATCATCACCAACTTCAATGCCAGGGAAATATTTCAAGCTTCCCAAGTCTTTAATTTCAAACACTCTGCTCAAATACTCCTTTAGTTTAAGAATCTCATGACTGTTATCACCAGTAATGATGATATCATCAACATAGACTAGTATGTCAATCATCTTGATTCCCCTTTTAACAAATAGAGTATGATCATAGTGACTTCTTCGGTACTTGAATCTCAGAATAGCATCACTAAAATTTTGAAATCAGGCCCTTGGGAATTGTTTTAATCCATAGATAAATTTCTTCAATCTACACACTTTTCCCTTCTCCCCTTCTTTTATAAATCCAAGAGGAAGGTCCATGTAGACTTCTTCCTTGAGATCACCATGAAGGAATGCATTCTTCACGTCAAGTTGAGAGAGTGACCAATCTTTGTGGGCAGCCAGAGATAACAATACCTTGATTGTGTTGGACTTGGCTATAGGTACAAAGGTGTCCTGATAATCAATTCCTTGTATTTGAGTGTACCCTCTTGCTACAAGCCTTGCTTTATATCTTTCAACAGTACCATTAGGTCTATACTTAACTGTATACACCCATTTGCAACCAACAACTCTTTCCTTTTGAGAGTTCAACAATTTCCCAAGTTCGATTCTATTCGAAAGCATTCATCTCTTTAATCATAGCATCCTTCCATTTGGGCTGTAGTAAGACATCAGAAACAATATAAGAAATGGTGATTGAATCAAGAGAACAAATAAATCCATAATGAGATGATAAGAGATTGTGATATGACACATACTTACTGATGGGACGACGAGTACACGGTCTAGGAGGTTTTCTGTGAGCAATAGGTAGATGAAGATCAGAAACAAGAGGACACTCTCTGGGTAAGGGATCCTGGTCGGTATTCTGAGAAGGTGACTCATCTACATTCTCATGCGTAGTGACTTCAACGACACTTTTTCTTTTTCCTTCGCACATACATCTTTCTCTTTCCATATTTATCAAATTTGGGTTGTTTCCTTTTCTGTGGCTCAACAACTTCATCATTCACTTTACAATCTTTACCATCCCCCATAAGTAAAGCTCTAAACATCTCAGAATGCTCTTCATTTTTAAGGTGTTTCCCTCTCTGAAGAGGACTCGGAGGACTGGGAAAAGGAGTGTCCTCAAAGAATGTGACATCCATGGTGACTATCACACGACGAGTAAGATAGTCAAAGCACTTGTATCCTTTCTGAGAAGAGGGATACCCGATAAAAATGCACTTGGTAGCCTTGGGATCAAGTTTACTTCGTTGAATATTGGGGATGTGTGAAACACAAAGAACCAAAGATACGTGGTGGTACCAAGAACAAAGGTTGATGAGGAAACACAAGTTGAAAGGGAGAATGTCCTTTCAGAATAAGTGTAGGCATTTGATTGATGAGGTAGGCAGCGGTGAGGATAACTTCACCCCAAAGATGTTTAGGAACCTTCATATCAAACAACAGAGATCAAACAACCTCAAGAAGATGCATATTTTTCCTCTTAACAACCACATTCTGTTGGGGGTATAAGGACAAGTAGTTTGTCACACAATTCCATGAGAGTGAAGATAAGACTGGAGAACGTGAGAGGAATTATTCCCCACAATTATCCGATCAAAAAACCTTAACATGCCCATGAAATTGTGTCCTAACTAGTTTGTGAAACATAGGATAAATAGAGGCAACTTTAGTGCACATAAGAAAGAGCATAGTGAGTCTAGTATAATCACCAATAAAAGTAGCAAAATAATGATAAGCATTCAAAGCAGTAATAGGGAAAGACCCCCACACATTAGAGTGAATAACCTCAAAAGGAATAGCACATTTACTACCACTTAAGGGATAAGAATTGTGAACATGTTAAGAGAACTGGCAAGTCGCACAATTAAATAAACTACTATCAAATCCATGGAATTTTTTTGGAAATAAAAGTTTCGAACGACTAATATGAGGATGACCACTGCGGGAGTGCCATAATCTAGCTTCATCAACAAAAACTACCATAGTTGCAAGAGATGCACCACATAAATCTTGAAAGAGGTAGAGTCCCTTCTCTTCAGTGCCATGACCAAGGATCTTCCCCGATTTCAGGTCCTGGAAAACACAATATGACAACAAGAATGTCACACTACAATGTAAGGAATTGGTAATTTTACTGACATATAATAGATTCATAGGCATGCTAGGAATCAACAGAGTAGAATCAAGAGACATGGTGCCTAATTGAACAATACCTTTGCCTTTACCAGAACAAGGGATCTATCAGCAATGCGAATATGAATGGGATCAGAAAGACTAGATACAGATGAAAATAAATCTGTCATATCAGACATGTGATCCGTAGCCCCATAATCGATGATCCATGAGGACTGAGAGGATGAGGTCACATGTGCAGACCCATAGGTACCTGACTCAGTTATGTCGGAAGATATCTTTCACTGTGCTACCGTCATGTGCTGAAGGCGGCCCTGGAGACCCCGAAGCTCTCCCTGTAAGCTCTGAAAATCAGATGGAGGAGGGATAGCTTGACCACCAACCGAATTAGAAGTTTCCTTAGTGGAGGACTGTAATGCACGACCTGGGAGAAATTTTGGTTTCCCATGTAATTCCCAACATCTGTATCTGGTATGACCCTTCTTGGCACAATGAAAACACAATAATTTCTCTTTTTCGTGGGAGGCCCCACGACCTCTACGACTACCACCTCTTTCACCATATTTGCCTCCATTATGACTAAAAGAAGTGAAGGATGGTAGGACAGATCTCTCAGATACATCACTACCAGGAATCTGCATAAACTGTTGCTTGCTCTCCTCATGCTGAAGGAAGGCATACACGGTACCAAATGGAGGACACTCTTCTCTGCCTTGAATGTTGGATTTAACATTCTCATATTCTGGTCTAACACCTTTTAGGAAGTCAAACACTCTCCTCCATTCAATATTTTTACTAGTCTTGCTGACACACGAGCTGCACAGTTCTTCTTGATATTGTGTTAGTTCATCCCACAAACTCTTCATTTGAGTGTAATACTCTCCAATAGTTTTATCACCTTGCTTCATAGCATTAATTTTGTCACAAACTTGAAACATTGTTGTGAGGTTTTGTTTCTGCGAGAACGCATCCCTCATAGCCTCGCATAATTGCTTAGTATCACTGACATACATAAAAGAATCACTGATGTCTTGTTGCATTGAGTGTAGCAGCCATGTCATGACAGTTAGATTGTTACTTTCCTAATCAATATACTTATGGTCATCTTCTTTGGGTTTTGGGACAGTCTTGTAAATGTAATCCAATTTTTTCTTCATCCCTAAGTATATAGCAATAGACCGTGACCACGAAAGATAATTGGCCCTATTCAATTTCTTCGTAGTAATTTGTATGTTATGAGAAATATCTCCCCTACCAATGATCCTGGATTTATTCTCTTCCATGATTAAGAGATCCCGAGATCAAAACAATGCAAAAAATAGATATTTAGTTCCACAACCCAATTCAAGTCAGCCACCACAGGGCTGTAGCAAATAGAGCTAAGTACAAAGAAAAACAGGTTATACAACCCACCACGTAGGTTCTACAACCTACAAGAATCATGGCTCATGAAGATAAAAACACTTGGGGGTATATTCTGATCAAAACCCCTTCATCAAAACTGGTTTTCAGAGTCAACGTTGGACCACGCTGATGTCGGCAATGACATCAGCAAAACTGCAGCAACGTATACAATTGATGGCGTAGATCGATGTATCTGATACCAAGTTAATTTCCTTAAGGTTAGTGTTAGGTGATGAGGAAGAAGAAGAAATAGGGAAATAGGGTTGAGTTCAATATGACTCAAATCTCAATGCAAAATATTATTTATATCATCTTAGCCTGTTCACGTATTACATGGTTCTCGAGTTAAGTGAATTGAACAACTTAACTACACACACACCCAAAGTTACTTATTAGACACCCATACAATAGCAATAACATCTCCAACAGGAGTAGGTCTCCCACACACCACTGTTGGCATGTCCTAGACGACCCTGCCAAAGATCTAAAGTTATATTACTCAATGTAATAGGAAAGGAAGACAAAGCAGAAGCAGCCCTAGGTCTCTTAGTGCCAAAGTAGTATATGCCACCATTCTCAAACCCCATGCCAGAAGTCTTTCTCGTAGTTAGGTCCTATAGAATGCAATGAGTAGGATAAAAAGTTATTGAACAATTTAAAGATTTGGTTAGACTACTGACAGGTAAAATATTAGCTTTAAGATTGAGAACTTGCATAACATTTGAGAGCGATAAGTCAGTTGATAGGGGAAATTTACCTTGACTCATGATAGGAGTAACAGACCCATCAGCTATATGCTCCTGCCTAGGGGTGGATAATAGAAAAACTGAAGAAAATAAATGGGACTCACGAATCATATGATCAAATGCTCCAAAATTGATGATTCGAGGGGATGCGGATGATGATGGCATGGACATAGCTACTGAGAAGTCAGATGAGGTGCCTAGCGCAGGAGGCAGAGTAGAGCGACGAAGTCGAATGTAGGCTTTGCTAAGGCACCTGTGGACACTATAGCATCAGAAGATATTGATCCAACAATCATAGTAGCATCAACAACATAGGCAATAGAGGGTCCTTGACGAGTAGGAAATCCATGGAGCTTGAAGCATTTCGAGCGATCTGTCCAGCTTGAAAGCAAAAAGAGCAAACAGTGAGAGGATTAGAAGCACCACGACCTCTAGTACGAGCACCACTATGGCCACCACGACCTCCTCGGCCGCCACGCCGCCCACCACTACCACATTTGTGAGTATCTGATGCAAGAGAAGAATGCTTTGTAGGAGTAGGACAAGAGGAAAGAGTGAGCTCAATGTCGCTCCTCGCCATAAATAGTCGCATATACAGTCTGAAGAGTTGGCAGAGGATTTGAAGCAAGAATCTATGCTCGGAGCTGCTCAAAGTTGGGTCGAAGACCCATCAGGAAATTATATTTGTTGATACGCTCTAATCTATGAGTTGTGATCCTGGAGCCCTCACCAGGATACTCAGATAGAGATTCATACTGGCCTAGCTCATCCCAGTGAGTCTGTAGATAGCTAAAAAATTCAAAAACTGTGCGACTGCCCTGCTCGAGCAATCTCCATGAGAACCTGATAGATACGAGTATCATTCTTTGAGTGTGCATACATCCGTGTCAATGCCTTCCAAAGCCGTGCTGCAGTATCATGGAACATAACGTAGTGTAGATAGACTCCTCCATCGAGGCAAATAGCCATCCCAATATAGTACAATTGTCAATCTTCCACTAGGCAAAGGTAGCATCAGTGGCTGAGGGTCAAGCAATAGTGACAAGGATATGCCCTTATTTACGATGCCCCTTAAGTATAATTTCACGGCCCGTGACCATGGAAGGAAATTTTGTCCATTTAACTTAATGCTAGTGATCCCTTGGGTCATATGGGAATCGAAGCTCCGAGGGGAACCGTAGTCTTAGGCTCCATTGTGGGAAAGAGCGTCCACAACTGAAGGAGCAATCAACAACCAAAAGATATAAGGGACTTAGTGGGAAAGAACATCCACTATGTTGCCCCAGATCCACATGCCGAAGGGCTTCCATGAAAATAAAAAATCCAGTCAAGCAAAAGTAAAAACTAGATTGCAAATGACATGAATCTATAGTTGGCACCCCACGGTTGCAAGTAGAGAGCCAAAGGCAGAGACAACCCATGGCTGCAAGCAAGATTCTGCTGCAAATAATAAAAAACTGTTGCAAGGAGCTGCTGTGGTGGCAGATACTAGAACATCAACAAAGTATGGTCTGCAGAAACAACCCCACGCTACCACGGAAAAGATACCTCAGACAAAATATGATTGTAGGAAAAGACCTGGCTGCAGGGACTGAAAGGAACCACTTCAGGTTGTTGTTAGACAATGGTTGCAAGTAGCCATAACCATTATACATGCAACCCGCAAGCCCAACGAGGAAAATAACCTCAAATATCCATCACAGAGGCTCCAAAACACATCGATTCTGCAGGGGGAGGATAGTAAATCACATTTCAATCATAACCCAAGAATTTGGGCAAGATTTGTGGCCGATTGAGGATCCTGTGACGAGATTGGTGTTTCGACTGGAGGAAGAAGACGACCCAGTTGGGTTTCAAAAAACCCTAGTTACAGTCTCCAAATCATTTCAACCCAAGAATGAATGTTATCCAAAATAGGAATTCGATCTCGATGAACCAACTTCCAATCAGATCCGATGTTGAAATGATGACATCACCTTGCTGACATCAGCAATGATGTCAGCGACGTTGGTGACGTCAGCACTAGGCTAGTAAAAGAAGGATTTTAGGATTTTTAATGTCTCTGATACCAACTTGACTTTAGGGTTAGGGTTTGTAGGTGAGAGGAAGAAGAAATGGAAAGAGAAAATAGACTTAGAGAATAGAATGGCCTAATTAGGATTTTAAGGGGACCCCAACTAGCCTTTATACTAATAATGGCAATGTGTTGTATACTCCCCACTCCATACTACATATGTATTAAAGATAATGTTCAAAGCGTTGTCATCCAGCCCCATACATTTGATCTCAACTGTCCTCCTGATTCATCTGATCAGATCGGCAATGATCATTCCTATATCCAAATCCATCCATCCTTTCACGATCTGAACCCATATTGGGAACTGACTTAAATCAAAGACTTAATCATCCATGATCTGACTATCCATCCAGTGGAGCAATCCATCTTTATTGTTTCCAAACAAAATATCTTATTTTCCATGAAAATAAAATCAGATGAATATAGAAGAGATATAAATATATACCATGCTCCAACGCCATCCATGAACAACCCACCGGCGGATACCACAGATCATCTAAACCTGATTTCAACTTGAACGGTTGACCACAGAGTTTAGTCCATCAGATATCCAACCCACAAGAACCGGATCTGTAACATCAACATCCTATAAAACCCCGGATCAAAAATTTGATCCAGCACTTCCTGATATAATATGAGAAAGAATGATTCTGGACTTAAACTTTGTTATATAATTATTAGTCCCATTCTGTCCATCTGTCTATTTTATACTTTGAAACCGCACCAGAACTGTACGCTCATCTGAAGATCCATCTTCCAGATAGATAATCTCCTTTGCACTATTTATACAAAGAACTGGATCTGGAACTGTTTCAAAGATTGATCTTTGTTTTCCATAATTCCTCCACTGATCCACATCCACGAGCTATGTCCTGATGGAATGCAATCAGAATCTCCATATTGAGAATGAGCTGGATGATCAAATAATTTGTCTCATCCATAATCCATTGAATTTCCAAGATCAAGTCCATTCCTATGACTTGTTTTAATTGTTGGTACTAGTACAAATATGAATTCACTGATTATATAAATATCATTGAAAAATCACATAAAGGTCATGCAAGTATTCAAAAATATGTTTTTTATTCAAATCTTCTCACCCATCTCAGCATGAACGGAAGATATCCATCCTTTATCTCATTATTTCACATTCATAATAAACCATCCTATCCCCTCCACCAAACCATCAGCCCGAGTCCCAAGAACTCCATATCCATCATCCAGATCTGCTGCCTCCAGCATCTATTTGATATTCACCAAAGAAAGGTCCACTGAGATTAACCCATCATCCTTTCCACCCAACCATTCTTCCCAAAGATCAGAAGAGAGATCAGACCTTCATTTCCCAACTGCAAGAATCCAAACTCCATTCTCCATCTGTTCATCTATGAAATGGTTCCATTAAATCAAGAAATGACGGCAGATTCCAATCAGACGGATGGACCCATGGTTCATCATCCCCAGAACGATCATGTTCTACACTGATCTTCATCCTCCAAATATTGAGTCTCAGTTTGTTCAACTGTTTCTTTGTTTTAGTGTCTATATTGTCGTCTGTCTGTTCATGATGTTCAACCACTGGATCCTGCCATCTTCATCCTGAATCACGATGGCTGATAACCATCCATCTGACCCATCATCCTGAACTATCCTGACCCCACACCAGCCAACTCCCCATCCCCATCCCCATCCTGATCCAACCATCAATCAGTCCCCATCCCAACCATCCTTCCAAGCGAGTTCTTTCCCCACTCTGAGATCAGACACATCCAGATCGCCCCAATCGCCACCAGATCCAACATAATTCAATCGGATCAGATAATCCTCTTAGAGAATTTATTGAACCAATTGTACAAGAGTTTGTTTATTTATGTTTGATCCATCAATGAATCAAATATTATTATGTCTATAGATCTACAGAAATGAAGGGGTTAGAGAATTAATGCAGAGGCATTAATGAGAGATGTCCATTCTGTAATTTATTAGTGTTGTTCACAAATATATAGCCCACTCTATCATTCTGATTCACAACCTAACTCCCACAATACATTTTAGCTGTTGATCAGAGATCTGTTGATGTCCTCGTCGGTTTCTATTCCCAGTCTGAAACTATTGGCTGATATCATACATTGTCATTTGTTAACAATGTCAACTCTGTTTATTCTAACTGGATTCTGAATATATATTAAGTTCATCATTTAGCCATATGAAACTTCTCCCAATCCATCCATCTTTCATATCCAAATCCAATCCTGACATTCTTATAATGTTCATATTTGAAGATTCTTCTGATGTTTGCTTATACCATCCAGTTGATAATCCAGAGTCTGTCGTCCTGAACCAACTCCGAGTTAACGGTTCGTTGTTCTCCAAACCACTGAAATAAGATCTCTGTCAACCAAAATCTGTCATCAGCAGATCAACTGTTAGATATTCACCACTGCTTTCCAATCCATTATTCCAACTTGATCAGATATATCTGTTCAATCAGATACTGTTTATCTTTTGATAAGATAATCGATACACTGTTTTAATATTCTTGTTGTGCAACCAGAATTTTCCTAATTCCAGTCTCTAATCTGTTTTGTTTTATAATTGTTCACAGTCTGTTGTTATCCGTAAAATTTGAGTTGATTCTGATCTGTTTTTGTGTTCTGTTTATCTTCCAAAATAGATCTTGTCATAGAGCTATTTTTGTCTAGCAACTTAATTTAAACACTATATTAATCTGTTTCAGAGTTTGATTGTCCTTATATCCATCTGTTTGTCCGTGTAGATGACATTCTAAGATGGCATGCACCTACTTTATCCGAGAGAAAGGCATCAAGTATATCTCGTTCAATGACCAAGTAACCTGGAAAGTGGCAAAAATTAACAGATCGACTTTTAGGAGCTTTCACTTAGAAGTTGCTCTTGCTAATATAGGGTTTGGTAGCATAGTCACAAATTCGGGATTCGGCAATACATCGGCAATGGTATAAGTTAGGAAAAAAGTTGTCAAAATTCAGTCAAATTTGGGACAATTTTAAAATAAAAAATATATAAATATATAAGAAGAAGAAAGGAAGAAAAAAAAAAGAAGAATTTTTTTGAAAATTTGGAAAAAAATTGACCTGCATCACAAAAAACCCCGAATCTTCCCATTTTGTTTTTTAAAAATTCGGGCCTTCATCACAAAATTCACCAAGTTTTATGAACTTGGGTGAATTTTGCCATTATTTGCCGAATTGTTTGGGGAACCAACAATTCGGCGATTTTTTCGAAAATTCAGCAATTTTTGTGACTATTGTTGGTAGCTGATGAGATTAAGAACTGAATTTAGGGTTAGAGATAGTAGTTTTAGTTTTAGGATTAGGTTTAGGGAAGATATGTGTGAGAGAGAGAGAGAGAGAGTGAGAGGTGGACCTGAGGTACTTGGTATCAGAGCAGGCTATCCAGCCTCTATTTTTTGCTATGTCACTCTTGCTTGTGCTATAATGTCTGCTTGACTTCATGCTGGCATCATTACAGTCAAAGTTTTGACATCAGATGGAGATGAGAGTGGTACAGTTTTGATCGGTTTTTTCATTTGAATAATTTAATAAAGAGACTGTCAATAATTGATGAGTCTTGTAAGTTTACAGACAGATTTATGAAATCTAGAGTTTAACGCAAGGGATCGAACTCGGTTTTGGTATTGGGTATAGGTCTAATCTTTGGACTGATACTGACAGTATAGTTGATACCGATACTGATTTGTTTATATGAAAAATAAAAACATAAAAAATGATATCAGCCGATACGAGACAGTATCGACCAATTCCGATGCTAGTATTGGATTGATATTGGTTCTCGGCCAAACCAATACATATCAATATACACATGGTTTCACGTGTTCTTGGGTGTCTGATCTCAACGAGGTCAAATCAGTTGATAAGATTAAGGGGGGTTTGATTTTTGAAGCTCTTTCTTTGTGTTATAAAATGCCCCCGTTTCACGTGTTTCTTTGTTCTTGTATTTTGTGCTATCAAGAATCTGTGCTCCTTGGACCAGGTTGGATCGAAATCTCCTTGTCTTTCATTTGATTGAGATACTAGGTGGTTTGTATTGGATCTGACTGTCCTGATGCATTTTGTGAGATTTTTTTATCTATTTTGAGAAGGGTATCATGTATTACGCCTTCAACCCTTCTTTCATGTGTTGTTTGAGATCTCTATCATCTATTAGTGAGCTATAAGTCTACAGTGGAATTTTTCCGTAGTATTAAGGGATCTCTGATCAATATTTAGTTGTCAAAATTATTTTTTATGTGCCTTTGATTTGATGTCGTGTAGAAGAAGCTGGCTGTGGTTATTGGAACAACATTTGTTAACTTGAATCCGTAGTAGTTCTGCTTGTGTAGGGTTGTATTCCTGCAGTTTTTTTTTTGTTTGTGTTGAGGCATTATATTGTTCTCTAGAGTGATTGGAAAACTTTGCAGTTGTTTGATGTGGCTTGTCTGTGATGACTGCCGAATTACAAATAGAATTTGAGCCTGGTTGCTTGTGTGTTATCTGCTGTTGATTAATGTGCTATTGCTGAAGTATTTTAGCTTTATCCGTGACCATCTGTAGTGGCTGTTAGCCGGTTTCTGGACCTTCTTCCTGCATTATTGCAATCCCTTTTGAGGTGTACCAATCTTGAAGTGTTTCTTGGGTTCTCATTCTACTTAAGCAGTGTTATTTGAGGAAGGAGTGCGTGTTTCTTTATAACGGCACATATGATTGTCATCCCATTCCTACTTGGCCATGACAAGTGTTGCGGTTCTACTCATATTTCCATGTCAGCCCAATCTCCATGGATTATTGATTATGGAGCTACTAACTATATGTTTGATATGTGATGGGGACATCAAGATCAAGGGCATTGGATTTGAGCCGAGAAATTGTCTGGTTGCGGAAAAAGCGGAGGAGGAGCCGGAGCGCAAGGAGAAAGTTTTAGAAATAAGGTCAACTTTCGGCTACAAGTCGCTCGAGTGAGTTTGGTTGTTGCTCAAGCGAGATATCAAGGAAGGCACAATATTTTCTCTGGAATAAGTCACTCAAGTAAACATTGGTTGTCGCTCGAGCAAGTCATATCTAGCTTTGATTTTTTTAGTGTTTTCTAGGTTTCTTTTATTTCGTATGTAAGCACTTTAGGGTAGTTTCACAATTATTATGTTTTAGAGTTTTTCAGTTTTGAGGCTTCTTATATAGGTCATTATAACATTGTAAAAGGGTTTGATTTATTGAATGAAAATTTGAGAGCTTGCTTTGTGCAAACCCTAGAGAACTTGTGAAGAGTTTTCGATCGAAGAAACAAATCTTTCGAAATTTGAGGAGTGTTCATTCATTTTTCGTGCGACTTGGTGTGAAGCCGACTTACAGCCTTGGTGCGAAGCCTCAGAAATCCTTGGCGTGAAGCCTTGGATCTCTATCCTCTTGTTCTATCTTCTCTCTAATATTCATCGGTGTTGACTCAAAATTTTTGGAATCGGAAACTCCTTCCACTTAATTTCAAAAAATCAGATAGAATAAATTAATGGAAGAAATTAAGAAAGGGGACTCTACTTATAGTTTTTTTTTTTAACAAACCTACTCTACTAGGACTTAAAGTTCTAAGTTATGTCAAAGAGTATGACCCATGCAAGTCTACTCTACCTAGGAGTTGAAGTCCTAAGTTATATCAAAGAATACTTAGGCACATACGTGCCTAGATACTATACCTAGGCACATATGTGCCTAGATAGCATACCTGGGCACATACGTGCCTAGATAGGATACTTAGGCACATACTTGCCTAGGTACTTATGCCTGCCTAAGTGGTTATTACTTACGCATGCCGGATATTTGGAGGAAGGATCTTTTCTCAATCCGCGTGAAAGCTAGAATCTATACTCTCTGACAACCCTTGATTTAGGCACGTAAGTGCCTAAGTATATTATCTAGGCACGTATGTGCCTAAGTATGTTATCTAGGCATGTATGTACCTAAATATGTTACGTATGTGCCTAGGTATGTTATCTAGGCACGCATGTGCCTAAATATGGTAACTAGGCACGTATGTGCCCAGGTATGCTATCTAGGCACGTATGTGCCTAAGTATGCTATCTAGGCAGGTATATGCCTAAGTATGCTATCTAAGCATGCATGAACCTAAGTATGTTATCTAGGCACGTATGTTCCTAAGTATATTATCTAGGCATGTATGTGCCTAAGTATGTTATTTAGGCACGTATGTGCCCAAATATTTTTCAACATAACATAGGACTTTAAGTCCTAGTTAGAGTAGACTTGCATGGGTTACTCTTTGACATAACTTAGGACTTTAAGTCCTAGTTAGGGTAGGTTTGTAAAAAAAAAAAATTATAAGTAGGGTCCCCTTTCTTAATTTTTTCCATTATTTTATTCTATCTGATTTTTGAGATTAAGTGAAAGGAGTTCCCGATTCCAAAAATTCTGAGTCAACATGTGCCTCCACGATTTTTATTGACTTTTTTTTTTAAAAACGAAAAAATAAAAAAGTAGATAAAAATCGATCTAAATTTATATTTCCTATGAGAATTTTACTATTGACTAGTGATCGTATTCTCTACGGAGATTCGATCATTAAAATCTGACTAGTGATAATATATTTAGGCACATACGTGCCTAGATAATATACTTAGGCACATATGTGCCTAGATAACATACTTAGGCGCATACGTGTCTTGGTAGTTATGCATGCATAAGTGGATATTACTTACGTATGTTGGATATCTGGAGGAGGGATTTTTTCTCAATCCGTGTAGAAGCTAAAACTTACGCAACTCTCACAACCCTTGATTTCATGAAACTCTTGCAGGAATCGTAAGATTATAACTTCCTATAACCGCTACCATAAATTTATAAATAGCAAATTCGTTCTCATTGCAAGGGTTGGAAAATTTTTACACGAGACCTCTGCCGAAAACATCTCTGACTTTGATTTTCTTGCAAGAGACCTTAGGGTATCTCTGAGATTCTTTCCATTCTTTATTTTTGTTATTATTTTAAGTTTACGGGAGGAACAAGTTTGGGTGGATATATTTAGGATAAGAGCTACGGCTCTTACCTAAAGGTAATACGCTTATGATAAGAGCTACGACTCTTAACTAAGTAGAATTTATGGCTATAATTTGGGATTGCGCGTTACGATTCGTACCCAATTCCTATGTACTTAGAAATAGTTAAGCCACGTGGGTACAACCCCTGGCATAACTCCTAGTGCACTCGAATTGCAACTACAAATTCGATACTGGTTGCAATCACAAACCCAAAGAATGATTCTGGACTATGACACCCAAAATATTCATCTACGATAACTCATAATCATGAGATTTACCGGATTTGAATTGTGTCCCGAAATTAGAGTTTCTCTCGTGATTTATATCATCACTCCCTCAAATGTAGGGTTTGGACATCAACCTCAAGATTAGAAATTCTTTTACGGTTGATCGTTTGATTTTTGGTCAAACGATCATAATACGATAACGAGATCCAACGATGGATTTATGACATATTGACTAAATCTTATGGTGTTGGTTAAATCCAATGGTGGACTTATTGACTTTTGGTTAAACGATCATAATACGAGATCGTAACAAGATCCTACGGTGAATTTATTACATATTGACAAAATCTTGTAGTTTTGGTCAATAAACTCTGACTTTTGGTCAAACGATCATAATACAAGATTCTAATAAGATCTAACGGTAGATTTATTACGTTTTGACCGGATCTTATAGTTTTGGTCAAATCTAACGATGGACTCGTTGACTTTTGATCAAACGATCATATTACGAGGTCGTAATGAGATCCGACGATAAATTTACCATATATTGACCAAATTTTAGGACATTGGTTAAAATCTAACGATAAAATCGTTATAAAGATGCAACCTATGATCACCAAATTCTAAGAAATTTGGCGATATCTAATTCATAATTAGATACTCTATTACTGAAAGTGATAACTCCTTTGATAACCAGTTACCAGGAGAATGGATTTGGTATTCGAATTCATCTTTGAGACCAGAGAACAAGAATTCGATTTAAGGTTCGTCCACAATGTTCTTGCTCCAGTAATGACTTGTGCTTGTTGATAAGATGGAACCGACTTTTGGAGGAGGGGTTCTCCCATCCGTCGTCCCCTATTTTATATTTCTCAAATCTCCAATGAAACAACATACTATGCATCTATCTCGTGACAGATTGAAAATACCGATGAAGACTTAGACTTAGAATTTTAGTTTGTTTATTTCAGAGATATAATTACTTTATTTTTCTTTAGTAAATTTTAATTAATGGTATTCAATTTTGATGTAATTAATGGGGAATCGATTGCGATACTTGGAAGTGTAAAGTCCGCCATTTTTAATAAAACCCTCTCCTAGTGAGGGAAAATTTGTTCTAATTGATTTGTGTTAGATTTATATCCTACACAAATTTGTTGCTTACAAGCGGGTAATATCCATTCTATTTGTTTCTTTATAAAATCCAAAACCCCTAAAATATTGTTAGTTCAAATCTTTTAATTTTCCCTTTTGATTACTTAATCCCTTGAGTCTTCATTTTCCCAAACTTTTGAGGAATCAAGAGACAACACCATAACTGTCGCTTGATGGCCTAAACTAGATCGAAACTCGAATCCGTCATCGGATCCGTTTTTTTAGACCGGGTAATATAAACGCATGTGAATGCTAACTTGAATTAACCTAGTTGTTTTATTGATTTTATTAGATTATTTCATGTGTTCGGTGAAACCGACATTTTTCATTAATCAATTTAATCTATGGTTAATCCCAAATTTGCCTATTTAGGGGTTTTAGTGTTTGCCCCGCGTAAGTTTGGTAGCAGAGAACAGTTTAGTTTAGGGTTATCAGTGTCCAGAGTCATATAGGTTTTAGGGTTAATTTCTGTTTTGCATCATTTAGGGTTATTTCATCATGGATTCTAGTAAACTGAAGCCTTAATTAATGACCTTACATCTAAGATGACCGCGAGGCATACCGCACTTCATCCCCGGATGGATGAACGCCTTGATCAAGTGCAACTACAGTTACGTGATCAACAGACCCAACATGAGGCTTTAGGAACTTGTGTTGAAGAAGTCAATGAGTTCATCGCTGAAAATCATAACTGAGTCAACACCAATGACTGTAGGAGAGATCCTCCTAGGCATGAATATCGTATCGACTCGGATGAGAGAGTCATCAAGTCGGTTAAGGTTGATGCTCACACTTTCGAAGGAAAGATGGATCCCAAAATCTTCATTAGATTGGGCAGCCGCCATGGACCATTATTTTGAATGGTATGAAATGTCGGATGAGCTCAAAGTGCAATTTGCCAAAATGAAACTCGTGGGGAAAGTCAAGCTTTATTGGACTAGTGTGGAACGACATTGAGAAGCTCTCGATTGTGAACCCATCGCCATATGGGCGGACATGAAGGAGAAACTTCATGATAAGTATGCTCCCCTATCTTACAATCAACGACTCATGGATCAATGACATGGTTTGAAACAGGGAAACATGTCTGTTGAGTATATCCCTAAATTTGAGGAATACTTATATCGGGCTAACTCTTATGAGAGTCCACAAGTCATCATATATAGGTTTCGCACTGGCCTAAGCCCAGAGTTACAAAAAGAACTCATTCCACACCCTGTTGAAGATCTAGAAGAGTATTATGCTAGAGTGCAAGAACTAGAGAGGTATCTCGATGCTCCAGTTAATGATCAATATAAATCTTCCAATCCCGATTCTCGATCTAATCCTACGGAAAAGGTAAATATTGCCTCTAGTCAATCCTCAAAACCCGTGAATCCTCAGATTGACAAAGGTAAAGGGCAACTGGTTGAACGTTCTAGGTGCGTACCGCAACAGTGCTACAAGTGCCAAGGTTTTGGTCACTTTGCGTCCCAATGTCCCAGTAAAGCTCAAGCCTTGATCATTCAAGAGCATGCGGGACAAGAAGACAACGAATTAAAAGAGGAAGTGTACGAACCTGTCGAACTGCCAAGTGATGAGGAGGGCGAGATTCCTGTAAAATCGTAGGTTGCATTAGGAAATTTCCTAAACCCGAAAGAAGTGGTAGTGTGAGTTGTAGGGCTTGGGATAGGTGTAAGATCTTCCACCGCAACTATCGGATCAATGCCCTTGGTTAGAGGAAAGTCTAGGCTTTCATCATGACCTATTTTCAAGGTCGGGAGAACTTCCACATGTTCGGGACTATCATGAATTAACGCACAATTGTTATTATCAAAATCATTAAATAAATTCTTTGCATTAGTGGCATTCAAGTTATTTTCAGCCTTCAATAAAATCAGGTGGGTAATCCCATGCACGTTAGTATGCTGACACATCCCTACTGAATCTAACGATCCCTGTGTTATGCTACCTAACCAAACGAGCAAAGTCCATTGAACCAATTCATAACCCGTATTCCACCCGAGCCGTATAAGAAAACGTTGAATGAGAAGAGTTTTGAGTATCCAGACTTCACCGCCAACGCAGGTAAAAGGCAGGCATACCGCACCACGTGGAAGAGCAAGTCGAGAGACGAGTATCCAAAGTATACCATACGTGGGTTCTATAACTCATCGGGGATGAGTTCTCCCACCAGGGGAGAATTGATGGGGACATCAAGATCAAGGGCATTGGATTCGAGTCAAGAAATTGTCCAAATGCGGAAGAAGCGGAGGAGCCGGAGCGCAAGGAGAAAGTTTAAGAAATAAGGCCAACTTTCGACCACAAGTCGCTCGAGTGAGTTTGGTTGTCGCTCGAGCGAGATATCAATGAAGGTACAAAATTTTCTTTGGAATTAGTTGCTCGAGCGAGCATCGGTTGTTGCTCGAGCGAGTCATGTCGAGATTTGATTTTTTTAGTGTTTTCTAGATTTCTTTTATTTCGTATGTAAGCACTTTAGGGTAGTTTCGTAATTATTATGCTTTAAGATTTTTCTGTTTTGAGACCTCTTATATAAGGTCATTATAAATATTGTAAAAATGGTTGATTTATTGAATGAAAATTTGAGAGGTTGTTTTGTGCAAACCCTAGAGAACTTGTGAAGAGTTTTCGATCGAAGGAGTGAATCTTTCGAAATCTGAGTGTTCATTTATTTCTCGTGCAACTTGGTGTGAAGCCGACGTACAGTCTTGGTGTGAAACCTCGGAAATCCATGGTGTGAAGCCTTGGACCTCTATCCTCTTGTTCGATCTTCTCTCTAATATTCATCAGGTAATATCTATTTTATTTGTTTCTTTATAAAATCCAAAACCCCCAAAATATTGTTAGTTCAAATCTTTTAATCTGCCCTTTTGATTACTTTAATCCCTTGAGCCTGCATTTTCCCAAACTTTTGAGGAATCAAGAGACGACACCATAACTGTCGCTTGATGCCCTAAACTAGATCGAAACTCGAATTCATCATCGAATTTGTTTTTCTAGATCGGGAAATATAAACGCATGTGAACGCTAAATTGAATTAACGTAGTTGTTTTATTGATTTCCTTAGATTATTTCATGTGTTGGGTGAAATCGACAATTTTCATTAATCAATTTAATTTATGGTTAATCCCAAATTTGTATATTTAGGGGTTTTAGCGTTTGTTCCGCGTCAGTATGTCCTCTTTTTTATTCTATGTTTCCCTTATCACAAAAGTGTAATGTTCGTATTATGAATGGGGCCCTTGTTCCTATTACTGCGAGATGGACTGTTCAAGTTGATAAAATACCATTAGAATCTACTCTTCATATCTCAAATATGCACATTAATCTTCTGTTGGTTAGTAGTATTACTGAAAACCTTAAGTGCAGTGTTATTTTTTTCACTTCCTATCGTGTGCTTTAGGATTTATCGTCGGGGAAAGTTTTTGGCCATGGTCATGAGGAGGGAAACCTCTACTTATTTTATGCCAAAGAAAATACAAGAAAGATTGCTGCTACTGCTACCATATCATTGGAGTCTGTCCATCTCTGGCATGTGCACTTCGGTCATCTCCTTTGTGACGGGGACGCCGACATCGTAGATATTGGATATGGACCGTTTCATGTATACCGACGTCGGAAGAAGCGGAATGGAAATCAGAAATATGCGAAAGAAGCGAAAGATGAAAAATTGGAGGAACCAACAAATTCGATCGATCGAATTTGAATTTCGATCGATCGAACAACAGCGAGAGGAAAACATATGTTCTGGAGTATATAATTCGAGCGATCGAATTATATACTCAATCAATCGAATTTCCATTCGATTGATCGAGTTTCAATTTCGATCGATCGAATTTTTGCAGCGAACTTTTGAAATATGTTTTTCGATCGAGTTTAACTTTCGATCGATCGAATTCGTGCAACTTAAATTTTTTTTTTTTTTTTTTCTGAAATTCGAACTAAACTTTTAGGGGCATACTTGTCCTTTTGGAATTTGTTTTAGGGTTTTATTTTCGTTTGAAAGGACTCCTATACAAGGTCCTTAAGTTAAGCAATGTAATTAATTATTGATTATTAATGAATGAGCGTTTGCTTTTGAGACTTGAGATGAGTTTCCCCGAAGAGTGATTCTTCTTCCCGAGAAGGGTTTGGTGTGAAGCCAAGGGTGTGAAGCCCGCCAAAATCTATCTTCTATCTATCAATCTCTTGTTTTCTCTGCTTGTGTTGATCCCACGACCCTAAATCAGCCATCATTCCTTTGAAATTCCTAAACCCTAGTTTTCCCCTAAACTATTGAATCGATCTGATTCATCAACCATAGCCTCCATTTGATTGCTAAGCCCAGCCATATCAAAATAACCCGAAAGCCAGAGATTCCATCATTGCACTGTGAGCGCCTTAATCTGGAAATCTAGAGTTCTATCTCTAGGATCGATCCGCGTTGCAACCTAGCGGATCTAACGCCCGGACTAAATCCTGCTCGAATCATACGCGACCCTCCCATGGATTGCGTAATTTAAATTCAATTCTAATTCCGCAATTATTTAATCATTGCATTCACGTAGTTTAGGGTATCGTCCTGCGTCACTTTGCCTCGCTTACATTTCGCAGTCCCCACCCAAAATGCGTCATGACATGTAGCGTCCGCAATCACATATAGTCCTTGGTCAGGACTTTTCCCTATCCGATGTGGGACTATTACATGTACATTCTTTCCTCGGCAATTAAGCTCATTTGATGACTCCCAATTTCCCCATGAGGTCTGCTCGCTATTAAAATACCACAGAGCTTCTTTTCCTGTGAATCATAGTCCTACTCCCTTTCACCTTGTACATTCTGATTTGTGGGGACCACCCCCCCCCATTACATCTATGTTTGGGTATCCGTATTCTGTGTCCTTTATTGATGGTTGCACATGTTACACTACGTTGTAACTTGTGAAAGCAAAGATAAGTTACCAATATTTTCCTGATGTATCGTAAATTGATTCCTACTCAGTAGAATTCAACTATGAAGGTATTTCGTTCAGATAACAGGGGAGAGAATTCTTCTCAGTGTCTTCAGTCTTATCTCGGAGATCACGGTATTGAGTGGTAAACTACTTGCCCATACACCCCCAACAAAATGGAGTGGCTGAGAGAAAAAAATGCCATCTTCTCTAGGTGGCTTGTGCGCTGTTAATTGAAATGAATGTTCCTAAAAGATTATGGAATGAAGCAGTTTTCATTCCATGTTTTCTAATCAATAGAATGTCAGCTCCTATTCTCCAAGGCAACTGCTCCCTATGCATTGTGTTCTTCATCCTCTTTCTTTTCAGTTCCTTCTCAGGTTTGGCTTTCTCTGTTTTACCCTAATCCCAGATAATTGTCATGATAAATTGGATGCTAAAGCAGTTCAATGTGTTTTCATTGGGTACCCTCTATTTCGGAAGAGATACAAGCATGGTTCAAAATTCTTGACGAAGCCGATACGCATCAGTTTCAGAGCAGGTCGGGTGGATACGTTGAACTTATGGACTCGTATATTTTGGCATTTATCTGTCAATACACACCAATGTATCGTCCATCATGATATGTATCATCCGATACATATTGGTTTTGGAGCTGGTTGATACGTACTGAAAAACGAGATTTTGAACCTTGGGTACAAGTGCTTTGATCCCTTATCCGTTAAGCAATTTGTGTTTATGAATGTCACTTTCTTTGAATCCGCTCATTATATTCCTTCCCCAAGTTCCTAGTTCCCTCTTCAGGGAGAGCGTGGAACGAAGAGAGCACATTACCTTTTCCATATCCTATACATGACGTATCGTCTGAGATTGAAGATTAATGTTTGCTATGGGGAGATGAAGGTATGCAAGTAATTATTCTCATTGAAGGGCTAGTAAGTTTGTAAGAAAATGTTCCAATAGATGGGAAAAGCAACGTAGTGTAAGAAAAAGGGCAACTTTGTAAAATCTCTTCACTCAGGGGACATGGAAGAA
The DNA here is from genome assembly GCA_021018995.1 of Chloranthus sessilifolius. Lineage (NCBI taxonomy): Eukaryota > Viridiplantae > Streptophyta > Magnoliopsida > Chloranthales > Chloranthaceae > Chloranthus > Chloranthus sessilifolius. Next base: position 1,855,754 of record CM037584.1, read on the forward strand.
TAACAAGCCCACTCTCTCTCAAATCATGGGCCACGCTTCCTCAAGAAATTGAACCTTCTCTTGTATCTGATTTGGACCTGCCTATTGCATTGTGTAAGGGATCCCAATCCCATGTACTTCTCCTTCTCCCCCTACCAGTAGATCCTCATGCTTTGTTTGCTTTACATTCCTCATTTATTTCATCTTTGGACTCTACTTCAATTCCTTCGAATGTTTTTGATACCCTGTCTCAGCCTCAAGGAATGATGCTATGATTCAAGAAATGCAAGCACTTTAGCAAGACAATAATTGGAAGTGACCGTGTTGCTAGAACAAAGAAGATAATTGGCTGTAAGTGGGTTTACACAATTAATTATCAACTAGATTACTTGATTGAAAGATATATAGCCCAATTGGTGACCAAGGATTTTACCCAGACTTATGGTGCGCATTATCAGGACACATTCGTTCCTACTATCAATTTAAATTCTGTTCGCATCCTTTTATCTTTTGTTGCTCATAAGAGATGTACTCCACATCAACTTGTCATTAAGAATGCATTTCTCGATGGAGATCTAAAACAGGAAGTATATATGACATTCCTTCCTAGTTTCTCCTGTGAGGGGGAGAAGGGACAATTATGCCGGCTTAGAAAGACAATCAATGGGTTGCAGCAGTCACCAAGGACATCCTTCAAGAAGTTTAGTCATCCAATTATCAAGTTTGGCCATCAAAGAAGCCATTATGATCATGCTTTGTTTGTAAAAAGGTTGTTCAGATCACTATTCTAATAGTTTATGTGGATGACATTATGGTACCTGGTGATGATGATGAATAGATACAGAGATTTATAGAGTATATGAGCAGGTGTTCAATATTAAAATTTAAAGACTTCGAAAATACTTTCCTGGAGTTGAAGTTGCTAGATGGATAAAGGTTATCTGTATTTCCTAATGAAACTATGCCCTGGATTTATTCAATTGGACTGACATTTTGGGTTGTTAAGTCATTAGATGTTCCAATGGATTGAAATTACAAGATAATTATGAAGATGGAGAGCCACTTCAATACATACGAATGTATCTATGACTAGTTGGAAAGTTGATATATCTCACCATCACTTGACTAGACATTGCTTATGCAGCGAGTGTTGTGAGTTAGCATATGCATGCTCCACAAATTATTCATTTGATTTTTGGGTACAAAATTCTTAGATATAGTGATCAGGGTCACTTTGATGTTGAGATATACACATAAGCAGATTGGGTTGGATCTCTTAGTGATAAGAGGTCTACCACAAGTTATTGTACCTTTGTCAGAGGCAATTTGGTCACTTGCAGGAGAAAAAAGCGGCATGTTTTGTCCAACTCCAGTGCAGAATCAAAATATAAAAAATGTGGATCAAGTTCATTTTAGCCGATTTGAGAATCAATGTGAAGCTCCCTATAAACCTCTTTGGAGATAATGAAGCGGCCAAACATATAGCAAAAAATCTTGTCTATCACAGGACCAAACACACAGAGAAAATCTTGTCACAGAAGGGCCAAACATATTGAAGGTGATTGCCATCTCATTCGGGAGAAAGTTGAATTGCATAATAGTTGTATACCACAAGTGAGTTCTCAAGAACAAATTGCGGATTTTCTCACCAAATTTCTAGGGAGATCGAGATTGTGTGGACTCATATCCAAGTTGGGCATGATTGTTACCTATGCACCAACTTGATGAGGAGAGTTGATGTGTCATTAGTATTATTGTGGGTGAGTAACTAATTAGTATATTATATGTAATTGTGTATTGCTGATACACCAGGGATTCTACTGTAAGTGTTATAAATAAGAATGAAAACGGTGTGTGAAATATAAAACGCCCTAATTTTCTCTTCTTTCTCGTCCTCTCCATCTAGTCCTTGTAACCTGTAACCCTACTTTGCTAATTGAGGCTTCCCATTGGGGAAGCAGCAGGCTTGTTCCAAAGCATACCAGTATCACTTTGAAGGTCTAAGGCGTAGTTTCTTTGAGAGAGATAGATGCCCTTCTTTAAACGAGCTATTTCCAGTCCAAAGAAACATTTCAAGTTGCCTAAGTCATTTACTTCAAAATGATGATTAAGTTCCTGCTGTACATGGGATATAAAGAAATTATCATCACTTGTAAGAATATTATCATGCACATAAACTAGCAGATTAGTGCGACTAGCTAGGCTAGATTGAACAAAATCATTGGCAGCCAACTGTTTTTTTCCCAGAGGAAGTGCAACCATATTCCATGTATGATTACATTGAAGAACCTCCATCTCACTAACCATAGCTGCTTTCCAATCTGGTGAGCGAGGGCAGAATGAGCAGTAATAAGAATAGTAATATTATCCACAGGAGAGAGAAAAGCCCTGTAGGAAGGAGACAATGCTTAACCAGGATGGTGCCTCTTTTTGTAATATGCGCTTTTATAAAAATTTTGAGAAATTAAATTCATAGTGTAGTGCAGTTTAGTTCGAAAGGAAGGATGGCATTTTGTGCTACATTGCCTTATTTAGTGGGTAGTATTCTAATGTGAACATTATTTCTAGCTCTTTTTTGGCAATCCTATATGTGAAGCTTTTAGAATAACTAAGTTACTACTGCTTCTACTTGACACAAAATTGTTTGCTTTGGATATTTTTCTGCTAGCCTTGCCTTTATGGTGGAGTTTCTAACAGTTGCTTAATTTGAATGCTGGGGATAGGTCCTTAAAGGACATATTGCTTTGGATTCAGCTAGATTTCCTAATGGAACAACGGGTATAATCGATTCTTTGCTACAGTTTCTTAATTTTTTTTAAACCTTGACCGAGCTTTGCAATTGTTGATGATCTCAAGATGTGTGTGTGTGTATTTAATTTGGAGAGCTTTCTTTATTACAGGACATGTTCTTGATATTCTTGCTCGAATACCTCTCTGGAATGATGGTCTTGACTATCGACATGGCACTGGTCATGGAATTGGATCCTATCTGAATGTTCATGAAGGTCTGTAAATAATTGAATTAAGAATGTGTTGATCCCTACCCTCAACATCAGCTGTCGTAATATTTATTTTATTTTTTTCATTTGTGTTTGTGACCCGGAAAATTAAGTTATATTTCATATTGGGATTTATGTTCTCAGGTCCTCATTTGATTAGTTTCCGACCTCATGCTCGAAATGTACCATTGCAATCTTCAATGACTGTAACGGATGGTTAGTTTCATGCTTTCTTTACTATTGTTCTTAGTTTAAAATTTCATATTTTTCTGCAGTTCTTATAATCCAGTTTTCTCCGATGTTCTCTTCTTTCACTAATAAATTTAAGATTATTTGGTTGGAAACTTCAAATCCTCTTTATTTTTGACAAAATTAATATTCGACTCCTTTTTTATATGCATGGTCACAACGTCGGGAGTCGACAATAAATCGGCCAGGGTCTAAGTCGGGAAAAATGGATCAAACTCTGACAAAATCGGGAAAAATACAGAAAATATATCATAATATATTAAGTAATGATTATAATGAACAAAATAGTACAAAATAGGCAAAACAATAGTAATAATAATAATAATAATGCGAAGAAGAAAAAAGAAGACGACATAGCAGTGAGCTCGGTAGTCGCTTACTCGGCTGATTAATCGGCGATATTTTCGGGATGATTGCAAGTCTCCTACCTTTTTCATTTTTGAAAAAATCAGAGACTTTTGTGACTGTCTATATGTTACATGACCGTCCTTTATTCTGAAAAACAGATTACTTCATTGGTGAACCCTAAGGGATTGATTCCAAATCCATAGTAACCCTAATTCTCACCAACAAGTGTAACTGAGAACTGTGAACTGTATGTCCATCACGAAATTTATGTGATACAAAGAGGGAGGGATCCACAGAGATCAGGAAGGGATCCACAGATAACACCTGAGGTCAATCACATACCTCATATCACCAAAACTACACAAAAGAGACAAATTTCAACAAGATAGAATGGTTTCTAGGAAAACCCATGAAATTCCCAAGAGAATTCACTATTTTTCGAAAATAAAATAAGAATAATCATCTCAATCACAACCCATGTGTTTAAAATATAGCTCTTTAAGACTCCTTATGCAAGTCAAATCAATAAAATCTTTAACTCCCATGAAAAAGTTAAAGAAAAATCACAAAGAGACAAACTTAAGGGTAGCTCTATTTGTGCTTACCTAATTACTGACGGCACCTATTGACTGTGCTGAATGAGACGCCCAAAAAAGGTTAATATATATATCCAATTCAGGATGAGGCTATGATGATGACGATGATGATTTCTAACCACACTAGACTATCTAACTATTAACCCAATCATTAATTCTCTCTCTCATAAAAGTCAACATGAATCTTGAATCAAGAACATCTGGTGATCCTTAGAAGTCTTCACGGGATGCATTTCTCGTGTGAACTATTAAATCCATTAGATGGGTCTCTTTAATGGGCCAGTTAAACCCTTTTGGGCCTTTATGTCTGGCCTAGTCTCACTTTCTATTTTTGCTCCTCTTCCTTGTCTTGTTTACCTTCTTCGTCTTCTTTCATACATTGAATTACATTTCAAATCTAGTTTAGATAAATATTTAGTATGCTTCTTGCTGCAACTCTTTTACAATACGTGAATAAGATATTTCTTTTGCGACAAGCAAATAGTGAAATGGGCAAGAAGCTTGGAAATTAATGTGCCTAATAATCTAATATAATAGGGTATTATCCAATTTTTTTTTAAAATATCATGTATCTTTAGTAATATCATGGAAAGGTGTTGGAGGTAAGTAGTTGTTCATAGCGAAGAGGGGGTGATCATAAATGGGACCGTCCGGGTTTTCTTTCTTTTGGCATGTGAATGAGATATTTATTTTGTGAAAAGCATGAGAGATCGGTTAGTGGCTTGGAAATTAGGGTAACTAATGCAATAAGAATATATATTCTAAAAGTTCCCTAAAAATATTGTGCATTGGTATTGATATTGTATCATTGAGGGCTTTTGACTTGGAAAAAATGTTGGAGGTTTTAGGAGGTGCTATTCATATGGGAGGAGGTGATCATGAATGGCCCCTTCCAGATTCTAGTTTGTTAGTGTAATTTGGTGAATCTGTTTAATGTAATATGGGTTGGCTGTTATAGGTGTCTAGATAAGAGCATGGTTTAATTTGTCGGTTGATATCGGTTTCTGGTTTTACAGAAGAGGTTTAGAGTGAAGGAGAAAGTGACTTAAGTTAGTGGTAATAGGGTTGAAGTATATATTAGGATTAGGTTAGGAAGGAGAGAGAAGGTTTAATTAGGGTTAGAGATCCCTATTAGCATTTATATTAGTAACCAAATGATTATGATATCCTCATAACTCACACACCCGATATTACATATCACAGACCAATAATATAGCCTACACATATCCCTATGCTCCCCTCAAGCCGGTGCATAAATGTCAACGATGCCCAACTTGACAAGCATGTCCTGAAAAAGAAACGGCCCTCTCAAAATATAATATATCTACTAATGCTTTTGACACCAGGTAGCAACCTTAGATCCCTTACCAGGATACTTAGAAGATAGCTCATACTAATTGAGCTCATCTCATCGTTATTAAAGAAGCCCAAAATACTCTGAAACAGACCTGTCTCGTTTTTCTGCCCGTGACACCTCACAAGACAATTGATAGATGCGAGTATCATTTTTGGTATGAGCATACACTTGAGTCAAAGCTTCCCACAATTGGGCTGCAGTCTTAGGGAACATGAACATATTATAGATGGGATCCTCCATTGAATTAAATACTATCCCAAGACGATATTAATTTTCAATCTTCCATTGTGCATAAGTTGGATCAGATGTTGAAGGAATAGGAACAGATCCAAGAATGTGTCCAAGTTTCCCACGGCTTCCCAAGTACAACTTAGCGAACCGTGCCCATGGAAGAAAATTGGTAACGGTTAACTTTGTACTAAGAATAACATGGGAGGTGATTGAATCCGATGACTCACTAATAATGGTGGTTTTTGCCTTCAGATGGAATTGGAATTGGAATTGAAAAGACTTCCACTCAATATAGAAGAGAAGGTAGTGAGTGGGAAACAACCTCTACTCACACTAAAAAATTAGATATGAAACTCCAAAATAGCCTTAGAAAAGTTGTAGGGAATGTAGTTTTGATTCAAATGGTACTGTTTTTTCCTGTCATCAGAGGTCAATGGTTTGGCCTGGCTGACATCAGCAGGTGTCAGGTAAAGTCAGCAAGGAAAAAGGACAGAGGCGATGGCTCTGATACCAAGAAAAGTTTAGAGTGACGGAGAAAGTGGTTTAGGTTTGATGTAATAGGATTTGAAGAATGGTATTAGGGTTAGTTTAGGAAGGAGATAGAGAGCCCTATTAGCGTTGTATTAGTAACCTACCCTTACAACTCACACTCCCAATATTGCATATCACACCAGTAATATAGCCAACGCATCCCAATATGTACTGCTCGGTACCTACATGTATCTGAACACATTCGTACACTCTTAGTCTTTATAAGTATGTATTGTTCGCTATTAGCCCTTTCAGGATTACTTATATTGGCTAATACATACAATATGTACTGGTACTGGCCATAATGATATCAGAACTAATATTTTGAAACTTTGATAAGATAGATCAAAGGAGAGATTTTGGTTGCTCATCTATGCCCTGATTGTAGGCTTCAACGAAGAGGAAATTATAGCTCATCTTCAAAGAATCTGGTTTGTCAAATTTCTTAGTTTGGTGGTTGCTGCAATCGAAGCAAATCTTTATTTTCAGGAGTCTCTTGAGGCGTGTGATGGGTTGGGTTTCATTTCGGTTTCGGAGGGGACCGAAATTTCAATCCCATTCAAAAATATGACCGAAATTTCGGTCCAAATTATCGTTTCGGTGAGGACCGAAACCGATAATTTGGACCAAAATTTTGGTCATTTCGGCTGAAATTTTGATCCTTGCTACTGATAATTTACAGTTATGTCTATTTGTGAGGCGAGTTTCAGAGGCAGATTCTCTCATAAAATGCTTTTAGGCTTCCTTTGGTGGTTGGGAATGAGATTTTATTTATGTGATGTCTCTTACTCTCGTGAGATGTTGTAGTGTGTTGTTGTCTCGTCTTTCTCATGCTCTCTTCTTCATTGTATCCATTTATATGATAATTCTTTTAATGTAGTTATTAATAAAAAAAGTATAATTTAAGGACTATTTTTTATTTAATGATTTATATATATATTGAGAAAAATAAAGCAATGAATTCCACCTCTTAAATGGATTGTTGAACATGATTCAAGAGGGTTGATGTTACTGGGCTGTTTTTGAGGCTCTTTGACAGCATGAACGGCTATAACAAGCCTGTTAAGAGACTTAAAGGAGCTGCAGGCTATGGTCTTTAAAGAATCTATAATTAACACCGAAGAAAGTATTTAAAACACGATTTTAATGGGCCTTTATTAGGAACCAGAATGAGCTGGTTTAAGGCCCTAGTTGAGTGCCCTGATTTTTGAAAAAGAGTGCGCATAGGTTGTGGTTTGGAAGAAATTATAAAGAGGGATAATGGTAGAAATTAAAGAGGGATTAATTTCTTTGACCTCCTTTGATTGTGTAGAATTTATCGGATTCCTATTTTCAGAAAGGAATAGAAGTAGGAAAGTAGGGAATTAAACAAGTAATGGAAGGGTGGAAGTTTGAGAGAACTCTTTTGAGAAATAAGGCATAGTAATCACATTAAACTTGTAAAAATAGGAGAACAAGAAAGAGTTGACTGTGTCCTCGAAGCTTGACCTTTACTTTATAATTCACACAATAATTTTAGGAAGTTCGGTCCATTTTGGATTCCAAGGAGGCGTGGGTTATGACCGGATGACCTTTACTTTAAAAACCTTGAGTGGAACCTAGTGGATTTGCAAACCCTAATTATTAAGATTAATGCTTTTTCCATATTGTGTGGTGGGTTATAATGTTATAGGTATGTGAATTTCTTGTTCTAATTTCTTCTGTAGTGAATTTTCTTCTTTTTAACTGTGTCAATATCCCATTTTCTCTCATAACTAGATGAAGTGCACATTAGTTCTAGGATGGGTACAACTAAACCTCATAACTGAACAGCGGTCTCACCACACAATCCTCACCTATCAACTACAGTGAAAAAAATTGTGGTACTCATGTATGATGCTAAACAGACTGTTATGACTGTCCACTTTTGTATTATGTGGCAAACATGTTTGATCAATCAAGGTTGTCCAACTAGCAGCCCATCATTGACGCATGTCGTAACAAAAAAATTCCGCTATTAGAAGATTCGAGCTATCCGATTGGTGCAATTTAATTCGACCTTAAAAAATATGAACTTCTGTCTATTTTAGAGTTCATAGATCAGACAATTCAGATCCACCAATGTGTGATTTTCGGACCAATTTTAGTTCAAGATGTCAACTACAATCTTGATGACTTAAATTGCTCAAAACCATGACCCACTCTGCATAATAAGTGGACAGTCATCGAATAATCTATAAAGAGGCGATCATCTCCCATTAATTATTCCATGATATAAATTTACTTCATTTAAGAAACGATGCAGTATGTACTTAAACTTTTCAATGTCCTTAGTTGGGTTTTTCTGTTCTCTCTTTTTTTTTTTTTTCCTTTTTCTGACAGCTTCTGACTCAACCTTGTAGATTTCCATTTTTAGTGAAAATTCTTTCTCCTACCATATTCTCCATGTAATCAGTCAAGCCCATAAAAAATACTCAACGCTATCTTTGAATTTATCTTGTACTTAACAAGAGTTCTCTTGATCAGATATTACTGATTCGGATCTAAGTATTTTATACTCTCTTCGTCTTATTCTTCTTTTTTAATGATTGATTGATATGGCATTTTAGTTTCCAAGAACTTGATGGTTCAAATAAATTGCATTAAAAAGTGACATCCTCTGTTTTGGGTTATCTTTTTGGTTTGTCTTGTCAGAACCTGGTTACTATGAGGATGGAAACTTTGGTATAAGATTGGAGAATGTGCTAATTGTCACGGAAGCAGATACAAAATTTAATTTTGGTGAAAAGGGCTATTTATCATTTGAGCATATAACATGGGTATGTTTGTATGGTTATTTCACTTTTGGTTGTTACTGGAAGTTATTCGTTTTTAGTACATATCTGCTAGTCACTGTAGTAAATTTCTTCTTCTTGATGGCATTATCTAGTCACTAAATTATTTTTAATATTATTCAGTATATTGTGCTTATTGGTGTGCATGTATTTTGAGGAATGGGATGAGGGTGTTACTCAAAAGATTGATGCAATTAGCAATTGAAGTACTATTATTTATTCCTTACCTCTTCTTTTCTCTAGATATGTAAAAATTTCATAAAATTTTATGGTAGTTTATTCCGATTTCAATTTAACCATTTTTTTCGGTGAATATCAGCCTCTGCACCCTGTAATGGTCCATCACGAAACATCGTTATCTAAATGAGGTGTGAGAGCGTCAAGTCCTCTAAGTGCACATACAAGCACTTGTTTCCATGGTATGGCACATTGAGATACGCATATGCATGCAGAATAACTTCCCTCTGTTGTGTGTGTGTGTGTGTGTGTGTGTGTGTATATATATATATAGGACTTGGTGTCCGTCTTCCATAGGAGGACGGTAGGCGTCCTCCAAGTTGCTGAGAGATTGACACGTGTTCTTTAACTAGCCAGAACTCCAACCCAAGTTAGTGAAAAGCAACTCAAGTGAGTATAAAAATTCTTGCAAGATTCAAGTCAATAAAAATCCTTTGAGATCTCTTTCCTTTCTCTCTCCAGCCGTCCCTCTCTCTCTCTCTCTCTCTCTCTCTCTCTCTCTCTTCCTCCCTTCCTCCCTCCCCAGCCATCTCTCTTTCTCCCCAGCAGTTTCTCATCTTTCTCAAAGAAAGGACTCTACGGAATTTTTTTTTGTCTCTGTCTCCCATAGATCAAGGTGGGGTATCTTAGTGACAATCTTGTTTGAGAAAAAAATTGGTTTCTTCTCTATTTTCTAGCATGGCATAAGAGCAAGGCTAGATCTTTTGCTTACATGATGCCCACCAATTATCCCTGGAATGCCCAAAATCGGCCTTTTCTCATTGGAATCTACTATTATTTTGCCTTAAGTTATTTGTGCTAGCATTTCTGAACCAAAGAGTATTGTCCCTGCTTTCTTTTGTGCATTCTAATTTGGACGCCTCTTATTGTATTAACCTTTGCCATTGATAGGAACCAACCATTGGTTTGACGCACTGTCACAAATTCGGCAAATTTAATCGGGCATTCGAAAAAATTCGCCGAATGCATTAGTGCCCGAATTATTTGTTATATAATTGCTTGGTCGCAATGGTTGGCGACTTGGATTTGTTACCGAAGGTCGTGAGTTCAAGTAGGAGTGACTCTTCTTCTGCGATAACAGGATGTCATACTTGTGGCATGGTGAGGGTGAGGGCATTCCTTAGGAATTAGTCCAAGCTTGGGATACTCTAAATTATCAAAATAAAGAATTATAATATATGCCTGAGATTTCACTTGCTCGGTTACAAATTCCACTTCTTAATAGGAATAGTTGATTAACATACAAAGATAAGGTTTGAAAAAAATCATAACATATGACCAGACCCAGTTCAAAGATAAGGTTTGAAAAAAATGGCAGAGATCAAAGATCATGGTTCCACAAAAATATGCCATTAAAGTGCCCAAAAAATGTTGAGAGGATATTTTCCAAGGTTTTTAGAGAGAGAGAGAGAGAGAGAGAGAGAGAGATAAAAAATCTCTTACCAAACTTCTTAACTTGGAGGACAATCTCCATGCTCAAATGGGGACCTGACTAGTGGCTGGAAGGAAGAAGAAGAATGATCAAGGAAGAGAGAGGAACCGGCGAAAATGAAGAAGAAAAAAGACTCTCTTTTAAAGTACAAAGTAATTGTCCTTGCCTTTTCTGTGAAAAGATTAAAACTGAAAAAGCAACCATTTAACTTTACTGCCAATTTAACCTTAGTTAATTATCTGGACGCATGGCGCATTCGGGAGGACTTGGAGGACGACCACCGTCCTCGGTTGGAGGACAAATCGACTATATATATATATATCGAATTAAGGAATGTCATGTTTTAGATATTTCATTGATGATGTGGCTGGCACTGATGGTGTATATATATATTTCAAATTAAGGAATGTCATGTGTTAGATACTTCATTGATGATGTGGCTGGCACTCATGGTATAGATACTGCATAAGTACAAGATTTTGAGAGCATTAAGTCCTTTATTCACATATAGTTGTTACTGAGTGTTGTTTCGAGGTATTTTTGTCTTTACTAGATGTCTGGCTGTCTGGCTTTCTTCTCTTTACCCTACACTGTAAGGGGTTTATGTATTTCCTCAGTTAGTAATATAATAGGTGTGGTTTGTAAGGACAAACCGTAACATATTTCTCTTCGCCAAAACTTTCTTCCTGTAATTCATTTACTCTTCCTCCTTCCTCTTCTTTCTCTCTTCATCTCAACTTGCTATCTCGGCAGGTCTGCCTATCAGGGCCCGTGATTCATCGGTGTTCTCTGCTGGCATCAGCAGCGGTGAAGGGGTTGACTCGAAATAGGTCAGCGAAGGTACTTTACTTAGAGTTTGAGATTTTGTTTGTTATTTTTACATATTTTTCTGGAAAGTGTAAAGGGTTTTTTTGTGAAAATAGAGAGTGATAGGGAACTGCCCTATTCACGGTTTTCTGGGTCCCATGATCAATTGGCAGTTGTAGGATGGATTGGACGGATATGATGGTTGTCCTTTTGTAGTGTTCCAACATGATTTGAGAAAGTTGTATTGAAAAAAGGGGATCCTAGTGTGACCTATTTCTGGGCTTTTGCTGTAAAAGCAGTTTCTGGTTTGTTGTTGCTGAAGTCTTTCTTCACTTTCAATGTTCCAACATATTTCTTATTGGCTGCTGCCTATCTAAGTTTGATAAAAGAGGAGTATGTATTTGTAATGTGTTGGGTAGTATTTTGGTCATTAAGTGGATGTATGTTTCTCTCTCTATGTATGTGTGAGTATGTTTAGATTAGTGTGGGTGTCAATAATGGATTGTAAGGTATGAGGACAAGTAACTCGACCGTAATCTTCTCAATCTCTTTTCCCCTTCTTCTTCCCTCTTTTCTTCTTCCTCCTAAACCTAACCCTCCACATCATTAATTTTAACTTGGTATCAGGCCCTCTGATAGTGTTGATGTCATCTCCAATAACGCTAACGTCATGTGGATGTCAGCATGGTCAAAAGTTTGACCTCGGAACTGGATTATTTTGATGGAGTTTTGATCGGTTCTTCCTCCCCAGCAACTTTGTTTTCTGCTGGAAGAAGTTTTGAAGCTCCGATAAGTCAATATCTGTTTTTGAAGGGGTTCTTTACTTGAAACCCTTGAAATCCACATCTTCACGGATTTTGGGGATCAGGATACAGTTTGCTGCTGGGTCTACATTGATTTGGACCAGAATTTCCAGCTGGTCTTTTTTGTGGTCAGATTTCTGATTTGGTAAGTTTTTAACCCTTCTTTTTTATTTTACAGAAATTTACTTTTTGGGCCTCTTTCACATTTTTCTGAATTTCGGAGCTCTATGAACTTTTTTGGTTGGGGAAAACCTACATGCAGTGAATCGGTTTTCCCCTAGAAATCACATGTATGTGTTTTTGTTACATTTCGTTGAGGGTTGATGAAATCATGAGCATGTTAGTGCTCTTGGGTGCTATGGTTGCGATTAGAGATCTGTTTGCTGTGATATGTACTGTGGCACAGGCTGTTTAACAGTTGTGGAACCCTCCATGTGTTGTGGGCAGCAAGGTTGCCTTTTGGGTGTGGTTGTGCCACTTTGGTGGCGAAGTTTTTGGTGGTGATTCATTTGGCAGTGCTGCCCCCCAATTTTAATCACTAAATGCTTATTATGGGACAAAGTTCAGCTGTGTAGTTTAGCATACCAGTGATTGTTGTATTGTAACTGCAGTGTTCCCTTCTGTTGTTGCTTGCAGTGATTAGCTTTGTGAAATAACAGCCCTCCAAACCTTGTTTTTCCCGTTTGTCCCTTCGATCTCAGTACTAGGTACAACTGCACCCTACGTAGCTGTTAGGGTTGGCCAGTAACAAAGAAGGCCTATTGGTTAGAGCTATTTTGAGTATGTGACTGGGCCGCCGGCGTGAACCGTTTTATTTCGAGGGGATGTTTTCTTGGTTTGGTCGCGTTTGGAAGACTAGCCCGTTTTGATATTGTTCCTGGGAAATTATTGTTGGTTTGAGATTCGCTATGTGCACAGCGGGTGTTTGTTCTTTGTCTATGAGGACCATGTTGGTTGGGTGAGGTATCTCATCAATGGATGAAGGAAATTTTTTTGTAGCACTTGCATAGAGGAAGTATTAAGACCTCTTGCAGCAAGGCTTGGGTACCCCAGACTTCACCACTCATCTTTCCAAGTTAGGTATTGTTGACACCACCCACGTCTCATCTACATCGCAGCCCCTCTAGATCATTATTTCATGAGCCACGAATCATATGACCGGTATGTCATCAGTGTTTGATAAAATTATGCTGCTTCCTCTTTGAGCAATATCTGAGTTGTCGATGGTTCTTTTGTTCCAGTGGTGGGCAATGAAATGTACATGTTGATAGTCCATCTCTTGATTCTATGCTACATATTTCGAAGATGCCAATAAGTCTTCTTTCACTCCGTAACATCACAAATTCTATGAACTGCACTGTGATGTACTTCCCCTCATATTTTATTTTCTTTGGACCTCTCAACAGGAACAACATTTGGACGTGGTCATGAGGACATGGGCCTGTCTTTGAAGAAAAACAAAGTATTTCGAGGCTGGTGGTTGTTGTTACATCATTGGAAACAACACATTTTATGGCATCATCGTCTAGCACATCTTCTCTGCCTCATTTATATCTCTTATTTCCATGGGTATAATGTAAGCTCTGTCCATCAAGTTTGGCATTGTCTTTTGTCTTTGCTTGTTTGATTATTATGTATACGTTTCTTGTTTTATTTGCTTTTGTGGATTAATCTTCTCTTTTTATCATGTCACTCCACAAGCCTTCATTTTATTTCTCACTACTTATCTCCAAGTCCTTATTAGTCTGCTGAAATATATCTAGTGAACCTACTACCTCTAGCGTACTGCGTTGGAGATAATAGCCTAGTTTATACGTATTATTGTCTCATGCATCATCATGATCATCACAACCTTATCCCATCTATATTGGATCGGCTTTGTGAATCATGTTTCTTTACTTGTTTTTTTATCAGGGCTAAGCGTTATGTAACTTCGCAATCCTTCTTACCCTTTCTCACAGCTTCCCTCTAGGTTTTCATTGGTCTTCATCTTCTGTTACTAACTTGTGCTTGTTGCTTCTCAACCCTTCGTATGGGTTATGCTTTATGTCTTTGATGAACATGTTCAAACCACCTCAATCGACATTCCGTAATTTTTTTCCTTCATAGGTGCTACTCAAATTTTCTCTTATGTACTCTTTTCAAAAACAAATTCTCTTTACTCCACACATCCATCTCAACATACGCATCTCGACTACTTGTACTCTATCTTCTTATCACTTTTTTAGCCCAACATTCTACACCGTGTAATATGGCAAATCTAATAGTCGTCTTGTAAAAACGTCCCTTCAATCTAAGTGGAACTCTTGGGCTGCTTAATACTTTGTTTGCTTACCTCCATTTCTTCTAGCCTGCAACTTTGCAACTATTTCTATTTGAAACATCCTCTTTAAATCCACATATGATTGGAAAGTACAGCCTAAATAGCAAAATCTATGGCAGTATGACCAAAGTATTTAAGGCGGTGTGGCGAGGTCATGGTGAAGATGCTCATTATGTCATGGCGTGGCTATGGCGATGATATTTATTTTTTATTTTTTAAAATTAATTTTTTTTAAATTTTACTTTATTAATTAGTAGTATTCTTTTTTTTATTCGTTTATATTTTTTTATTTAGGAAAAAAAAATAAAAATATATATAGGAAAAGAAAATTCAATTTCTGAAACATCATACTTTGATTCTAATATTGAGGATTTCATGTTCTAGACATGAATAAATATCAATAAATACAAATCAGTTATGGAACATCAACAAATTTACAACATGGGAAGTATAAATAAATAAATAAATAATATTAAGAAATATAGAATATAAAAAGAAATTAAATATCAAGTACACATATTGTAATGTTGTCGATGTTGAGGTTTCGTTGACCGATAGCCCACTGAGGTGTTGCTAATACTGGAGTTGGTAGATGCCGTGATAAGAGAGAGAAAGTCAAGGATTTTGTAACTTATAAGTTGGGGTTCTATAACTTATAAAAATATCATGTCACCTATCTATTTTATAAGTATTATATGTTATTATTAAAAATATCAAATAGCGTACATGACACCTAGTGTTATTCCGCCATGGCGTCGCTATTTAGCTATCATGACCATTTTGTTGTATATGGCGTCTCCCATACCATTCACCATGGCGAGGCTATACTGCCGCCTTGCCAACCATGAGTATAACACTAAATGATTTTTAGTTTTACAAAATCCTCCAAACTATTATGTTCCTTAAATTTGCAGTTCATGTAGCTTATCATTTATTTATTTCCTTGTTTGGGTAATATTATGACGTCAATCGAAAATAGGATGCGCAAGGGTTCTCTTCTTGTATATTTATGGTTAACGCATCCATGACTAGGGCAAACAAATAAAGGCTCAAGGCAACTTTCTCCTTTCGTTCCCAACCTGGCATAAAAATTGTCATACACCTTATACTTAACTTTACTCAATGCTTTCTTAGCTTCTCTTTTGACGAGTTTATATATCTCAAGATCATTTGTAGTTCTTGTTCTTTGTCATTCTTTAAAACACTTCTTCTAGCCAATTGACTTTTGAATGTCTGCATTCCACCAAACATGTTTTTTTTTGTACATAGTCACATGACCATGTAATTCAAGTGGTGGCTATAAGGTGGTCGAATAGCTGGCATAGTTCCCTTAGGCTTGGCTTAAAGTGTGCGCTTGCTAGCTTGCCCATTCCAAGTTTGGTAATTAAGTAATGTGGCCCTGGCAAAGACTCAGGCCTCGTCGCTCCTGGAGTGGAGGGCAGTGCACGTGGCTGGTTTCTTGTGTCATGCATGATGATCCTAATTCAGGGTAACCTTGATTGGCTAGCTCATTTGCTTCTCTCTTGATGTAAAAAAAATGGGAATTGCCACACAAGACAACGACCCTAGAATGAATGTGAGATGATATTTTTCGAAATTAAACTAATTAATTAAGCAATTAAACTCAAATTTAAGCTATACCTTATGGTTTCGTTGAATTCTTCTTAGGTAACCATGTTAGGTTCGCTTAGGGTCCAATCCGGCACGCAAATCTGTTAGAATTACAGAAGGTAGAATCCTAGAGATATAACTCTAGCATCCTCTAGGTCTGGGCGTTCTGTCACAGGGTAACTTTTTCCAACGCCCGTGCGGCGCTTTGCTACCGCTACAGCGAGGCCAACCTATCTCAGATACCAGTTTTTCACGAGGCACAACCTAACAATGGCTATAACACTCGTACCATGCCTCGCTGTCGCGCACAGTAAGGCCATCTTTTCCAACCATCACTATGATACCACTCGCCTAGAAGACGGGACTTCGCTCATGGTTGCCTTCACCCGAGGCAAACCCTCTCGACGCATCATGTCTACTCGCGACACGCATGCCAGCACCTCAGTGCCATCTGGCCTGCCCAACTTTACCCTGTGCACCGCACTAGTACCTCGCTTGCGACAGTGGCATGCATCTCTTCATGCCATTCAAGCCAACCATCGTGTATGGCCCACACGACCAGCACACATGGAGTAGCATGCAGCTCTTCATGCTATCCAAACTAAGCATCGTGTGTGGCACACGCGATCAACACACTTGGAGTAGCATGCAGCTCTTCATGCTATCCAAGCCAAGCATCGTGTGTGGCCCACGCGACCAACACACGTGCGCATCACCCTCAACTAGTGCGCACCACTGCGTCCCACATAGCCCTTGAGTGCCCTCGTGAGCTCACCAACCCATGTGCACTGTGACGTCGGCCCGAGGCCACATGGTAACCTCACCCTGGGTGACGCATGGCATCGCTGCAGCGACGTTCTAGGCCCACCCTTACCTAGAAAACCCATGCGCTCGTCCCGCAATGCAGGGCCCCATGTGTGGGAGAATAGCTCCACAACACCCTTCCCCCAAGTATGGTCTAAACACCAACTTGGGTCATCCAGCAGAAGAACCTCAAACCCCTTGGTTTGACATACCACCGTGGCACACGACCCTCTGCCCGTGGTACACACCTGCAAAGGTAGTGTCTTAGCATTAATTGTGACACATGAATCTCTATCTGTGGCACACTGTGCCATCCTCCAAGCCCACATGTCTTGTGAGGTCATGCATCAACGTCACATGCGATCGTGTCACGTCCACGTCGCGAGGCCCTCATAGCCTCATGCCCACATAACACTGTGTTGCGACCATGTCGCGTCCATGTCGCGAGGCCCTCGTGGCACCACATGGCGTACCCTCATGGCACCGCATCACGTCTGAGTCGTGACTGTGTCTCGTGCCTACTCGGCACAATATTGGATCCGTCATTGTACCTGGATGCCACATGCCCTCTTGGCACCGCATCGCTTGTCATACAAGCTAGATGTCGCGTGCCCTCTTGGCACCACATTGCATGCCGTTATGGCAACACCTCACGTGCCTTATAGCACCAAGACGTCGCGTGTCCTCTTGGCACCACGTCGCATGCCCTTACGCGAAGCACTGCATTACGTGCTTCATGGCGTCAGGACGTCGCGTGCCCTCTTAGCACCACGTCGCGTGCTCTTTCGCAGAGCACTGCATTTCATGCCCCATATGCATCTAGTCACCGTCGCATCGTGTATAAGGGACACATGCACACGTTGCAGGGCCACGTGCCTCTGCGCCCACGCACTACACAACTAGCTACAAGGTCTGCCCACCTTCGTGCCCCATATGCATCTAGTCACCGTCGCATCGTGTATAAGGGACACATGCACACGTTGCAGGGCCACGTGCCTCTGCGCCCACGCACTACACAACTAGCTACAAGGTCTGCCCACCTTCGTGCTAGCCAAAAGCCCGGCTCCAAGGTCGCCATGCCTTCATGCTGGCGCACAGATTAGCGAGGCCGTCACATCCTCCCTGACTCAATAAGGTCAACGTCCTCGTTGACGCAATATCTCATGGGAATGACCATGCCACATCCGCCAATCTGACTGTGTCAATGTCCACACTGACACCAAGACCTGCATTAGTTCCTCGACCTCAGTCTTCACTCCATGCAAGGTTTCCAACAATGTCTAGCCCCGAGGTTTGGTACCTCCTCGCTATCTCATCTTTGTCTCATCCGTGCTTACGGACCAAAAACGCATTGATCCTTTGCGTGGTTTCGCACCAACGCAATCCATCACTATGCCGCTTCGCGTGGTTCCACACTAACGCAATATATCACTATGCATGCCCCCAAGCATTAATGATTATAGCTCACTCTAGTACCTCGACACCACGTGTCTTCACCCAGGAGACTGTCGGTGAGCGACCACGCCCAACCCAACGAAGCACTATGCTTCACAATACTGAAATCCGCAACACTGCTTATATCTTTCGATCGTAGCAACCGACGGAACCCAACTTTCTCTAACCTTTAGACTTGATCATCATTACAAGCCCTTCACTGTCCTGCAGTGCTCTGGTACCTCAACACCTCTATGTTTTCACCCTAGAGCCTGTCATGAGCACCTTGCTCAATCAACGAAGCTTAATGCTTCTCACACTATAGTACCTCGACCTCTGTCTTCACTCAATAGCGTGACTCGAGTCGCCTCTTGCAACCCGACATACGGTCCTTCACGTAGACCAAAGATTTCAACGATCACCTGGGACTCACTTCCTCTGAAGATTCCCATCTGGCTCTCGTATTTGCTTCCTCTGAAGTCACGTTGGATCTCCGTCCAGCCATCTGTCTCTCACGGACATCGTGCCTTGTCGTTACACAACAAAGCAACAATTTTCTGACCCCTACATTGGTTCATCATAGCTCAACTAGTTCTCGCGATATCTCGCTGCACTGTATCCTCGAACCTGGCCCATTACAACATATTGATCCTTTCATTGCCGCATACCAACACTCTAGACCCTCATGTCATATTCCAGTGACCGATTCCAAAATCTCAGCTTCCTCATGAAGTGAAAATGGAGCATCCTTCTTGCTCCTTGCCATTCATAGCAATGGTGCTCTTAGCACCAACGTGATCCAACATCTCATGGTTGAGATCACTAGCGTTCATCCGCCTCGAACCGACCCGCTACTTCAACGTGTGGCACTCACAACCAACAAGTTGTTAAATATGAATGGAGCATCCTACTTGCTCTGTGCCGACATGGCAATGGTGCTCTCAGCATCTGTGTGACTCAACGTCTCATGTTGAACGTCACTAGCGTTCATCCTCCTCGGACCGACCTGCTAACTCAACGCGTGGCTCACATGGCCAACTAGAGACGAGCACATTTTCGCAACATATAATCCAGCAGTACCGTCCCTCTGCGTGCGACTCAATCACATCTCTACCGTAGACATGCAACTCAACTGCACAAGTAATTCCTGCTGTCACGAAATAGAGCGCACCTCATCGCTTTGGCTTGCCAATGTAGTCCCAATCAGAATGATCTGGCTCTGATACCAAATGTCACGGGGTAACTTTTATTTATTTTTTATTTATTTTTTATTAGGCACAACCTAACAATGGCTATAACACTCGTACCATGCCTCGTTGCCGCACACAGCAAGGCCATCTTTTCCAACCATCACTCTGATACTACTCGCCTAGAGGACGGGAACTCGCTCATGGTCGCCTTCACCTGAGGCAAACCCTCTCGACGCATCGTGTCTACTCGCGACACGCATGCCAGCACCTCAGTGCCATCTGGCCTGCCCAGTTTCACCCTGTGCACCGCACTAGTACCTCGCTTGCGACAGTGGCATGCATCTCTTCATGTCATTCAAGTCAACCATCGTGTGTGGCCCACGCGACCAGCACACATGGAGTAGCATGCGGCTCTTCATGCTATCCAAACTAAGCATCGTGTGTGGCCCACGCGACCAGCACACTTAGAGTAACATGCAGCTCTTCATGCTATTCAAACCCAGCATCGTGTGTGGCCCACGCGACCAGCACACGTGCGCATCACCCTCAGCTAGTGCGCACCACTGTGTCCCACGTAGCCCTTGAGTGCCCACGTGAGGTCACCGACCCATGTGCAGCATGACGCCGGCCCGGGGCCACATGGTAACCTCACCCTGGGTGACACATGGCATCGCCACAGCGACGTTCTAGGCCCACCCTTACCTAGAAAACCCATGCGCTTGTCCCGCAATGCAGGGCTCCATGTGTGGAAGAATAGCTCCACAGCTCCCTTCCCCCAAGTATGGTTTAAACACCAATTTGGGTCATCCAGCAGAAGAACTTCAAATCCCTTGGTTTGACATACCACCGTGGCACACGACCCTCTGCCTGTGGCACACACCTGCAAAGGTAGTGTCTTAGCATTAATTGTGGCACACGAACCTCTGTCTGTGGCACACAGTGCCATCCTCCAAGCTCACATGTCTTGTGAGGTCACGCATCAGCGTCACATGCAACCGTGTCGCGATTATGTCGCGTCTTTGTCGCAACCATGTCGCGAGGTCTCCATGGCCTCATGTCGCGTGCCCTCGTGACACCGCATCACGTCCGAGTCGTGACTGTGTCTCGTGCCTACTCGGCACTATATTGGGTCCGTCATTGTACCCGGATGCCACGTGTCCTCTTGGCACCACATCACTTATCATACAAGCTAGATGTCGCGTGCCCTCTTGGCACCACATCATGTACCGTCATGGCATCGCCTCACGTGCCTTATAGCACCAGGACGTCGCGTGCCCTCTTGGCACCACGGCGCGTGCCCTTACGCGGAGCACCGCATTACTTGCCTCATGGCACCAGGACGTCGCGTGCTCTTTCGCAGAGCACCGCATTTTATGCCCCACAGGCATCTAGTCGTCGTCGCATCGTGTATAAGGGACACATACACACGTTGCAAGGCCACGTGCCTCTGCGCCCACGCGCTACAAGGTCTGCCCGCCTTCATGCTAGCCAAAAGCCTAGCTCCAAGGTCGCCATGCCTTCATACTGGCCCACAGATTAGTAAGGCCGTCACAGTTCGCTCGTAGATCGATGTGGATTCTTGTAGCTCCTCGCTAGGGCTTTCGAATCGATCGGTTAATCGGTTGCAAATAGAACAAGTAAATAAGGATCGATGGGTAGTGATTGGAATCAATCCACAATGATGGACATCAAGGTTACTAAAGAGTTAGTTTTAGGGGTTTTAGCAACAAGAAGTAGATATAGAGATAGCAAATAGCAAGCAAATAGGGAAAGAAGTAAAGAGAATATCAAAGATAAGCATGGGCATCACACCCTTGGCCTCACACCAAACCCACATGGGGAAGAAAACTCACTCTCTATTAAAGCTTCTCTCAAGCTCAAAGTGTAC
Organism: Chloranthus sessilifolius; assembly: GCA_021018995.1. NCBI lineage: Eukaryota > Viridiplantae > Streptophyta > Magnoliopsida > Chloranthales > Chloranthaceae > Chloranthus > Chloranthus sessilifolius. The sequence continues at coordinate 1,877,386 of CM037584.1, forward strand.
TCACATTTCATTAAAATCAACCAATGCCAAATTTGGCTTACATACGGACCTTATATAGTAGGTACTAGAAGAGTAAAGAAAACTAAAATGCCGAAGTACTAAAATACCCCAAAGTAGAAAATTACATTGAAAAGAAAAGACAAGAAAAGAATAGAAGGAAGAAGAAGAACAAAGGACGCAGGATAGAAGTGACAATTCATTACTTAAACCAACTTGGAATCTCATCTAGGCGAGAACGGAACTCGCCTGGGCGAGATTCCAAGTGAACCTCGCTTGGGCGGGATGGCGAACTTGATTTAAAGCCTCTACTGGTCGCTTGGGCGACCTGTTCCACTTGAAATTGGTGGTTTTGGTAGCTTTGGCGACCCCTTCCTCACCTGGGCAACCAGAATGGATTTTGAACTCTTATTTTAAGCCATTGTTTGGCTTCTTTTGGATTTTGGCTCAAGGATCAAAATAGTGGTTTCGTTTTCGGTTTCGGGCATGACCGAAACCGAAAATTGGAGCCGAAATTTTGGCGGATAATTTGAATTTCAGCCGAAAATTCCCCTCCATACATTTTTTGACCAAAATTGTGTTTCAGTGGGGACCGAAACCAAAACATTTCGGCCGATAATTTGAATTATTAGCCGATATTTTGAACCATGCTCTTGCTCCGTAACCCTTATACGTATTTACTTATCAGCAGCTACTCTCGCACTCAATGACTCTTTTGTTTCTTCTTCCGTCGATAAATGCGATGTGGTCCAAACTCGGTGTCCATAATGTCGGCGTCCCCGCCAAATTGACTACTTGGATCTGTCAATATTTTAAAATGTGAATTTCCAAGGATAAGAACATGGTTTAAAATCTCGGATAATAATGGTTGGTACATACTGGTATTGTTCAAGTACGGTACAGTATACCTGGTAGAACATACCAGGTACATAATACCCAATAAATGGTATACTGGATACACCAACCCATATTATACCATCTTTCCCATTATTTTACCAAGATTTCCGGTATTTAAAAATAATAATGTTTTTTCTATTATATTATATATTTCCATTTTGTTGTAAAAATAAACACTCGAAATTACCGATATTTACCAGTATATAATAACACGTATGTCCGATATATACTGGTACCGTTTAAGCTGGGTACACTATCGAGATCCAAGATTTTAAGCCACAATTAGCGAGTCTCCATCCACAATTAGCAACCCCTTGAATTGAAGAGGTGAATATTCGAAAGCCTCGTCTTAGGCCCTTGCTATCCCTTGTAGTAGTCTCCTTCCACAATTAGTGACCCTTGAAGTGAAGGGTTTAATATTCTAAAGCCTTGTCGAAGGCCCTTTCCATCTCTTCTTTACAGCTTTTAGCACCTGCCAACCTCGAAGTCGCAAATATTGTCAACCTTCCATTTTGCTAGAGGCCCAACCCCTCTTCCAAGTCCCTCTGCACCTGAGTTTAATCGTTCTAGTAGAACGGTAGTTCTATGTTGTGACAATCAAATTTTTTTCGCCTTTTTCCCCATTGCCACCTCTCCAATATTGGACCATGTATCAAAAGAAATACCTCAAAATTTATTCATGATCATTACCAATAAATAATAGAAAAAAAAAAAAAAAAACTCCCCTTTAAGCAATCTCTGCTTTACACCACTGTACGAAAGATTCAATTATTTCTTCCCGTTTATTCATATGTCGTACTCAAAACTGAAATAAGGAAAAAAAATACTTCTTGTTGCCATCTTCTGGACAGGGTTTATCTTTCTATTGAAAATTTGGGAGATTTTTTTGTTTGTTTTTGTTATTGTTATGTTTATTTTTTTAAAAAGAAATTTAATATGAACAAAAGTGGATGCTAATAATAAGGGAACGAGGTAATTATCAAATACTCTAGCATCACTGCCTGCCTCACCTATGGTTTTATATTCTTCACTAATTTTACTTGCAAAAATGTCACCTATGCTAATAATAAGGGAATGAAGTAATTATCAAATACTCTAGCATCACTGCCTGCCTCACCTATGGTTTTATATTCTTCACTAATTTTACTTGCAAAAATGTCATACTACTGGAACTGACATCAGACACTATATTGGGGCAACTAGTTCAAGAAGCTCCAACCTTTGCACTCCTTGAATTTTTTATACAGAAAGGGATTCAAATTTCAATTTTGATTCAGTTGCCTTGGTTGCCATTCTTTTTCTTTACTCTATCGTCCACAGCGACAAAAATGTTGACATTCAAATTTAGGACCCGACTCTCCTGACCGTCATTTAAACACCAAAATGGTGTCTAAATGATCTTACTCCCTCAATGGTTTAAGATGTGGGTGATCGGTACGGTCAAATTGATAGATCATTAATTGAAGTGCAGCAGGCCCAAAAATGATGTTATAGAGAGATTTAAACCATCCGATCTGTTTAGTATAATATCAACCGTTGTTTTGAGTTTTATGGGCTGATATTAAAGTTCATCAATCGGATGGTTCATATCCACTTATAGGCATGTTTCTTTGCACTGAGTTATGTTCCAATGATGGATATTTCCATTTGGACAATTTAGATTTGTCACAGATGTGCACCGCCATCTAAGGCACTTCAATTGTGGAAGATAAAAAAGTGTAATTTTAATGGTGTAAGATCATAAAACATTTTTGGTTTTTAAATGTCGGTCAGTAGCCATTTTCTCTTTTAGTATCTGAAGGTTCTTTTATTATTCCATTCGTTGCAGGCACCTTACCAGAGGAAATTGATCGACCTCACCTCGTTGACACCTGCAGAGGTAGAATGGGTAAATGCATACCATTCTAAGTGTAGAGAAGTCTTAGCTCCGTATTTGGACAAATCCGAGATGAAGTGGTTGACACAAGCCACAGAGCCCTTAAGCTGTAAGTAGTCTCCAGATCCCAATTTACTGTAAATCTCAAGCATGCTCTTCCATGTTACCGTCACGGTTTCTCGATTAACTGAGATGAACCTATGATCATCTCTATTTATAAAAATATTTTGTAACTTCCTTTGGTGGTAGCATGCTATCCTTGACATCATTTATAGTGCTGTTCCCCACAGGATCGGTTGCTGAAAAATAAAATGGGCTGATGGATTTGATGAAGGTATGGTGAGTGATGATTCTTTATTTAAGATTAATGGTCACTGCAGATCTCCCAACAACTTGATTTCATGGTGGAGTTTTAAAATTGTTCCATAATTCAGAGGCAACTCTCGTCACCTTACTGAGAGATATTTATCTTATGATTATAGTCTGAACCATAGTTACTTAGTTCGTTGATTCGCTCAATTCGAATTTGGGTTCATACTTCACAATTCGCTATAATCAAGCAAACCCAATTCGCTAGAGGTAGGATGAGATTTAAAAGTATTTGTTAATTTTATAATGTAAATTTACATTCTTGAATAAATGAAATGAAAATGACCACTTGGTTAGGTATAAAATATTAAAGACTGCAAAGTCTTAGAGGTGTAGCGTTTAGAATGCTACACTAGTGTCAAGATCACGTGGCATGGATTAGGGGTAGTTGCCTTAAAGGTGTAGCTTTTGAATGCTACACACTAGTGTGAGATCATGTGTCATATGGCATGTGATCTCAAAATAAACACCCGTTTTGGGATCATTTGCCACATAGCATGTGATTTAAATAAATATATATAACTTTTTTGCCCGTAAGAAATATGGTCAAAATTTGACCTCTGCCCCTTTGGTACATTCAAATTTTCAATTTTGAGGACTTTTTAGACCGTGGATAAGATGTATTTTTTCTTTTGGGGGATGGACCTGATTGACCTTATGCATGTTGCTTTTGGCACCTGATCATCGAATTAGGTACCACTTTGCACCCAAATAGCACTAAGGTAGTGTTGAATGCTAAATGGCTAATATAGCGTCCCTGTCCTGTACATTCATATTAATTTCCATTGGTCTTTTGCTTACTTTTGGAAGTTCATTTTGTGAGAGCAAGAAAAAGAAAACGATAGGAACGAGACCAGGTGGTGATATCTTATAACTAAAATATTGTACCACCCTGTCTCGACCTAACCTGATTTTTGCCCGACTTTACTTTTCAGTTGACCCAACCCGAAGGCTGGTCGGATGCCTTATGTCCAACCTGACGGGTTCAAGTTATTGTGTGCGACCTGGATAAAATTTGGATCGGGTAATGGGTCCCCTTGACATCACTAGGTGGAACGTTTTGGCTTGACCTCTTGGGTCGGATTGGGCATGCAGCACCCAATCTGACCTTCAGCTCAGGACGACTCAAAGGTTGTCGGGTTGGGTCTGGGGGCTAGTCAGCTTGACTCCACCCAATATTCTTTTATATATAATCAATGAAAATAATTTTTTTTCGGAGGAGTCACACATATTCCCTTACTCATCAGGTCGAGTACCAGTGACAGGAAAATAGCATATGCCCGATCCTCTTGACTCATTGACAACCCTAACGGTAATAAATGAAAGAGTGTTAGTCTACAATGGGTGTCCGTGGACCTATCATCTGCATTAAAGTGGTCCACACATGTGTAACTGTGCGGCGTGTACTGACATCCATGCATTGGAAGTCCATGGCCACGTCACGAAGACATTTGGACACTCATTGTGGACTAATTCTAAATAAAATGTAGTTTATCTTGCCTAATGTTCTACTGTGGTCAAACTCATGACAAATGTCACCAGGCCCCCTTTAACCTTAATATATAGGGCGGATTACTAATAAGGGTTTAAAACGTTTACTTTTTATCTAAAAGGGTCCAATCTATCTCCTATTAACTAGGATCCGTGGTCCTCTATTTTTCTAAAAAACATACAATCGGTCTTATATGAGTCCGCGACGAGTCAGATCTCATACGAGTCAGCGAGGTCTCATGCGAGACTGATGAGTCAATCGCAGTCCCATACAAGACCAATCGATTGTGGTCTCATATAGTTAGTCTCACCTAAAAACAAACGTACATGTGCATTTAGTTAAAAGGACATTTTGCCCAGTAAAAGGGAGCAAAATGCAGATACTTTTTTTCAAAGAAAAGAAGAGGGGACCGAAAGCCCACCTGACATTTATCAACCCCACAAGCTTCTATGCTTAAATGGATGCTACTTAAGATACATGCAGCGGGAAATATTTGTGGCATGTAGAACTCTCAATGGCCAGGCTGGCCCGGATTTTGGCCCGCATTCGGCTTAGAAAAACTTATACCCTTTATCAAAGAAACCCAGCCCAGTATCCGAATCGGGTTAAACACGTTGCAACCCAGATCAATCCAGACCGAGCTTGAGTTGAGTGTTCCAACACCCGGCTCACAACTAGCCTTGATATATATACACACACACACACACACACACGTATCCTTTTAAAGTTATAAAAAAAATTCTTTTTAATTAAATATAATTTACTTAAATATCCTGAGATTAATCGTTGTCCGTTATAACCATTGTACAATAAATTACAATGAAATAGTTGAATAAAAGTATGTACCTGAGCGAGCCTCTATAATGTTAATATAATTATGTACACTACAAAAATAAAGTGTTTCAGCGGTGGCAAGAAACTATTACTATTAACAAAAAAAGTTGCCGCTACTAGTCCTGTCGCTTTTGAAATAACAAGTTTTTTTTGTTAATAGCGACAGTTTTTGGCTTATCTCAAAAAAAAAAAGCAGTCAAAAATTATCGCTAATAGTCTTATTTTTTGTTGTGGTACTTACATTTTTAACCTTCTTCAAATTGTTATTTTAAAAAAAATAGCCTAAGCCCAATAAAATTTTATTAGAAAAAATTGTCCGAAAAAAATAGTTTAACCAAATTTTATTAGAAAAATACAGGAAAAAAAAAGTTCGAAAAACGCTCAATCCCAGTCCGGCCCGGTAAGGGCGGGGCTTGAGTTGAATACATCGCATCCCATGTTAGGGTCGGATTGAAATATTGGGAACCCGGCCCGGGTAGGGTAGGGCCGGATTGAACCCCATCCAGGCCCTAATCGAGCCCATTGAGAGCCCTAGTAGGGACACTTTATGTTAAAAATAAAATAGATATAAAAAAGTAGTGAGCATTTTTTCTTGGTGATAACAGTGTTTAAATGATCTTATATCATGGAACATGTACTTTGTATCTCATACAATTGAAGTGTTATCATTATGCTATCATTATGCCATGTGGTACGTATCGGTTGACTAATCTAAATTTCCCAAGGGCAATCCATCATATCTCAGCCCTAAGAAACAAGCCTGAAAGTGAATATAAACCATCTTATTGATATTATAAGCAATGGATCAAATGATTTAAATCTCCCTAAAACATTATTTTTGGACTTGCCGCACTTCAATCTATGATCTATTATCTGCTAGTAAGTTTACCCACATCTTAAATCTTTGATTGTGTAAGATAATTTAAATGTTTAAATGACCGTAAGAGAGTCAGATCTTGGTTTTTTGGCGAATGACTTGAAATGGTCAGAATATGTCACATCGCATCATATGGCCTCAAGTGTGAGGTTGAAGTTTTATCATAAGTAGACGATTGGGAAGAATCATGAATTGTAAGTAACGGTAAAGATTAGGACCCATCCCTTATATTTTTTGTTTTCGGTTGTTGTTTTGAAAGTGGAATGCTTTTTCTTAACGGTAAGGAACTTCTGAACCAAGAAATGCGTCTAACGGTCCACCAGCAAGTGAATGAGACAGCTAGCCTAAGCTTCCATACCGTTTATTTCAATTACCTCATTTGCAGCTGTTGTAGTGTAAAATTACCAAAATGCCACTGCATTTACATGTTTAAGAAAGGGTCCGACTCTCTCCCTTGGCCTGAAATCAATGGGTAGGTAGGTGAATAGAAGCCCATTTTAGTGAATAATTTGTAAAGGATAACTAATATTTATGTATTTTTCAGGCCCTCACATCTGTAAATATCAACTTTTGACATGATTTTGTCACGGAAAGGGTCTTTTAACCCCCAACTAGGGCTCTCATTAGGCCGGGCTGGCCCGGATTTTGGCCTACACCCTACCCGAAAAAATGATACTTTCTATCAAACAAACTCGGCCCGGTATCTAAAATGGGCTAAATATGATGCAACCCGGATCAATTCAAGCTAGGCTTAGATTGAGTGTTCCAACACTCGGCCCGGATATATATATATATATATATATATATATATATATATATATATATATCCTTTTAAAGTTATAAAATAAAATTATTTTAATTAAATACAATTTACTTAAATGCCCTATATATATTATTATATACTTATCCGTTTAAAGTTACAAAAAAAAAAAAAAAAAAAAAAAAAAAAAAATCTTTTTAATTAAATATAATTTATTTAAATTCCCTATGAGTATTCGATGTCCGTTATAATCAATGTGCAACTGTTGTCTGTTATAATCATTGTAAAATAAACAAAAATGAAATATTTGAATAAAAGTATATATCTGAGCCTCTATAATATTAATATAATTATTTAATTAAAATTTTAACATTTTTCAAACTTTTATTTAAAAAAAAACAATCAAAGTTCAATCAAATTTTATTAGAAAAAAAACAGTAAAAAAAAAGCTCGAAAAAATGTCCAAACCTGGCCTGGCCCGATAGGTGTCGGGCTTAGACTACATCACAGCCCGAGTTAGGATCGGGCTAAAAAATTTAGGAATTCGACCCAAATAAGTTAGGATCGAGTTAAACCCCCAGCCCGACCCTACTCATTGAGCACCCTATCCCCAACTTCGTATCCATTTTGGTGATCCGTGTCCCGGTAATCCAAGTAAAGAACTAGACTAGGGAATCTAGGCTTTCGCACATCTATATTTCGTAATCGTTCGGCAATATCAGTTACTTCAGCTCATTAACATAGGCGTCAAACACATAAATCTAATGCCATTAAGAATTATGTAAAAGAATGTGGAGGCCAATGTACATCCTTAAGAAAAAGGGTAGGGTAAATAGTAGTTAACCGTGATACCCCTATTTTCATAATAAATCATAAATCTATAATATTGATGTGCCACAAATCTATTGATATGGCATAAATCTATGATTAGTTAACCGCGGTAAATATGAGGAAAAATAGATGTGACATAAATATGTTGTTAATGCCTTGTTTAATATAGGAAAATTTGCACTTTCGGCCTTATACGTTTGCGTATTTGCAGAAACGGCCCTATAGTTTCAATCCTTGCATAAATGGTCAGCTCCAAGCCTAGCCGGCTCTGCCTGCTCCACATCAGCAAGGGCCTATTTAATAGAATATTTGAAATTTTGCACCGCTCTTTAAAATATAGTATAAAAGTTACTTTTTACTTTCATTTGTTATTTTTACATTCACGTTTAACTTTTCTGAAAAAATCAAGAGAGCGGCGACAAAACAGAAAAAGGTCACAAAGGTCACATTAAATTTTCAGGTAATTTATTTTTTTACACGTAAACAAATTTAGTCATCCCCAATGTTTCCCACCTAATCTGCTAACTTACCGATAACTTACCGATAATTTAAGTTATCGATCGATAACTTAAGTTGTCAATCGACAACTTAAATTATCGATTAATAACTTAAGTTATTGGTAGTTTTTTTTTACATCACTTCTTTTATTAATTAATTGGGTTTTATTTATATTGCAGTTCCTACTAATTGATTGAAAATGTTCATGACTCTAAAGCCCGTCGGGAAATATTCTGGAGTTGGCGTTAAGAAATTTTACATGCACTGTAACGAAGAGAGAAAGAAGATACTATATGATTCAGTATTCGGTCATCTATTTAAGATTAATGAGAAATTAGGATTTGCTGGAGACTTGGTTGACGCTATTTTAAGTTTTTGGGTTAAAGATGATGTTTTCAAGGTCAAGAACACCAATGTACTCCTGCAAGAGATCGATATAGCCTTGATTTTAGGCCTCAACATGTTGACGGAACCTGAGTCTGAGAAGGTGGCTGTGCCAGAGGAAATAACTATTCGATACAAATTCTTTCGGGGGAAGCCGGCGAAAAGATCTCGTATTGAAGAAATTATTGACAGTGCTGATTTATCCAACGATGATTTTTTGAAACTATCATTATTGTTTTTAGTATGTTCTTTTTTACTTCCGGACACATACCAGGAAGTAGATACACGGTACTTAAAATTAATAGATAACATTAAAGAGTTCAACAAGTTACCGTGGGGCCTGATAGTTTACAATAATTTATTAGATAGCATATCAAAAGCGAGCGGCAGGAGAGAAATGGTGAAAAGGTCAGAAAAGGGGCAATACAACATCTACGGATGCACTATCGCCTTACAGATTTGGGCGTTTGAGCACTTTTCTGCAGTCGCCACCGCTCCTATTGGGCTTAAAAAACCATTTCCGAGGCTAATGAAATGGGAAGGCCCGAAATTCAGCCGTAATCCTAATTTATATCGAGAAAATTTTCTTAAGTCTAAAGTTATTTTAGAGCTTGAAGCTGAAAAGCACGAATTACAGTATAAATCGGTTCGATACTTTTTGATGCGAAGAGAGATAGAAAGAGAGATGGAAAGAGAGATGGAAAAGAAGAAGGAAGAGACCGAGGAAAGAGAAGAGCCTTACTCCCAAGAAAATATATATGAATATGATGATATCCCAAGTCATGCGACACGTCCGGAAGAAAGAGCCGAAGAGCCGATTAGCCGAGATGATGAGATGACAATGAGGATGACGATGATTACAGTGAAGAAAATGATGATTTTGAGGTCGTTGTACGTCAAAATATTGAACCAAAGGTCAAACCGGATATAAGGCCCCAGCCAACAAGAGAGCAGCCGGTTAGGCAACCGCACCTAACCAAAGAAGTAACGGAGCGGAGAAAAGAATGCAAGACGCTCCGCATGGCTGTAAAAGAGATGAAAAAGGAATTCCGGCGTGCATTTACGCTGCTTAAAGGGCAAGCACTCACCATTGAACAACTCGGGAGAGATAAGAAGGCCCTACAAGAAGAAAATGAAGCAATACGAAAGGATCTTGATGCGGTCATCTCTCATTTGAGAAAGGTACCAAACCAAGCCTTTACAATTTAAAAAAAAAAATTAGTTCTTTACAAATTAATGTAAAATTAGCTTGTCGTCCGACGATGTAACTTATCGTCCGACGATATAAATTATCGGATCAATAATTTACATTATCGACCGATAATGTAAATTATCGACCGATAAGTTACATAGTTGATCGATTATTTAAATTATCGACCGATAATTTATATCATCGTCTGATAATGCGTTTGTTAATTTTTTTATTTTTTGTAAAATAACGAAAGTTCATTAAAGATGTATTTTTTTTTGCAATTATGCAGGATAATATTCTAACCTCTGTGCTATTTGACACGTTCGTTCCTTCCGCCACTTATCCTCAATCCACTGTCCCTCAACCCACTGCTCCTCAACAAAGCCATCAAGCCACTGCCCCAAAACCCACTGCTCCTCAACCTAGCCATCAGTCCACTGCTCCTCAACCAAGACAACAATCCACTGCCTCAAAACCCACCGCTCCTCAACTTACCCATAGATCTACACCTACTGCCTCAAAACCAACTGCTCCTCAGCCTACTAAATAACCATTGATGGATGTGGGTGATGATGGTGCTCCTCTTACGCAGCCTTCTCGTGAGTCACAGCCGGCATCATTAAAATCAATTATAGTGAAATTATCAACTGAAAAAAATGAAGTCGAAGGATATAACTTGCGTGCTCGTAAGAAGAGAAAGTCTCCGACTAATAAAGCAATGATTAAAAAACCAAGATTGGTTGTAGAGGAGGAGGAGGAGGATGAGCCAAACACAATGGAGCAAAAATATATGCTTAGTTTTTGGAATCGGCCAGAGAACGAGGACAATGTGATCGTCAATACTATCATGGGTGTTGACATCATAGTTGCTCTTTTGAAGGTTTTCAAAGGACGCTCGTGGCTTGACAATGAAGTCATCGACGCGTACTCAAGAGTCCTTGAAGTTATAAACGATTCAATGTTTACGGCCAATACCGAAAAAAGTTGGTTCGCTTCTGCGTTTGCCCTGGTAAGGTTTCAACTATTTAATGGAAGCTCGTTTGTTTCTTTTATTTATCTTTTCAATCACGACTCTTAATTAACTTCTTCTAATTTATTTACTTACTACATTATCCTGTTTCAGACCTTGTTTATGGCAGACGAGAAAAAATTTGAAAAATTTATCGACAACGAAAGTATAGTTGCGCTCAGCGACTTCGAGAAGTGGCAGGCCTATTGTGACGAATGGCAGGTTCGTTACAATTCAAAGCCGCAGGAACCACTACTGACAAATAATAACTGCGGAATTCACGCGGTCGACTGTGGAACAGTACGTTTTTTAATACTAAACTTCACTTTATTTAACGTTAACGGCTTTTAAATAAAATTTATTATTTAAAATTTCGGTTTCGTTTATGTGCAGATTTATCTTCCGATGCATAGCCAAAAACATAGCCACTGGGCGTTGGCTATAATTTCATTAGTTGATCGAAAAATTAAGTTAATAGATCCAGCAGACCAAGAGTGCTCAAGAAGGTTTGAAGCGCATAAAGAATGTCTATTGAATCATCTTTCGCGCCTTCTTTACACTGTCGGTTTGAAGTCAGCTTTCGATCAACAGTGGAAGGTATCGGCGTTCAACAGTGTCGTTCTCCCGATCCAAAAAAATGGTTGGGATTGCGGTGTATACGTTTTGAAGTATATAGAATACTTCTCCCAACAGCGGCCTATTGATTTCGAAGAAAAACATATGTAACAATTTAGAGCCGAAATCGGACATCTAATGTGTACGTTTGGGAAGTAGAGTTAAATATGTTTGTAAAATTTTTTAGACTTTGTAGAGATGTTTTTTGATGAAATTGTAAATAATTAATTAATTTTTATCAACTTGTATAATTTTTATTTTCGTTGTTATCAATTTATCGTAATTGTCTAACAATTACTTATAAATAATTCTTTATTTCTTTATCTGATGTTTAGATTTCACCTTGAGCCCTATCGAAGATATAGTTTCACTTTTCCAATCGGTCGATGACTTAAAATATCGTCCGATATCTTAAGTCATCATCCGATATCTTAAGCCATCGGCCGATAACTTAAGTTATCGGTCGATGACTTAAGTCATCGGCCGATGATTTAAAATAGCGGCCGATGATTTAAACTATCGATCGATGATTTAAAATATCGGCCGATAATTTAAAATCATCGGACGATAACTTAAGTTATCGGACGATGGCTTAAGTTATCGGACGATGGCTTAAGTTATCGGCCGATATTTTAAATCATCGGCCGATATTTTAAGTCATCGGACGATATTTTAAATCATCGGCCGATGACTTAAGTCATCTACCGATTGGAATTGTGAAACTAGATATCTTTGGTAGGGCTCTATGCCAATCATTCTATGCCAATCACTAGTAGATTAGAGGCGAATTTGGCAACTTCAAATCCTTTTTGAGTGAATGATTTATTAAGCACAGCAATATATCTCAATCACAATTCCAAAACGAAATTATTAGTGTAAAAAAAATATTAATCAATTGGCGGATGTTGATCGCTCTTTTATTGAGGTCTAATCTGTTGATGTTGAAAGAAAGAAAAAGAGAAAAAAAAATACTATTCGATCATGAGATCATTTGGAAGCTCGATCGCCACTAGGTCTAATCTAATCTCAATATGTTATCAATCTCAAACTTTGAATTAATATAAGTTAATTTCAAATATTAACAGCTGACGGCAGTTATGACCGTACTTGTTATAATTTTTACATCGTAGTGGTCGAACTTCGCCTTTAGATCTTATTCTCCTTTTCTTCGGACGGCCGGCTTGACGTATTTTGTGGGGAGGCAAAACTTGAAGGTCTCTCTTTGCGAAGTCCATTGGTGCTTGTCAACGGTCGAACAAAGTATTCTTTATAAGTTTCCCTAAATAAGTTACTGGTAAACCAGTGTTCACAAAATTGGGGGATCTCTCTTTCTCTGTTTCGGCGCGATAATGCGGCGATCGCATGTGAACATGGTAATCCAAGAATAGCCCAACGTCTACATGTACATGTTCGCAATTCTAGATCAACACTATGAGTGTAATCACCACGTTTAACTTGAAATATATCACGACCATATGGTATGACGTTTTTTCGATGGCACATCCTGAATTTCTTGTTATGTGTTTTTCTGCCATCGGTGTTAACACATGTGTCATTTTATTTTCTTCCTCCTGACGACGAAGACAAAATTCGGCTACTTTTGTACGAATAGTTTCTAGCATGCTTACAATCGGTTCCTCTCTGGCTATTTTCAACACACTATTTATGCTTTCAGCTATATTAGTTGTCAATATATCATAACGCCTCCCTTGGAAATAAGCGCGTGCCCAGAAATGATCACCAATTTCTTTAATCCATTTTGTACATTCCGGGGGGGCGTCGTCTTCTATTTTTCACATAATTCTTTTAAATTTTGCTTCTGAAAATGCACGGGCAGCAACCCAGAAAAGCGCTCTAGAGATTGTATCCTTATATTTATCAAATAGATTTAGGGCCAGGTGTCGCATACAGTAGCTGTGAAAGGCGTTAGGAAAAACTTTTTCCACTGCTTCTATCAAACTTTTCTGTCTGTCTGATATCAAAATAAACTGTTCTTTAAATTCACCGATTACACGTCTCCCTAATAGATCAAGAAACCATGCCCAATGGTCTTCATTTTCTTTCGGTACAACGTCGAACCCCGTAGCTATTAACAACACTCCCTTGTATCGTCCACGCAAATGCGTTCCATCTACCGCAATTATTCTTCGTAAAGTATTACGAAAGCTTCGAATGCAAGGTCCGAATGCCACGAAGAATCTCTGAAATGCATTATCAGGCTCGAGACACAATTCGGTCTGTACGTCTGGATTGACCCGCTGTAATTCGGCAACATATGACGGTAACATCTTAAATTGCTCCTTCCAGCTACCTCGGATGTCATTCAACGCCATTTCTTTTCCTCTCCATGCTTTCCAAAGAACCTCGTTATCTGTATTTTTTTTCAATATAAAAAATTATTGAAGCAGGAGTCTCGTCAAAGCCCTTTAATAGCTTATCTCTCACAAATGAAGCTATCCACGATGTCGTACATTGGCGATGTCCACTTCCAAAGGCTGGCATTCCGCACGTGTGTTCCGGGTGGAAAGTTTTCACAACAAACGTGTCTACACCTACTAATTTCGATGCATGTATTCGCCAAGCACATCCTACTTCAACACACCTCACCGTAACTCGAAGAGGACTGGTTTTTATTGGTTTAATCTGAAAATTATTTGTCATTGAAAATTCTTTAAAAACTTTTTGAAATGATTTCTTATTTCTAAACGCCTGACTAATGGTAATTATTCCCCCTTCATACAGTCCCTCATCGTCTGAATCCATATACTCTCCTTCCGAGTCATTGAGCTGATAGTCTTCATCCACCAGAGGTTGATCAATTCCCCTATTAGTATCAACACGCGAAGTGGGAGACAGCGGAGCTTCATTATTTTCAAGATCACTATCACCGTCATCAACTGGATGGTTATTACGTGATTGGGATTGAGCCCGTCGATGTACGCTTGGTTGATGTGCAATTGTTTGGATTGATGTTGGCCGATGTGGGAATGTTTGATGTATGAGAGGCTATGCTGTTGAAGGCTCGATTATCGTTGGCTCCGAAGCTATTTGTTCGGAAGGCCATTGATATGGACTAAGGCCGACTAAAAACGTTTCCCACTGATTTACCGAATCGAAGTTGAACTGAGATGTATCATACATCGGATTCATTTGATGACAATATCCTTGATCTTCATCACCTTCACTCATTGGAATGTCTGAAGAGGGTTGCTCCAGAAGCTTACTGTAAGGGCGAAATCCTATATTTCTATCATCGTCGACTATCATCGGTGCAATAATGTTCTCCTCTTCATACCGTATTTCTTGATTTTCAATCAAATGTTCTGTTCCCACACCATGATCATCTTCGTTTGTTTCCTTAAACGGTTGAAATGTTTCTAAAGACGGTAAAATTTCTGCTACAGTAGTAACTAATGATTTTTCGATATAAATATTTATCACACCATCACCAATACGATATGCTCTAAATAAGTTTGTAAGATCATCAGAGTCAGACAATTCGGCAAATACAAGCTCATTCCCTATGTGTAATGAAACAGTAAGTGTAATAGAATGTTCTTCCGGTCGTGTCTGACTAACTTTGTACATTTTCTCTATAAACTCATCAAATGATATATTCTCCGTGACAGTGACAATCCTCCGATGTCCTCCGTTGTAAGTATTATCTCCCACGCGTACGAAATCAAAATGGCAAAGAAGGGGAACACCCATTTCAACCTACAATATTTACAAAATTAAAATTGGTTGTTTATAAACAGTTATACTTGACTTAGCGCTACAATTATTTAAAAATATTAAAAAATAAAAGGAATGAAAACTTTAGCGTTTTTATCAACCATAAACCAAAACCTAAAAAAAAAAACCTATCTTAAGTTATCGATCGATAACTTAAGTTATCGGCCGATAACTTAAGATATCAATCAATAACTTAAGTTATCGTCCGATAATTTAAGATACCGATCGGTAACTTAAGTTATCGGCCGATAACTTAAGATATCGATCGACATCTTAAATTATCGGACGATAACTTAAGTTATCGATCGATATCTTACATATCTTGGACTACCTACAATGTATTGAAAATTTGGAAAATCATTAACTTAAAAAGATATTGTACTCGATATCTTACCTAGCCTGTTGTATTCTCTATGTTCTACGAACTGTAGTGGAATCTCGAAATCGCTTTCCAAGAGAGACAGAAGGTGTTAAAAAATGATAGAGAAATTCTAGATTCAATGCTTGCATAGAGAAGCATATATATATATATATATATATATATATATATATATATATATATATATATATCTAACGTGCAGCCAGCTAGGCTTGGAGCTGGCCATTTATGCAAGGATTGAAACTATAGGGCCGTTTCTGCAAATACGCAAACATATAGAGCCGAAAGTACAAATTTCCCTTTAATATAACTCATGGGAAGTTTTTTTTTTTTTTTCCCTTCCCATAGGTTGGTGAAGAAAAAAAGTCATGGGAAGTTTATTTTTAAATAAAATCATGAGTGTGGAAAACTCTTTTTGTCAACTTTTGGCTAATAAACCATAAAATTTGATGTGCCACCATTTCCCTCTTATTTCTTTCTTGGATTTATTCAATTTATTGGATTGATGGTTGTTGCTGTTGTCGGGGATACTATTGTCAATCGTGAACGTATTTTTTCCTGACGGTTATGATCCGCCGGTAATGGTAATTTTAACGGTCACTAATCGTCACAATTGCCGACAGTGAACATATTTTTCCCTGCAGATCAAGTTATGATCCACCAGCAATTTTCTGTTAACGGTCACTAACCGTTCTAATCACTAGTGGCCGTATTTTCTTTATCGGCGGTCTCTTGCCGCCGCGGATGCTTTAATTTACGAAAAAAATCTTTTGCCAGCGGCTATTCTATTTGGGACTGCCGACATTAACTATATTTTCAGTAGATTAGGCCGTCAGGAATAACATTATTGTCTGCAGATATGGCTGCCTGTAACAGTCCTTAATATTTTTCTATAGGTAGGTTAGAGCTGACGACAATAATCTGCAATTTATTGTAGAGCTACAACTTGCACCCGAGATTTGTATAGTGGCACGCATTTAGAAGAAAGACTTTTAGCATTTTCGATATTTGTGCCACGTAAGACACCATCTAAGTCATTTAATTTGAAGGCCGTGATATAAAGATCTTTCTTGCCTAAGTTTGACACGAAATGTGATCTCGATCATCTGATTTAACACAGTCAAAGAGAATCAGCAGATTCATTGGTTGATTGTGTTAAACCAATGATAGAGATCTTGTTTCCTCCGTATCTTTGGAAGCAGAGATCTTTACATCATGGCCTTCAAATCATACGGCTTAGACGGGACTACACGTGGCACAAATCCAAAAAAAAAGGGTTGCTATGCAGGATAGATATTCCCCTGCCATCTGATAGATATTTTTTGTTTTTGGATTGCCCCACCTACCTAGAGGTCACAGGTTCCACATCCCAGCTTTCCCACCGAAAGAAAGTCAGTGAATCATGAATCTTTGAAGATCTCCATCATCCCACAATTCCAACTATTTTCCAGCTTGTTGATCATTCTGAAGCAATATTACCCAAGTGTGGTACAATGCAGGTAAGACTTTGTCAAGTGTTTGAGGTTGGCTAGTGTTTCCAGGCTCTGTGTACCAAGTTCAGAATTTTATTTTTATGAAAGGACAAAAATCAGACGTATCATGTATAAAACTAAATAGATATGTTACTTATAGACAAAACATTTGGCTGGTAACATAAAACAAGAATGAATCCTTATTAGATGTACATGGGGTACTCCTTAGATTTCCATGATCCACCAAAACTTGTAGCTATAATTAATGTGTATTACGTATTAATCTCTCTCCATCATAAAACCAGTCTTTTTCCTTTACTTGGATTGTAGCATTGACATTCTGAGACCAATTCGGAAGTCAAGTCCAAGTTTATGAAAAGACCAAAATATAAGCATAAGCCATCCCATGAATTGTCCACAAACCAAAATTTTCACAGAGACTAGATAATTTCAACAGTTCAATAGTACACTCACTGACTGATCTCAGGTTTATTCCATAAATATAAGCAACTTTCCACATTTGATTTGCAAAACTGCATCAGTTGGACTGTTAAGTGTCATCCAAACCATATTAATTATTGACCCATAAACACCAATGCGTTTGGTTAAAGAATGGACCCTTCCACCGGCCAAGCAAAGGAGATGGCCTATTTGGGGCATCCTACAAATTAAGAATGAAAGCACTGTAAGGACTATAGAAAACAGATATGATAGAAAATCCCAAAATGTTTACTAAAATTATACAGAGCTGGTATTGAATACCTGATCCGAGTGCCAGCGGTGGCACTCAAGTCAATCTTCTTTTGCCCAAATGGTCAAGCCTCATGAGCTTCACTTTTATTTATGAACACCCAAATCAGTGAAATTCTCTTTTGACCTTTCACTGATATGACACTTAGAATCATCAGTGTATTTGAGATCGACCTGAGTGCCATCACTGGCACTCTTTCGGATACCTTTTGCTAAGTCAATAACACATTGATATCAATTTATTATCCATCAAACTGTACATATGCAGCATCGATGGCCCAATTTGTGCGTATGATAACTGGTGAAAAGTGGTTGGATCTAGCAACCTTAGAACAGTCAAAGGAAGAGGCAATAGGCACCACGTCGCCTCTTTCTTCAAGAAAGACGATAAGCATTTCAAGAATACCATTCGGGTCCATGATATGAAAGGCTTTAGCTCTAATATTGCATTTATTAGAGGCTTTAGCTATAATACTGCATTTATACGGCAATAGACACCACGTCCCCCACGCAAATTGATTTTTTTGAAGGCTTTAGCTCTAATACTGCATTTATTAAAAAAAAATTTTAAAAAAAATCTAAATTTTTCTTTCTTTCTTGCACGACATAACTCGAAAGTCGAAACGAACAAATAATTTACCACTAAAAGATATGAAGCTTCCATACCCAACCCAACATACTTTTGTAAATATGGTGAATCCTCCATTCTCCCCATGCTGGTCCTTGGCAACAAGCTCCTGAGAAGGCCTTTGCTGTTTATAGTCCTGCAATAAAAAAATAAAAATTAAATAAAGCCAAAATAAAGGTATTAGTAATCAGTTGAACTAAGTTACACAAGTTGGGGAGTTGTTCTAGCAACCTCGAGGTACCAGGTTCAATCCAAGCTTCCCATAAAAAATTAAAAAATAAAATTACATAAGTCAAACTTTTGAACCTATTTGAAACTGAAAAGGCAAAAAGAGAAGGAAATTTCACTAAGGGTGGGAAGCAGTCCTCTGCAGCTCTACGAAGAACAAAAAATCGACCATGAGTGCTAGTATCTGATGCCGTAAGCGTCTTACATAACATGTGAGGCGTCGATTTACTTAGGAAATCAATGCCCTCATCTTCTTCCTCCTCATCCTCTTTGCCCTCTAAATCTCTCTCCAATTGAGGGAAAAACTAGTAGAAACCACATCACCAACGATTTTATCCGAACATTCCAAGGAATGGAAGAAGCAAAACTAAATATAACTAAATAAATGGTACCCAATGGAAACAGAGAAACAATCCAGAGTTTGGGAGACATCAATCTAAATTCTAAAGTACCCAAAAACTAAAAAATATGGTTTGTATAATTTCACAACACATTTTCTAGTAAATGTACCTAGCCCAAGGTATAAGTATCAAAAACAACATTATTATAAATCTTAATATTAGAAAATATGATAGATTAAAAATACAAAGCATTTTCAGTAAACTACCTCTGGTTGAGGAAACAGTGTCACCTGTGCATACGCCTCATCATTCTCTTTCTCGGCCTACTCAACAATCCCACAAAAAATAAATTAATTAAACAAAAATAAGCAAGACCCATTACCCAAAATTTTTAAAAATAATAAAAAATCTGTCACTTATGTAGTTGCACATCTAACAACCCTTCTTATAAAAGGTAGAGATTAGTGGGGTTGATATTCTTATTCCCTATACCTGCATTTAGGACCATTTGTGGTGCAAAATAGAGTTGTATTAGGGAAAGAACTTGCAAGAGCAGGTATTTTTCTTTTTTTCACTTGAGAGTAAAAAGAAAGAATTAGTATTAGTTGCCTGACAAGGCACTAGAATTAATGCAATGAATTTAAGGCTCTTAAATTGGACACATATCCCATACACCACTCATGGTGCGAAGTATGTATGACATTGCAATTTTATGATTTGTGACTAATCTGTAAATAAAATTTGGAGATCATGAAAAAATAGAACCAAAGATTCTTAAATTAGCTCATATGCAAAAAAGAACTTATAATCCGTGAAATACTCATGGCAAGATCAGAGGCGAGGGCATCCGATTAGAGATTAGTCCAAGTGTATGCCTGGGATATCGTAAGATTTTATGTTATATATCAGAAAGAGTTAGTCTACAATGATTGTCTATCAGTCTTGGGTATCAGTTTGCCCAAGTCCGATACAAATCGGTCGATATGTATCGGCCAATTTTTTTTTTTTTTTTTTTTAAGAAATAAAAAATCAGTTAAAACCGAGACATATCGGCCGATTCCCAATACATATCGGCCGATACGGGACTGATACGTATCGGTTTGGCCGAAAACCAATACGTATCGGTATCGGCCGATATTGAATACCTTGTGTCTACCCATCATATGTGATAAAGCAGTTCACACGTTAGTTAGTGTGATTGCATAACATGTCCCCGGACTTCCTTGCAATGAAAATCCGTCCACATCACATACTCATTGAAGAGTAACCTAAAAACAACAACAAAAGCCTCTTCTCTCAGACAAGTAACGGATAAAAGCTAAAGTCGAGGCTAGTGAAGACTGCTTTTGAAATTTGAATCACACACCAGTGGCATTCTCGGAATTCGACTTACACTCCCTCCCGTTTAAAACTGAAACTTGAAAAAACGCACTGACACGTAAGCGGTTTCACTGGCAACAACCGGTTAACGATCGAAAGTCGGTTGCCCTCTGTTTAAACCTCCAAACACCCGTCCGTTTTTCCCGACTCACGCTATCCCTGCTTCCATACGAAAACCCTCGGGTACGTGCAAGATTTCAACCGTTTTTTGTCGAATTAGAGTTTTTTCTTTCCCGAAATCGAGCTTACCACATGCATCGACCTTGTTCGTGGGTTTCCAAATGAAGAAATAAAACGAATTGCAGAGTTTTTTTTTAGATAGATTAATGCCGATGTAGCAAAATTTACTGGTTTGGGGCTTTTAAATTGGGCGAAAAAGGTGTAGATCTGAAGAATTTCAGGGGCTTAGATCAATGTCTGCAGCTACTGAGTTACGACCCTTCACTGAATCGGATTCTGAAACCCGGCCTGCTCTCGAACCTGCCAGAAACAGAGCTAGGGTTGTGGAACCTCTTGAAGCAATACAGAAGAAGCCTGTATCCAAAAAGCCGCAACATATGAGAAAATTAAAAAATCGGCTTCCCGAATTCATTATACGGTGTGACATGGTTTCGGCAGATGGTTCGTGTTCTTCCGATTCTTCTTGCAGTCTCTCTTCTTTGGAAACGGAAAATTTAAGGCGTGGGAGGAAACTTAATGGGGTGAAACATGTGAAGTCCGTCCCCAACGCTGCTGATGTGTCTCCTCGGCATTCTCCATCGCTACTGCTTTTGGCAAAGAGAAGGTGCGGTTGGATCACGCCCAACTCCGGTATGTTCTCTATATTAGAGAAGTGCATACCATGCAGGAACTTTATTTTATTTATTTTTATTTTTTGGGGTTTTGTTGCTTGAATTTTATGGTGCATACAAGTAGGCTCTGCTTGGGTACCCACATTTTTTGTACAAAAAAAAACTTATAAAACAAAAAAATTGTAAAGATATTTAACTTAATTTATTATTTGTTTGATTAATTCTACTAATTTAGTAGTTTTTTAGCACAATAGGTAACAGTTTACAACATGGTTTAAAATCTTTGTCCGAGTCTTCTTGGAAAGGTCCGAGGCTGAGACGTCTCTCATCTCAGTGAGATTTTTCAGTGTATACTAGTATGATGCGAACGTGTCTTGTAGGACCACATGCAAGTCATGGAGTAGCAAGTGGATGAGTACTTAGGAGTTGAGTAGTTCTCTTCCTATTTTCTAGTTGATAGGGTAGTAATCACGATAGACAAACGTGACCAAGCCTTTAGGAGGTTGATAGGGTAGTTTGAGAATTCCAATTGTATTTAAACTCTTATTTTCGTGAAGGGGATCAATAGATCGTTCAAACCTATCTTCTCTTATTTGGAGTCCTAGCTAAACTCAAATTAGCTACCACAATTATCTCTTGTTCCATCTACGAATATATTAATTAGTATCAGAGCGGCGATCCTCATGGCCGACAATGACCCACCACAAACCCGTTTCAGGCAGCTTTCTGAGTCAATCACTCAACACGCAACAATGCCACCAGCTTGCCGAAATCGTTTCCCAGATGAAGTAGACATCTACCTCTCAACCTCTAAGAAACTGTGATACCATTCTAGTTGGATCAAGCAACAAGGGACCTAAGATTGATTTGTCCAGGTACGATGGAAAACCTCAAGGAGTTTGGCGAGCTGGCCAAGTACCCACCTCAGGAAGCGAGAGACCTGAGTTTGAATCCCCCCTTGTGGCTACCCTAGTGATTTATATCCCGTTCTAACCTGGCATGTGCTAGCTTGGAGTGTGCACGTGCCCCTGGGATTATTCGGGTGCACTAAGAGGCACGGACACCCAGGTTATAAAAAGAGGTACGACGAGGAAGAAGAACCAACTAGGTGGATTCTTCAGGCCACACAGTATTTCTTGTACTACCATATTCCACCGTCACAATAATTATTACTCACATCTTTTTACCTTAAGGGAGACGCCCTTCAGTATTTTAAA
The DNA here is from genome assembly GCA_021018995.1 of Chloranthus sessilifolius. Classification (NCBI taxonomy): domain Eukaryota; kingdom Viridiplantae; phylum Streptophyta; class Magnoliopsida; order Chloranthales; family Chloranthaceae; genus Chloranthus; species Chloranthus sessilifolius. Next base: position 1,899,938 of record CM037584.1, read on the forward strand.
TGGCTCCAACATATCGGCTATTTATCAGGTTGGGGATCCTTCGAAAGCATTGGAGAAACCCTTTCGAGTCATATCGTAGTAAACGGGTGTAGAGTACGAGGTCGATCCCACGAAGATATCAGATATAATTTAAAAGGATACAAACACCAATCTAAGAGCTTACTTGAACTAAAAACAATCTTAACCTAGCCTACCAAAGTTTGGAGATGGAAATATAAACAAAACACACAATAATGATTATAATCACGACAAAAGAGAAAGGGTTAGGATACTAAATCCTCCCATCCTTGGTTCATTACTCAAAATATCAAATCCAACGGTTGGAATTAACTAGATGCAAAAACACAAATTATCAAGGCCAATCAACAAGCTATGGAAAATATAATAATTAAATTAAAATAAATCTCTAATGTATTGTCCTTCCAAATCTCTAAACAATAGAACTTAAACATTCACTGTATTTGAAATGAATCAGATCACAATGAATAAAAGAGTCTATTCTATTCACTAGAATCTAGATTAGGATTTCTAATCACAGATCTAAGATCATGGGAAGAGCATGACTAAATCCCATATCTCGGATCTGCGATTAGATTCCAACAATGGGCAAGAACAAATTTCAATAAAGTCATACACACATCTAGCTTATTTCCAACCATGGATCTAATCTATGAATAAGCCCTCAGATGGGACTCATTTGATCCTAAAACCCTAAAAATTTATCCACACATCTCTACACAAAACATAAAATGAAATAAAACAATAAAAATTCATTAAAATACCCGATTACGATCCACAAATCGCTACTTGATCAACAAAACTGCTACACTTCAATCTTTTGTTCAATAGTACTTACAGAATTAGGGTTAATCCCCTTTCTAAAAAGCTAAAAAAATGATAGGAAAAGTAGGAAGAAAAATAAAAACAACGTGTTCAAGAGAACTCCTAAACCCTAACTCATAACATGGTATTTATAGGGTTACCCCCGTAACCCTAATACTTCACTTTGGCCCACTAAAACTTGGCCCACTTAAACTCATTTTCAAGCATTAAAAAAGTAAAAATTCGGCCCATAATCAATCGATTGATTTTGGTCCACTTTAATTCATTTTCGAGCCTTAAAAACATGAAAATTCGGCCCATAATCGATCGATCGATTTTCCCATATTTTCATGAGCACTGGCTCTTCAACAAACACAATCTCACTATTTTGTCCATAACTCTTGACTCCGAACTCGGATTGACGCGATTCTTATGGCTTTGGAAAGAAGACAACGAGCTTTACAACTTTGTGTGAAATAGAAATTTCTTGAATTTGATGTTTTAGAGGTCAAAATAGAGCTGCAAGTTGGGATAAGTTCTGGATGACCCAAGGTTGCATGGATTTCACGTTATTTTCTGAACTCTTGGGCTATTTTATGCTCAACCTATCTCCAGACCTGTAAATCACTAAAACTACACAAACTGTATTATATAGCCTTCGTCGGACGACAATTTATACGTTTAAGGGGTCAAATATTAGCACTTTTCAACACTTATCACCGAGCTAAAGTTATTATTCTTCTCCTATATTTTTGGTGACGAAAGGTGAAACATGGCGTCTTCTTGTTGATTATCTTTCTCTAAATCAGTACACCATCGAAGACTGGTTCCCTTTTCCAAGGGTAGACGAACTGCTTGATGAGCTTCTTGGCTCCAATGTCTTCTCCAAGCTAGATCTTGTATAGTTGTATGTGGTTATCATCAGATTCATGTTGCTGAAGACGACATAAACAAAACTGCCTTTCATACTTACGAGGGACACTATGAATTCCTCAGTATGCCCTTTGGTCTCATTAACCGCCCATACACATTCCAAAGTCTTATGAATGAGATTTTTTCTTCCATACTTGCATCGATTTATCCTCTTATTTTTACGATATTCTTGTCTACAACAAATGCATGGATGATTACATCCATCACCTCCATCAAACTTTGGAATTCCTGCCCTTCCTTAACAACGCCCTTTCTGGTACCAAACTTACCTTGTCTGTTTATGGTAAGGAACTATCGACATTGGTTATGGTTGTTCAAAAGTGGCGAGCATATCTACTGGGCAGCATATTTATTATTCGTATGGATTTTTAAAGCCTAAAATGCTTGCTCGAGCAAAAGATTTGGAACCCCTGTGTAGCAATGCTAGCTCTTAAAACTTTTGGGCTATGACTTTGAAGTTCAATATCGAAGTGCCCACCAACCATGCTGCAGACCCCGTATTCAAAATTCCAGAATGCGATGCTTCACCTTACTCTTGCCCACATGGTTAGACTCAATTAGAGAGGAGTATGTCACTTCACCAGACATTCAAAAGAAGGTTGAAGCAATATCTGGTGGCCTGCTCTCCAGCAATAACTTTAAAACAAGAATGATTTACTTTTTTACAAAGGACATCTTTCCTTGATAAGGATTCTCCAACACGTTTATGCATCCTCAATGAATTACATGTGTAGCCTAGTGGAGACCATTCTAGATTCCAGCAAACTTTACATAGAATATCTCGGTTTTTTATTGGGTTGGTATTGACTTCAGAAATAAGGAAGTTTGTGCAAGAATGTAACTCATGGCATCGAGTGAAACCTGAGAATTCGGCACCAAATTGAGTATTGCAGCAACTTCCCATACCAACCTAGATTTGGACAGATCTGTCAATGGACTTTATTGAGGGGCTTCCTAAATCAATCAATGGGGAAAGAGGTCATTTTTGTGGTTGTAGATAGACTCTCAAATATGCCCATTTCTTTCATTTGCACAACTTAAGTGTTGCACGAATTTTTTTTTTATGGTCTTACCAAATTTTTTGTTACCAATGAAATAGTCCTCCTCAACAAATTTGGTGTGAGCTCTTTCTCCTACATGGAAGCCCACCCTCCAATTCAATTCCCCAAATCACCCGCAAAAAGATGGGCAATCAAAGGTGACCAACCGTTGCATCGAAAATTTCCTGTGATGCTTTACTAGTACCAGAGCACAAGATTGGGCCAGATGGATGACATTAGCGGAATGGTGAAATAACACTTTCATTCAACCATTGGCATGACTGCATTCAAAGTCATCTATAGTTACAAGTCTCCTCACCTCCTTTCTTATGCAGCTAGATCCTCTACCTTGGTTGAATATGAGGATTCACTCACGACATAGGATAAGATTATTTCCACTTGAAGAAAATTTAGAGAACGCTCAATACAAAATAAAGTGCATGGCTAATCAACATAGGATAGAACGTGAGCTTCAAGAGTGGTACTAGGTTTACCTCCGCTTCCAGCCTTATTGCCGGTCCTCTATAACTTTTCAGAGATCCATGAAGCTGTCACCAAGGTATATGCCCTACCAAATCATTAAACGCATATGGCTATAGCTTACAAGCTAGATCTTCCATCTAACTCTCATCCACCCTGTATTTCATGCCTCGCAATTAAAGAAGAAAATGGGGGCCCAAGTTGTGTCACAAACATATCTGCCCAATGTCTTTGATTAGTCTATTTCAGGTCAAATTCCACAAGAGATAATAGATTATCGCATCATTCATGTTGGTTGTCGCAACATGAAGGAAGCACAAGTTCGTTGGGAAGCTCCCACTAAAGTTGAAGCCACTTGGGAACATGTCTTGGATCTTAAATGTCGCTATTCGAACCTTGTGGGCAAGGTTCTTTGAGGGGGGCGTTGATGCGAACGTGGCTTGCAAGGCCACGTGCAAGTCATGGAGTAGCAAGTGGATGAGTAGTTAGGAGTTGAGTAGTTCTTTTCCTATTTTCTATTCGATAGGTAGTAAGTCATGATCACCAGACGTGACCAACTCTTTAGGAGGTTGATAGGGTAGTTTTTAAAGTCCAGTTGTATTTAAATTGTTATTTTATTGAAGAAGACCATTAGATCGTTTAAACCCATCTTCTCTTATTTGGAGTCCTAAAGCTTCCACTAAAGCTGAAGCCACTTGGGAATGTGTCTTAGATCTTAAATGTCGTTATCCGAACCTTGTGCGCAAGGTTCTTTGAGGGGGGCATTGATGCGAACATGGCTTGCAAGACCACGTGCAAGTCATGGAGTAGCAAGTGGATGAGTAGTTAGGAGTTGAGTAGTTATGTTTCTATTTTTTAGTTGATAGGTAGTAAGTCACGATCACCAGACGTGATCAATTCTTTAGGAGGTTGATAGGGTAGTTTTTAAATTCCAGTTGTATTAAACTGTTATTTTATTGAAGAAGATCATTAGATCGTTTAAACCTATCTTCTCTTATTTGGAGTCCTAACTAAACTCAAATTAGGTACCGCAATTATCTCTTTTTCCATCTACGGATGTATTATAGTATAAAATAAAATTGATGAACTGAACTGTTTTCCCTATCTCTTTCTTGGAGGGAATCACAAAAATATAGAGTTTTGAGTGCTATGAACATTTTTGCAGACAGCGATTACGATTACTATATTTGCTCTGGATTACAATAAGAATATACGGTTTTCTTTTGAATATGAAAGGAGCGCGAGATTGCCAAAATGGATAAAAATCCTAATAATAAACATATTTAGCCAAGGTGTAAGGAGTGACACTCTTCCAAACATCCTTTCGAACAGATATAGTTTGATCAAGGTCAATAGGAAGATTATATGAAGTTATAGTAGAGACAACAGAAACCAAAGGGGAGGAAATAAAACAAATTGAAGGACATGATCCTTACAGGAGCCTCTGGTTAGGAAGATTGAGGTGGTGGTGTTGTAGAGAGGCACCATACCATCTGCGTCGAACATATGTAATCACCTCTTTCTTTTGTTGTGGTGGTAGTGAGAAGTCCAGAAGAGCAAGTACTAGCAAAGATGGAGCTAGAATAATTAAATAGTCCTCAGAAAATTCAAAGAAAGTGACATCCATAAAAGTATAAAATCGATGAGACTACAAAGGCCATTACCTAGTGTTGTCCTTTATGTACGGGTGTTGGGAGGAGTGGATGGGATACAAACCTAACCTCTAACTTTTTTACACGCAAAATGGTTGATCTTTGGACTTGAACCCATGTCTTCATGCTTGAGAGCCCAAACTTTTTATCATTGCACCAAGCAATGGCCCCTATGAGTGTAAGGGCATGGGCAACAGTATTGGTGAACTACACCATACTCTTACAAATAGGCATTGAAGGGTTGAGAAGTATATTCACCACCATTGTCAGGTCTAAGGACTTTAATTAGCCTCGCACTAATTTTGAACCAAAGCATGAAATTCTTGAAATTTGGAAAACACCCCTTTGATTTTTCAACAAGTAATCAGGTCGTACATATGCATTCATTAATAAAAGTGACAAAGTAGTGAAAGCCATCAAGTGAAGTAACTAGGGAAAGACCCCAGACATCAGTATGCACTATATCAAAGTTTGGGCAGTTACATCTATATATATGCAAGGAATAAGTATTTCTAACATGTTTGGAAATAACTTCACATCGAAACTTTTTCAAATTGATACACAATTTAAATTCAGGAATTAAATGACGCGAAGCTGAAAATCCAACTGACCAAGTTTGGCATTCCATAATGACATAGATACCAATTAGCATTTACGAAGAAAGGAAGAATGAGGATGGTGTATGATCGCATCCATCTGCAACAACTGAAATGGGTGTATTGAAATCCACATCCAGATATACGATCATATTAATAATTGCAGGAGTTGCTTCCATGGCATATTAGAGTTTAATGAAAAAATGTCTCTACTTTTAGATGAATTTGATGGTATTAGGGTTAGATTAGTGCTATTAGGTTTAGGGTTAGAAGAGATAGAGAAATGAGAAGATAGAAAAGAGAAGGCTTAGTGAGTTAGACGACTTAGAGAGTTAGACGATCTCACTAGCATTAATATTAAGTGAAATAAGAAGAGGAGATACATACACACCAATATTATTAGATACACCTCATATACTAATTGACGCGGGACAAAAGCTAAAACCCTAATATGCGAATTTGGGATTAACTTTAGAATGAGTTGAATAGCGGAAATATTCAAAATCAAGCAACACATCAAATTAATTCAATGAAATTAATAAAACAATTAGATTAATTCATTTTAGCGTCGCATGCGTAAAATTTCCCGATCTAGAAAAACGGCTCCGATGAGGGAACTCGAGATTCGTTCTAGTTTAGGGCATCAATCGACAATCGCAATATCGTCTCTTGACTCCTCGGGGATTTTGGGATGAAATAAACTTTGAATAAATAGTTCAAAAGGGGAAATCAAGGATATCAGAAAATGAAGGATTTGAGATTTTTGTTCTTTTATCAATGAATATAAGAAAGACAATACCTGATAACTAGAGAAGAGGCAAACTAAAAGGATAGATTCCAAGGCTTCATACAACGGCTGTACATTGGCTTCGCACTAAGTCGCACGAGAAACGATTGCTCACTCCTCAAGGTTTGAAGGATTCACTCCGTCGATTGAAAACTCTTCACAAACTCTCTAAGATTTGCACAAAAGCAACTCTTTCATTCAATAATCAAAATTAATTAATTTGTCTTTACAAGCCTCTATATATAGGCCACTAATAATTAAAATTTAAAATAAAGAGTCCTAATACTAATAAAACACTAAAATAGGCAATTTCTGCAAGATCTAGAAAACTCCGTCACGACGCCCATGGGCGTCCGTAGTGCCCCATGGACGTCCGTGACCTACGGACAGTGAGGGGGCAAAATCACGGACATCCGTCACTATTCACGGACGTCCGATACTATTCATCACGGACGTCTGTCACTGTTCACAGACGTCCATCACTATTCATCGTGAACAGTAATATATATATATATATATACGTTCCCCGTCATTCTCCTCCACTCAAAATATTCCATCACCGATGAAATACACACGTGGTACTAATCAAGTGTATCGGAACTCGTACGGTGAAACTCCTTGCAAGTCATCTGTTGACGTTTTCTACCTCCTTTCTCTTTATTCTTTCATTTGCCTTCCTCTGTGTGATGTCCCCATCAATACTCTTCGGGTTGGAAAAACTCATCTCCAATGAGTTAGGGAATCCACGGATGTCACACTTCGGGAACTCAATTCTTGGTTTGCCTTTCCACGCTGTGAGATACTTCTGATTCTTACCTTCATTGGTATGGAAGCTTGGAAATTTTATGACCTTCTCATTCGACCCTTTCTCATATTGCACAGGTAAGATACGAGATAGAAATTGGGTAAATGGGTGCAGTTGGATTGGGTGATCAATAAGGAATGGATCAAAGGGCGGGGTAATGGGATCAAGAATAGGTGTAAGATCTGTTATGGCAACTACCGGATGATTACCCTTGCTTAGAAGAAGATCTAGACCTTCACCCTTATCTCTTTCCAAGATTGGAAAAGATTTCACATGCTCAGAATCATCAGGAATTAACACAAAATTGTTAGTATCAAATTCATTAAATATATTCAATGTGTTAGTCCGATCATGTGTATTTCCAGTGCTCAATAAATTCAGATTGTTAATCCCATGCAAATCAAAATGATGATGTGATCCTACCAACTCTAATGACTCACTTGAGATAGACACATTATCAACACCGTCCTTGGCAATGGGAATTGTCCTAACGCAACCTCTAACTCTGATCGGAACCTCACCTTCCTCATCACTTGGAGTGCTACATGATTCGTATACTTCTTCGGGTATCTCGTTGTCCTCTTTCTCAGTATGCTCCTGAATGATCAAAGTCTGACTCTTACTAGGACATTGGGATGCAAAGTGACCAAAACCTTGACACTTATAACATTGCTGCGGGACACGCTTAGAACTCTCGACTATTGGTCCCTTTCCTTTGTCAACTTGAGGAATTATGGATTTTGAAGATTGACTAGAAGCATTATTTTCCTTTTCGATAGGATTAGATTGATGCTCAAATTTGGAAGACTTAGATAGGTCATGACTGGGGGTGTCGAGATACCGTTCTAATTCTTCAACCCTAGCAAAACAGTCCTCGAGATCTGCAACGGGATAAGGAATGAGTTCCCTCTGTAACTTTGGTCGAAGACCCATTCGGAATCGAGAGAGGGTAACTTTTGCTGGTTCATCTATATCGGCCTGGGTCATCAGATCTTCAAACCGATCGATGTACTCTGTGACTGGGGAATCTCCTTGATGCAATGACTGCCACTAATCAAGAATACGTTCATCATATGATACAGGAACGTACTTTTCGTGCAGTTGGACTTTCATTTCAGCCCACGTGGAAATGGGACGAAGACCTGGATTTGCCTACGACGCTCTACTCCCAACCAATAAAGTCTAGCTTGACCCATAAGCTTGACTTTGGCAAATCTGACCTTGCGCTCTTCGGACATGGAATACCACTCGAAGTAATTTTCCATGCTGGCGACCCACTCAAGAAAGACCCTGGGTTGTCTTTTCCCATCAAAAGTAGGGGCATCCATTTTAACAGATTTCATGACCTTATCGTCCAGATTGACTTGAACCTCACGTCAAGGAGGAACATCTCTCCTACGGTCACGGTTGTTGACACTATTGTGATTCTCAGTGATGAGCTCATTGATCTCTTCAAAACGGGTTCTAAAGCCTCATACCTAGCTTGTTAATCAGCGATGTGCTCATCCATCCGGGTTTGACTAGTAGTCACCTTAGATGCAAGATCTCTAATAAGGGCTTCTAAGCTACTGGTATCCATGATGGAATTATGCAAAATTAGATGGTATAAGATAGATCTGAAATGGAAAGCAATAAACCCTAAAATCTATATGATGCGGAGAACCCTAAACTAAGACTGTGCTCTGATACCAAAACTGACGCGGGCCAAATGCTAAAACCCTAATATGCGAATTTGGGATTAACTTTAAAATGAGTTGAATAGCGGAAATATTCAAAATCAAGCAACACATCAAATTAATTCAATGAAATTAATAAAACAATTAGATTATTTCATTTTAGCGTCGCATGCGTAAAATTTCCCGATCTAGAAAAACGGCTCCGATGAGGGAACTCGAGATTCGTTCTAGTTTAGGGCATCAATCGACAATCGCAATATCATCTCTTGACTCCTCAGGGATTTTGGGATGAAATAAACTTGGATAAATAGTTCAAAAGGGGAAATCAAGGATATCAGAAAATGAAGGATTTGAGATTTTTGTTCCTTTATCAATGAATATAAGAAAGACAATACCTAATAACTAGAGAAGAAACAAACTAAAAGGATATATTCCAAGGCTTCACACCACGGCTGTACGTCGGCTTCGCACCAAGTCGCACGAGAAACGATTCAAGGTTTGAAGGATTCACTCCCTCGGTTGAAAACTCTTCACAAGCTCTCTAGGGTTTGCACAAAAATAACTCTCTTTCATTCAATAATCAAAACTAATTAATTTGTCTTTACAAGCCTCTATATATAGGCCACCAATAATTAAAATTCAAAATAAAGAGTCCTAATACTAATAAAACACTAAAATAGGCAATTTATGCAAGATTTAGAAAACCTCGTCACGACGCCCACGGACGTCCGTAGTGCCCCACAGACGTTCGTGACCTACGGACAGTGAGGGGGCAAAATCACGGACGTCCGATACTGTTCATCACGGACGTCCGTCACTGTTCACGGACGTCCGTCACTGTTCACGGACGTCCGTCACTATTCATCGTGAACAGTTTTTTTTTTTTTACGTTCCCCGTCACTAATACTACTAACATTACTAACACTCTCCCTCAAGCTGGAGCATGCATATTGGCCATGCCCAGCTTGACAACAACATCACTAAGTGTGCTGGCCCAACGGCCTTAGTCAAAATATCCGTAAGTTGCTGAGAGGATGTAGCATCAATCAAAATAAGGGTCTCGTCCCACTTTCTCTCGAACGAAGTGAATATCAACTTCAACGTGCTTGGTCCTCTCGTGACAAACAAAATTGTAAGCAATCTTCTTGGTTGTCTCATTGTCATAATGAAGAGGAGTAGAATCTGAGATAGGATAGCCAAGTTCAAATAAAAGAGAGTGCAACCATAAGACTTCGCAAGTTCCATGTGCAATAGTTCTGTGCTTCGCTTCAACACTAGATTTAGACACAACGGCCTGCTGCTTACTCTTCCAGGCAACCATGTTGCCTCCCAAGAATACATAATATCTTGAAGTGGATCGGCAATCAGTAATGGATCCAACCCAATCTACATCAGTGTAAGTAGAGATGCTCATAGGACCACACGCACAATATATCAATCCAAACCCCGGGCTTAACTTGATATATCTGAGAATACGACGAACGACAGCAAGGTGAACTGTGCGAGAGGTATGCATAAACTGGCTCACAAGACTGATAGTAAATGTAATATCAGGTCTCGTGAGAGTGAGGTAAATCAATCTCCCCATCAATCTCTGGTACTCATGCGGATTTGGAAGTAAGTCGCCATCCTTTTCATGAATAGAAAGCTCTTGATCCATAGGCATGGTTGTTGGTTTGCAACCCAGCATTCCAGTGTCATGCAGCCAATCTATGGCATACTTCCTCTGAGAGACAAATATCCCTTTTCTGAGATCTAGTAATTTCTAATCCAAGGAAGTGCTTGAGATTCCCCAAATCTTTAACTTCAAATATTCTACCCAATTTGCTCTTAGTCCAGCTAATAAAAGCATGATCATCACCAGTAAGAATAATATCGTCCACATAAACAAGAAGGATGGCATGGCCGAAAGAACTAGAGTGATAAATACAGTATGATCTGAGTGACATCTTTGAAATCCCAAGTCAATGACAACACTGCTAAAGCAGTAAAACCATGCCCTGAGAGATTGCTTCAACCCATATAAAGATTTTCAAAGGCGGCAGGCATTGCCAGTCTCCCTCTAAAGTAGGAAACCAAGTGGAGGATCCATATACACCTCTTCTAGAAGATCACCATGAAGAAATGCATTCTTCACATCAAGCTGATCAAGGGGCCAACTCTGCATGGCAGCCAGGGATAAAAGAATGTGAACTGAAGTTAACTTGGCTACAGGAGCAAAGGTAGCCTCGTAATCAATTCTAACCCATTAGCGACAAGTCGAGATTTATACTAAGAAACAGAATCATCTCGATTGTGCTTGATTGCAAAGGCCCATTTACAACCAATAGTCTTCTTCTCTGGTGGAAGAGGAACCATGTTCCATATATGTTTCTTTTGTAAGGCACTCATCTCATAACCATGGCAGCTCGCCAAGAGGCGTGATCAAGGGCGGCACGAGCAGTCCGAGGGATCATCTCAGAGTCTATGGCAGAGAGAAAGGCCTCGTAGGATGGAGAGAAATCTTGATAATAAACAAAATTGGCAAGACCCTCACCCGATCACGAACCCCTTTCTTGTTGAGTGCTATAGGAAGAACTAAATCATTAGTAGAAGATGACGGAGAAACAGGATATGGATCAGAAATACTTACAGGAGTTGGAGTCACCATTTTAGAGGATGTTGGAGGAGGCACCAGAACGGTTGAATCACGCCACCTGCGGGATACATTAGTATCACCCCTTTTGTTACTGAGAGATCGGAAAGTCCTGACGAGCTGGTAAAGGAAGAGGAGCATGAGTAGGACTATGACGATCCTCAGTAAAATATGGGACATCCTCAAAGAAGGTGACATCCATAAAGGTGTAAAAATGACGGGTATGGGATCATAGCAGCGATACCCTATAGAGATAGTAGAGTACCCAACAAACAAACACCTAATAGCCTTATCATCTAATATCTGGCGGGCAGGACAAAGATCTTGGACAAAACAAGTGCATCCAAACACACGAGACTCAACCACAAAGAGAGGATTTGTAAGTCTAAGAGAATGAGAAGGAGTGTGGCCTGCAAGTGCCCGAGAGGGAGTGCGGTTCATAAGAAAACAAGCAGTAAGTAGTGTCAAACACCAATAAGCTTTTGGAACATACATACCACGAAGCAAGGAACCGGTCAATCCTAAGAGATGTTTATTCTTACGCTCAGCAATACTATTCGGTTGGGGAGTGTATGGATAAGAAAACTGATGAATAATGTCATGCATTTTCAAGTAGATATCAAAGGATTGAGACGCATACTCTCCTCCATTATCAGACCTCAGAATCTTCACAAAAGCCTCATATTGAGTCTTGATTAAAGAGTGAAATTCTTGAAACTTAGTAAAAACTTCACTTTTATTTTTCAACAAATATAACCAAGTTGATTTAGTGCAATCATCAATAAAAGTGACAAAACACTGAAAACCATCAACAGAGGTAATTGGGGATGGACCCCACACATCAGAGTGCATAATATGAAAAGGAGAATCAGATTTATGCATGTGAGATGGATAAGAGTTTCTAACATTTTTTTTTCGAGACAATAACAAAGCTATAATATATTAAAACAAAAGCAAAGAAGAGACATACCTTGGTGGGTAGTAAGGAACTACCCAAGCAATGAAAACCCTAAAAAACTCACCCGAGAACCCGAGCAAGGCCGCGACATAACTGAACCCCCATCGCGATCACAATGGCTCACAGCCCACCGGAACTAGGGACTACAACAATCCCAAAGCATCATGAAGTGCTGGAACCCTCATTAAATTTTGTCATCTTAGCAGCGTTCCAGGTAACAACTAGGTCACAGATATCGCAGATGACCATCATAAATGGTTTAGCCCTTCGTCTGAACACTCGATTGTTTCTCTCCACCTAAACAGCCCAAAAGACCGCATACACGGTAAGGGGCCAAAGCTCCTTCCTCTAACATGTTTTAAAAGGTCACAAACATCACATTGAAATTTAATAGAAGAGCAAATAGATTTAAAACCAAGAAGTAGAGTGCATATTGAAACCCACATGTCCAAGTTTGGCATGCTACACAGATAAAGTCTCTAAACTAATCCTAACAGGAAAAGGAAAAACATAAGTGGGAATAGTAGTGGGTCCATCAGCAGCGACAGTAGTAGGAGTACTGAAGTCAGCCTACAAGTAGTAAAATCCACCCCTCTCAATGCCTCTACCAATAATCCTCTTCGTATTAAGCTCCTGAAATACACAATGAGCAGGATAAAACATAACACAATAATTTAATTTCTTTGCAATACTACTAACAGAAAGAGGATTAGTAGAAAATTGGGAAACATATAAAACATGAGATAGTGACAATGAGGAAGATACATGAATAGTCGCAGTTCCCAAAATGGGAGTAAAGGAACCATCGGCAATGCAAACCTAGGTTGGAGTTGAAGATGGAGAACATAAAGAGTATCCCTGAGACTCACCCGTCATGTTATCATTGGCCCCTGAGTCAATGACCCAACTGAGAGAAGTAGTGGTAGTGGTCACAGCAAATACAAATGAATCAGAAGTACCTGACAATGTTGAAGCAGAACCTGAAACCGTCAATGTAGAAGAAGCGCCTGACTAATCAGTAGATCCAGACTGTGTAGCACGAAGCTCATAAGATCTAAATAACTTTGTCACCTGCGATCAAAGGGAGCTCAAATCAGTAACAGTAGTATTTGGAGTGTTTGCAGTAGAAGTATGAGCAAACCTAGGCTGATAGCCCTCGGAGTAGCCATGTAATCGATAGCAATGATCACGGTAATGCCCCGTGAGGCCACAATAGGAACATAGAAGGGTGGAGCGACCTCCTCGCCCACCTCTACCCAGTCGGCCACCTCTATCACTCCCCTTACCGCGACCACCGGGGGGACGAGTATTAGAAGCAAAGGCAGTACGCTCGAGAGGGGTGGAAATAAATTACAAGTAGACATAATAATGCGACGCTGCTCCTCAGTGAAAAGAATACCATAAACTATGCTCAAGGGTGGAAGAGGCCTCATAGTGAGGATCTAAGTACGAGTCTGCTCAAAATTAGATCGAAGGCCTATAAATCTTATCTCTCTCAAGTCGTTTGCCAAGCTTAGCTCCCATTTCTTCTTCAAACTCAGACAGAGGCTCGTAGTGGCTAAGCTCCTCCCACATACTCTATAACATGCTATAGTACTCTCCCATGGAGAAGTCTCCCTGCATGCACTCAACAACAATAAGTTGCTTGAGTTGATAAATTCTGGTATCATAGTCAAAGGGAGCGAACGTGTCTGCAAGCTTGTCCCAAAGTTTAGCATCATAGTCATAGAACATGAAGGTCCTATATATGGAAGGATCCATGGAGTTAAATAGCCATCCAAGAATAATTGCATTGTCCGCGTCATTTTTCGGCATCAATACTATTGGTCCTAGGTCTGGGAGTGGTGCCGGTTAATAAACCCATCTTCATACGACCCTGAACATAAAGGGTGATGGCCCTTTTCCATTCTAAATAATTGTTGGAATTCAACTTGAGAGAGGTAATAGTAGTCGGTAAATTTTCACCACTCATGTTCTTGTAGGCCTCGGTCATTTTGACCAATAATTTCAATCAATGAAAATAAATTAAACAATCACGTAACCAGCCCTTCTATAGTAGAGAAGGAGATAGAAAACATCAAGCAAGTCCACAAGATACATGTGCAGCCCCAATATTTATATTTGTAGGCAGCCATAAAACAACAACCAAAAAAAATGATGAAGCCTTGGTGAAGAGCCAACGAGAAAAAAGTATATATGAAAAAAAAAGCACAATTGTAACCACACAAAAGCACTTAACCTAGAAAGGGAGGAAGAAGCACCGTACCAAAAGGCACCTTCAAAACACCTTGCTAGAGGCCTTGGATCGAAACATCACAGAAGGAAAAAGTACTCGCCATAAAAAACGATTCCAACAATATTATGTTTGTAATATTTTGGGTCAACTGGTTTGACAATCGTAAACCAGCAAGCCATTTGGGATCTTTCTAAGTTTCAAGGTTATAGAGTTAGATCAAGAGTTAATTATTGAAGTCTTTTAAAACAATATGGTATTGATACAAACCACCCGACCATGGTCCAAACATTTATTCCCAAGTTTGAATACGTCAAACATAGGAGCATCACACTATCACAAAGGTGGACACAGGCACTACCCGCCTAATGTACCAATTAGGCTACTAATGCCCCACTGTATCTTGGGAAATCACTAGCGGATAACCCTTAACAGACCCGTCTAAGAACTACCAACAGTGGAGGATCAAGAAGTACTCCACTGTATCTCGGAAAGCTATACTGATCAACCCTTAACATTCGTCTAATAAGACACCCCACAGTGGATCATCAACAAAAATAGTATCAATCTTTCCCCTTTCATTAGGTATGAATAAACCCATATTTGAGAAGTAGCATTGGGCTGCTTCTCTAAAAACACCATTTTTAGAAGCAGGAAACACCTATTTAAGCTAAAGGTGCATCATATTTCAGACAAGTTTCTCTTTCTCAAGCATATGAAAGTTCTTTTTAGATGCAACTTTGTGAAACAAGGCCTAATTGTTGAACTGTACTAGATACAAATATAAGAGTTGCGTGGCTGAGAAGAACAATCAAGGAGCTATGAAGGTAGAAGTAACGTCACCTGCTACATTTGAAACAAAAAAATTCCGACAAGATTTTACTCACTCAAATCTCACCAATAGTCAACCACAAATGATTCCAAATTCCCTTGATGAACTCCAATTCAACTTCATGTTGTTTACCCATGCACTTCATCCTACAGAAGGTAGAATCTTTGTGAAATGTGAATCTGGTGATAAAAATGAGACTCAGAGAGTCATTCGAAACATCATGATAGAGGTCTCAAATTGAAATGTCACGGCAGGAGAGAATAAGTAGGAAGAAAAATTGAAACTAGCGATGTATTTATCTAATCAAAATAGGTCAAAGTTTGACCCTCTGATGTTTGCATGGTGTCATGTTGACACCAGCAAGGAAGGACGATGTGGCAGCAAGATATTACAATGGGTCCATATCTGATACCAAGAAGAGAGAAGAGAAACATGATGAGAAGGCTTAGTGAGAAGAGTCCTCACTAGTATTTATATTAAATGAAAGATGTTACTATAGATGTAAATTTACTTCGTACACAACAGAACTTAACGATGATGATGAGGTGTTAGGGTTAACGTATTTAGGGTTTAAAATGTAGAAGAAGAGAGAAAGAAAGAGGGATTCAGGGAAGACTTAGTGAGATTAGGGTTCTCTCACTAGTATTTATATTAAGTTGTAGAATCACTACAGGCACACCCAATATATGTACTCACAAGCTCATTACACTCATAATAATAATAACGCAACACTAACAACACTCCCCATTGTTAGTTTGTGGTATATTAGTTTCTTGTCAAGATGAAGTTTAGGGTTAGTGGTATTAAGGTTAGGTAGTATTAGGTTTAGGGTTAGAGAGAAGAAAGAATGTGAGAAAATAATGAGAAGGCTTAGTAAGTTGTGAGGTCCTCACTAGCTTTTATATTAAGATAAAGAAATACATACTCACACACCTAATGATACTACATACACACCAAAACTCATAATCTCTACTACATGCAACTAATATACTAACACACACTAACACTCCTCAAGTTGGAGCATGTACATCTAACATGCCCAGCTTGACAACATCTCGAA
This sequence comes from Chloranthus sessilifolius, assembly GCA_021018995.1. Classification (NCBI taxonomy): domain Eukaryota; kingdom Viridiplantae; phylum Streptophyta; class Magnoliopsida; order Chloranthales; family Chloranthaceae; genus Chloranthus; species Chloranthus sessilifolius. Next base: position 1,916,447 of record CM037584.1, read on the forward strand.
GAATATTCGGTCCAATAGCTTTAGTGAAAATGTCCGGAAGTTGCTCGAAGGAGACCACGTCAATAAGCTCAAGGGAACCATCTTTAACTTTTTTGAACAAAGTGGATATTGACTTCAATGTGCTTTGTTCTTTCATGTCGAAGAGAATCAGATGCAATTTTTTCTTCAGCTTCATTGTCATAATGAAGCGTATGAGATGATAATGTGAAATTCGAGCTCAAAAGGAGGAGAGTGCAACAATAAAACTTTGAATGTACCATGAATAATGGCTCTAAATTCAAACTCAGAACTGGACTTAGAGACCACGATGTGTTTCTTCCTTTCCCAAGATACCAGGTTTCCTCCAAGGAAGACACAGTATCCAGATGTGGATCGTCAATCTGTAATAGAGCCAGCCCAACCAGCATCAGTATAGACAGAGATGCTCATATCACTAAGTGATTGAATAAACAAAAAACTGAATCCTAGACTAGCTTTGAGATATCAAAGAATACAATGAGCAACAACAAGGTGAATCATGCGAGGAACATGCATGAACTGACTCACAAAACTGACAAAAAATGTAATGGCAGGTCTAGTCAAGGTGAGATATATGAGCCTTCCAACAAGTCTCTGGTATTCCTGAGGATTAGAAAGAAGATCACCATCAAGCTCATGTAAAGAGAGCTTCTGATCCATAAGGAAGTAACAGGTTTGCACCATCCTAGCATCCTTGTATCACTCTATAGTATGCTTCCTTTAAGAGAGGAAAATATGCCTTTTTAGATTTAGCAACCTCAAGCCCAAGAAAGTACTTGTGATTCCCGGGGTCCTTGACCGAAAAAACACTGCCCAACTCAGATGTCAAGTGGATGATAAAGGCCTCATCCTCACCTGTGAGAACGATGTCGTCCACATACACTAGTAGAATAGTCCGACCAGAGGAGCCTGGGTGAATGAAGACGGTGTGGTCCAAGTGACATCACTGGAATCCCAAATCAATGACAATGTTGCTGACTTTGTGGAACCACGCCATGGGTGACTACTTCAGCCCATAGATAGATTTTCGAAGACCACACACTGTTCCTGTCTTCCCTGATGGAGGATCCCAGGAGAGGATCCATTTACACTTCTTCAGTAAGAGCCCCATTCAGAAAGACATTCTTAATGTCCAGCTGATGAAGGGGCTAATTATGCATGGCCGAAAGAGAAAAAGAATGAAACTGATGTGAGCTTGGCAATTGGAGCAAAGGTGGCCTGATCAAGGATCAAAACTTCAGTTTCATTTCGGTTTCGGAGGGGATCAAAACCGAAATTTCGGCCAAAAATTTGATCCCCATACAAAAATGACCAAAATTTCAGTCATTTCGGCCGAAATTTTGATCCTTGGGCCTGATAGTCAATCTCATACATTTGAGAAAATCACGAGCTTTATAGCGAGAAACAAAGTCATCCAGATTGTTCTTTATATAGCAAACACCCACTTGCACCCCATGGTCTAATTTCAATGAAGAACCATTTAGTTAGAAAAAAATTTGGATCAATGTGCTGAGACCAAAATCTTGTTTAGGCATGTCCATCATGACAAACTTTTTAGCCGATTCATTCGCTAGAGGCTACATACAGCTAGGACTTATTTTGCTATAGACCAGATCTTACTTTCTTAAAACCTTTGTTTTCTTTCTAGATTCTGGTTGTATTTTTTGAGGATTATTAGTGCCACTTTCCTGATAAGAAACACTTCTCTTAGTGATTCTTATATTTCCTTTTCTTGTTTGAATCAAATTCATTTTTACCAATAAGGAAGTAATAAAAAAATGCAGTCCACAGGAGGCTGAAACAGCTTCTATATGAAGGATTGTTGTGAGCTTGTCATACAAGCACACTACAAAGCAATATGAGGAATGGAAATGAGTGGAGAAATATGACTCACGATCCCGAGTTCAAATAGATGCAACAACGCAATGCTGATGGGGGTGTTGGCAGCAGAAGATATATTGTTCATGGATGTTGTAGAAGTCTTCTGACTTTAGGTTTCTAATTTATCATGTCAATTGCATTGTGGTTGATATATTTATGATTTTGTGCCGAGCAAACCAAATCGATCTTGGTAATTTCCTCAGCTTATTTTTCTGTTTTCCTTACAGATCCGCTTTATGTTTCTTTCCATGATGACGAATGGGGAGTTCCGGTTCATGGAGATTGGAAGCTATTTGAGTTGCTTGTTTTATCAGAAGCATTGTCCGAACTCAGTTGGCCAACTATTCTTAACAAGAGAGAAACATTCAGGTTTACTAATGCGCTCTGCCATTTTAAGCTTTAACAGGGACATTGTCTATGTGTTATTTGACATTGGATCTTTTGCGCAGGAAGCTGTTTGATAATTTTGATCCACAATTAATCTCTAAATTCACCGAGAAGAAGATGTTGATGCTCAAAGCAAGTGGTTTGCTGTCTGAAGCAAAGCTACGCGCAGTTGTGGAGAATGCAAGGCAGTTGCTTAAGGTAATATATACATACAGATATATATATATATATATACTTACACACCCTTAGATGTATAAAGAATGAGCTTAGCGATATTATCTATGATCAAAATCCACTGTCGATCACCAAAATGGTCAAGCGCACATCCAAAAGTTCAGCTTAATAATTTTATCTTTGTGTTTAAAGCTAGGATATGCAATACGCTACGTCCAGTATCGAACTGTGAACTGGTTCGAAGGGAACAAGTTCGCAGTTCGGTTTTCTACAATTCGCTATACAGTAGCAAATTGCTATTTCTCTTCAATTAGCTTAGAGTCGATGTATATGAAAGTATAATTCATGGCACTACACATGCAATTCTATTCCTTAATTGGTGAAGTACAGTCATTTATAATAGGGCACTTTAGAAAACAATGCCTCAAAAACAAACTTTTTAGCAAAAAAGACCCGACCTCAAACGTTTTAAAAAAATGTGCTTTCATGGATTTTGAGGCATGTTTCTCTAATTATCCCTTTATAGTACTTGTATGTATTACATCAATACTCTGCCAAACTTGAGAGTGGCACATAAGCCAACCTGGAAACTAAAATCGTTTATGTCTTTCCCTAGAGTCTCTTGGTATTCAAGACTGGCGATCCTTTTTCCTCTACAAGATCATCTTTTCCCGAGTTTCAGAAATTTAGAACATTGCAATCTTCTCCTAAAATTGCTCCATGGACTCCCAAGTTTCCATTGTTTTCGAATTTCAGGATTAGCGAATCAAAATAGAAAGTTGAAGCATACCAAAAAACGTACTATCTCATCTTACCCCGAACTATTTGAATTTGCTCCACAATAGTGAATTGTGAACCCGAATTCAAACGTAGCGAATTAGCGAACCAGGTAACGTAGGTTTAAAGTATTTTATATCACTCAAAGTTCAACATTTACAGGTTATCTTAATTTCTATATCCTTTGCAGATTTCAATATTTATAAATCATAGTGGTTACCATGTGCTTAAATGGGGGACTTTTGGTAATCATCTCGACTATTATATGTTCCCAGTAAAACCTTGAGCTTGATCTTCCTTCCCAGGGGTTGAACCTTGAGCTTGATCCTTCTCTGTATTATTTATATACTGGCTGCAGATATGGTGGTTTATTATCTTAGGCACATGCATCGCTAAAATGGTATTCTTGAATTTTAATTTCCCCAAGACCTTTTTTTGTTTTGAGTTTGTCTACAATGGGTGGTCCATCCAGCATGGGTGGTAAAAGTGGTCAGCACATTTGTGCGACTTTGTGATGCGTAAGGGCTTCCATGCATTGGAAGTCCGTGCATATCACAAAGTCAGACAGACGTGCAGACCACTTTACCACCCATCAAAGATGAACTCTTCTTTTTTATATATAGGTAAGCTGCGATTGAACCTGCATTATATTAGGCTACAGGTCTAACCCCTAGCATGCGTTTAGAGCACGTTCGGTTCATGGTAATGCCATCTCATGTAAAATTCACTTTTTATGTTTTTATTTTAATTTTTTTACTTATAAAGAAGAACAATTTCTGTGTAAACTAGTTGTTTGGTTCACCATAAAATCTGTAAAATTCACTTTATGGACTATTTTACTTTACGTTGAAGTCAACAAGCTACATAAAATTTACTTTATAGGTTATTCAATTTACTTTTCCATTATCATTTTGAATTTCTTCAATTGTTGCATTTTTTACTTGCTTTTTTGGGGTTTTACAAGGCTCAACCCTCGTAAGTTAAAAATATTGCGGGTAAAATTTGTTGGCACAAATCTCAAGAAATTACTACCAAAGGAACAAGCATCATTGTACTATTAGTTGTAATATGGGAGGATTTGAAGGAGATAAAATAGAACTTGTACAAAGGATTTTCTTATACTAGAATGGCTTGCTAGCTACTAACACATTAAACTTGCTTTTCATTAAAAGTTTCAACTTGTATCATGCTACCCGGTTACACCACTATATATAATAATGAAAGTACATTGAAAAGTAAAAGACACTTTGAAATATGAAAAAGTACCTAGAACCATAAAAAGACACCTAGGCAATGACTTCTAGGAAAAAAAACAAAATAATTATTTCTCTCTTGAGAAATGAAAGGTCTTCTTGTAACTTGAAAAAGTTACATAAAACATGTCCCAAAATAGCTTTTCAAGTTGTGCAACCCAAGACCCACTTTACTTGGGTTTGTATTCCAACACTCTCTCTCAAACCCAAGTTTCAAAGTTACTCCAAGTAAAGTCTTCAATCCTTGAAATGTTTGAATCTTTAAAGGCTTCGTAAAAATGTTCGCAACTTATTCTTCAGATTTGCAATAGATGAGTTTGACTTCATTCTTCTTCACTTGATTTTGGATAAAATGATATTTTGTGTCAATATGCTTGCTTCGACCATGAGACACAGGATTTTTTGCTAAAGAAATGGCTGATCTATTATCAACATAGATCGTTACTGGTTGATTTGTAGAGTGATGCAACTCCTTTAATAAATTCTTCAACCAGATAGCTTGACAAGCACATGTTGTAGCAACTATATATTCAGCTTCACATGATAAGAGAGCAACAATATTTTTCTTTTTTGATGACCACGAGATTGCAGCTAAACCAATATTGAAAACACATCCTTATGTACTTTTGTTGTCATCAAGATCTCCACCAAAGTCACTATATGTGAATCCTACAAGATCAAAATCATTAGTAGGCTTATAAAATAAACCATGATCAATTGTACCATTGATGTATCGCAAAATCCTTTTAGCAGCCAAGAAGTGACTGTGTTTTGGTGCTTCCATGAATCCGCTAATTATTCCAACACTGTGAGCAATGTTTGGTCGAGTGACTGTTAAATATCTAAGACTTCCAACCAAACTTTTGAAGAGTGTAGGATCCACCGAATCGCCTTGTTCTTCCTTCTGTAGCTTCAAACCCACTTCCATATGTGTGCTTGCCGAATTGCAATTGTTCATTTTGAATTTTTCAAGAATTTCTTTTGCATACTTTTCTTGTGAGATAAAAATTCCTCCCTCTATTTGCTTTACCTCTATCCCAAGAAAAAATGACATCTTTCCAATGTCGGCCATTTCAAATTCCTTGATCATTGATTTTTTAAAATCTTCTATCATATGAAGATTGGTACCTATGAAGATCATGTCATCAACATACAAGCTAATGATCAATATATCCCCAACACCATTTGTTTTGGTGTATAAGGCATGCTCGTATGGACATTTTATGAACTCATTCTTTTGAAAGAATTCATCGATGCGAGTGTTCTATGCTCTTGGTGCTTATTTTAGCCCATACAATGCTTTCTTTAATTGGTACACACATGTTTCTTGACCCTTTTTGATGTAGTCGTCCAGTTGCTCTATGTAGACTTCTTCTTGAAAATAGCCATTCAAAAAAGCCGACTTTACGTCCATTTGAAAAATATTCCAACCATTTTGGGCAGCTAAGGCTATAAGGAGCCTTATAGTATCAAATCTTGCAACTGGTGCAAACACTTCTTGATAATCAATGCCTTGACGTTGTTTATAGCCTTTGACAACTAGCCTTGCTTTGTATCTTTCAACTTCACATTCTTGATTCTTTTTTGTTTTGTAGACCCATTTTACTCCTATTGCCTTTTGCCCTTTTGGTAGAGTGGTAAGCGCTCATGTATCATTCTTTTCTATTGCTCTGATATCTTCATCCATAGCATTTTTCCATCTTCGATCAATAATAGCTTTTTCAAAGTACAACGAATCACAATCCGCAAGAAGGCAAAATAAAGTAAAATCGACAACCTCCGTTTGATCGTAGATATCATTGAGACTTCTCATTTTTATCGATGCCCTTGATTGACTACTTGATGATACAATATCGGCCAACAAAAATGATGATGATGAATAAGGAGTTTGGGGAGGAGTTGGAGGAGTTTGATTCTCCTTATCATTCTCTTTGATGACTTCTTCAGCAACTAGATTTTTTTCCTTTACTTTGTTCTGTACATTTGTTCCACTCCCAAGATGCTCCTTCATCAAAGATAATATCTCTAGAAATAATGATCTTCTCGGTTACACAACTGAATAATTTGTAACCCTTTGTAAGTTCATCATATCCAAGGAAGATGCATTTTTCTCCCTTGTCATCAAGTTTCGTTCTTCTTTGACTTAGAATATGTGCATATGCAACGCACCCAAACATTTTGAGGTGTCCAACGCCGGGTTTGTAGCCGCTCCATGCTTCTTGAGGTGTCATGAACTTGACACTTTTTGTGGGGCTTTTATTAAGCGAATAGACAGCACAAGCAATTGCCTCTGCCCAAAACTCCTTTGGCATATTCTTTCCTTTTAGCATACTCCTTGCAATGTCAAGGATGGTGCGATTCTTCCTTTCTGCGACACCATTTTGTTGAGGAGTGTATGCAGCAGTCAACTGATGTTTGATTCCATTTGACCTGCAAAATTCTTGAAACACACTTGAGGTGTATTCACCACCTCTATCAGATCTTATAGTTTTAAGAAAGTAACCACTCTGTTTTTCCACCATTGCTTTAAATTGTTTGAAAGTTTCAAACACATCTGATTTTTATTTGAGAAAATACACCCAAGTCTTTCTGTTGAAATCATCGATAAAAGTGAGAAAATACTCATTTCCTCCTTTTGATGTAACCTCCATTGGAACTGCGACATCAGAGTGAATAAATTGATGAGGTTCAAAAGTGCTTCATGATTCTCCCACCGGAAAACTCAATCTATGTTGTTTTTTCAAAATACATCCTTCATATAATTGTTTTGGATGTTCAATTTTAGGTAAACCTTTCACCATATTAGTTTGAGATAACAACTCTAGCCCGTTAAAACCAAAATGTTCATTTCGTAAATGCCATAACCAAGAGTTGTCTTTCACAATAGAGTTGAAGCATTTAACTGCATCATTTTTTATGTTTAAAATGAAAAGTCTATTTTTTGGCATCTCCACCTTTGCAATGACATTATTATTGTAATTTTTAATAACAAGAGTGTGGTCCTACATGTGTATGTTATAACCCTTTTCTAAGAGTTGTCTCAAATTCAGAATATTGCTCCGCATTGTAGGAGCATTATAAACATCGATAATATATTGATGATCACCATTTTTTAATTAAATCATAATTTTTCCTTTCCTTTTACTGGAGGTTTAGATGAGTCGTCAAACGTCACATCACCTTTTACCAACTCATCAAACTCGGTAAACATTTCTTTTTCACCACACATATGATTGTTGGCCCTAGTATCAAGAAATCAAGTGGTTTGATTTCTTGATTCATCTCCCTTATATGCAAGTAACACAGTAGTTACTTCTTCAACCTTTTCTTCAGAGAGATTAGCTTGTTCATCAACATCATTTGTAGATTTACTTCTACATTCATTACTATAGTGACCAAACTTTTGATAATTGTAACATTTGACATGTGATTTATCATACCTTGGCTTGTATGATGAATTGGAAAGATCTCTATGACCTCTTCCTCTTTGGCCTCGTCCTCGTTCATTTGAAAAATCACCATGATCACCACGTCCTTTTTCATGAAAGTAATTACCACGACCACCACGAGTAAAACCTCTACCTCGATATCCTCTCCCACGTCCTTTGAAGTTCTTTTTATCTTCTTTAAGGACCAATTTGCTTTACAAAGCTTGCTCTTCTTCTTCGTTAGAGTTTTGTTTCATTCTTTGTTCATGGGCTTCAAGTGATCCCATGAGTTCATCAATTGAAAGAGTGGACAAATCTTTCGCTTCTTCAATCACCACCACAATGTATTCAAATAGTTGTATCAACGATCTCAGAATTTTTTCTATCACCCGCACATCTTCCATGCTTTCACCATTTCTCTTCATTTTGTTAACAATAATCAAAATGCGAGAAAAATATTATGAAATTGACTCACTTTTGTTCATACGAATGGATTCAAATTCAGCTCGAAGAGCTTGAAGACATACCTTTTTTGCTTTATCAATTCCTTTGAATGAAATTTGCAAGATCTCCCAAGCTTGCTTTAGACGATGTGGCATTTGATATTTTTTCAAATTTTGATATTTCAACTCCTTGATAGATTAAGAAAAGTGCTTTCTTAGCCTTCTTCCGCACCTCTTTTAGTGCCTTTTTTTAGTTGTCGTAAGAGTCGCTTTCGCTTGTGGTGATTCTGGTTCATTGTAACCGTTATCGACGATGTCCTACAAATCTTGCGATCCTAAGAAGACTTTCATTTGGATGCTCCAAGTATCATAGATTTCATTTGTTAAGACTAGAATTTGGGGCTGAATCATATTCGCTATCTTCCTTAATCGAATGGAGGTCTGATACCAATTTGAATGAGATAAAATCATGGGTTAAAATATCGGGTTACCGATACGTATCGTCCGAGCTCCAAAACGATACGTATCGGACGATACGTATCGGTACCGGTTTGTATCGGACGATACATTGAATGTATCGTTCGATACATTCAATACATTTGAATGTATCGAACGATACATTCAATGTATCGTTCGAGTCCAATACCGATACGTATCGTCCGATACGTATCGGTATCTGACGATATTTTGATCCATGGATAAAATAGAACTTGTGTTGCTGCACTACAAAGGATTTTCTTATACTATAATAGCTTGCTAGCTACCTATGCATTAAACTTGCTTTTCATTAAAAGTTTCAACTTGTATCATGACCCGGTTACACCACTATATATAATGATGAAAGTATATTGAAAAAGTAAAAGACACTTTGAAATATGAAAATGTACCTAGAACCATGAAAAGACGCCTAGGAAATGACTTTTAGGCAATGACTTCTAGGAAACAAAACAAAATAATTATTTCTCTCTTGAGAATGAAAGGTCTTCTTGCAACTTGAAAAAGTTACATAAAACATGTCCCAAAATAGCTTTTCAAGTTGTGCAACCCAAGACCCACTTTACTTGGGTTTGTATTCCAACAGATTGCACGTAACTACGGTGAACCGAACATTAGTGTATTTCAAACCCCAATAACTTGTAGCTCTCCTTATGCAGGTTGCAGAGGAGTTTGGCTCCTTCAACCAGTATTGTTGGAGCTTCGTAAATCATAAGCCGGTTGTAAATGGATTCCGTTACGCTCGCCAAGTACCTGTTAAGACCCCCAAAGCCGAAGCCATGAGTAAGGACCTGATGTGCCGAGGCTTCCGTTGTGTTGGGCCCACCATTATTTATTCTTTCATGCAAGCAGCGGGGATAGTTAACGACCATCTTTCGAACTGCTTCAGACACCAAGAGTGCAGCAATTCAAACATCAGAGACTGCAAAAAAGAGGTGGAGGAGACAGCGGCATTAGCAAAAGCTTTGGAGAAAAAGACATGCCTATTAAACGTATGACTAATTCGACTTAGCTAGTGTGGAAAGAAAAATCGAGAATTGTTGGAGTTATGGGAGTGTTCTTTTTGCTTCTTAAGTTCTGTTGGCCTGTTTTCTCAGTTGTATCATTCGAAATAATGTTTTCTGTATTTGAAAATTCATAAGTCCCAGTAAGTCACTAGTATCCATGCCTTTTTTCTTTTCTTTTTTCTAAGAAAGGGTGTTCATTCATGTGCTTTGTTTTTCTGCCACTTCATAGCCCAACATTTTTTCTCGTAAAATAATCTATGCCCGTGCCCCTTCAATCAAAGTGGAACTGTTAGATTGCAAAGTACTCTGCTCACTTGTTACCATTTCGTCCAAGCTACATTAATCTTATTTGAGATGTCATCTTTGACCTATCATCTAAATGATTTTATATTTTAACTAAATCCTCCTTCAAATTATCTTATTTACTGAAGTTACATTCTATATATTCCATCTTTGTTTTTATGTTTGGATAAAAACACGGGAAATGTGGGAAAGTAAAATAATATTCTTATATTTTCCCATGGATACCTAAGTTGTAGGAAACCATGGGATTCCTTTGTTTCCTTTTGTTTTCCGTTGTTTAGATAACCACATTGCTAGCTGGGAAAACGCAGGATTAACCAAATCCTGTATTTGGATACATATGCAGAAATTGTAGGAAAATAACATATCCTAACAAAAAAAATAGCCAAATGACCAAAAAATTATATGTATTCAAAAAAAATTTGTTTTTACATATCTTAGTGAATTGCTCTAGTGGTTGACGTAGTGCTTTGTGAAGGTTAGGTTCTAGGTTCAAACATTGTTATGTGTAACAATTTTTTTTTTTTAATTTAGTATACTAGAGCATATACACCATATATGTGAGTATATAGCTCTACAATTTAGTAGAACTAATTGTGAGAAAAATCTTTCCAAAAATAAGTCTGTGCAACACCTAAATAGATGGAGGGGAGCTTAAAAATAGGTGAAAATTGTTGGATTTAATTAAAAAAAATCGAAGAAGAAATATTTGTTATGAAAATAAATACCATAAAAAAGTTTGTTTGAAAGATTTTTGATAATTTTGGGTGGTCAAGAGAATTTTGGATGGATAAGAATCCACTAATATAAATTAGGACCCCTAAAGCTTGGTAACAAATTTTTAGAAAGTTTGGGTGGTCAATTGACCAACCAACGTGCCTCTGCCTCTAATTTTTAGGGATGTGTGTCATATAGAATCAACATCAAACTGTCTGATAGGGGCATCATGATCTTAAGATCTATCATGAGGAAGATTGAAAAAAAAAAAACAATCTCCATCGTCTGACTCAAATCAGTCAATGGTTTTCATTCGTGAAAAAATTGTGTGGTATTACTAAAAGGGTGAGAAGAGCTGTACGGATGAGAAGTCCGAAGGGTCGGAAGATAGAAAACCGAGGGACTCCCTCGGCATTTGTTCTCGGATTTTGACAGAAATCCAAACAACGGAAATCTCGGCTATTCATTTGCCGCATATGAGTTTTCCCTTATTTCTCCTTTTTTCCTTTTAAACCAAACAAGCCCTAAATGATTTTATATTTTAACCAAATCCTCCTTCAAATCATCTTATTTACTGAAGTTACATTTTATATATTCCAACTTTGTTTTTTTTTCTTTTGGGTTTTTGTTGAACTCCTTGCTCAACTATTTTGGTCCTCTCTGTTTCATTTCATTTAATGCAATGATAGCAGTTTGCCGGTTAAACAAATAAAAAATCGTCTTTGTTGTGCTACTTTTCAAATCTCATGGCGCTAAAGGTTTTTTCTAAAATTCCAAGCGAATAAGATCGCAATTGAATTCGATCAGATTCGGCTAACAAGCAAATAGATTCGCTAGCTATTTTTTGCCTTAAGGGATTTTAAGTTTTATACCTAATCAAGTGGTCATTTGCATTTCTTTTAAAAAAAATTTAAAATTTATAGTAACCTTTAAAACTCATCCTACCCCTTGGAAATTGGATTTGCTTGAATTCATCGACATCGTTACAGCCTTATCCTATTTATTTGAGATCAGCTTTGCGAATTTTATTTATCCACTCAGTTTTTTATCAACGCTAAGCATGCTCTCTATAACTTCGTAATTTTTCATATGCCTTCTCACGACTTCCTTCCAGGTTTTTATTATTTTTCATGTTCTCCTACTTCCTTGAACTTGTAGTGTCTCAACCCTTCTTGGTATAGGATCGACTTCATCCCTCCGCTAAACATGTCCAAACCACTTCAAGCAGTATTCTGTAATTATCTAAAAAGGGTGTTTTATTTCTCATGGCAATGACCAGATCCAACCAAGTTGAATCGGATATGGGGGCACCAACTTTTACAACCATTAAATTGTATGGAATCTTGACTCCATGTCATTCAATGAGAGCGGAAAAACAATAAAAGTCAAGATTCCCTTCTATCCAATGATTATAAAAGTGGTTCGACCTGACCATTGCCCTATTTTAGACCGTCCCACTTTTAGATCTCCTGGTGAGAGATATGCATAGAGGTATTAGGTGTTTGGTGGGCCATGAACATTGAAGAGCCATGTATTAGCTACACGTGGCACAAATCCTCCTTAATATTCTACATGTGGTACAACTGGCCATTGTCGAGATGAATTGGAACCTCAAAATTGCAGTTTAGACAGTATCTAACATCTCATCAAGATTCTCCTAGTGAGCAATTAAAGAATTTATGGACCAATGGCCCACATCAAATAAAGGAGAATGCTCTATTGGATTGTTTGAATCCTTCAATGAACCTGTTGTTAGAGGCAGGTCCCATCTACTGGTGCAAACGGGTCTGGTCAACCAGATGGGTCAGACAACGAGTTCCACCATTGGTCGGATTTGGTATCAGATTTTCGACCTGTTGGATTGGGCCTTGATTTTGGGTACCGAGAAATTTGACATGTTTGTTAAACTCAAACCTGACCAGAGTTGTTGCTAAGCTGGTTGGGTTTGAGTTGAGAGTTCAAATAAATGGGTCAGTCGGTTTGAGCTTAACCCTAACAGAACCCGACCCAACCCATTTTCATCCATGGTCCCATCTAGCAGATGGCCTGCACTTGGACATCTTAAATTTTTGAAGATGTGCTCCACATGTGCAAGGTTGTGTCCATCGGTGACCGTCGTCTCATGAAGGACGGAAGCCTTTTCCTATATATATGCTAGCTCTTAGAGGAATCCTTATTTACACCGACTTGCATATTTGCACTTAACACATTTTCATAATCTTTCATATTATAAGAGGGGACGGGGGAGCCCGTTCCGTCCAGACCGTCCTCCAAGAGTCGAAGGTACATGTTGAGTTATGTGCTCTATATGGATGCCACGTAAAGCAAGGATGTATTGTTTATACCATTTTGAAAAAATGGATTTTAAAAAATAATTTTAAAGTATCAGTATAAGTCATGTTTTGATCAATTTTAATGGTTTAAATTTTAGGACTAAATAAATACATGATAATTTTTGAATTATAACTTTTTAAAGATGATCTAAGTAATACACGTACTCAATGTGACATTAAAATGGTGATTTTGGTGAGCTCCACTTGAACCTTAGAGTAGGGAACCCTTTTCCTTATAAGGGAAGTTTCGCTCTCAACGGCCAAAGAATTTGAACACAATTGACCACATCTTCAATGGTGTATAAGCATTGGAGCATACTCAATTCTTTGATGTGGAACCTGAATTCTCATTGATCTTAATCAAAATGTCGCAACACCCAATCCTCGCGATGGGTGCTACATGGTTTCCAGCTGGTCTAAGTCTCAAGCCCCAAATTTAGCAAAGGGAGATGGACCAGAGCTCCCTTGTCGTAGCTTGGTAGGGATACAAGTTTTATCGAAAATCAAAACTTATCGAAAAAACGGTCCACCAAAGCAGACTGAAACCGGCACATAATCTAAAAAAACAGATTCCCAATCTGTTCGGTTTTGGTTGTGGGTGGCCGAAATTGAAACTCAGTTGGGTAGGTTTAGAAAATCAACACAAATTTAAAAAGAAAAAAAATAAAAATCGAAACCAAACCAATTTTTTCAGTTTCGATTCGATTTCAGTTCCGACTTTTTGAAAATTCGGTTAACCAAAACCGGATCATTTCGGTTCGATTTCAATGTAGGCTGAACCGAAACATAAACCAAAATTTTAGATCGCAGCTGACAGAATCTACATCCCTAGTACTTGGGTACAAACCTAACATCAACTCTTTTCTTTTTCTTGATAAGTATGGGATTTGAACTTAAATATATGCCTTAATCCTATATGTTTCGGCATATATGTTTCCTATATCGGGTTAGGCCACATCTAATATGTATACGAGACTTATCTTACCTGACCCGGTCAAAGGTATATGCATTACTCGACTCTAAAATCTGATCCGACCTGATCTGACCCAAACTCGTTTAAAACCCGCTATTTTCCTTGTTTTTATATATTAAAAATATCAACAAGGGTCGAAAATATATTTAAGAATCTCATTACGTAGCATGGTTTGAATTCTAGCCGCACCAATGAGACGAGATTTGGGTGTGATTCGCTCTGAGAAGTATAGTGACAAATTTCTCCAAAATTTCTTCAAAATTTACCGAAACAAGGGTTGGGCGAAACTTTCGGCGAAATTTCAATGATTTCTCTGAAATAAATTTCGGCAAAATTAATGAAATTTCACTGAAATTAATAAATTTTTTCTAATTTTTGTCATTTTTTAAATAATAAATAAATTTTTTATGAAGTTTAAATATAATTTATATTTAATATTTTTTGTACTCCCCGAAACTTTTCGAATTTTTCTTGAAATTTATCCGAAATGACCCCCTACCGAAATATTGCCAAAAATGAAATTTGTCACTGTGCCGAGAAGTAATATAAAATATTTAATTTATATAGGGTATTAGGCTTGTACACTATTGAAAGTGTACTACTCATTTTATTTGTATATGCAATACTATTTTATCTTACCATATTATATTTATGTGATGATCTCGTGAATGACTATTACGGTGTGCCCAAATCTGCGCACACTAGTATCGCTATTTTTCTTATTTTTTAACGGCTAATATTAAAGATTCTCGATTGGACGGTATATAGATAATTGGCAACTAGATGTGATTCTTTTAGTAAGATATATTCCAATCATGAGCAGCCACTTAAATTGTTTAGACTGATCCAAATATTTGCAACATGATATGACATTGAGGTATTTATGGGGTAAGATCGAATGCTTATTTTAATAGCGTAAGATTATTTTTGCCCAGATGCGAGACCTCCCGATCTCAGGGTTGTCTGAGATAACTCGGAAATCCAAGATTTCAAATCACGTTAGCATTTTCGTTTTAGGCACATTTGTTGCATGGTTAGTCCAAGGAGGGCTGAGAATAAAATTTTTGATGTTGAGGGTCATATAATGTAAGGTATTGAAGTCTCACTTGGAAAAAGCCCTGAGCATATGGAAAGGTCACATGCACCAAAAAGACATATCACATGGAAAGGGGGCCCATTGGTTCTGTGAATCGAACTGACCCAACCCAACAAAGAGAGAGAGAGAGAGAGAGAGAGAGAGAGTATAGATGTAGTGTAATCAGTAATGCCGTGTGGGTGGATAAGAATCACAAGATCCAGTCCATCCACCACCACTCCATTTCATTAAACTTTGTTTCTCTCACCCACCCTGCCCATGCTTATATAAATTACAGGTGTAAGCTCACTAAATATTAGAAGAGAGAGCTTATTTACAGGCTGGAGACATGTTATAGAACTAATAATAATAATAATTATTATTATTATTATTATTATTATAATTAATTAATAAATGAGAGTTTGGCGTCTTTCTTCTGTGATAATAGGATGCCCCAAAGGGTGTGCAAATTGCGAACTACTGGTTCCTAGGTGGGGTGAGAGCATCCCTTAGGAATTAGTCGAAGCTTAAGCTTAGGATTATCCAAAGTTACCAAAAAAAAATGTTATGATTAATGATTTTTTTCACATGAAAGAAAAAAAAAAAAATTGTGTTTTCAAGTTTCATTTTCTGGGTTGTGTATTTTGCCTTCAGCTTTTTAAGCTCAGAATTTGAGCATTTTTCATTATTGCTTTCACTCAAAAAAGTTTAAAAAATACAGTTACTCAAAAGAGATAATGGCTCATGACGGACGTTTAAATGCCAAATTAGTATTTAAATGATGTAACATGATTATAATTAAATTTTTTATCTCACACCATTGAAGTGTGATCTATCATTATGTCATGTGACGAACTCCTGCAATCAATCTAAATTGTCCAAGTAGAATCTATCATTAAAACATCTCTCAGACCAAATAAAATATGCCTATAAGTAAGTGGACATAAACCATCTGATTGATGAACTATAATATCAACCATTAAAAACAATACTTAATATTATAGTCCACATGAATCAAAATTTGTACTCAACATATTACCATCTACTATTAACCAAAAGGCATGCTCTCTTCCAAAACCATTGAAGAGTTGGAATCAGATCGATGGAGATCTTTTTTCGTACTAATGCTCCCACATTTGAGATCATGAGCGTGTCATCAGATGATCAAATTTTTTTTTTATATAAGACACATATTAGAAAAGTAATTGGAAAACAATGTGGCACACATCATGCTCAAACATGCTTGGGACGAAAAACATGATTTTAAGTGACACACATCACATAGATGCAAAATTGAGTGTCTGCTTGTACACCTATAATCTCAAGATTCATTGTATCGAAGAGTAGAACGAAAAATGATCTCCATCGCCTGACTCAAACTAGTCTGAGGTTTGTCACATGGGGATCTCCATCGCCTGACTCAAACTAGTCTGGGGTTTGTCACATGGGGAAGATTGGGCTAATAACATCTCAGTCTGATAGGTGTTCCTTATCTCAAGATCTATTATGATCTATTATGTGAAAGATTGGGCTAATAATTTTCAATGTGAACACCTTGGTTGCGAATATAAAATATTGAGTTGCAAATAGCGGTACACAACACAACAGAATGGTGCTTAAAAGATCTAACACATTAATAAGGGTATGTTTGGATAGAACCCGATAAAATGTGGTAGTGTTCGATTTTTTACCATATTTTACCGTTTATTCCTAATTTACAGTAATATGCAAGAATACTTCATTTCTCCCCTATTCTCAAGGGGGGAAGGGGGGAGTAATATGTTTCAGTGTTTTGTGATAAATATGAATAATACATTTACGACCCTTAAAATTTTTCAAACAATTGAATCCGTGGTAAAACATTTTACCATGTATTTCATGTATCCAAACAGCCCCTAAATGTCTAAGAAGTCTATAATCCATAATGTCGATGTGATAGATTTTCATACAGGTTGAGCAATAACTCAAATGGTATCCTCTTCTCCTGTTGAAGCATAGGTTATGGATTCTAATCCTCACGCATGTTTCGGCCTTTTGTGTGGCTTGTAGTGTGTTGCACCAATAATAGATCCTCTCTTCGTGCAAGTTTGCACAAGCACTACATCTATGGTGTCTATGCCATATGACATCCTTTAAAAAATAAAGGATAGATATTCATGAAAGTATAAGGAACCCAAAAATCACACTTTTTGACATATTTAAATCAACTGATTTGTGCGCTTTTTTATGATCAATATTAGAGTTACATCCACTTACAAGTATGATTCTTTGACCAAGACTGTTCTACTGATGGAGTAATACTAGATTGATCACAAATCTGCACCACAGGACTTAATAATGAGAGTATCTTCATTTACATCCCAAGATTCTTTCCTCTCAGTAGGCATTTCATGTGTGAACGGTTGACTGTTTTAAATAAAATGATAAAGATTGTGTTTCACCCCAATCATCCACAAAATGGATCTGGAGATCATCAGCCTACCATCAAATGATCAAGATTTTGATTTCACATGGAAGACATCTCAAGAATCATGTTTGATGTATGCCCATGATCATGTTCACTTTCTGAGATATGCCGGTATGGAATCATAATAATCATAATCTAACCGTTTGATGGTAAGCCCATAATCTCGACATCCATTTTGTGAAAGATTGAGACAAAAAGTAATCTTTGTCATCTAATCAACAATTCGTGAAATGTTGGTCAAGAGCAAAAGATATTGGGTTGTCAATGAAGCCAACCTAATGATAAACCCAACTTGGCCCATAGGGTGTGTAAATCATGAAATACACATTACACAATGAGGGCGAGAGCATCCCTTAGGGATTAGTCCATGCGCAAGCTTGGGATTACCCTAAGTTCAAAAAATAATAATAATAATAAACCGAGTTTTAATTGTGTCATGTCAAAACACTTATTTTATGGTGTATAATAATTTAAACACAAATTTCATGTGTGAAATGATGGTTAGAGCCATTATTCCTTCTTTTTATTGGATATATAGGTTAAGTGCTATGTGCTTGTCCCTAGGGCTTCAACCGAGCAGGGTCGAATCCGAGCTTGGGTCAACCTCTAGCTCGACCCTACCTTATACGAGCTTAGCTGAAACTTAGCTCTAGCCCCTTCGAACCTAAAAAGTCGAAACTCTAGCTCGGCTCTATCGAGTTCGAGTCGGGCCCAACTTCAAGCTAAATAAATTTTATTATAAATTATTTTTTCTAATATTGTTTTAGACATTATATTTTCTTTTAATAGATGAAAGCTTTAATAAAATTTAAAAACTAAAAATCCTAATATAATATTAATTAAAAGCATAAGTGTTGATTGATTGATCAATTATCATACTAATTGTTCATTAAGACAAGCGAAAAAGAGCTTTAATAGTTCCACAAGAGAGAGAACTTCAATAGCCGAATATAAGGATTATATATTTATTACATATTTATCTATTATACACTAATAATTGGTTAAATCTTATTATAAGGGGGAAAAAGTAAAAGAAAATTCAAAATTATATATATTATATTTTATTATATATAAAAGTATTATATACTATTAATCAAGTTGCACCGAGCCGAATTATAAATAAAAAGTTCTGTGCTAGCTCTCGAGCCGAGCTTTCGAGCTAGCTCAGCACTGTTGCAGCACTACTTGTCCCAATTGTATGCCATGCGTCGCACCCTTCGAGCAATCCGAGTCATTCTAGTAGCTCATGCAGGCCCAAAAATTACTTACTGTGGGGGTTTGAACCGTCCAACATATGGCCTCTAAAATTATCTATTGTGCAATAAATATTTTGAGAAATTGATATTGAAATGCACCATTCGCATGTATTTTATCCTTTCGGGAGCCATAATTCTTTGGCCAGAGGTGCCAATGGCGAGCTCATGTACTACTTGGATTGATCAAAGAAAGCACGGCTGTAGATCCGGTCATTATTAACCCAGAAGGGGTCAATCAATCAGTGACTACGATACTTATCAACAACAAAAAAACTAGAATGCTACTGATTTTTCCCAATTCACCAGTTAATATTCTCTAAGTTTGAAGTTCTTGAAAGCTGAAAGCATCCCAATGATAACGACCCAAACAGGGTCCAACAAAAGAAGAAAATCCTTAAAAAAGTAAGAAGACGGAGAGAGAGAGACAGTACCCTGGACTCTCTTTGGAGTTTTGGAATCAGTTAATTTACAAACCCAACCACCAGCTAAAACTACTCCTACCCAAATAAAGCCCACTCCAAAATCAGCCCATCACGACCACTACCAGAACTGCAATATAAAGAGGGGAGAATGTGTAGTCACCAACACTACATCAGATATAGAACCAGTGCCCTCAAACCATATAAAGATCAAATCTATTTGATCCAATTTTTTCTTCTTTTTGCAATCGAAATCAGAAGCCTCACATGCTCTTCTGCTGCATCCTCACTGTAAACTAACTCCGATGCTTCCCGCTTCCGAGAGTGAGCTCCAAATCCTCCACCCCAACTTCATGGATCCTCTCCCCTTCCCAAGCCTTCACCTTCCCGCTCTCAAATTCAAACTCTAAACCGCCCCTCCCCATAATCCCACCTCCTGGAACTTCTGCCGGCAGCATAAAACTCTTCTGCTGAGCAATGGGATTCACCAGATTAAATGTTGGCGAAGAAGGAGCAGCAGCTGCCGCAGCTGCAGCTGCAGCTGCAGCGGCAGAAGGGACTGTTTGAAAGCTAACCCATCTCACCGAATCAACGGTTGATGTGTCCGACTCATCGCATTCGGGTATGGTGGCCGGACCATAGTATTGGCGGCGAGTGGGGCTGGAGGGGGCAGAAGCGGCGAATAGAGGGTGGCGGTAGTTGGAGAGAGAGTGAGAATGAGAAAGCGAGTCCCAGTCGGCTTTTTTGAGTTTGTAGGAGGATCGGGAGGTCGGGGAGGAGAGAGGAGGGGTGACTGGGGCACTGTTGGAGATGCGGAGTGGGGGGAGAGAGGATGGGATAGAGGCGAGGTTACGGAGGAATGGGAGGAGATATGTTGAGGGGTTGGGGTCGAAACGGGTGGGGCTGGGGAAGGAGGAGGAAGATGGGCTGGCATGGTAGGAAGGGGCTGGGCTTGGGAAGGAGGAAGATGGTGGACTTGGTTGGTGTGATGAGCAACATGGGCTCATGGTTGCTGATGTGCCGGTTAGTTCAGTTGCCGGTGGTTTGCACCCCTGTAAGCAGAGAGCCATAGAAAAATATGAGAGAGAGAGTAGTAGTAGCTGGTATTAGATAAAGAAGAAAGTTTTGATTA
The DNA here is from genome assembly GCA_021018995.1 of Chloranthus sessilifolius. Classification (NCBI taxonomy): domain Eukaryota; kingdom Viridiplantae; phylum Streptophyta; class Magnoliopsida; order Chloranthales; family Chloranthaceae; genus Chloranthus; species Chloranthus sessilifolius. Next base: position 1,936,985 of record CM037584.1, read on the forward strand.
TGGAAATGGGTAAAGCAGCAATTGTATTTCATAAATAATAAAAGGAATTTCTTTGATTTTTAAGAATTGTGGCTTTTTTTCAAAGGGAGAAAAAGTGGATTCAATAAGACATTCGTAGGTTCTGATCACAGAAATGATGAAACGAAATAGCTTCAGATTTGGCGACTAAATTGAAAAAAAAAAAAAATTAAATAGAGCATTTTAAAAGCAACATTTTATTACGTCCATGTCTGAAATAGGAGAGAAATCCCCTCAAAAAAATATTCAGAAGACATTTTTGTGGGGAAAAAAAAGGCATTGAGATTTGGAGTCTTTTTTAAGGGAGAAATGCGGATTAAATAATATAAGTTCGTAGGTTCTGATCAATGACAAGATGAAACAAATTCGCTATAGCTTTTGGTGACTAAATTGAAAATTAATAATAATTAAATTAAAATTAAAAAGAACATTTTTCAAGTAGAGATCCACAAAAAAAAAATGGCGTTTCTGTGGAGAAAAAAGCTTTGAGATTTCAAGTACCGGAAAACTAAAGTTATTAGGAGAGAAAGTGAAATAGAAGTACCAACTGCTGACTCAAGATTTTAAAAAAACAACCGAAAAAAAATCCAAGATCAATAAAGCAATAAAATCCACACAGCTCAACCGGATAAAAAGACCCTATCAAAAAAATCACTTAATCAGAAGTTCAGAACAGAAGCTCCCCAAAAAATAAAAGTCGCAAATCAGATATTCTGATTCCAGATCCAATTAAAATAAATATGTAAAATATATATATACAACACCCAGATGTCCAAGAGGAAAATTAGTGAAAAAACAAAAATAAAGCAGCAATCCAACCCAAGAGAAAATAACAGATCTCAAAGACGACCTGATCTCCGTAATCCAAAAAGAAAAAATAAATAAGTAAATACTACCAAAAGATGCACAGAGTAATAAACATCAGGAAAAACCCTCCATAAAAATCAAACTTGCTATATTAAACAATAAAAATGTACTATCGAAAAACCCAGATCAGAAAAAAATTCATTTTTTAAGCTCCCAAACCTTCCAAAAAAATAATAATAATAATACAGTAAGCGATTCTCAGCGGAGGAAGAAGACCCCTGTTGCTAAGTCACTCCAAAACTTGGGACTACTCAAAAAGCTGAAAACTCCATTAAAAATACGAATAGATAAATAAGATAACTAGAAATTTTAAAAACAAAACGCACAAATAACATTGAAAAATAAACATGTAAAACCAGGAAAAACCTTCCATTAAAATCAAAGTTTCAATATTGAAAAATAAAAATTTAAACTAACAAAGCCCAGATCAGAAAAACTACGTTTTTTTCGTTCCCAAAATCTAAAAGCCAAAAAAACAGTAATACCCATTCTCTGCTGAAGAAAACCCCCAATTCTAAGTCACTCCGAAAAATTAGGCATACATAAAAACCCGAAAACCCCATTAAAAATATGAATAAATAAACAACATAACTACAAATTGACCAAAAAAACAGAAAAGAAGCAAAGGTTAAAATATTGAAAAATAAAAATCTAAACTACAAAACCCAGATCAGGAAAAATGCGTTTTTTAAGTTACCAAAATCCAAAAAAAAAAATAGGGAGCGAGCAAAAAACCAGTAATAGCGATTCTCAGCCAAAAGAAAACCACCCCATTTCTAAGTACTCCAAAAAGTTCGGGCATTCTCAAAAAACTGAAAACTTCAATAAAGAAATGAACAAATGAATAACATAACTTGAATCTTAAAAAAATTAAATTTAAAAAAAAAAAAGCAGAAAAGAAGCAATGAATACCTTCCTGTAGGTGGTCCCATCTTCTTCAACAGTCCATCCAGCTTCAGTGCAAAGCGCTTTCAAGACTTCATTGTTATCGCAATGCTTTGGCAGCTTATAGTTCCCGAGCGAACGAAGCCCTGAATAGATCTTCGCGGCGATCGCCCGCCTCCGCCGCTCCCTCCTCTTGTTGTTCTCCCTCTCCTTCCACGTCGGCAGCCGACCCGAAGATCCGCCGGACGTCATTTCTCAGTCACCCGATTAGATTCCCTTCTCTCTCACGATATCTTTCTGTCTCGTTTCTATTTACAATATATTTTGTTCAGGGTTGTTTTGTCTTGAATTTTCAAGAGAGAGAGAGAAAGAGGAGTTTTTCCGAAGAAGAAAAAGGTTATTTTTTCTGTTCTTTTTCTTTCGTTTTGCAGAGAAGAAGTTGCAGATCACTCACGAGGAGTACGTTTCTTCTATTGCAATTTGCAAGCTACATAGATTCTCATATAGAGAGAGAGAGAGAGAGAGAGAGAGAGACTATATACAATAAAAGAAGTGGAGAAGAGCGGAGATGGAAGGATGGAACAGTAAGTTACTGCTCGTAAATAGCAACCTCTAAACAGTCGTATAACCTATATATGGTGAGGGATCGCCTGTAAAACACATAAAACTTTGATTTATCTTGCAACGGTTCTAATTATTTCTTAGGGTACCATTATTTGCAACCTGCGACGCGTTAAACTGTAAACTCACCCTGAAAAAGTAATATCACCATTCACTGCTTAGAATCAAATGATGGATATCCCTTCCGATCTTCCATAAAACGGATCTTTGACATCAGGGTTGTACCGTCAAATGTATCACACATCACGTTTTTTAAGGACCCAAAAATCATGTTGAAAGAGGACCACTAAATCATGTAGAATACAGAGGGTCTAGCGTGATTTTAGGACTTTTTTTCGTTTGCTTTTAGGTTACGTGACATATAAAATAAATAGTTGACGCCATATGTTGCACTCATAATCTGGGATCATCTCATAGTCCCAAATTTGTGAGATAAAAACTTGGAAAATAGTCAACTAGAACATGTATCTCAAATTTATTATTTTATTTTATTTTATGTTTTAATTTATATTAAAAAAATAATATATATCTCTACAATATAAGTAAAGTGAGTTATTAATTGCACACATTTATCAAGTGATTGCACAGTATTTAAAGAAAGCTTTTAAGATATTTTAGGGATATGCAATATGTAAAAATGTAATGTGGTCTGTCTAATTTAAAGTTTATAACCAATAGATCTCTCGCACATAAAATTAGCGCAAAACACGATACTTGTCAGGTGATTATTGTAGGTAATTGTTGAATTATATAAAAGCCTTTGATTTCATTTAATCAAATGATAAAAATTATATTTTATTTTAATTTTTTGCAATTAATATCTTGAAATCATGACCTTTATATCAAATGGCTTAGACGGTGCTTTCACATAATAAAGGTCACCAAACTTACAAGTCTTCTATTTAAATTCAGTGCAATCACTTGAAAAGTGTGCAAGTAATTGCTCCCTATAAGTAAATTAAGTATATTATAAAAAATTAATATATATAATATTTTTTAAAAATAAGATCCCAATGTAGATATAGGATATACCAAGTTAGTATGGATTTGGGATGGCCATTGGAGCGATCAAAAGCAAGCGTGTATCCCAAAACTCGTCGTTAGATTGTCGACGATAGTTTTCGGATAGATCATTAGAGTTGCTCTCATGATCCATTAGGTAAAAGATTTGAACGAAAAATCGTTTCTATCGTCTGATTTGAAGTTGTCAATGGTTTCACTACGTTTCGAATGTAGGCTCTTTCACTAGGAACATAGGAAACCTTTTTTATCCAATAATGGCTCTTGACCAACATTTAAAAACCAAAAATGCTCAAATGACCTTACACCATTGAAGGTAGACTTTTAATGATCTAACACATTTTAAAGTGTGATTTATGAGTACGTCCTGTGGTGCACATTTGTGATCAATCTAAATTATTCCATCATCGCACAATATTTCGGACTAAAAAAACATGCTTATAAGTAGATGTGAACTGCCCAATTCACAAACTTTATTAATAGCCATTAAAACCAAAAAGAATGATTTACATTGTTGTTTATAAATTAAATGGAAAACAAAAATAATGATTTACATTGTTGTTTATCATTTTTGAACATATTGCATTTCAATTTATGATTTGTGAGGATATAAATCACTCACATCTAAAATCATTGATGATCGAAAATCATTTAAACATCATTTTAACTTTTAAACTGCCTGTAAAGAGAATAGGCCCCTTCTTTTATACACGAACAATTTCTTAGTCTTTTCGCACGCTCCTGCTCATCCAGTGGCAGTGGAACCTTGCCGAAAGCTAACCCAAGAAATCGCATGTGGTGCGATCGAAAATGCGGAACTGCGGAAGGGTTTTCTTAAACTAATACCGTCCTTTCCTTTGCATGCTCTCTATCCACAGCGATCACGTGACCGTCGCTCTCCTTTTTGTCTTTTTATCGACATCAATGGCCCTTTTCCTATCCCTTAGTCATACGACACGAGGACATCTCGTCATATGTCCTCAAGTCAGCCTATAATAACACCTTTGCCCTTGTAATAATGTGGCTGTTGGGCAGTTGGAGTTGTTAAATTACCCTTGTAGTAAGCCCCATCTGTAGATGATTTAACAAGTGGGACAGGTTGGTGTCTATGAAGAAGTTTCAATAGGCGAAAATAGAGCTACACTTAACTTAAGTTTAGTTCAGTGTTACTATCACACCAGTTTATACTACTACACCCACCTTACTTAATCAAATCCATTTGAATTGTATATATCAGATGGAGATTGTATTTCTCTCAATCTTCCACATGGGTCCAGGCCGGTATTAGGCTTGGGCTTGAGATATTGTAAATCGGGTACAAGCTCGATCATGTCAGGCTTGGACTAAATTCATATCCGACTAACCATACTTGGGTTTACCCTAGCGAGGCCCAAGCCCGGCCCATTGCCACCCATACTCCTTGCGCCAATCCCCAGGTGATGAATGCGGCAACTTTCCGCATAGTATATAACTTGAGGAAAGTACATGCGTATTACAAGTAATATTTACTGAAAGCAAAGGGTGAGAGACCATGATTTTATCCATTATGAACACCGAAAGGGGCATATTCGTCATAAAATTATTAAATATTTACTAACATTCATGCACATATTAATACTTAAAGCATAATAATCACATGCCTCTCGAGTCTCAGCTGCTGCCGTCTCTGACATTTTGTGCAGTTTGAACGGTAAAAGAAATGGACAAATAACAAAAGCCTCAGACTGTGGGCCCCATTCCCCGAATCATTATGATGACTTTTCAGAAGTTAGTTTCTGCATCCTTGCAATCGGCTACACACGTGTGCTGCCATTTACCCCACGTAGCCATCTCAGCATCGGAGAGAGACGCGTGGCTATGTGCAGACCAACCACTCTGCCAAGTAGAAAATTACTTAGCTGCTACCATGATTTTTTTTTTTTTCTAAGTTGTTGCTACCATGATTTGAAATCACGGATCTCCAATAATCTCAACCATGATTTTACATATCGTCATTTCCAACACATATCGACCTGTATGTATCGGCTTAGCTTCATCGGCTATTATATACACCACAATTCTGTGAAATGAGGTAAAATCAGGGCAACAAAGTGAATGATCGGATTCATATTAATCCTATCGGGTACATTTCGGCTAATATTGGATATGAAATTTAAAACTATGTTTGCAATTAACTTCTGAAATAAATGAGATATCATTTTAATTACCATCTAGGGTGGGAAATAATATAGAGGACGTATATCAAACTCATGACCTCCTTCCCCACAATCAAAGGAGAAAATCAACTAAGATAATACCTCTTTGATAACAACATAAAATAAATAAATAAATAATTACTTTATAGATGATAAAATATGTGAAAGAAAAACTCTCATCTTTGAGTTGGTAAATAGAAGGGAATTAGTATCTATTCAAAATATTCTAAAAAAACGTAAAATATGTGTAATGGTGTCACGTGGCACCTAATTTAGCAGTCAAGTGTAAGGTAACTAATTTAAATAACTGCATCGGATGAAAATTAATATCTGAACTGTTCAATCCTGTAGTTAGATTCGGGTGAGCATCTTATCCTTGAAAAATCTAAAGTTAAGATAAATATAACACGTTCACAGCCGTCAGATCTGCTGGCCTCGATATGAAGTGTGAACGTAATAGAAACTCCAAACTCCAAAGGCTCACACGGCCTCAAACGCGGTTGGATGCTCCGACGCTCATGTTACCTTTATTTTTATAACCCAACGTTTATCCTACTCAAATCCTATTTTTCAAATCGGATTTCAATTAATTAAATCATGAGTTGCTTTGAATCAAACTATGAAGATTGATTTTGATTCTAATCTTTGACACAATGAGATTGTAGTCTTATCATCAAAGAGTTAGATTTTGATTTCACATGACATGCATTTCATAAGCAATTAGAAAATCATGATTTATATACACCCATGATCAAATATAATTTTTAGTATGTGCATATGTGATATCAAAATCTAAATATTTTATAGTAGGATAAAAAAAACGACCTCGAGCGTCATATTTAAAGGAGGGAACAATTTAAGCACATAAACCAGCCAGATTGAGGAGGAAGACTTTGGTCACTAAGGTTCGTATGACATAACTCTTTCCTAACCCTTATCACAGTAAAGTTTAACTATTTTAGTTGATTCTCATTCTCCTTTTAAATTTCCTGTAAAGGAAGATTTATTTGTTCTAGCAGCAACTTCTCTGCTTTCTATTAGCTCCCTATCATAGCAAATAAAATTGACTATGACAAAGAGTAAGTAGAGAGGAGGGTAGAAATGTTGAAAAGGTAAATCTAGCATAAAATCTTGCTATGCAAAAAATTATCAAGGAAAAAAGATATCGGCTAAAGCAAGTAATAGGATGTTAATAAAGAGGATGGGTACCTACTAAAACAAGTTAGCTCTACCATGACAGGAGCTAGCATAGAATTATATCATACGCAGCCTAAATAATATGCCAGTTTACAAGTAGATCACCATATTATTTTTTATTTTTTTTTCAATGCAGTAGACATGCATAATTACCCACCAATAAGTTCCTAGGTGTTGTTATAAAAAATTGAGTTCCTAGATGTTAGGCAATAGGCAGATTCGGCGCTTAATAAATGTTTAGGACAAATATAATATTTTTCACTCCTGTGACAATTTTACCCTCCAAACTTTATAAAACAGATTTCACAGACTTCAGAGTTTAAGAATCTGAAACAGTAGTATTTTTAAGAATCATGTGAATGAAGTCGATCAAATTGTTGTTGGGTTCTTTAGTTTTACTTGAAAGTCACAAATTTAGATTTAGTACTTGAAAATCACTATCTCAATCAAACTTTTATTCTATATTAGCCATAGTTAATATGTTCTCTACCCCGTAATTTAGTTTTATAATATGAGATGTGATTTTCAAGTACTAAAATGTTGGTTTAAGGTGTCAAAACCTTAGATTTGAATGATATATTTGAAAAAGTATTATTAAAATACTCTTGAATAATCATTCCAGATGATCCATTCAACACCTAAATTGAAACGATTTGATCATTCAAAAAGAAATCTTTATATTTTTGGGACTTGTACCGCCTGAAATATCATTAAAGCCACCTAATTTAAACGCATTACGGAAATATCTTATTTCGTACCAATCTCTTACATCAAAACTATCTACATTGTAACCTTCAAATCAGACTCTTTAGATAAATATATCTTATTTGTAGGACTTGTGTTCACCATAAACACAAGTCCCACAAATACCCAATTTTTCTTTTTAACTCATGTGTCACGTGAAAATGTTGTATGCAAATTGGAGGCTTGTAGCACTCTCATATAAATATATAATTAACTTATTTTATTCTTTAAATACATAACTTTTAATTATAAATAAATTTTGTTAGCTTTTAAACAATTCAACATTTATTTTGATAATCCTCCAATTATGTTCAAATCATTCTACGAATTTATACAAATTGAAGTGAGTTAACACCCTTTTGAATGATTGTTGAATTCAAACTTGGTTACTATGGTGAGGACAGTGAGTAAGCAAGTACAGTTTTCAATGGTCCGGGTCGCCTGACTCGAGATCTTCGCGACCCGAATAACTTAACTTAATGGGCACATATGATCGACTCCGGTCAGTTCAGATATACGAACTAATTTTCGGGTCCGGTCGGGTCGAGATGGTTGTAAGTAACCGACCGTGCCATCCATATTGTGTCTGGTTTGGGAATGCCGTAACTCAGAAAGCGATGGATGGTGAGCTGGCACGCAGACGTTACGTGATTCTTCTTCCCACACGTGCGGGCTCGAGAAAACGCGTGGCCTCTGAGGGACCACTTGCCTCTCTCGAACAACGTGACTAACGTTCTATTGGTAAAAATTTTCCACGTGGACAGACATCGTTCGTGGACGGAGACCATTAGTGAAACTGAGACTGATTAGTTTATTAAGTAGAAATTAATTACGATTTGATTGCCTCGTTTATTCATCAAATGTACGAATTCACTTTTATCGTTTTTCGCGCCAGCGTTTTTTCTCTGGTTGATGGATCACTTGTGACTCCAATACATCTAGGAAATATATATAATAAAGGCCTAGGACTATGGGTTCAAAACCCATTCAGGTGCTTGGCTAGAATAAGCTGAATGCCATGTGACATCTAACGATTGGATTTTCCAAACCAGATTAGAGGTCAGTCAAAATATCTCATGCACGTACATCGATCAAACTCTAATTAAAAGGGGAAATTTTAAAGTAAGTAGAGCTAATAAAAATAGAATTAAAATTTTTTTATAGATCACACATGTGTCTAGATCATGTGTGACGTCGCATGTAATGTAGGTCCTAAACTATCTTCAATACGAGTTCAACCTTCAAGCCATGGGTTAAAATCTTGCTTTCCCGATACGTATCGTTCGAACTCAAAATCGATACGCATTTGTACTAAGCTGTATCAGACGATACATTGAATGTATCGTCTGGTGTTTGAATGACAATAACGATACAGTACATTCAATGTACTGTATCAGTAGGGCTCGAATGCATTGTCTCATTTGCCTAAATGATATATGTGCACCAACAAGTTGGTATTTGGTTCCACACTGCCACAAATATGTTGTGCATGGGTTGATCGATCTCCCTCGGTATGCTAGACAAAATCATTAGTTGATTTGATGCTCATAAAATAACGATGCACGAGGGAGAGAAATTGGCACGTGCACCACCCACTCTTCTCTATGATGTGATGTGGTCACGACCCTGGTGCATAACGATGCACATCGATCCACTAACAAGCAAGGTGAGAGAACCTTGTAGCTAGGTTGAGCCGTAGGAAAAGCGTATTAAGCGAACTTTTGGGTGAAGACACGTGGTGTCTAGGTACTAGAGCGAGCTACGATCACTAATGCTTAATGCATGCATAGTAATAGACTGCGTGGGTGTTGAGCCACGCGAAGCGGTATAGTGATTGATTGCGTTGGTGCGGAGCCACGTGAAGGACTAAGGGGGGTTATTATCCGTAGGCAATGATGAAATCAAGATGAGTTAGCGAGGAGGTATTAAACCTCGAGGCTAGGTACTTGTGTGGACCTTGCATGGGGTGAAGACGGAAGCCGAGGAACTGATGCAGGTCTTGGTGCCAGTAAGACGGCACGATCGCCTCTGAACTAAGCGTATGGCTAGCAGTTAGGCGGGCGGACCTAGTAGCTAGCCGTGTAGCGCGTGTGCGCAAAGGCATGTGGCCCTGTGACACGTGTATGTGTCCCTTATGCGTGATGCGACTGTGACCAGAACTAAGCTGCGATCTAGTATGGTGACTAGACGCGTGAAGGGCTTTGAATGTGGTGCTCCGCATAAGGACACACGACGTGGTGCCAAGAGGGCATGCGACGTCCGGGTGCTACAAGGTACGTGAGGCGGTGCTATGACGGCACGCGATGTGGTGCCAAGAGGACACGCGACATCTAGTTTGTACGGCATGTGATGCGGTGTCAAGAGGGCACGCAACATCTGGGTGAAATGACAGACTCGACTTAGTGCCGAGTGAGCACGAGACACAGTCACGACTCAGACATGATGCGGTGCCACGAGGGTACGCCAGGTGGTGCCATGAAGGCATGCGACATGAGGCCATGAGGGCCTTGCGACATAGTCACGACACAGTGCTATGTAGGCATGAGACCATGAGGGCCTTGCAACGTAGTCGCGATGCGGACGCAACACGGTCGCAAGTGACACTGATGCGTGACCTCACAAGCAGGGACGGAGCCAAAAATTTTCATAGGAGGGGGCCAAAGTATGAACAAAAAAATATCAAAATAGAAGAGTTAAAGAATGAATAAGAAATATATTAAGATTATAAAGAATAAAAATAACATTCATTCATTGCTAACAAATTACAAATAAAAGAAAAATCACAAAACAATTATTTTTTAATATGTTCAAATATATTTTAGGACCTAAGCCGCCCTTTAGTTTTCAAAACTACCTTATAAAATATGTTAAAAAAATAATAATATTTTTTTTCAAAAATCCTGCCCGCACTCGTCCCTTAATGACTTCACTTGTGACAGCCCGGATTTCAGCACCCCGAAACCCATGCCATCAGCACGATCCTTTAGACCGTGCCCAAATCTTAGCACGGAACATTGGTATAACAAGCACAACATGATAATTAAAGCAACTAATCTCATTAAAGCGGAAAACGTTAACATGCCCAACAGGCATATTCAAAAGACAGTTCTACCTTCATGCCACTGCATGAATAGAGAACCGACCCGAACCATCGATGATACATAGATCACCCCAGATGGTTCGCCAAAAGAATATCTAGTTTAATTACATTGTTTCAAAAATAAAGGCTTGACATACCAAGCCGTACTACTCTGTTCACAAAACTAGCTCTCTATCAAAGTGCTCAGCAGAGTCACCTAGAAGAAGTCCTCGGGAGGAGGCTCCAACTCGTCTCCAGGTACGTAATCCAAATCACTCGAATCCACATCCCCTGAAGTATAGTCAAAGGACCTGCGACGTATAGTCAAAAGGGTGAGCTACATCTTAGCTCAATAGGGAACAGCACAATGAACATATAAGTCAAAACTCACATATATTCCATGATATTCAAAGCATGATGAATCTATGCATTTTCTAGAAAACCAATTCAAAACAGATGAATTATACTCAATTTACTGGTAAGTTGCATGTATTACTTTACTGTTGATTTAGTCATGAATGACACTGAATAGGCCTAAAGCAAAACTTAAATCTTCAACTTAAGTAATCCCCGAGCAATATAGCATCGAGCCCCGATGAGATACCCTTCATCATCATCTAATTAGACAGTTGTAAAAACATGTATTCCCTGGGAATACGACCCAAGCCCCTTTCTCACTAGGCGGCGGGGTTAAAAATCACACAACATCCCTGGGATGTACTTACGGTCACAGATAAACCTCCGTGCTGGTGTACGGATTCGTCGTCGTACCGGTCACGGATATCCTGCAACGTCAATCGTGGATATCCTGCCACGTCGGTGGGGTATCCTCCAAACCTCAAATAACAAAAATATCATGTGCATTACATATAATTGTTCACCGTGTAAGTGTGCTATCTTATATCAGTTAGGCCTCAACTGTAATTATTCAATCCTATGTATACATCCATGGGATGTATACATAACCACATCACACCCGATGCCTTTATTACTTCCTCATCCCATGGGGATGTCTCAATCTCATTAGATTTCTTGTTCTTAGTTACTTGCATCACACAGATGCTTTTATCACATTTTTGGTATCACACACGCACCCATTTTCACAAAGCTTTTCATAATTTAAAACAACTTCAATTCGATAATTATATCACTACATATATGCTCTTGAAATTAAAGTACATGTTCAAGGTGTTCCCTACCTCAAGTCTTTGAAATTCCAAGCATCAAGGTCCCACGCGGCTCCTTCTGCTCATGCCCATACGTACCACCTATGGTACAACGTAACACGTGTAACTCATCACTAAAGATGTAACAAAGGAAGTCCAAGACCCTCCCTGAATCTCAAAGTCAACTATGAAGTTTAATCAAAACTGTCAAAGTCGATTAATCGATTCCCAAAATTGATTAATCGAAATGCAACTTGATTAATCGATTCCCAAAATCGATTAATCGAAACCAAAATCGATTAATCGATTCTCAAAATCGATTAATCGAGATTCAAATTCGATTAATTGATGCCAAATCGATTAATCAAGGTCTCCAACATACAGCAGTCGATTCTTAAATCGAGTAGTCGAGATCTCAAAATCGATTAATCGATCCCAATTCGATTAATCGAAATCCCAAATCGATTAATCGAAATCTCAATTCGATTAGTCGATTTCCCCAGGTTTCATTTCTCCAGTGGCTGGAGCTTCCCAGTCGATTAGTCAATTTCCAAATCGACTAATCAAAATCCAAATCGATTAATCGAAATCGGGCTTCCATGACTTTTTAACTTCTGGGCCAAAATCGATCAATCGAAATCCAATTTCGATTAATCGATTTGGCCAGATTCAACCCCCTTTCGGGCTGTTCTTCCAAATCTTTATCCTTTCTTTCCTATGCCTTTAATCTACTCTTCTAAACATATTTAATAGAATTTAATCATCCTACATCTATGCATTAATCTTCAATTTAAAACTTACCTCAAGAATCCCATCAAGGGATAGATTTGTTGATCAAGGGATAGATTTGTTGGGTTTGATGGCTAGGGCTCCACCACTCGTTTCACGATCCCAAACTCTTTGAATCCGTCAATGAATGCTCTTATCTACCCTTTGATTTGCATTCACCCCCCTCCTCAATAACTCCTCTTTACTTCTCTCTCTCTCCTCTTAACTCTCTCTTCAATAGTTCAAACAAAAGAAAAATAGGGTTATTAAACCCTTATATTTGCTCTCATGCTTGTGTTAAACACATACACCAGAGATAGGTGTATGTGACTGTAACTTATCACAATTCTTCTACACTTAGGTCACACTAATCCCACATTAGTACCTAACTTTATGAATTAAATGTTTGGCCATCACTTGGTCAAACCCATGACCAATCAGGCACGGATCTCGAGGTCAAAGTTAAACGGTCAATTTTTCGGGATATTACATTACCACTGGGCTATTAGGGTCAATCTGTCATAGTTGGGGGCCATATTAGATGGGCTAAGCTTAATATTTAACTTTTAGAGTATGTTTTGATAAAATAATAGGAAAATTGTAGATTTGAATTTATAAATATGATGAATTCCTATGCTTCTTGAGGTTGTAGGAATTTCGATAATTAATATATTTTTTAATATTCTGATGGGATAATCAAGTGGCTGAAGAATGATTTGCAAAATGACATTTGAGAAAAACGGAGAGAGAGAGAAAGAGAGTTTTCTTAAATATATTTTGATAAGAGAAGTTGTACTAGGATGGTTTAACTATTAGTGCTAAAATATAGGAGAAAGTGAAATAGAGTGCTTGGTTGAGGCACCTGCCTAAAAGATAGGAGAGAGAACTTTGAGAAAGAAAGTGGACGGGGCCAATTAGTTTGGCGCCTAAAAGATAGGGGAGAGAGAGATACCTAAAAGATAGGAGAGAGAACTTTGAGAAAGAAGGTGGACGGGGCCAATTACTTTGGCGCCTCAAAAATAGGTGAAATGGAATTGAGAAAAGATGAAAAAACTAAATAAGTGGCAGGGGGCCGTGGCCCCTGTTAACCCCCCCTTGGCTCCCTCCCTGCTCACAAGACATGTGAGCTTGGAGGATGGCACTGTGTGTCACAGACAGAGATTTGTATGTCTTATTAAATGCTAAGACACCACCTTTACAGGTGTGTGTCACAGGTAGAGGGCCGTGTGCCATGGTGGTATGTCAAACCAAGGGTTTGAAGTTCTTCTGCTGTATTGCCTAAATTGGTGTTTAGACCATACTTGGGGGAAGGGAGCTGTGGAGCTATTCTCCTACACATGGGGCCCTGCGTTACGAGAAGAGTGCATGGGCTTTTCTAGGTTAGGGGTGGACCTAGAACATCGCTACAGCGATGCCATGTGTCACCCGGGGTGAGGTTAACATGTGGCCCCGTGTCGACATCGCGGTGCACAGAGGTCAGTGACCTCACAAGGGCACTCAAGGACTACGTGGGACACAGTGTTGTGCACTAGCTAAGGCCCTGATGTGGACGTGTGCTGGTCGCGCAGGCCACACACAATGCCTGATTTAGATAGTATGAAGAGCTGCATGCTACTCCAAGTGTGATGGTCACGTGGGCCACACACAATGCTTAGTTTGAATAGCATAAAGAGCTACATGCTACTCCAAGTGTGTTAGTCGTGTGAGTCATACACGATGGTTGGCTTGAATGGCATGAAGTGATGCATGCCACTGTCGCAAGCGAGGAACTAGTGCGTTGCACAAGGTGAAGCTAGGCAGGCCAAGTGGCACTTAGGTGCTGGCATGTGTGTCGCGGGTAGATACGATGCATTGAGAGGGTTTGCCTCGGCTGAAGGTAACCATGATGCAGGAGTTTCCGTCCTCTAGGCGGGTGATATCAAAGTGATGGTTGGATAAATTGGTCTCGTTGTGCGCGACAGTAAAAAATTGATATCTTAGTTAAATTGGCCTTGCTGTAGCGGCAGCGAGGCGCCGTATGGGCATAAAAAAAGTTACCCCGTGATATTAAGCTATCCATAAGTAGCTATAATTAATAGGAGACATGTTCACGCCTATAGATTTACTGAAAGCGCCTATGCCTAATTCACATTCAAACCGACTTACAGGTTAGAAACATACGATTGATATCATTTTTCACTCCATTCTTCCACCAAACGGAGCGTGAGACCATGAGCTTACTATCTGTCGACCAATTTGTGATTCCACGCAGTATAAATCTAAAAAATATGCCTTAAAATCATGTTTAACCATGATGTGTGTCATATGATTTTAGGGGCCACCTTTTTAAGAAATGTGTCATGAAAATAAAAACCTCATTGCCTTAAGGTACACTCATGGCCTCAAAATGTGTGGAACATTTGAGTGAAGAACAATCTCAATCATATGATTCTAACCCATTAATAAGTTTGGGTGGGTTCCAAATGTAGTTGCTTCCAATATACTTGTAGGCGGGAATAGAGGCATCCTAATTAATAAGGTTAGTGTTAGTATAATACCACCTAATGTTGCACCCACCTCAATTAAACAAAGCAAAATTCTATTGATTGCTTTGAATTTTTTGTCCCTATCTTTCATACCATAGATCTTGAGATCATGGCCTACTATTATAAGGTTGATTATTTATTTCATATGACACACATCTCAAAATGTGAGTATAAACTATATTTGATAGCATACTGTGATCACGTTCACTTTTTGAGCGCCCCATGGAATCAATATCTAACTATTTGATGGTAAGCTACTGATCTCAAGATGTCTTGCCTAAAGAAAAACAACCTTCATCATCTGATGCAAGGATTAGAATATCATGTAAAATTTCGGTTTCAGGCATGACTAAAATCAAAAATTTGGATCGAAATTTTGACTGAAAATTAATAATTTGACCGAAATTTTGAGTCCCATATAAAATATGACTGAAATTTTGGTCCAAATTATCATTTCGGTGAGGACCGAAACCGATAATTTGGACCGAAATTTCGATCATTTCAGCCAAAACTTTGATCCTTAATTTGATGATTGAGATTGGAAGCAGCCAACAACCTTTACTTTCTCCAGTGCTTGGACTCCACTATGTGTGCAACGAGTCATATCACACCACATAATTAAGCTGCATACAAAAATTATCCCAGTATAACACTGTTCTAAAAATATATATACTTGTACTACAAGTAATACTTAGCCCAGCCATCCTGTATATTAGTAGTCACCCACGAGGCCGACCCCTAGTCTTCATCTCTCGAAAAGCGTGTTGACCAGACAAATAAATAGCTACACTTTTTATTCCTTATTTTTCGATGTGATTTCTTGACGTAAGTATGTCGTATAGCGTAATTATTATATTCTACCACGGGCCCTTAAATTTTGATCTTAACATTTCCGCCATCCATATATAAGTATTGATCTTGTGAAATATTATCGCAAGACTATCAACAATCGACTATATGCCAAAAGAGAGAAGAGTTTAAGGTAGCCTCATACCAAGGAGAGGCGTAGCCATAGTTTTGATTTGGAATAGTATTTACCAATAGACTGAGGGTTTGTGCACCCTCTTTGGCAGGAGTTAGCAGATGTTAATAGTCTTTATCATAGATTGAAGGGTTGTGGAGTATAAACTTGGGGACTTGCACATGGAAGAAGGCTATGTCAAAAGGCTATTCTATACATTTTTCCAAAGTTACATGGTGATTTCACCCCACACTATTATATAGGTTAGGCCCTTAGTTGTATCTCATAACATGATCAGGAGTCATATAAAAAGGTATTCAATGATCATAATTATTATAAAAAATAAATTTAAAATAAATAAATATAAAATTATATAATCAAAAGAGTCAATTGCAAGAAAAATAAATGGTAAAAGTACATTTGATTTTATCATTCATTTTTTACAATGTTAATATCATTGATCATACAATTTTATATATATTTTTTATTATTTATTTTGTTTCATAATAATTATGATCATCGAACAATTCCTTTACGTGCCAACCGATCATGAGATTGGGTGCCTGCCACGCAGGCTCGCTTCGTTTAAACATCCCAGCGCATTGCAAGTGACAATAAACTAATGCGGACCAAGTTATATATATATATACCCAGAACCTAGCTAAGTTCAAGAGGGCTCAACCGGTAGACAGTATCATAGATAGTTACAGATAAAGGCAATTTTTTGAGAAAAATACTCTTTTAAAAAGTTTTTTATATTTTTTTAAATGTCGGAAACATCTTTAAAATGCATCTTTTTCTAAAATACTTGTATTTTAAAATAAAAACAAATTTTATGTTTTAAATGTATTTTCTATGAATTTTTTCCGAAATTTTCTTCATTTTTGTTAATTAAATATTTATTTGATAGTAATTTAAATTATTTTCATTACTCCATCAGTCTATCCCATATGCTTAATTTAAGGTTTTCTTTTATTGTTTTGACTTTGCCATTTTGTTTCCGAATTCCAAGTTGGTAACTATGGTATTTGGTATCACGTCTGCATTCCGAATGCGGATACTGCTTGAGCTAACTAAGAAAGCGATGGCTGGTGAGCTGGCAGGCAAAGCCGCAGGTTAAGTAGGTTTTCTTCCACACGTGCGGGAGAGCAACAAAACACGTGTCGTCCGCAGCCCGCAGGGACCACTATGCCTCTCTCCAAGAACGTGACTGACGTGCTATTGGTCAAAGTTTAGCACGTGGGGGGTTCTGTCCGTGGAATTAGTCATTTAGCGAAACGAAGCTTATTATTTTATTAAGTAGCAATTAATTAAGATTTGATAGCCGCGTTTACTTCCTCCTATGTACGAATTACTTTATCGTTTTTCGTGTAAGCATTTCTTCAGGATCCCTTGTTAGTACAATACATTTTGATAGAATATATAATATATTTGCAACAACAAGTTGGTATTTGGTGCCGGAAGAGTTCAAATCACCTGTGGAACACCACTCTTCTCCATGAGCTGTCTAAGTGGCTATAAACAATGCTAGTGTTACTAACCCCACACCACCTAATTCTAAGCAAAGAAAAAAATCCTTCAGCTCTTTTTCAAACAGGGAGCCATTATTTGCACACGATTTTTAAGTGATTGCACCGAATTTAAAGAAATACTTGGTATTTTAGGGACATGCGATATGTAAAAATATAATATGGGCCGTTTGATTTAAAGTCCATGATTAATAAATCTCTGGTACATAAAATTGGAGCCAAACAAGATACTTGTCGTACATAAAATTGCTGACTTATATAATAGCTTTTGACTCCATTTAATCAAATAATGAAAATTATATTTTATTCTAATCTTTCGCAATTGATATTTTTAAATCATGACCTTCAAATCAAACAACTTAGATGATGCTTTCACATAGTAGAAGTTGCCAAACTTGCAAGTATTTCTTTTAAATTCGATGCAATCACTTGAAAAGCGTGTGCAACCAATGGGTCCTTTCCAGACAATAGAGATTTTTTTAGTATCGATCTAAAGTGAGTGTTGACCATGTTTGATCACACACTATGATCACATCAACTTTTTCGGATGTATTCCACAATGCAATAACATGTGACCGTTTGATGGTAAGACCATGATCTCAAGATCTTATATGCAACATTGCAACAAAAAACAATCTTCATCATCTAATTTAAAGTAGTTGACACTTTTTACTTCGCTTAAGTGATACGGCTGTAACATAAGGTGGTATGGTAGTAACACCAGCCATAAATAAACATATAAAATATATTTGTATTACAATTAATATTTATCCTAACTATCTTGAATACTTTTTTTTTGTTTTTTTGATAACGCTAACTATCTTGCATACTAATAAGTAAGGAAGTTGGAATTTTCGGCTCTAATAATTTAGGAATTTGTAGAAATAACCCTATAGTTCCTATTAATAATATAAAAAGAGGATTTGAATCTAAGAGCTTATGATTTTTAGGTTTTATAACTAATTAAATTCTTACTTCAGTCACTTTAATTTGAAGTGTCAATTTATATTATAAGATTAGTAGAAAATTTTAAAACTTGTTCTACCTCCAGCGAACTATGAATTTCGGATTCAAATAAAATGGACTAAGTAATTTTGTATAAAAGCATTCCTTCAATTAGAGTGAAACTTTTGGGATGAAAAAATAAAATAAAAAAGTGTAGAGAAACTTTTGATTGCATAATACTGTCCTCATTGTCTCTATTTCATCTAACCCGGATATATTAGGTGTTAATTGCTACCACCGAGTAGCAGGTCTTTTAGACCAAATTCTCAAACTCTTTAAAAAAGTAGGAATTAATATGTAAATTTTTGAAAAAATGAATAAATTTTAAATTATTCACAAATTTTTGAATAAAATTCAATTTTTTTTGGAATAATTCTCAAACTTGCTGAATTAGATGCAAATTTTTATGACTTTTTCCCAACTTTTTCCGATTTTGGTTAAAAAAAAATTTATTTATTTAATAAATTTTAATTAATATATTCTATAATTTAAAAAAAAAAAAAATCGTAATATAGACCATACTTTGCCATACTTTTTTGAATTCTTTCTAAGCTGGTTTATACTCGAACGAACCTCGGTTTGTACCCTCTCGGACATCATTGAAGAAGGCAAAGAATGAGATGTGGGGTATTAGTGAGATTAAGAAAGAAAGGTGAGGGCATTTGAGAGAGAGAGGGACTTAGAAATTCAATAAGTAAGGGATAAGAGGTCATTCTCAAGATTCGACACTGAAGTGAACCTTTCACGTGGGCGCGTCTGGTTCATGCCCCCTCTCCCTCTGACTCTCAGATTTGGACTCCGCCTCCTGCGCACGCTGCCCTAGTGTCCTGTCTACAACACCTCATTAAATTTACATTATTACCCCTTTGTTCATTTATCTTTCGAGCAGACACTATAGTCATAGTCATAATACGACAGTTAGTTCTCCAGTCGGGTCGGGTCGTGTCAAAACTGTAGCTTCCTATCATTGTTACGAAGTTGACAAAATCAGCAGGGCATAAGAACCGGAAAAATGGGGAAGCATTTGGGACAGTGACCAACTCTCCGGACCAAAGATCAAACTGCCGGATTTCGTTTAGGTTTTGGGCATGACCGAAACCGAAATCCAAAATTTCGGCAGAAATTTTTCCATGCTCATGACTGTCATTTAAACACTAAAGGGTGTTTAAACTATCTTACATCATTTATTAGCTTATGATCTTGAAAATTTATACTGTCAAAGTGATATATCATCAGTTGAAAGGATATGAGTCCAAAAATCACATATTTGGGAAAATTCGAATCATCCGATCTGTTCACTCTAATACCAAGGATTGTTCTTAATATTGATGACTGATATTAAAGTTCACTGATCGGGTGGTTTACATCCACTTAAAAACATGATCTTTTGGCTGAGACATGTTTCAAAGAAATTTAGATTGATTATAGATGTGTGCCACATGGAACAATAATAAATAACACTTCAATAATGAGATAAAAAGTAACATTTTAATAGTGTAAGATCATTTAGACACCATTTAGTGGTTAAGTTTTGGTTAGCAGCTATTATCCCTTTCGAAAAAAATAATGAAAATATTTTAAAATAAATTATTTTTGATGAAAAATAAGAATTTTTTTGGAAAATTTTGTAAGAATTGTGTTATTTTTTAATTACGAGTATTTTTTTAATAAAACATGTTTCGAACGTTTCATAAAAAAGCGTTTTTAAAGGAGGTTTTTTCATTAAAACGGAGATCCTGGTAACCTTGCTGCCTAACAAATGCTGAACTCAATCCGATGGTGCACTAAAGCCGACCCAACTTGACTCAAAAACCAGACCTAATGATCGATCTGGCCCAGTAAAAAGGCCTATTTTTATACGTTTTAGATATAAATATCGGGAGAGGTCGAACTGATCTGACCTGGCACAACCTCTTGGTCGACTCGACCTGATCTGACCTGGTACAACTTCTTGGTTGAGTCGACCTGATTTGACAGGTCAATTTTTTGTACTCAACCGATAAAAAATATCGGATCGGGTCGAGAATCTGATTGACCCAACCTATTGTTGACAGGGAGTGGAGGCAATATTTTGTAAAATTTATCTCAAAATAGATTATAAAGATAAAATATTTAACATACGCAATAGTTCGTAGTCTAAAACACACTATTAATTTTTATTATGTTACAACGGAATGAAAGACCATTATAACGGTTAATTATTAAGATTTTGACATGTTTTATAATTTTAAATTAAATTTTATTAGAATTTTTTTTTCTAACAGCCTTATCAAGGCTTTTTACGAGATTATAACCATTTATAAAAGTATATGAGCCTCACCTTTACAGTGGTTATTAGTATTTTAAAACCTTGTGGAATAAGAATAGAAATGTGAGTTCTTACTCGTTAATCTCGGTATATTTTGTGGGCTGTTCCATTGTTTCTTCTCTCAGGTCAAGGCAATCAATTTATTGCATGGTTGGATTAAAATATAGTCACCAATTCGGGAATAAGTTGCAAAATGTAATATTCTGGAATTTTCAGCAAGAAAATTCTAGAATAAGTTGAGAAAAACTAGAAAAAATTAAAAAGAAAAGAATAAATAAATGTGATGAAACTATTGATTTTTTTTTTTTTACAAAAGTCATGATTTATTGAAAAAATTGCACTTTAATGGCAAATTTCACAAATTATTGAAAAAAGGTGATTTTCAAAAAAGTCACAAAATAAACTTGATTTATTTGGGGATCCAAAAATGCATGAATAATATGCAACTTTTTTAAAAAGTCGCAGATCTGGGTGACTGTTGGAATTGTTAGGTCCCCTCAATTTTCGGGCTATGGTCCCTATGAAGCCTATGAGATTAACCGGTTAAATAGAAAGTAAACTGCAGTAATTGATGGTATAGATAGAGGGAGGGTTGCAAAAAAAAAAACCGAAACCCGAAAACTGACCAAAAATCAGGCCATCCAAATCGTCAATGACCAAATCGATTGAAAATCGACCCCAAGCCAAACCCATTCGGCCCAGTTCATTTGGTACCTAAAAACCGAAAACAAGTCAGGTAGGGTGAGAAAACCAAAAAATAAAAAAAGACTGAAAAAGTAAATATAAAGAAAAAACATAAAACCGAATCATTGAAACCGAAATCAGATCGGTTCAGTTTCGATTAACTGAAACCAAAGCCTAAATGTTTTGGTTAGGGTTTGATTTTGCAAAAAGCCACTCAAAAACCAAAATTTCATTTCGATTAAACCAAAATTTCGTTTCGGTTAACCAAATCTGCGCTCCTAGATAGAGACACTTTAATTTTTGGTAATTGGTCGGCTAAGCGCTATTACATCCCTCCCAAAAAAAGGGGGTGGCTTAATTTGCAGCACACAAGTATTTCAATGTAACCTAATGAATGGGTTGCGATGGAAATTTCATAGGTTGCAAACAAGATAAGCCTCATTTTTTTTTCCTCGCAGTATAAATCTGTCTATACAACCCTTGTGTGTGTGTGGATTGTGCCTGAAGTCTTATGAGCTGCAACTAAAGCTTTTTGTCCCGCTTTTAAGAAAAGTAGGCAAATTTAGAAAAAGAGGGCCCATTTGAAATCGTTCCGGGCTACTATACAAACTCAAAAAGTTTGAGGAAAAAGTGATTGACACACTTTTCAAGATCCCAAAAAGTCATATGGTCAAGATGTGAAGAAAAGGACAATCTCAAATTATAAAAATACCCTTCCACTAACCATCAGTTTTTTTAGAAAGCTTCTCCTTCTCCGGTGGATCAGCGCCTTCTTCTTCGATGGATCAGCATCACCTATCTTCTAGCTGTAGAGGAAGAAGAGTTGGAAATACCATTTTCGATAGGGAAATTTACCTGACCGACCCTGTCACATGTACCTTTTACTGCAGAGACCCTATAGTTTCACCTTTACCCAAATCGACCCGTTGCGCGCCGAGCCATCTTCCGCCTTTAAGAAATACCGGATTTACCCCCAATGTAATAAATAGCTGCCTTCACCAAACTCTTCACTGTTTACCTTTTTACTTTTTACTTTTTCGTTCGAAGTCGGTGGAGAGGCGGTCGCAAGTCGCTAACATTCTGTTATTCAATCTTCAAACTACCAAACCTGTAAATAGCTAATAAAATTATCATTAATTGTTGTTGAGTTTTTTCTTCTTCTTTCATCGGTGTTCATTTTGTCATAATTTCTAATGTTCTTATAAATACAATCGATATCAATTGTATATATAGTCGATATCGATTACAAACACAATCGATTTATAATCGATATCGACTATATATACAATCGATATCGATTATATTACAGTTCATTTTAACATTTAACCAATGAGTATTAGTATAGGACTCTGTTCATTTTAACAAGCTGTCAAGATAGGATCCATCATATGAACTCTTCGAAGCCTTCACCCATAATGAATATGATGTTTTTATTTATATCAGCCGACGTTCAATTTATTGCCAACTAACCTTCTGTTCAACCATTATGACAAGAAAGCTCGGAAAGATGAGAAAATTTAATATAACGCTTCGTATTCCACCATCACCAGTAAAATCATTCCCTATTATCCCTACCAGCCCATATTTTCCAATGTCAGACAACGACGATAAAATCCCTAAAACCTACTATAACCCAATCAAGTTCGATCCTGTATGGGAGGACCCACCACCACCACCAGAACCAGATCCTCTTCAGTTCCTATGGGACGAATACGATGAAGTAATGAAAATTTTGGTGAAGGAAGAAAAGAATAAGAAAAAGAAAAAGAAGAAAAGAAAGAAAAAGAAAATGAAGACGACAGAACCTTCCACCTCCACCACCTGTTCATCTTCCATCTTCCTAATCCATGCTTGATTGTATATACGGTCGATATCGATTGTTAATATAATCGACAACGATTGTTCATGCAATCGATCTTGATTGTATAAATAGTCGATGACGATTGTGTAAACAGTCGATGACGATTGTCTAGGGAATCGGCGACTTTTTATGTAGCATGATTATAAATAATTTCTTTCAATTTTATTACAGTTCATATACAGAAGCCGACAAAATTATTGTACAACGTGCTGTTGGTAAATGTTCTCCTATTGACATTTCGAAGATCTACGATGACGCTAGCTCGCAGCGGAAGGAGTTGCTAAGTGCATCAATTTTTGGGGAAATATTCTAAATGACAAAGGGTGTTAGTTTTGCTGGAGATGTTGTGGATGTCATATTAAGTTTTTGGGTTGATAATAACCACTTCCGAATCGGGAGGAGAGATATCTATCTTCGGAAGATGGACGTTACCTTAATACTGGGCCTTGTGGTGGTTGAACCCCAACAGTATTCCCCTTCCATTAAAGCACCTGAAGAGGAAACCATTCGATACAAATATTTTCGGAGACTATCGACCAGAAAAATTATTCGGTTTCATATTGAAAATAGATTGAGGCTAGCGCAAAGTGATGACGACTTGGTCAAGTTGGCTCTTCTTTTTGTTCTATGTACATTCCTTTTTCTCGGGTCCCAACATCAATTGTCGGAAGACCACGTTGAGCTTGTCGATGACGTGGAGAACTTCAAAAAAATCTCGTGGGGTCTCTACGTCTTCAAAGACTTACTGGAGTATATAGAGAAGGGCGTGGCAAATAGAAAAATTGCAGACAACGATAAAACCCTTAAGTCGTATAATATTTATGACTGTATATGTGTACTTTAGTGATGAGCCTATGAGATATTGCCTGACGTCTCACCTCAAAGAATGTCAATAATAAACCCTTTCCCCGGATTGTTAAAGTGGGCGGAGAAGTCCCAAACGAGGACTAAAGGCTACACTCTTGCGAAGATGGTGGAGAGCAAGGTATGATGTCGTTTTAAATAATTCAAATTTGTAAAAGTAAATTTGTAAGGACTTTAAAGAGTAAAGTGGAGGATTTTGATTACCAAATCAATCGATATCGACTGCCTACGTAGTCGGAATCGACTGACTACGCAATCGGATCGATTGATTAAGCAATCGGTATCGACTTCCTACACAATCGGTATCGATTGTAGATAAAATCAGTTTTCAGTCGTTAAGCAGTCGTTATATTACAGTGATTATTCAATTTTCTCTGTAATTTTTCTATGTTATTTTACAACATGTCCTTTTTCGTAACAGATTTACGCTCCCCTCGAACCCGTTACCTTCGAGTTGGAGATACCCTTGTAAGAGATTATCAGCGGGGTCTAAAGGCTGTTGGAAAGAAAATTAGGGTGAAGAGGAAAGAGATTGAGGAGGTCAAGAAAGCTGTGGAAGTTGATCTGCGGCCCAAGAAGAAAAGAAATTATATTCCGATCAAAAAAGTGGAAGAGGAAGAATTTGAGGACGAAACAACGTCTGACGAAGGCTCTTCGTCAGATGAGGTTCAAGTCCAATTAGACCGGCCTAGAAGGGTCGCCACAAAGACAAGCGACCGTACACCAACCTCCTCTAATCAAGAGTTGTTGAGGAGGATTAATGGTTTGGAGTTGAATAACTTGAAACTCAACTAAAAAGCGAGCTATTTGGAAGAGTTAGTTAACCAATTTGTGGAAAATAAACAGTTGGTGGAAGAGAATAGGCTCCTCCGGACACGATGCACCTCCTTTGAAGACCGGCTCACTTCAAGGGATGTTCAATTGCAAACAGCGGATCACTTCAACAAGATAATCCGGAAAGAGCAAGGAAAAATTTTAAAACTCCTTCAAACAATCTTGGAGGTAACACCCAAGGTATGATTGGCAGTGTAGTCTGCTTTAGTTTAACTCGATTTTTCATTGATTCGCTAACGATTGTATTTACAATCGATACCGATCGTATTTTCAATCGATACCGATCGTATTTACAGTCGATACCAATTGATTACCTAATCGATACCGATCATATGTACAATCGCTATCGATTGTATTTACAATCGCTATCGATGGTAAATTCAATCGGTATCGATTTTAAATACAATCGGTATCGATTATAAATATGATCGGTTTAGATTGGTTTCAGAATTGATTTAAATTATTTTTAGAGGTCATTCTATTATCTCAGTTCTTCTTATTTATCAATTTTATGCTTTTCGATGTTCAGGATGGTACTGTTTCGAAGTCGTTATCAAAAGTATCTCTCACTACAGATATGGGACCAAAACCTGCTGGTCCAGCCGACCGGGGATCAGCAGATGTGGCACCGGCTCCTCCCGCGCAAGAAGAGTTGGCAGCAGCTGATAACCAATCCCACGATCATGATGATAAGGGTGGTCCGGCTGGTGATGAGCAATCCGAGCAACCATTCGATGCTCGCCTGAGGCGTAGGATTAAAGTAAAACATATTGTCGTGAAGCCTAGGACTGAAAAAAGCAGCCGATAAAAAAACCTCCAACCGAGACGATGCCCCCTCTTACGGTTGAGCTGACAGATGAGCAGAGGTTCATGAATGCCATCTAGATAGCTCCCGAAAAGGATGCCGAGTAAGTTATATATATTCGTAATTTGTCTGTTTTTCCGATAATAGTTAGTTGTTAGTTAGAAGTTAATTTTGTTTTGAATTAAAACTTGGCCGTTATGTTTTATGCAGCATCTACGTAAGCTCCGTGAGTGATTATACACTCCGGATGCATACTTTCAAATGTTTGGAAGGCAAGGCATACTTAGACAATCTTGTAAGTAACCAAATCTCTTATATTCAATTTCTTAATTATTTTCAAAGATGTTATTTTCTTTTAATGTTTTCTAACAGTAACGACTAATTAAAAAAATAGAACGATTGCCCAGATAGTGGATCGCGATTGTTTACACAATTGATAATGATTGTAAAAACAATCAATATCAACTATCTAGGCAATCGTTAACGATCGTCTTAACAGTCGATACCGACTATCTAGGCAATCGTTAACGATCATCTTAATAGTCGATACCGACTCTGTATAGAATCGATAACGATTCTCTGAATAGTCGATTACTAAAATTTGTTATCTTTCAGATAATTAGAGCCTACCTAAGAATTTTGGAAGTTATGGATGACGCTGCTCATCCTGAAGTTGCAGATAAATTCTTCCTTATGAGCCCCACCGGTTTGGCATATATAATCATGGATTATAATGATTTCAGATTCTTTGTTGAAACTGGAAAACTCAACCGCCAACTGATGGCCACGCAAATTGAACGGTGGGCTGCCCTTAAGGAAGAAGCCAACCCAGGCAAGAAGGTGCTCCAAAACTTCTTCTTCAATAGGTTGAGGGATCTGTGGGCTCACCAATGTAACATGGTACATTACGGTCTCTGTAAACTTTATTTATAATTTTTTCCATTGTGTCCTCTAATATATTATTCATTTCAAATATTTGTCCCAGTCCATAGTTACGATCCTTTACATTGGGCGTTTGCGATCGTTAAGGTTTTAGAACGATCGGTAATGATCGTTGATCCAATTTTGGATAGGCCCTCTAAGGAGAAGTATCTCATCCAAATTAACGTCCTGGTAAGAATTGTCCACACTTTCAAATCATTTAATTTCCAATTTACGCCCTCAGAATACGATTATATAAGCAGTTGACATCGACTGTTAAAACAGTAGTTAACGATTGGTTATACGATCGTTAACGACTGGTTATACAATCGTTAACGACTGGTTATACGATCGTTAACGACTGTTTTAATTGTCGATGTCGACTACTTATACAATCGATGTCGACTGTTTTGGCAATCGATAAAATATTATCTGTAAATATTTTCTGTCAGCTTATCTTAGCTATTTATCTTATCAAACATTATCTGACATTGCACTTTTCAAAACAGACCAAATATCTTCTCGCGCTTTTACATGTACACGGAGACTCCACTGCATTGAACGCTGAGACCTATCCGTGGTCAAGTTCTAATTGCAGGGTCAAATCCGTACCCCGACAGGGCAATGGGTGGGACTGTGGGATATTTGTTTTGAAGTACATAGAGTACTTCATGATGGGGAAGAAATTCGACTTCAGCCAGGGCAATATGAGTCAGATCAGGGCAGAAATTGGCCAAGCCCTCGGTAAATTTACTGCTGATGGAGAAGCCGAGAAAGCCACCGATGAAGAACCTACAACTGATGCAGCATCCTAATTTTTTTCAAAAGTTAAAATTGTATGTAGTTGTAGCTTAGAACATTCAAAGATATTTGTAAAGATATTTATAAATGAAAATTTTAATTTTTACAATATTCGATTTTTTTTAAAAAATTTTAATCTCAAGTATGTAAATTTTTTATATAGGCTGGTTTTGGGCGTGTCGCAGACCCTATTGACAGTTATCGACTAAATATAGAGAGTTAAGTAAAGAGTGCTCAAGCAATTGATATCGACTGCGAATACAATCGATATCGACTGTATAAGAAGTCGATATCAAATGAATATGCAATCGTTATCGACTGCGAATACAATCGATAACGATTGCTTATGAAATCGAACACGATTGTATTCGCAGTCGATAACAATTGTATTCGCAATCGTTATCGATTTCATAAGGAATCATTATCGATTGTAAAGGTACTCGATATCGACTTCTTATAAAATCGACATCGACTATATTCGCTGTTGATATCGACTGTCTGTGCTGACAAAACATTTTGAAAATGCTTAAAAGTTTTATTAAAATGTATTTCTTTACATTTTTTGGGGAAAAATTTACAGCTAGTGGACAGTGGCGTGCAGTTGAATATATAGCCGACTTCGTGTACTATATCAACCCATCGGCCCAATTGCCGTGCAACTCCTGCGATTGTGACCATACTCGCTGCACCTGCCACACTGTAGGACCCTAACCTCACCCTTAGACCTTATCCTTCTCTTTCTCGGACGGTCTGCTTGCTTTCGACAATTGTAGGGTGGTCTCACTTTTATATTTTCAGGCAGTTGCTGAGCTTGGAATGCCCATTGGCTTCTATCGAAGGTGAGAAGCCATTGTTCGTCGTATGCTTGTCTAAAGCAAGTAGTGAAAAATTACTTCTCACAGAAGTTATAGTAATCGTAACTTCTCTGATTGATGGCTGTCATGGCGTGAGGGCAAGGCAAGCCATGAATGTGTCAATGGCGGCAAGTACACGTCTTGTGTTCCAAGTCGACATGATAAATGAAATTTTCGAAATTGACCTGGAATTGATCACGCCCGTATGGTTGAGCTCTCTTTTTATCGGCCCATTGCAGCACCTTCTTCATGTGCTCGTCTATTTTTGAGCAGAGGAGGGTGGTCCATTTCTCAGATATCTGTCGACACTTTTAAAAATGATCGGTGACTTTCTCTCTAATAGTTCTGATTAGGTCGATAATTGGTCTCTCTCGAGTTATCTTTAGTACGTTGTTTAAGCTTTCGACATTATTCGTAGTCAGGGAATCATATTGCCTTCCTTTCATATGTGCGCGTGCCCAATGATTTGGGTCTATTTTTAAAATATACTCTACGGCCCGATGATCAGCAGAATCTTCCTTCATTTTGTTAATAAAATAATCAAATTTCTCTACTGAATATGCACACACGGCGCACCACCATAAACCTTTCACATTATTCTTGGGATACTTGTGTTGTAAATTTTGTCATATGTTACATGCAATAGTTGTGGTGTGCGTTAGGGAAGATATGTTTGACCGCCTTAATTAAAACCTTAGACCTATCCGTGATAAAAATGAAATCTTCGGTAAACTCACCGATCACAAACGAACCTACCCGTTCAAGAAACCACATCCACGTATCCTCTTCTTCTAATTCGACGACGGCAAATGTTAACGATAATATATAGTCATTACCGTCTTGCCCCGAGGCGATAAATAGGATTCCTTCAAAACGTCCCCGTAGGTGTGTGCCATCTATAAGCAGTGTGTGACGAAGTGTATTGCGGTCGCTTCCGATGCACGGGCCGAAACTCCAAAAAAATATTTGAAGTTTACCGTCAAGCATTAGTTGAAAGGATATTTGTACATTAGAATCTACCCTCTCCATCTCCTTCACGTAGGCTGGTAGATCCACAAATTGGCCTTCCCAGCTGTTTCTAATATCATTAAGGGCAAGTTCTTTCCCCCTCCAAGCCTTAGTATATGAGATTTGCACATTATAAGTCTTTATAATATCAAATATTATCAACGCTCGGATATAGTTGAATCCTTTCATAAGTTTCTCCAGTACATAGTTGGCTACGAAGAAGATTGTTGCATTACGGTGACCGTGCGGTCCGATCTTAGTGGCCCCACATGTGTGAGTACTATTGAACGTCTTGATTTGGAAAGTGTTGAGCCCAGTTAATTTAGACGCATGTATTCGCTATGAACAATCGGGTTCGTACCATGCGGCTGTCACTCGGTAATTAACGATTTTCAAAGGCCGAACTTGAAAGTTTTTCTCCACCGCGTGCTCTTTCAATGCTCTTTGAAATGCTTGTTTGTCTCTGAAGATCTCTCCAACTTCAAACGTTCAATTCCGATATTCGGTTTCCACTTCTTGATCGGAAGACTCTTCCGATGTCTCTGACACTTCGTAAGCTTCATCTACTAATGGATTATCAATGCCTCTCATAAAATATTTCGGATCCTCTTTTATAAACTCATCCGGTTTTTCATCATAATCTTCGACGTTCTCTTCACTAGCAGTGTTTTGAGGTGGTTCACTAGATCCTTCTTCACCGAAGGGGTTCTGATGTGGTTGGCTAGGCCCTTCACAGAACGGGTCATGACAGTCAGCCCTTCACCGAACGGGTTCTGACATGGTTGACTAAGCCCTTCACCGAAGGGGTGATTATATATATAGAAATAGGGTTAAGCTCCTTCGTTAATCCCCATCGATGGCATAGTAGAACATAATTCGTGAGTCAACCAAGTTGTGAATCCACCGGGAAAGATATGATGAAAATCGTCTTCATCCTCCACTCTTAGAGACGTGTAGTCTAACTCTTGACTACAATGTGCCCCATGCATATTTTGTAGTGAGTCATCATATGATTCAACTGGGGCATGATTTAGATCAATAGTTGTCTTCATGGTGGATATGTTTGCCGTAAAATCGCCGTCATCGCCTAACTGAATAGTATCATATGTAAGTCCTTCTTCCTCAAACTTACATGGCTGGAATGAATGGTTATTTACAAAATCAGTCCCACCTAGAGGTATTTGTTTAGCTTCGAATCGGAAGGAGAATGGTTCTTTAATGATGAATACCTTTATAATGTCCGACCCGAATTTATAAAACGAAAATAGGGTGGCCAAATCATCCAAATCCAAAACGTCGGCAAGCACAGGGGTATTTACTATCTTCATAGAGAACTTTATGGAAATTGTTTCATCTGCTCTCGCAAAACTGACAGCAGAAATTCGCCTTCTGAACCGTTCATAAGATATACCCGTCGAAATTATAATAACCCTCCGGCGGCCACCTTGATGCAAACTATCATCATTTATAATATGGTCATCAAAGTGACAGAAAAGAGGAATTTCCACACCAGACATCGTCTGTTTAAGAAGGAGAAGGAAGGAGTCATAAGACAGATGAATAAAAGGACTGACAAATTAGTAGCAAAACAACTGATACACAATCGATATCGATTTTTTTAACAATCGATATCGATTTTTTTTACAATCGATATCGATTGTGTTAACAGTCAATGATGATTTTATGCAATTGATATCGACTCTTTGCATATATTTACCCAGTAAAATTAATTTTTCAAAATAACTTTCGATATGATTTACACTAAATCTGAACATACCTCGCGTCGAAATGGGAAACTGCAGGATCTTCAACTACCAATGACAAAATACATGAGCTTCTTCTCCCAAACCTCTGTTTTTTTTTTTCCACGTAGCAGATCTGAGACAAAAGACGTCGTCACCTTCACCACCTCTAACTTCTTAGTAACTCTAGTGCAGATTAAAATGAGGAAAAATGGGATGTATTCGTGGGTTAAAGAAAGTCAGAAAAAGGGGTAATATGAACTTTTTATTCTCCTTAGGGTCGACTCGGCTTCGAGCTGGTCAATTTGGGTAAAGGTGAAACTATAAGGTCTCTGTAGTAAAAGGTACATCTGACAGGGTCGGTCAGGTAAATTTCCCTTTTCGATAACACCATTAATGGAGAAGAAGATTTCAGTTTTGGGTGTTGGAGAAGAAAATTAGTACATGAGCATTGTGGTGACCTCCATTAATAGACATTAATGAACTCTAGTAAAACCCCTTTTGCAGGCACACTGATAGAGAAGATGATCGGACGACTATTGTAGACACTGATGATCGGACAGTTGTTGCAAACACATGGGTGGAGAAGATGATTGGACGGATGTTATAGACATACTGATGATCGAACAGCTGCTGCAGACACATGGATGGAGAAGATGATCGGACAACTGTTGTCAGACACATGGATGGAGAAGATGATCGGACGGCTGTTGCAGATAGATCATCGAATGATGATGGACATTAATGAACTTTATTAAAACCCCTTTTGCAGACACACTGATGGAGAAGATGATCGGACGGCTGTCACACATACTGATGATCAGACGGTTGTTGCAGACACATGGATGAAGCTACACTCCTCGATAGAGACAACTATAATGTTTGGTAATTGGTAGGCTAAGCACTATTACATCCCTCCCACAAAAAAGGGGTGGCTTAATTTGCAGCCCACCAGTATTTCAATGTAACCTAATGAATGGGTTGCGCTGGAAATTTCATAGGTTGCAAACAAAATAAGCCTCACATTTTTCCTTGCAGCACAAATCTGTCAATACAACCCTTGTGTGGATTGTGCCTGAAGTCTTATGAAATGCAGCAACTAAAGCTTTCTCTGCCCGGCTTTTTAAAAAAGTATGTTTGGCTTTTTAAAAAAGTAAGTTTAAATGGCGAGCCATTATTTGAAACTTAATCATGATCACATGAGGATTCATGCCTCTGTGTTTTAATTGAATAGTTTTAAACTTTGAATCCTCTAATGCTGTGTTTGGGAATTGGAATTTGCTTTTGAGAATTTGAAATTCAAGCATTTCAAATCCAGAATTTGAAATACTTAGATTTTAAAATCTCTTGTTTAGATATTTAAACAGCCCTCAAAAACTGATTTAAATTCCAGATGATAATACCTGAATTAGCTAATATTATACTTAAATATATTTCTTTGAGAAATTTCATCCAACAGTTCACATGCAGCATTAAAAACCATTCACCTATCTGTTACACTCATCATCGACAAAACTCATCGATAAAACTGAAACTAGTGTCTTCATCTTTGATTTGTTACAGAAACACTGATGAAGCTCTTGCTGCCCTCTCACTATCTTTGAGGTCGAATTTATCTTCATCTTCAACCACTAATTTTGAATCAACTCCATAGACAACCATCTGGATTAAAATTTAAACCTGAAGAACTTCTCTGAAACCAAACATCACAACAAACGACCATAACTGTTGAATATGACTTGAGTTTTCCAAGATTTGTGAACCCATTTCGCGAGCCTAATTTGACAATTCAAAATGCAGGATTGAACAAGTTGATAGTTGACAACTACCACAATACAAGGACGACATAGCCAACCATTCCAATTTGAAACAATTGGAATGCAGAATCCAAAACCCAAATTTACTTGTACCAAACCCTAATCATCCAAATCAGGTACAAATCATAGCCATCCCAACCCTAAAATTGAGGAGCTTACCTTTTTGTTGATTGAACGATGCTGCCGGCAGTTGTGGCCAATTGAGGAGCTCAACGAAGCCCTAATGAGTTTGCACCTTGTTTTTGGCAGAGGAGAGTAAAGCGTGAGAAGAGAGCACTAAGAGAAGAAAAGGCAGAAAGACTCGATCATAATCCAAATTTTCTGGATTTCAAATGACTCTCAAGAGGTGTTATTTGAAATACTCTATTTTGCTTAAAACGTGTCATTTCCAAATGATGGTGGAATTTAGCAAATCCAAAGCCAAGCGTTAAAAAGTAATTCCCAAACGCTGATTTCAAATCCAACTACCTAAATCAAAATCCCATCCGTCAAATGACGATTTCCAAATGCACCCTAATGGACATAGCTCGATTTCCAAATGCACCCTAATGGACATAGCTTCTCCGCATGATATAGTTCGAATGATGGTTTGCCATTTAAAAGAATTAGAGTGATAAAATAATTTACGCAGTCTGAAAGATTGGTTGCTGAAAGTGCAATCCCATTAATCCATAATATTAATAAGGGAACGATTACTTGCACTCACTTTTTAAGTGATTGCACCGAGGTTAAAAAGAGACTATATTTTAGGGACATGTGACATGTGAAAACACAATCTGGGTTGTCTGATTTAAAGTTCATGATCTATAAATCTTAGTGGATAAGCTTGGTACGAAATATAATCTTTATCATGTGATTAAATATAGTCAAAGACTATTATTTGATTCAATGGTTGACAACAATAGATTATATGACAAATATCGTGTTTTGCTCCAATCTTATTCACTAAGGATCTATAGATCATGATCTTTCAAACATAAAACCTAGATTGCATTTTCACATGTCACATGTCCCTAAAATATAAAGTCTTTCTTTAACCTCTGTGCAATCACTTAAAAAGTGTGTGTAAGTAATGGCTCCCTATGAATAATAAATAAACAGATAGGGTTGTCAATGGGCTTGGGCCAGGCCAATTTTGTAAGGTAACCGACTCTCTTGACCGTCATTTAAACACCAAAACAGTGTTTAAATGATCCTACACCATTAATAGTTTAAAATGTTGATAATCTATATCATCAAAGTGATAGATCATATATTGAAGGGCAATCCGCCCAAAAATCACACTTTTAGAGAGATTTGAACCATTGGATATGTGCACTCTAATAACAATCACTGTTTATAGTTTTTAACGATCAACATTAAATTTCACAGATTACCACTTTGACGATTTATATTGATCACCAATGTATGCCATGAGGCATAACAACAAACTACACTTTAATGGTGAAAGATCAAACGTTTCACTTAATGACATCATTTTGGTGTTTCATGGCGGCCATAGGCATCTCGAGTTTATGTATTCAGTCATCAGAGTCAAACCCTTAAATTGTAGAAAACCTCCTATATGGCCCCCTTTCACTCTGTCTCTCTTCGGACTGAAGAAAGAATTCATTTCTATCATGTCTTCTTTCAAATATAAAGAAAAATCAATTTCTCATCCACCCAAATATGACCATAGACCAATTTTTCTCACAGACCCAGATAGCCTGCCTTGTTTGGGAGTTCAGAAATGATCGAAATCTGAATATTTTACTCAGAAAGTCATGTTTCCGAGCACTTTCTGAACTTTTCTTACGTTTTAGAGTTTCTCTCGATTTTCTAAATAAAAGTAACATAATGATTCCAAGCAAAACACTCAAAAATACTCAGATGCCGAGCTCGGAAAGCTAAAGGTAAATTTACTCTCTGAACGAGGAAAGTGAAAATCAAGAACACAAGAATCCAAATTTTTTGGGAAGAGTTCAGAAAAAAAAGAATTTGACTAAACTCAAGAGCACATCTAAAAAACAATTAGGAATCTGAGTAAGCTCAAAATCTACAGGATTTTGAGCTTTTATGGGAAAAGCTCGGAATCACCGGAACAAGGCTTTCAGGTATACAACATACAACAGGCAAAGTCAAGATGCCTCTTCATTACCCACAACAACAAAAAATAACACTTTTGCTGACATATTCTTGCCATCTCCCCACCTAAAGGACAAGGAGAGCCATCTTCCTATCTTCTCTGACTCGGGAGTTCCCAACTATTTACCGGGGGTGCAATAAGCCAGGGCTTGGGTATGCATTTTTGTGACTTTTGAATAGGCCCGAATAGCCCAGGCCAGAGGCCAGCCCGTTTATAATAGGATTTCAGTCTGAGTCCAGCCATTGACACCAGTAACAACCACCAAATTGTTCGCTTTCCTGCATAATTTTTGGCTGATTGGCTCTGTTAGGGCATCCAATGCTTTCATTTTAGCAAAAGAATTTTAACACTCTAAAATTCAATTCACCAGACTCGGCGATTCGCTTGCAGGACTGGGCAAGCTGGCTATTAGGCTCTTCACGATGAAATGTTTCACTCATTGATAAACTTCGGAAATGCAGCTCTTAAGAAGAACACTTGGTACGGTAAAGCTACAATATGAAGCTTCTGAATATGCTCCAAAACAAAAGAGAAGAGAATGTAAATAGAAATAAAGCTGCAATATAAGGCATAAAAGGTCTCGTATTTTTTTTCCGTAATGAGCCATGTCAAGCCATTTCACGTCAAAATTTAAAACAAAGGATGGCGTCTAAACAATATCACAAATCAGTTTTCTTGGCACAAAAAAGTTTTAACAGCAATGCATATTATGCACATCTTCCAGGTGGGCCTTTGCATGGTTTTATACGAATCTATACCCACAAAGGAAACAAACCCAACGGATCACGAAAGATGCATCAAACGAATTTTACATCTCTCAGGCTACAGTATAGAAAATAATATTTGTGAAATCCCTATTAGCAGCAAACAATTATATGCATCTAGGGAAGAAGGTCTGACCCACATACCCGCCAGCCATAGCCCGTCTCACATTGGATTCAAACAATTTCGGGTTGTCCCTTAGAACTGCAGCAGCATCGTGATTCAGCGGATCCTCATGATTGGGTTGCTGTATACATGGAAATTGTAAGTATCAAAGAGATGCTACACAGAAAAAGCTTTGGCAGGTAAAGATGATTAAAAAAAATTAATTCGATTGTTAATAAAAGGGTAGATCTCTGTTGTGAGTCTTGTAACACATTGTGCTCCTAAGCTAAGTTTAAGTCGAGCGGTGTTGGATTCACTTATATCAAGCTTAGTTACAAGTATAGTGACCAAGTCGGGCTTGGGAATAAATCAGCTAGGAAAAAATTTGAAAGAAACCAGCAAAATTCGCCAACTTTGGTGAAAAACGATCAAAATTCAAAAAAAAGAAAGAAGAATTATAAAATATATTAATTAAAAACTCTATAAAAAAAATTAAAATAAATTTTTTTACCAAAATTGGGAGGAAAAAATCGGCAAATTCACATATAATTTCCAAATTCATGATTAATTCGGAAATTCGCGAATAATATTTGGCTATAAAAAATTCGTGAATTATTCGCAACTTTTTCAAAAAGTCAGCGAATTGGTCAATATGGTTACAAGCAGCTGATTATTTTTCTTTGGACTTCTTCTTGGATCGATTCTAAGTGATAAAATGTGTAAAGGGATGATGATATAAGATCATCAATCATAAAGAAAACATATTTAAAGTCTGATCAAATTTGTTTCACAGAAGCTGAAGAAGAAAGGCTGAATATGACGAGAGACAAAGATGATCAACTAACAAAATGTCGGGTCCAACCAGAACCTTATATGGTATTCACCTGCCTTCACCTGCTCCTGTTAGCCATATTCTGGGAAGTGTGAAGGGAACGTCATAGGCGATTTTTTGAAGGGACGCATGAACACAGAGAGATTATTATCAGCCATATCATTAAGTCAGTTGAGTCTTGGCTTTGTTTTCCCTTTCTTTTGGCTTTCCGAGATTCTAAATTGCGAGCTTAGCCCGATCCGGATGTAATTTTATTTTTTCAATAGAATTCATCCTTACCGGTAAAAACAAAATCACATAAACCTATGAAAGTGGAAGCCGTGAAGTTAAGATTCCCCTCGTGTCCAGGCATCCGAAAACCGGTTGAACGCCAAATGGAATTCAACCGGTTGGACCTGATCATTAGCTCAAAAATGGCATGGCAAGAAGCAGGCACTAGTGTCAATGAAAAGCAATCTGAAAGAAGAGAACAATGGCAAATATCTCAGCCTACTCATAAAAATAACAAAATACCGTAAAAAGATGATTCAAGCCATAAATAATGGTGTTTATATTAAGCACGGGTTTCCAATCCTCGCGTAGAATATTGAGACAGACATTTCCTTCCAAGTCGATATTAGGATGGTACACCTGTGTTAAACAAATTGTTTGGATTTAAACCATATATAATTAATTGATCAAGAAAATCAATGAGAAATAAACAAGTAAAAACAGACCCAATGAACAAGATCTGGTCATCAGAATTGAAATCCTACCTTTGTCTTGCACTTGACCTTAGGCGCTTCATGAGGATAGATGGGGGAGACTTGGAAAGTAAACACAAACATACCACCTCTAGAAAAGCATGAAAGCATTGAGCTAAATTACCAATGGCAGAAAAATTGGAAAAAGGTGCACAAAAAATAAAATATATAAATGGATTTGCCAAGCGTTATTTGTAAGAGTTCAAACAATACGTCACTTTCATTATCGGAATCAAAATCACAGCTAAGAAAGAAGATTACATACTGATGATAGCCTTCATCAGGTCGAATTGCAACTTCAAAGCTCATCAGTTCATCTTTGCCGTTAGGGAATGATATGGCAGTTGTTTTCGGTAGGTTCAGCTCACTAATATCTACAAAAAAAAAAAAACAGAAAAAAAAAATCAGAAAAGAAGGAAAAATAAAATTATAAATTCGTACTACTAGAAAAATATAAAACTCCGAAGTTGAGAAGCTAGCATTGATATTAGGCTGCGTTTGGTAACAAGCATTTGCATTTGAGAATTTCAAATCCAAGCATTTCAAATCTAGGTGTTTCAAATTCAGAATTTGAAATATTGGGATTTGCAAATTTGTTGTTTCAAATTTAGAATTTGAAATCTTTGGATTTGCAAATCTGTTGTGTGGATGTTTAAGCATTGCATTAGGATTTGGTCCAAGGATTTATAGATACTTCATTTGGCTATTTTTTTTTTTTTAAATAATTTATATTTCATTGGTTTCCTTCATTCTATGTAGGGGTGGAAGTTCGATGAGCCAAACCAAAATCGAAACTGAAAATTTCGATTTCGGTGTCGGTTCACCTAAACTCGAACCAGAACCGAAATGTTTTGAGTTCGGTTAACCGAACTCCCCACCTCCTGAACCGAAACAGAACCGATATATTTTCGGATTTTTTTGAATATATATATATATATATATATATATATATATATATATATTTTCGGTTTTTCAGCTTAGGGTCGATTTTCCTTTTATTGGAAATTGATTTCTCTTGTTTGATAACATGGAAGTGCAATTACATAGGTGGAATAAAAATTGTGTTATAAAATCAAAGTTTGACCAAATATTAAACTTTGATCACAGATAAAAACTTTCACTACCAAAATACAAATAATACAGTAATAAGCATTATCTACTATCAAGATACACTTCTCAAATTTTGACTAAAGTCAAATTTTAACTAAAAGTCAAACTTTGACCAGCAAAAATGAGACAATGTATTTTAAAGTTATAAATTAAACAATGATAGATATTTTTAATTATAGTATTCCACTAATTACAATTTATAACTTTTTATAGAAAATCAAACTTTGAAAAAAGTCAAACTTTGACCAAGGAAAAATTGCACTGATACAGTATAAATTTATGTAGTAGTAGACTCTATCTATAAGCAAGTTTCAAGTTTGACTAAGAATAAATTTTCTGTAAAAGTCAGTTTGACCAAAATGCAAAGTTTGACCTTTTAGTCAAACTTTGACTAATAAAAATGAGGTAATATATTTTAAAGTTAAAAATTAAACAATGATAGATATTTTTAATTATATTATTCCACTAATTAAAATTTATAACTTTTTATAGAAAATCAAACTTTGACGAGAAGCCAAACTTTGACCAAGGAAAAATTGCATTGACACGGTATAAATTTATGTAGTAGTAAACTCTATCTATAAGCAGGTTTCGAGTTTGACTAAAAATAAATTTTGTGTAAAAATCAAAGTTTGACCAAAAGTCGAAGTTTGACTGAAGTCAAAATTTGACCACTAAAAATAAGGCAATGTATTTTAAAGTTACAAATTAAACAATGAGAGATATTTTTAATTATAATAATCCACTAATTAAAATTTATAACTTTTTATAAAAAAAATAAACTTTGACAAAAAGTCAAACTTCGACTAAGGAAAAATTACACTGATACGGTATAAATTTATGTAGTAGTAGACTCTATCTATAAGCAAGTTTTGAGTTTGACTAAAAATAAATTGTGTGAAAGTCAATGTTTGACCAAAAGTGACCAAAAGTCAAAGTTTGACTAAAGGTCAAACTATTGACTAATAAAATTTAGATTCTAGTATCACATTATAGATCAACATGGATTTTTTGTTATCAAATTGTAGGAGTCAGTTTAATAAAAATAAAATTTTAATTAAAAATCAAAGTTTGACCTTAAAGTCAACCTTTGACCCTTGGTGGGGATGCCTCATGCCCAACCCAACCAGATCGGTCAAGCTTAAAAATATTCAGCTCAGGCGGGTCGAGTATCAGGTCGAACCGTACCTATGATAGCACTAGGTCATAACTTTTTATTCACAAAACATAGTCAATTATATGATGGTGTAAGATTTGGATTTTCAAATAACGCCTAGAGGGTGTTATTTCCAAATCCACTTTTTTACATACAGACATGGATTTCTAAATTCCGATGGATTTACCAAATCCAAATCCAAACACAAAAAAGTGGAACCAAGCGGTGGATTTGGATTTAGGAGATCCAAATCCACGTTCCCAAATGCAGCCTTAATGATTTGTATACATTTTTCTACTGGTAACTTGTCTAGATGATTGGAATGTAGCACCAAGCAAAACAAGTGACCAACTAACAAAGTACATCAAAAAACTTAATTAAGTTTATTTTTAAAATCAAACTTGCAGTTTTTTCTTAAACAGCTGCGGTTAGTACTTTCCACTAGAACATTGAATCCCAACAAAGAAAACCCAACTCATGTTTCAGAATCAGCGACTTTTTTCGCTCCAAGGAACCGACAGTACAGCATTTTCTTTTCATTCGGCATCCTGTCTGAGGTCACATATATTTGCCGAACCAGGAAGCGCAACATCAAAAGGCTAAATTTAAGCTATTTTAAGATTGGAAGTGGGAGAGGAAGCGGGATTCCAAAGCTGGAGCAATAATCTGAGTAGAAGATTCCTGCTACTATGTAATGGGAAAAATGAGTGCCTCAGAAGCCTTGATAAATATCTTTTACAAATACTCAGCTCAAAATGATTACTCCAGTTTCTAGTTTCAAAAATTACCAAAGCACAACAAGGAAAACATAAACTAAAATACGAAATTTAGACTGTAATAATGTACTGGAAACAAGGTATTGGGTATCGGTCCATCTTGGACCGATATGTATCCGCTGATAGCCTGATACAGATAGGGTATTGCTGATACCATATCAGTCGAGAAATCTTTTTTCGTGAAAAAATAGGTAAAAAAATATATAAAAAGATTGGTCTGATCAGTATCGGTCGATACCGACCTGTGTCGGTCAGACACCGATACCACCCCAATACAGGTATCGGGCGGTATCCATTCTCAACAAAACCAATACGTATCGGCCAAGTTTTGATACCATGACTGGAAAACAGCATCAGAATGGCAGTTTTTCTTCGGCTCCTAAACACTCCAAGGTAACACACTCACTCATGTCTAAGAAATAAGCTAGCTTAAAGCTTTAAATACAAAAACTGGTAGATTGTTGTCCACAAACAAGGATGCGGTAACAATAGAATAAGAATGTTGCAACCTCCAGGAATAGATAACATGTTACACACTCACACATCTCCCAGCTTCTCCTAGGCATATGAGCTGTAAATTTCAACCAGGTTATCCCTGGGGACGTGTCTCATAGAAAATGAGAAATGTGTCTTTAATTTGTCAGGTTTGAAACCATAGACAAAAGATAGTCAGCAAAAGTATCAGCCAACAAACCTCAAGGGGTTTGGCGTGATGGCCAGGTACCCGCCTCAGGAAATGGGGGACCTGAGTTCGAATCCCTCCCTTGAGGTCACCCTAGGGATTTATATCCCGTGCTGACCCAGCACATGCTAACTTGGGGTGCACATATGCCCTTGGGATTAGTTGGGTGCTCTAAGAAGCCCGAACACCCAGGTTATAAAAAAATTTAAAAAAAAGTTACGGATATTTGTGGAGTGTAACGGATAATTGTGCTTTATGAGTGACAAAAATCGCCTCCATCCCCCTTTTGCTTGTCCTTTCCTAATAATCTTTAGCATAAACTCAATTTTCTTTTATTTAAAAGCAAAGGAATCCCAACTTTTTCTGTCATGTTTATAGGATGCACAGAGAGGGTTGGAGGTTAAGAAGGAATAAGCACTATTTTTCTCTTATTTAAAGGCAAAGGAGCACATTTAGTGGTTCTCCATCACATTCATCGCCCTCTTCACCAAATTCAATATTTCATGGAATGATGGGAACAATGCGACAGATTTGGAGGTGGATGCATTGTGGTTTGGTATTTTCTTGGTTAAAACGATATACCCAAGAAGGCTCCAGACTGAAGGTGAATCCAACAAAACAAACAAGTCCCCCTAATTATCATGGCAGTCTATCTGTAACAATAGACATTATTGGAAGTTTGAAATCCCTAATCATTCGTATTTACAAATGTACGAAAAGGGTGGAAGGCTGAGAAGGAATGAGCTCTATTTTTCTTCAATTTGAAAGCAAAGGAATGAGCTCTATTTTTCTTCAATTTGAAAGCAAAGGAATGAGCTCATTAAGTGGCTCTCCGTCATATTCGTTGCCGTATTCACCAAATTCAAAATTAAATTGCATAATTTTTCATGGAATGATGAGAGCAGCACGAAGGTTGAGAAGGTGAAAGCTTTCCAGTTTGGTATTTCCTAGATGGAAAAGACAAATTGAATAAGGCTATAGATTGAAGGTGATTCCCCCCCTCCCCCAACACACACACACACACACAAAAAAAAAATGGGGGGGTAAAAAAATATTCTCTCACATTCATAGAGAAGTTAACCCAAGTACAGACTAGAGTTCCCAAAAACAAGTGGGGTTGCTATCCCTAACTAAGTTTTCCCATAATTTTTCTGTGTTTCTACTCTCTTTTTTCATCTCTCTAATCTAACCTAAAAACATCTACCAAACCCTACTACTATCATCTATTTAGCACATCTCTACCTTCTGATTATCTTCTTTAGGTTAAAGTTTGAAGGCTGCGCTTATTTTTTTCTTTTCTTTTAAATTTTTATCACCACAACTTACTGCAACAGTTTTAATGTACTTTTTTATATTGCTAATAAAACGACAGATTTTTGCACTTTTTTTTATTGAGGACTTGTTATGGGATCTCTATGCAAACTGTGTAAGGAGTTCAAAGATCCATAGTAAATTCCATTGTGGATCACACTAACCCTATTCAATTTTCAAAAACAAGGATCAAAGCCAGCACAAGAGATAAACTTTACTGTTCTAGTTACAATTTTTTTGGCAGCTGA
Organism: Chloranthus sessilifolius; assembly: GCA_021018995.1. NCBI lineage: Eukaryota > Viridiplantae > Streptophyta > Magnoliopsida > Chloranthales > Chloranthaceae > Chloranthus > Chloranthus sessilifolius. Next base: position 1,979,914 of record CM037584.1, read on the forward strand.
CAATGAGAGACAAAAAAAGTAGATGCACAAATGAATGAAAACCTTTATGAAGACGTAATTCTCCTGCACTTTGCTTCTTGACTGGTGCCCGCCCATTGGCATTTTCAGCAATTTCTCTCTGCTTTTCCTTTACTTTAAAAAGCCTAATCATAGTTCCTAAAATTGGGCATACGTCAAATCAGAATTGTCTCAAAGGACACAAATTTACTCCTTCAAGGGGGATTTTATGCTCCAGCAATAAAACGAAATAAAATAATGTCATTCTTCTAGCAAGTGATCTTTAACAGAACTGCAAAAAAATCCTTTGCAGGAAAGTACATGAAATTTTGATCTATCCTTTCAAACATACATGTGCACAATATTTTCTAATGAACAATAATAATCTAAAGAACCATAAGGAATTAAAAGTTCTAACAAACCTAAGCATCAAAAATGTATGTGAGCATTAATGTTAGCTGGACGAGATGCTAAAATGCCCAAGAAAATGAGAAAGGGAGAGTATTTTCAATTTTTCCCAAGTCAAAAAACTTAAGAAAATATTGTTCGTAAAGTACATTGCACCACTATTTGGGGGGAGTCAATAACCAGGGGCATGGTTATCAATATTGTACGATACATGATACATGAGCCAATACAAATATACGATAGAAAACGATGCATATTGATGATATGTACATCTTTAACCGTGTCATAGTATACGATATGGTACGATACACGATATGAACAATGCATGCAATTTTGATTACAACTCTTAAAAACACAATTAAGAACAAGGGGGAAAAAACAAGCACTTCAGGGTCTTAAGAGGTCTATGAAGAGGAAGAGAAAAATGATGATTTAACTCATACTGAAGATGAAGGATGAAGATTTTTTTAACAATTTTTGACATTTTTTGAGGTTACAAAGTTACAATGTCAAGAAAGAAGCATATGGATACATAGAAATATTTGTACAACTATACAGTTTTTTTTATAGTAAAAGTTAGAACTTGAAAGACACATCATGCAAATATATAATACCGGTATATGGTATACATTTCGACCACATACACAGTTTTTTTTCGATAATGGAAAATTAAAAAACTCATGATTTATGTGACTAAGGATTTATGTCTGTACTTTATGAATCAATTCAATGAAGTGTCTTATTTTGTTCAATTTATTTGATCTAAATTTTAATTCCCAATAGTACCTATGATGGAATTCATAGCTCTGACACTTCATATAGCAATGAAATTATCATAGATTGTTATATATTTCATTGTCTAATTTTTAGGAACTTTTTGAATCTGCATATTTTTCTCCATTTGTTGTTATTTATTTACAAATGTTGTGCCCAGTGCACAAATCTCCCGCTTCTTATTTATTTATACAATATAAATATATCTTGTGATAGACAGAACGATAATTCCAGAAGATGATACATGATTTGACAACCTTGATCAGGGGTGCAAATGAGTTGGGTAGGGCCAAGTTGAGGTCTGTCCAAGCCCAGCCTGACCTGCAGGACAGGCTCAGTTACAAATCTAAGCCTGACCCCAGCCACCAAGGCCTTTTAACTGCTGCCTAACCCTTACCCGGCCAGTTTGCACCGTTGCATATAATCAACAATGAGCAGAAGATCTCAGAATTTTCATAGATAAGCAAGGCTTCTGTGGAGAGTAAACGACTTTTTTTTTAAATAAAGAAAAGTATTGCCTAAATGTTGAAATATCATTCAACGGTCTTCGATGCACTGGGCTCACTTTATTGACCACGACAGCATACTTACTTTTTTAATAGAAGCCAAGTAACTGGCAAATCTAACAGAGCTCGTGATGAGGACATCCGATTTAAGGAGCCGCCTGTGGTCTATCAAAGGCGAAAGCAGTCTGCGAAAACATCCCGAAGGCTCCAAAACAAACAATTAGTTTTCCTATTTGAATTAGTTAAGGGTCAGACACATATACGTGATATGTGACTGTTAATTTCGTCACTTTCAGTGCAACAATTGAAAAAGTAGTCATAAGTCTATCAATAGATGTCGGAATTGTGTGATTCTTGTCTTGTTGGAAAGCTACCTCGATAAGCTTTCAAACAAGACCAATTTCATGTCATTTGGACATCGTTTGACCCTTTAAAAGTAGTCGTGTAATTTAAAAAAAAAAAAAGGAATAGCAGTGAAATTAATTATGAGTGTTAGATTAGAATGTTTTAATGGTTGATTAGGAATTTATTTTTAATAGTATTCTTAGGGTTTCTTTTCTTTATAAATAAACATTGTAATCTCTTATGAGGGGAATAATGGCTATTGAATATTGTTTTTGCATAATTGAGAGCTTGTATCAAAGTTTTCGTCAAGGGTGGGATTCTCTCAAAACGTGGGCGAGCGATTCTTCTTTCCGCGTGTGGTTTGGTGCGAGGCCCACTTTTTATCCTTATTATCTACTCTTATCTCCATCTACGTGTAAGTGTTTGATTAATTTTCTATTTATCTTATACCCAGAATCCAAAACTAATTGCGTGTTTTACTTGTTCGATCTTTTCATAACCTAACCTAAGATCGTTCAATAGTCCTAACACGAAATTTCTTCTATTTGAGCCTTGAATTGTTAAAGACCCATAATCTTCTCATTGATTTATTTCGCACAGATTCGAAAGAACCCCTTGTGAGTTCGTTCAAAGCCCTAAATTGTTGGAGAACTAGTCCTTCGCTAAAGATCCCTAGTCTTTTAGATCTTATAGGGAACGTACTGCGTAAGTAACACTGTTTTGTGCTAAATCAAATCATTTAATTGAAACTCTCTTTAATTTCAGTGTCAAGTTGTTAGGAAAATTCATATTTCAATTACTCACGTTAATTCTAAAATAATCTCAACCCATCATATTTGCATCGTGTTAATTTTTGCATCATATTTGGTATCAAAGCTTTGTCAGTTAAGGATTGTCAGTGTTCATATAGGTTCTAGGTTTCATATTTGTAGTGTCATGCATCATTATGGATTCCACTAGGATAGAAGCCCTTATTAATGAACTTGCAACTAAGTTGACCACAAGTCAGGCAGATCTTCAAGCCCATCATGAGGCTCTAGTGACCCATGTCGAGGGAATGAATAAGGTTATCATCAATGACCATGTTCGAGTCCACGTCAATGACCGTAGAAGAGACGGCCCTCACCAACGCGACACCCCACCCAATCAGGACGACAAAATCATGGAGTCTGTCAAGATAGACGCTCCTACTTTTGATGGGAAAAGACAACCTAAGGTCTTTCTCGGGTGGGTGACTGGCATGGAAGCCTATTTTGATTGGTATGCCATGTCTGAGGAGTGCAAAATCCGATTTGCCAAAGTAAAGCTTATGGGCCAAGCTAGGCTTTACTGGATAGTTAAGAGCATCGTAGACAACATGGGTCAAAATCTCGGATTTCCATATCGTATCATTCAACCCCAAAACCGATACGTACTGGGTGATACGTATCGGTTCCGGGACGATACGTATTGGTTCCGGGACGATACATTTCGGTAAAAAAAAAAACAATAATTTGAATGTATCGGACGATAATTTGACTGTTTTTTAAGGGGCTCAAGAAAAACCCAATTTATCGTATCGTCCAAGTCTAAAATCAATATGTATCGGACGATATGTATTAGTATCGGACAATATGTTGATCCATGGTAGACAATGTCAAGGTTTACATCTCATTTCCACGTGAGTAGACATGAAGCTCCAACTGAATGAGAAGTATGTTCCTCTTTCCTATGATGAGTGTCTCCTTGATCAGTGTCACACACACTTCGCCAAGGGAATATGCCAGTCACAGAATACATTGATCAATTTGAGGACTTGATGTTCCAGGCTAATGTGGAGGAACGAGACAAAGTTACCTTATCTCGATATCGGATGGGCCTCCGTCCAGAATTGCAAAGGAAACTTATTTCATATCTTGTTACCAATCTAGACGAGTGTTTCTCTAGAATCGAGGAGTTAGAATGATACCTCAAGATCCCCCCAAACCAAACGTTTCGATACTAGTGGGCTTGGTTACGAGTCTAACTATTTTGAGTCTAGGTCTAATGTCAATACCCATTCAGCTGGGTCCAATTCACTCACCACACCGGTGACTAAAGTTGATAAGGGTAAGAATCCAATGTTAGAGGGCCCTAAGAGTGGGGGTCAAAACAAGTGTTATAAGTGTTGTGGCTTTGGACATTTCGCAGCACAATGTCTTTCCTAGAATTTGTTCACAACAGAGGAAAGTGAAAATGAACAAAAAGACGGGGAAGTAGAAGTCTATGAGTCTGAATCGTTCCCTAGTGATGAGGAGGATCATGTAGGGGAACAAACAGTAGCTTGCCTCTGTTGAGGAGGATAATAACTCGCGGGCACTTGTCGTTAGATGTGCCCTAGCCCAATCTAAGGAGAGTGACGACTGGCGTAGGTATAACATTTTCTACACCGTAGCCAGATGTGGTGAAAAGGATTGCAGGATCATAGTTGATAGTGAAACTCTTACCAATGCTGTATCGAAAAGCACAGTTTTCCCGCTTAGGACTTACACCCGTTCCTCACCCGCAATCCTACAAAGTGGCATGGGTCGATTAGTCATCAATTCCAGTTTCACATAGGTGTCAAGTTCCTATATAGTTTGGGTCGTATAACAACACATTATGGTGTGATGTTGTGCTTATGGATGTTGGGCATGTCATCCTTGGGAGGCCTTGATTGTACGATAAGGACGTTACACCGTTCGGAAGATCGAACGTGTGTTCTTTCATGCACAAAGGAAAGAAGATTAAGATAAACTCTCTACCTCCTAGAGCATCTCAAGTGAAAACAAGCAAGTCAAGTGGTAAAGGCCTAGTTGAGAGAGAGAAAACAACTAAGGTCATTAATATTGTTAGCCCTTTAGAGTTTGAACAAGGTGTTAAGGAAGAGAACATTGTCTATGTTCTTGGCACAATGGAGTCACCCAAAGAGTCAAAGTGTTGAGTTTCCTAAAGAGGTTGGACCTATGATGAGAGAGTTTCAGGATGTCTTTCTTCCGAATGAATTACCACCTTTAAAGGATATCCAACATGCCATTGATTTGGTTCTCGGGTCTACTTTACTTAACTTGCCCCATTATCGCATGAATCCATCCGAACACTCGGAGTTGATAAACTTCTCCTGAAGGGATTCATTAGAGAGAATATGAGTCCATGTGTCGTGCCAGCGCTACTCACACCTAAGAAAGATGAGTCTTGGAGGATGTACATCGATAGTCGCGCCACAAATAAAATCATGGTCAAGTATCGGTTTCCTATACCGAGGTTGGACAACATGTTGAACATAATGGTTGGAGCCACGATATTTTCAAAGACCGATTTGAAGAGTGGATACCATCAAGTTCGAGTTCATCCCGGGGACGAATGGAAAACTGCTTTTAAGACTAAGGATGGTTTATATGAATGGTTTGTCATGCCTTTCGAGCTCTCAAATGCTCGGAGTACATTTATGCAAATCTTGACACAAGTGTTGAGGCCTTTTATAGGTAAATTCATCGTGGTTTACTTTAATGATATCCTTGTTTACAGTCGTGACAAGGAATAACACTTATGTCATTTAAGGCAAGCTTGTTTGACTCTCGGAGGAGAGAAGTTATACGCAAACCTAAAGAAGTGAACTTTCATGACTAGTGTTGTCTTCTTAGGGTTTTTTGTAACCTCTGAAGGAATGACTGCGGATCCGGAAAAGGTCAAGGCTATTGTGGAGTGCCTTGAATCAAAAAACATTCACGAAGTCCGTAGCTTCCATGGGTTAGCCACTTTCTACAGGCGGTTCATCCGTAATTTTAGTACGGTCACGGCCCCTATCACCAATTGCATTAAAAAAGGGGAGTTTAAATGAAAACACCTATTGCGGCAAATGAAATTAAGGAGATTAAGTGTCGTATGATCGAGGCTTCAATTATGCGCCTTCCTGACTTTTCCAAAGTCTTTGAGCTGGCGTGTGACCCGTCAGGCATAGGGATTGGTGGAGTATTGAGCCCCGAGGGTCACCCTATAGCTTATTTCAGTGAAAAGCTAAATGAAGTCAAACAGAAATATTCTATGTACGGTAAGGAATTCTATGTGGTAGTGCAATCTCTCAAATATTTGAAACACTACTTATTATCGTAAGAATTTATTTTGTTCTCAAATCATGAGGCCTTAAGATTTTTGAGCTCTCAAAAGAAGTTAAACATGCGGCATGCGAAATGGGTAACAACTTCAAGGGTTCACCTTTGTGTTGAAACATAGGGCTGGAGTGAAGAATAGGGTTGCTAACGCACTTAGCCATAGAGTGGCGCCGTTGCACTCCATGAGTGTTGAGGTGACTGGATTCGATTGTTTATTGGATGATTATCCTACGTATCCAGATTTTGGAGAAGAGTACGCCTCACTCGTGAGTGACCAGACTGGTAGAGTGTGTAAGTATACCCTACACGATGGGTATTTGTTTTTGAAACACCGCTTGTGTATTCCCTGCACTTTTCTACGAGACTTTCTCGTTTGGGAATTATACACCGAAGGCATTGCCGGGCATTTCGACAGCGACAAAACTGTTGCATTGGTTGAAGATAGGTTTTATTGGCCCAATCTCACACAAGATGTTGTCAAAATCATCAATCAATGTCGTATGGACTTTGTGTTAAGGCTTCCTAAGACCCTCCGAAAGCATGATTCGGTGTTTGTTGTTGTGAACCATTTCTCAAAAATAACCCATTTCATAGCTTGTTCGAAAACCTCAGATGCATATAAAATTGCTACACTTTTCTTTAGTGAGGTTGTCCATTTGCACGGTTTGCTCAAAACCATTGTGTCGGATAGAAACGTTAAGTTTGCCAGTTATTTCTGGAAGACATTGTGGCATAAAATGGGGACTAGTCTTCAATTTTCATCGTCATACCATCCCTAAACCGATAGGCAAACTGAGGTTGTTAATCAAAGTTTAGGAAATTTCTTGTGGTGTCTTGTAGGTGAACATGTTAGAAGTTGGGATTCCACCTTACCTATCGCAGAGTTTGCATATAACAATTCGGTTAATAGAACCACAAGGTTGAGTCCGTTTCAAGTTGTGCACGATTACAAACCTAGGACACCCATAGATCTTATTTCGAAGTCAGTTCATCAAAGGTCGTCAGAGTCTGCATCTACATTTGCACATCGCATTCATGAACTTCCTGCTGAGATTAAAAGAAGAATTAATGCGAGTAATAAAAAATATAAAGTTTTTGCATATTCTCATCGAAGGTTCAAAGAATTTCAAAAGGGTGATTTTGTGATTGTTCGAAATAGACCTGAGCGCTTCCCTTAAGGAATTGCTAAAAAATTATAGGCTCGTAGTGTTGGACCCTATAGGATTTTGAAGCGTGTTGGTCCTAATGCTTACGTATTAGACTTACCACCAGATTTGGGTATTAGTACGACTTTCAATGTGGATGATCTCCTTCCATCCTATGGTCATGCAATGGTACCACCAAATCCTCTTGAATCTTCCACATTTGATCCTATCTCTGCTTCCCTCCCTATTCCTTTACCTCCGCCTACACGTCCTTCTCAAGAGATAATTAAGGATATTTTGGAAGACCGGATTGTGTCTACAAACCAAGGGGGATTTCAAAAGTATCTTGTCAAGTGGAAAAATAAGTCAGATTCAGATAATACGTGGATCACAAAAGAAGAGTTCCAACAAATTGATTTGGATCTCCTCGACCACTATCACGACCAATATTCATCGAGGATGAATTCTTTTAACCCGGGGGGAATTGATGGGGACATCCAATTCAAGGAACCGCCTATGGTCTATCGAAGGCGAAAGAAGTGCGTGAAAACATCCCGAAGGCTTCAAAACGAATAATTAGTTTTCCTATTTGAATTAGTTAGGGGTCAGGCATATATATGTGACTGTTAATTTCGTCACTTTCAGTGCAACCATCGAAAAAGTGGTCATAAATCTATCAATATATGTCGAAATTGAGTGATTCTTGTCTTGTTGGAAAGCTACTTCGATAAACTTTCAAACAAGATCAATTTCACATCATTCAGACACTGTTTGACCCTTTAAAAGTGGGCGCGTAATTAAAAAAAATAGGATTAGTAGTGAAATTAATTATGACCATTAGATTAAAATGTTTTAATAGTTGATTAGGAATTTTATTTTTAATAGTATTCTTAGGGTTTCTTTTCTTTATAAATAAACATTATAATATCTTATGAGGGAAATAATGGTTATTGAATATTATTTTTGCATAATTGAGAGCGTGTATCAAAGTTTTCTTCGAGGGTGAGATTCTCTCAAAACATGGAAGAGCGATTCTTCTTTCCGCGTGCAGTTTGGTGCGAGGCTAACTTTCTATCCTTATTATCTACTTTTATCTCCATCTACGTGTAAGTGTTTAGTTAATTTTCTATTTATCTTATACCCAAAATCCGAAACTAATTGTGCGTTTTACTTGTTCGATCTTTCCATAACCTAACCTAAGATCGTTCAATAGTCCTAACACGAAATTTCTTCTATTTGAGCCTTGAATTGCTAAAGACCCATAATCTTCTTATTGATTTATTCCGCATGGGTTCAAAAGAACCCCTTGTGAGTTCATTTGAAGCCCTAAATTGTTGGAGATCTAGTTGTTTGCAAAAGAACCCTAGTCTTCTAGATCTTATAGGGAACATACTGCGAAAGTAATATTGTTTTTGGCTAAATCAAATCATTTAATTGAAATTCTCTTTAATTTCAGTGTCAATTTGTTAGGAAAATTCATATTTCAATTACTCGCGTTAATTCTAAAGTAATCTCAGCCCATCATATTTGCATCGTGTTAATTTCTGCATCAGCTCCTTTGTTCTCATCCGTAGTACAATTGGATTGGCACTACTTCCATTTAAATGTCGTACTCTTACTGTGATCAGCATGCAATCACAAATAATTTTATTCCATTGATAAAGGTATATGATCCACCAGTGACAAGATTTGTCCACAAAATGCCATATCGATTGAAATAAGATCAATGAAGTTTGTCAAAGCTCAATTATCATCCATCACAAGCATGAGATTTGGTTTCTTTCTTTTATGAGTTGCAAATAGTTGTTAGGTCTAAGAACCAAGCTTGGTGCTCAGATCATCTATATTGCACAAGTTAAGCCTACCCAAATCCAAAATGCCCCCGTAGCAGCATAGTCACCAAGACAGAATTCTGGAATTATTCGGCAAGAAAAATTCACAAAAAAGGGCAAAAATCATGAAATACAGAGAATAAGACGGAACAATTAAACGAGTGATATATATATATATATATATATATATATATATATATATATTATGGGCTTTGGGTGTCAAAACAGGTTTTGGGTGCCAGATGACAAGCATGCTGAAGGCAATCCTCGAAACACTAAACCTTCTTTTAGGTTATTGACTACCCTTCAATTTTTTTGGACAAGCGGCCCTCCAAATTAGATCTCGGATACAACATCCAATTTTCCCTTCTTTCAGATCTTCCAGATTTTCTACAGTCAAGATTTGTCGTCGTCCAACCTCTTGGTTATGTTGCGACACAATCACTTTTAAGGATCACATGAGAGTGGTGGAGGAGGACCTGGAATGTGCCTCTCAACTCCATTCATTTTGAACCTTATATAATGGAATTTGGTGATGCTTCAAAGGAAAAATTTCAAAAACTTTCACTCGGTCATGTCGATATGTTCTCAGCTAAGCCCTTTCTTTGCTTCATATCCTTAGCCCTACATGTTTTTCCATCCTTTTGAAAGCTTTGTGCCTCATATTATGAATTTTAGAGGCACACGATGTAGTTGCTTTTCTTTCCAACCGAACTCTATTGCTTCTTTCTCCCGGATTTCATAACAAATCTACCAATTGCTTCTTTCTCCCGAATAATAACTACTAGTTTGTTGAGTGCGCTTCAAGCGCTTCCTATCTACCTTTGCTTGCCTCTTCAAGTGGCATCCTCCATCGTTGTAAGGTAGCTTGCTTAGGACTATGTTTATTACTTATTACTTGATCAACTCAATTCTTAAGCTTCGTTAGTGAATACCCAAATTCCTCATCGTAGCTCGCATCCTAACCTTTTATCCAATCTAGCATTCATTACAAAAACAGCCATAGGTCTTATTTATCAATCTCTTGACTGCTTGGTTACATAGGGACATGTCTTATTATGAATACTATTGATTTACCACTCTAATTCAAGATCTTGTTAGCGGGTTAGTGAATTCACTAGACTCTTTCACTTCTCGACAAGAGGAGCACACCCTTTAAGCTGGCTTATGCATTAGGTATACAAGATAGTGGAGCAAGATAATCCCAGAGAATAACCACCATATGGGATGAAGACATGGGTAAGGGGCTCCGCGATATTGTTCTTCTATACCGATATATTGATACCAACCAAAGGCGGGGTTGATTGCCAATGGACACAGACGAAACGAAGGGACGAGACCTGTGATACGCAGCAAAGTAGTAACATTAGTTTTTTGTTCATTCAGCCAGACTGTAAAAGGGAGTGATTTCTAAGCACTTTCATAAAGATTGCCCAAATGGTGGGAGTAGCTTCTTTAACTATAAAAGGGAGTTCAACTCTTGTACCAAAGCGCTAAGTTTAAAGAGAAAGTGGGATACTACTTACTAGAAGCGAGGGATACTAAAAGGCTAGCTCTAAGAAAGGAAGAAAAGCAAACAATAAGATTGATAGCTATTCGAAGCAAGAAAGAAAAGGCAGGAGCGCAATTGGTTACTTCCTTGTAGAGATAGAACTATATCCCAAGTGTGGTTACGTTGTAAAATTTCAATCTCATTAACCACAGCTGCTCTCCAGGTCGGGCAGTTAAGGGCGGTAAAGATCATGCAACGAATGGGTACATTGTCCACAACAGAGATACATGCTCTACAAAAAAAATAGATAAAGCCTGATAGCAAATATACTGGGCAAGGGGTAAGTATTGGTACACCTATGAACCCCCTTATGATGAGCAATAAGAATATCAAGATCTAAAGGAATAGCAGCAATAGGACTGGCATACCTAGACATAGGATGACAGACACTCACTAGAGTTACTTAAGTGGAGAACTGAGGCTGCTGAGTGAGAAGGGGGCAAAAAAGTGGTGGTGGTGGTGGTAGTAGAGCAGTGGAGGAGGATCTAATTCCAAACAAAGACCCTAGCATGCATGAATGCATATTTAGATCAATCGATCCAAATTGAGATATGTTTTTCTCCCATATAGTCAGCTCAAGTTCAACTGGATATATACATTTATACGTATAATTGTACATTAATTTATATAACAGCTTAACATTTAGCATATCCTCCATATATCTTGATACATAGATAACATATATTGCTTTTCACATATACTAATATATAAGTTTGCATAAGAGTTGTAACATGCATACCAATCTTACTTATGCATGTTATTCTATGTATAAAAATACATTGGTCAAACCAATATTAAACATATGGTAGCTATGCTAAGATTACACATTACACTTTCCAATTTTAAGTACTTCAAATTTATTAATTCCCTTTATTTTTATTATCCCTATATATTTTAATTTGTTTTTTATTTTCATATATTCCTGCATAGATGAGTTGTGTACTTTAGAAAGTTTGGGCCAAAAGGCCTAAAACTACAAACACGAACCTGTCCATGTCTATGTAAGACTGAGTTATGTGCAAGCAACTAAAGAAGAAATGTACCATATGCCTATCATTCTACAACTGAGAGTATTATTTCTTCTTTTGGGGATTTCACAGTGTTTACCATGGCCACATACCACAACAATATATGATGGCAGCCATACTTAATAAAAAAACCCTTGATGCAAGCATAGACAAAAGTCACACAACTTTCCCAAGGCGACATCTACTGCTTGGAAGGCAGAAGCAAGAACAAACAACAAAATCGATAGGCCTAAAAAAGCTCACATAAGCAGGTGCATTACAACAGACTACCCAATTCTCATGTTTCATCCATACAAAATACAAAAAAAAAAAAAAGCATCCAGATCTTAGAACTGTCGATAATAATCAGATACATAAGCTATAAGTATAAAAAAGGCAATAATGATGCTCATACGACCGAAAGATAGAACATTTAGAGCACTAATAACTTACTTGACTATATATAATATCTAAGTATGTGTTTTCCACCAAATAAGCCAAAAAACGACAATTAAACTGGCTTCTGCCAAAAAACACCCAGAAAGATAGATCAGATTAAAGAAGCAAAAGTCACATGATGTTCTAATAAAGTCAGATGATTTATATTACAATGTCCAGCCTACATGCATTATTCAGAGAAGGTACTATTCCAATAAGAATTAAGGGGGCACCAATCTCAAATACATTTCCTTACCTAAATTGATATTTAGATAATATGTAGGCATTATTGTTCTAACAAAATCAATTTTGATTATCAGGAGGCAACCATAAAACCAAGTTTGGATTCTGCAATAATTCAGTGGGGTGTTAGTTCAGTTTAATTCGGGAAATTTAGGAAAAAATCGGGGATTATAAAAATAAGAATAAATTATTAAATTATATAAAAATATATTTTAACCTATTTAAAGTTAAAAAGGAAGTCTTTAAAAAAATATATAAGTATATTACATGGTCCACATTATTAACAATTTATAATCACAAAAAAAAAAAAGCAATGCGTAGGACGGTTAAAGCATGTATCACAATGATAAAAATGCAGAAAATTTGTTTTGAAAAATTCAAAGAATCGACGAATCAAGTGAATATTTGGCAAAAAGTTTGGCAGACCGCCTATTCAGAGAATTTTCCAAACTTTTGATTAATTCGGAGAATTTGTGACAGCACTCAACTAAGCTTGATCATACAAAATTTATAACTTCTCATAATCAGACTAGATATGACATATATTTCCCGTGCGAGCTCTTCAAATAATGATAATAATAATAATAATAATAATAATAATAAACTATTAAAATTCTAAAAGAAAGCCTACTAAAAATAATTAAGAAATAACAATAAATAAATAAAGAATCCCTAAACCCGAGCAAAGAGAACCGTAATTCAGCTACACGGTTCTTGCATATATCTGAATTTAAGAAAATCAAAAACTGAAAGATTACCAAAACCCTAAAAAAGATCGAAAGAAGTATCACATAACAAGAAAAAAATATAAGATATGGAAACAAAAAAAAAAGGAATTATGGATAGGGAAGAATCTTACCTGGTGGAAAAGGAAGAGCGAAAAAATGATTTGACGAAGAAAAGTAGAGAGAGAGAGAGAGAGAGGAAAAAAATGGCAAAAGTAGTCTGAAACGGAATCTGAAAAGGTTCTCTCTTTCTCAACTGCGTTATAAAAGGTCATCTTTCGGTCGACAATCGACACTCGACAGGTCCCCCGTCATCCACTTCAACTATTTTTGAAGTCACGAAAGCGTCCCTTCTTTCTTCTCTAATGACTTCTGTGCCCCCATGTTTTTCGAGAAAAGCTCGGTTTCTTGGATACTCAGATTCCGGGCAAATTCTTAACAAACTCAAATTCTTAACTTTTCTTATATGCGTTCTTAAATTACTCAGATTTTTTACTTTTCTTATAAAAGATGAAAATCCTTTATTTTTAAGTTCCTCTCAAAAATTCCTTAAAATCGATTCAATCTGTGATTATGCTATGACCATTTTAATCTGTGATTATACTCTGACCGTAGAAACGTGATCAAATTATTAGTTAATGTATCGTACTCAGATTTCTCTCAAAATTTATGGGCAACTAATCGAAATAGTGCTAAATATATTTGACGGAGTCTTTTTTCGAATCTGATTTAATCGCCATTACTTTTAAAATAGGTCACTAATACCCATTTACAAGGTTAAACTGATATTTGCAGTCAGCATAAACAAAATAAAAAATTAAGTTATAATGAATCTAGTCTACTAAACAATTCAATTGGGGAAGCAGCAACTTTGGTGCTTTAGCTTGACATAGGTTAGCCACCCATTTGCTTGACATGGGTTAGCCACCCATTACAATAAAACAAAATTTTAGGCTTTGTTGCCTTTACTTTTAATAATAGAGTACCTTTAAATCCACCCACCAAATCTTTGAGTTTACTCACGTTGAAACACATTGATTGTATTGAATCAGACGATGGAGATTGTTTATAGTCCCAATCTTTCACACGATGAATCTTGAGAATATGATCTTATCATCAGACGGTCGGTTTCTTATTTCATGTGGTACAAAAAAAAAAAAAAAAGTGACCTTAAAATCAATTTTGAATGTGTACGTGATGTTAAGGTTCTTTTTTTGAGACGTGTGCCGCGAGAAATAAAACAATAATCGTCTGATGGTAGGCCCATGATCTCAAGATCCATCGTGTGAAAGATTGGGAGGATAAACGATCTCCATCATCTTATTCTACCAAGTCAATATCTTTGAGTGTGGGTGAACTCAAAATTTTGGCTCTTAATAATACCAGTAAGGATATACGTGCAAATGCACGTAGATTGCAGGATTAGAAATCGTCTCATCCCTTCAAACTAAAATTAAATTCAATAGCTAGGATTCACCTATGATTTTTAATTAATATATTTATATTTTAAAAACTCTGATTATTAAACTACTACGATATCCTTTAGCATATTTCAACTATATCATGCCATAGAACATATTCAATGCCATTTATAACAGAAAGCAAACCCAGACGAAAATAGAAGAAGAAATCAAAGAAACTCATTGAAGATTTAATTTGAGTCGATTTGTCGAGAGAGAGAGAGAGAGAGGGAGAGAGAAAGAGATGCGACCCAAGATCGTTCTTTTCGGTTATTCGATCACAGAAAAGTCATTTGGAGATGGGGTTGGAGTGCATCTTTTGCCGACCATTTATCTCAAATGGTATATAAACTCCATCTTATTTTAGTTTTAATGGTGGTGATTTAGTCTTCTTCTTAATAGACCGAATAATGGAGATTCGACTATTCAAGTTCAGGAAGTGAAGCGCCGAAGAATGGAGATCCGACGATTCAAATTCGAAAAAAATAATAATTGTATCAAAATATAAAATAAGCAAAAACTCATATGATATTTCTTAATCCAATCTCATTTACAGTCAGGCATAAAGATCTCTGATTATATAAATACACCTCTATATCGGACCATGGCGAAAACAAATCAATTTCGATTTGTGTCATCCGATACAAAATTACAAACAAAAATTGTATCTTATAATTCTTATGCCTATAACTATTGCCTCCACATAAGAGCTAGACAAAGATAATAATATAAAGATATGATTTTTTGAGTAAAACAACTAACCCATATCTCCAATTGATAAATAAAAAATAAAAAAATATATTATCCCCAACAGTTAATCTCATAACACATAAATAAATAAAACATAAATAAAAATCTACATTCATTTAACCCGAATGGAAATCTAACTGTTTCAGGATGAATAAAAAAACACAAAATTTTAGATCAGATTTATGTTATTAATAAAACATAAAATTGGTCAAAAATAAATCGAAACAAATTAAGAGACATAAATAAAACAAAGACATATAAATATACCTGAAATCGGGAAAAAACGATCTGTTAATGAGAGACTGCTTGCTTAACCAAATTTTACAAGGTCAAGCATATAAACTTGACCCATCAGATTGGGTCGAGCATAGGGGTATCAAAGGGTTGACCCGGCCCAACCCTAATTATTAGGGTTAAGGCCAAATTTTAAGGGCCTTATCGCAGGGCTTAGGCCTTTAAATAAAAGCCTTAAAGAGAACCCTCATTTTCTATCCTTTCTTCCCTAACCAACTTTTCTTCAATAACATTTATTTTCCATTCTCTATGAGATTCCATCTTATTCCATTATGCCAAGACAATTTTGAGCCTCTTATAAATTGGGTCCTAAACTATTTTATTTATCTCCTAACTTCTCCTGCATTAAAGAACTTTGAACCCAATCGTAATAAGATCAATTGAAAAATAAAAATAAAACTCAACCGAAAACGATCAGATTCGTTTCAGTTTCAGCTAAATCGAAAATCGAAATTCTCGATTTTCATTCCGTACATGAACTTGCACGCCTACCAATGGGCAATATTCGTGATTTAATATTTTATATTCTTTTACCTATTATTTTATAATGTTGTTGTTATCTTTTAAATAAGTAAAATTCTTAGTGCCTATATTTATTTTTTTGGTAATCCTTTATTTTCAAAGGTCATTTGAGCTGTTGTCAATCGGGTCTCAGGATCTCCAAAGAAATCGAAATTCTTTTGTAGGTATGCCTTCGATTTGTTCTTTAAATATTCATTTGGATTCTAAAGTTTGTTTCAATTGATGGTGATGAAAATTGTGATATGAATTGTTTCGATTCTAACATGTTTGTTTAAATGATTTTGTGATATGGGTTTTGATTGATTTGACCTTTTTGATAATATGTTTTGATTTTATGATCTGGTTTATTGGGCATAGATGGAGATTCAATGAATTAGATTATTGTAATGGGTCTTAGGTCATTTTTGATTGATTTATGAAGATATATGAAACATCGTAATAAGTGTTTTTTTATTTTATTTTTTATTTTTAAAAGGGTGGTAACAGACACTTGAAATACTATATTTTTTTATGTTCAAATCACCCGATAGATGTCTAAAAATCAAGTTCAATCATTTAAAGGCTTTAATGTCTAGTTTACTAAAAGCCCCCACGACCTAGACTCCTTTAACTCGTTTGATTGCATCGGATCGGATGATAAAACTTGTATTTCACCTATATCTTTCACACAATAGACCTTAAGATCATGGGGCACATATCCGACGGTACGTATTTGATTAAATGTATCACAAATCTCCAAAAACATGACGACCTTGAATCATATGGCACACATCACGCTTAAACGTAACTTTAAAGCTAATTTTTGGATCTATGATATGTGTAATCCATGACTTACCGTCTGATAGGTACGCCATGATCTCAAGATCTATTGTGTAGAAGATCTTTGTGTAAATCGACCTTCATCATCACATACGACCTAATTAGCGATTTTGACGGAGTCTCGAAAGTGGGCTCTTTCAACAAATAAGTGGGCACTAAGAGAGGAACCCATTATAAAGGAAATGGGTGGCGCTCTTCTGACACTTTAAGTTTAATATTTTTTATTCATGAATCATGAGAATATGATATGTATCTCTTTTAAATATTTTAAAATTTGGGCACCTATCCCATGTACATCATAGGTATTAAGTACACCGCTATACCCTTCCATCGAGTTTTTTGTTTGCTTTTTAAAAAAAACAAGAAAAATTGGCCAATATGTATCGGTATCGGCCTCAGACGGACTAATACCCGATTTCATACCTTGATCAAATCATACGACATGATGGTTCCATATGGGTTTACACCCGGTAAAGTGGCCGAAGTACCAAGAGATCTCTAAATATGTTAATGGCCTTAGCCTAGAGCCGGGCTAGGGACCTTTGACTCGTTTAGAATGCATGCTGGACCATCCACGAGTGACTGCGTTTTGTAACTTGTCCATGATTAAGAGTTAAAACCAACAGCACGTCCTCTGGAATATTAAGAAGGAAAATTTGCACTTTCGGCCCTATAAGTTTGTGTATTTGCAGAAACGGCCATATAGTTTCATCACTTGCATAACAGGCCAGCTCCAAGCCTAGCCGGTTCCACGTGTTGCCTTATATATATATATGCTTCTCTATGCTTATTTGCCCATTAAAATTTCTTTTTCTTGGATTGCGATTTGGAGATTCGACTACAGTTGGTATAATTCAGAGAACTACAACAGGCTAGGTAAGATATTTCCCCATTATCTTCGTAAGATATTGCTTTCCCCCTTTGTTTTTAACATATACTAGGTAGACCAAGCTAGGTAAGATATCAGCCGCTATCTTAAGATATCGGCCGATATCTTAGGATATCGGTCGATATCTTAGGATATCTTAGGATATCGATCGATATCTTAAGATAGCCTTTTAACCAACCAATTTTTATTTTTTAATATTGTAGCGCTAAGTCAAGTATTACCCTTTTAACCAACTAATTTTCATTTTATAAAATATTGTAAGTTGAAATAGATGTTCCCCTTCTTTGCCATTTTGATTTCGTCTGTGTGGGAGATAATATTTACAATGGAGGACATCGGAGGATTGTCATTGTCACGGATAACATATTATTTGATGAGTTTATGGAAAAAATGTACAAAGTCAGTAGGACACGACCGGAAGAACATTCTATTACACTAACGGTTTCATTACGCATAGGAAATGAGCTTGTGTTTGCTAAATTGTCTGACTTTGATGATCTTACAAACTTATTTAGAGCATATCGTATTGGTAATGGTGTGATAAATATTTATATCGAAAAATCATTAATCACTACCGCCGCAGAAAATTTACTGTCTTTAGAAGCATTTCAACCATTCCAGAAAATAAACGAAGATGATGGTGGTGTGAGAACATAACATTTGATTGGAAATCAAGAAATATGGTTTGAAGAGGAGAGCATCGTTGCACCGATGATAGTCGACGATGATAGAAATTTGGATATAGGATTTTGCCCCTACAATAGGCCTCTGGAGCAACCCTCTTCAGACATTCCAATGAGTGAAGGAGATGAAGATCAAGGATATTGTCATCAAATGAATCCGATGGATGATACATTTCAGTTCGACTTCGATTCGGTAAATCAGTGGGAAACGGTCTTAGTCGGCCTTAGTCCATATCAATGGCCTTCCGAACCAATAACTTCGGAGCCAACGATAATCGAGCCTTCAACACAATAACCTCTCGTACATCAAACATTCCCGCATCGGCCAACATCAATCCAAACAACTGCACATCAACCAAACGTACATCGACGGGTTCAATCCCAATCACGTACTAATCATCCAGTCGATGACTGTGATAGTGATCCTAAAAATAATGAAGCACCGCCGTCTCCCACTTCGCGTGTTCATACCAATAGGGGAATTGATCAACCTCTGGTAGATGAAGACTATCAGCTTAATGACTCAAAATGAGAGTATATGGATTCGAATGATGAGAAAATGTATGAAGGGGGACCAATTACCATTGGTCAGGCGTTTAGAAATAAGAAATCTTTTCAAAAAGCTCTTAAAGAATTTGCAATGGCAAATAATTTTTAGATTAAACCAATAAAAATCAGTCCTCTTCGAGTTACGGCGAGGTGTATTGAAGTTGGATGTGCTTGGCGAATACATGCATCGAAATTAGTAGGTGTGGACACATTTGTTGTGAAGACTTTCCACCCGGAACATACATGCGGAATGCCAACTTTCGAAAGCAGACATCGCCAATGTACATCATCGTGGATAGCTTCATTCG
Organism: Chloranthus sessilifolius; assembly: GCA_021018995.1. NCBI lineage: Eukaryota > Viridiplantae > Streptophyta > Magnoliopsida > Chloranthales > Chloranthaceae > Chloranthus > Chloranthus sessilifolius. The sequence continues at coordinate 1,999,269 of CM037584.1, forward strand.
TGAGAGATAAACTATTAAAGGGCTTTGACGAGACTCCTGCTTCAATAATTTTTTATATTGAAAAAAAATACGGTATAACAGTAGGTTACTGGAAAGCATGGAGAGGAAAAGAAATGGCGTTGAATGGCATCCGAGTTAGCTGGAAGGAGCAATTTAAGATGTTACCATCATATGTCGCCGAATTACAGCGGGTCGATCTATATGTACAGACCGAATTGTGTCTCGAGCCTGATAATGCATTTCAGAAATTCTTCGTGACATTCAGACCTTGCATTCGAAGCTTTCGTAATACTTTACGAAGAATAATATCGGTAGATGGAACGCATTTGTGTGGACGATACAATGGAGTGTTGTTAATAGCTACGGGGATAAACGAGAATAGACATTTATTCCTTATAGCGTTCAATGTTGTTCCGAAAGAAAATGAAGATCATTGGACATGGTTCCTTGATCTATTAGGGAGACGTGTAATCGGTGACTTTGAAGAACAGCTTGTATTGATATCAGACAGACAGAAAGGTTTGATGGAAGCTGTGGAAAAAGTTTTTCCTAACGCCTTTCACAACTACTGTATGCGACACCTAGCTCTAAATATGTTTGATACATATAAGGATACAATATCTAGACCACTTTTCTGGGGTGCTGCCTGTACATTTTCGGAAGCAAAATTTAAAAGAATTTTGTGAAAAATCAAAGGCGATGCCCTCCCGGAATGTACAACATGGATTAAAGAAATTGGTGATCATTTCTGGGCGCGTGCTTATTTTCAAGGGAGGCGTTATGATATGTTGACAACTAATATAGCTGAAAGCATAAATAGTGTGTTGAAAATAGCAAGGGAAGAGCCGATCGTGAGCATATTAGAAACTATTCGCACAGAGGTAACCAAATTTTATCTTCGCCATCAGGAGGAAGGAAATAAAATTACGCACGTGTTAACATCGATAGCCCAAAAACACATAACACGAAATTTAGGATGGGCCCGTCGAAAAAATGTTATACCATATGGTCGCGATATATTTCAAGTTAAACATGGTGATTACACTCACAGTGTCGATCTAGATAAGTGAACATGTACATGTAGACGTTGGGCTATTCTTGGATTGCCATGTTCACATGCGATCGCCACATTATCGCGCCGAAATAGAGAAAGAGAGATCCCCCAATTTTGTGAGCACTGATTTACCAGTAACTTATTTAGGAAAACTTATAAAGAACACTTTGTCCCAACTATTAACAAGCGCCAATGGACTTCGCAAAGAGACGACATTCAAGTTTTGCCTCCGCACAAAATACGTCGAGCCGGCCATCCAAAGAAACGGATAATAAGATCTAAAGGCGAAGTTCGACCACTGCGATGTAAAAAATTATAATAAATACAGTCATAATCGTCGCTCGTGTAAATTTGTTAAAATTTGAGTGCCACATGGAGCATAAGTGGACTGTATAGATTAATAAACTCACGTGAAATTAACTTATATTACTTGACAGATTTCTTTGGCCGCATTTCACGATTCAAAATAAACTATTTTGGATAAGATGAAGGAGACCATTAATCATCATTCATCATCCAAATAGATTTTTGAGAACATGGTCTTAGTATCATAAGGTAAGTTTTAGCGAACAATCAGCTGTCGATGACTTAATGGTGGCCATGTCACAAGGAGACCATCAATCATCTAGCGGCCGATGACTTAAGTTGGCGGCCGATGACTTAAGTTAGCGTAATCTATCGGCCGCTAACTTAAGTCAGCGGGCATTGTGAAATCTGAAGATCAAATACAAGTCTTTTTATAATGTTTATAAAGAATTAAGATAATTAGGATAAATTGATACAACGAAAATTACACAAGTTGTTATAAAATATTTAAAATAATTTTATAAAAAAATATATAAAAACCTATAAAATTTTACAAAGATATGAAATATAAAGTGTAACTCTTCTTCCCAAACGTGCACATTAAATGCCCGATTTCTGCTCTAAATTGTTGCATTTATTTTTCTTCAAAATCAATATTCCGCCGTTGGGAGAAGTATTCAATGTACTTCAAAACATATACACCGCAGTCCTAACCATTGGTTTGGATTAGTAGAATGACACTGTTAAACGCCGATACCTTCCACTATTGATCGAAAGCTGACTTTAAACCGACAGTGTAAAGAAGACGTGGAAGGTGATGCAATAGACACCCTTTATGCTCTTCGAACCTTTTTGAGCACTCTCGGTCAGCTGGGTCTATTAATTTGATTTCATGATCAACTAATGAAATTATAGTCAACGCTTAGTGGCTATATTTTTTGCTATGCATCGAAAGATAAATCTGCATAAAAATGAAAATGAAATTTTAAATAATTAATTTTATTTTATTTAAAAGCCGTTAATGTTAAATAAAGTGAAATGTAGTATTAAAAAACGTACCGTTCCATAGTCGACCGCGTGAATTCCATGTTTATCATTTGTAAGTAGTGGTTCAAGCGGCTTTATATTGTTACGAACCTTCCACTCATCACAGTAGGCCTGTCATTTATCGAAGTCGCTAGAATTATCGATAAATTTTTCATATTTTTCTCTGCTATAAACATGGTGCAAGCAATTATGTAGTAAGTAAATAAATTAAAAGAAGTGTGAATGAAAAAATAAAAAAATAAAACAAACGAAATAATAAATAGTTGAAACCTTACTAGAACGGACGCAGAAGCGAACCAGCTTTTTTCGGCATTTGCCGTGAACGTTTGATCGTTGATAACTTCAAGGACTCTCGAGTATGTGTCGATGACTTCATTGTCAAGCCACGAGCGTCCTTTGAGAACCTTTAAAAGACCAACTGTGATGTCAACACTCATGACAGTATTGACGATCACATTGTCCTCTCCCTCCGGCCGGTTCCAAAAACTAAGCATATATTTGTGCTCCATCAATTTTGGCTCATCCTCCTCCTCCTCCTCTACAACCAATCTTGGTCTTTTTATAATGGCTTTACTTGTCGGAGTCTTTCTCTTCTTCCGAGCACGGAAGTCATATCCCTCGGCTTTACTTTTTCTAGTTGATAGTTTAATAAAAATTGATTTGAGGAATGCCGACTGTGACTCACGAGAAGGCTGGGTAAGAGGAGCACCCTCATCACCGACTTCCACCAAGGGTTGTTGAGTAGGAGGTGGAGGAGCTCCAGAAGTTTTGGGGGCCGTGATTTGATGGGTAGGTCGAGGAGCAGTGGGTTTTTGGCTAGAAGTTCGGGGGGCAGTAGATTGATGGCTTGGTTGAGGTGCAGTGGGTTTAGGGTAGAGGGTTTTGGGGAAGAAGTTTTGGGGGCACTTGATTGATGGGTAGGTTGGGGAGCAGTGGGTTTTGGGCCAGAGGGTTTAGGGGAAGAAGTTTTGGGGGCAGTGGATTGATGGGTAGGTTGGGGAGCAGTGGGTTTTGGGCCAGAGGGTTTAGGGGCAAAAGTTCTAAAGCGGTGGATTGAGGCTTGGTGGAGGAGCAAAGGGTTTAGAAGTCAGAGGTTGAGTAGTGGGGAACGTAAGATTTCAAATAGAATGTATGAAAAGAATATTATCCTGCATAATTACAAAATACATTAAAAACTGTCATTATTTACAAAATTTTTTAATATTTGTGATCAAATTAACGACCGATTTATCGACCGATAATATAAGTTATCGATCGATAATGTAACTTATCGACCGCTAATCTAAATAAGCGGCCGATAATTTAAATTATCGGACGATAATGTAAATTATCGATCGATAACTTATATTATCGATCGATAATGTAAGTTGTCGGACGATAATTTACATTATCGGTCAACAAGCGTATTTAGAATTAATCTTTAAAAACATATAATTTTTTCAAATTTAAAAAGAAATAGTTTAGTACCTTCGTCAAATGAGATGTGACTGCATCAAGGTCCTTCTGCATTGAGGCATTTCTTTCTGTTAAATTTAGGACCCGATATTTTAGTGACCCTACTTCCTCTTGTAATGACCCAACTTGCTCTTGGAGAGTCTTTTTTTCTCTCTCTAGATGTTCAATTTTGAGTGCTTGCCCTTTAAGCACTGTAAATACATGTCAGAAGTCATTTTTCATTCCTTTTACAGCCATGCGGAGCGTCTTGCATTCTTTTCTAAGCTCCATTACTTCTTTGGTTAGGCTGGGTTGCCTAACAGACTGTTCTCTTGTTGGCTGGGGCCTAATTTCCGATTTGCCTTTGCCCTTTGATTCAGCATGCTGACGTACAACGACTTTATACTCATCGTCTTCGTCGCTGTCATTATCGTCATCCTCATCGTCGTCATCCTCATCTCGGCTTTTCGGCTCTTCGTCTATTTCTGGAGGACATGTCTCGTAACTTGGGACATCGTCGTATTCATATATATCTTCTTCATCACCAAGCTCCTCGGCCTTTTCCTGCTCCCTCGTCATCTCTCTTTGCATCAAAAAGAGTCGAACCGATCTATATTGTAATTTGTACTTTACAGCTTCAAGTTCTAAGATGACTTTAGACTTAAGAAAGTTTTCTCGATATAAATTAGGATTACAACTGAATTTCGGGCCTTCCCATTTCATTAGCCTGGGAAATGGATCTTTGAGCTCAGTACGAGCGGTGGCGACTCCAGGAAAGTGCTCAAACACCCAAATCTATAAGCCGATAGTACATCCGTAGATGTTGTATTGCCTCTTTTTTGACTTTTTCGCCATTTCCCTTCTGCCATATGCTTTTGTTATACTATCTACTAAATTATTGTAAACTATCAGGCCCCACGAAAACTTGTTGAACTCTTCAATGTTATCTACTAGTGCCAAGTACCGTGCGTCCACTTCCTGGTACGTGTCCGAAGAAAAAAAGAACATAAGAGAAACAATAATGATAGTTTCAAAAATTCATCGTTGGATAAATAAATACTATCAACTAATTTTTCAATATGAGGTCTTTTAGCCGGCATCCCTCGAAAGAATTTGTATTGAATAGTTTCTTCCTCTGGCACGGCCACCTTCTCAGACTCAGGTTCCATCAACATATTAAGGCCTAAAATGAATGCTATATCGGACTCTTGCAGCAACACAGTGGTATTTCTAACCTTGAAAATATTATCTTTAACCCAAAAGCTTAAAATAGCATCAACCAAGTCTCCAATGAATCCTAATTTCTTATTTATCCTAAACAGATGACCGAAAATTAAACCATCTAAAATCTTCTTCCTCTCTTTGTTACAGTGCAAGTAAAATTTCTTGACACCAACACCAGAACATTTTCCGAAGGGCTTTAGAGACAGTCATTTTAGAATCACTTAGTGGGAATTGCAATATACGTAAAAACAATTAATTAGCAAAATAAGTGAGGTTCAAACACTTTCGATGACTTACATTATCGTCCGATAACTTACATTAGCGGCCGATAATGTAAATTAGCGGTAAGTTATCGGTAAGTTAGCGGATTGTTAAGAAACATAACTGATGACTGAAATGTGTTTAAATGTATAAAAAAAAAATTATTTGAAAATTTGCTGTTAGTTTTTTTCCGCTTTCTCGCCGATAAGCCGCCGCTCTCTCGTTTTTACAGAAAAGTAAAAGTTAAAAGTTAAAAGTAAATAGTTTAAAAGTAAACTTTTCTTTTATACTTGAAAAGTTATTTTAATATATATATTAATTTAAAAGGCGGTTGGTTACTGACGTGGAACCGGCTAGGAGAGACTGCTTGCTTAATGAAAATCTGTGTATGATTTTTTATTTTTTATTTTCACCTTTTATTTTATAAAATTTCAATGAGGAGAAGAAAATATTTATTAGCCTTTGTTGAGAGTCATATACATGGGAGAAAGACAGAATTACAGTTTGTATCAGATATGAGTTATGGGCTAGTTTAGAGTCCTAATTTAATTATCAGATTTTGCAATTACAATCGAGAGAAGGGTAGCAACTCTTAAGGGCATTTTAGGTATGAAAATATGACAGGAACTATTTTTACTTTTATATAGTATACTAGTAAACATGAACGCGCTTTGCACGTGTTACTCTATAAATTTATAAAAATAATAATAATTTTATAAAACGGAAAAGGTTTATAAGTTCTAATATATGAATGAACTAAATCATTCAAATCTTAGATCATATGTCACGTGATTGCTAATTCCAAGATAGTGTCTTTTTTGGGATTGTGTGTAATGTTACATGTCATCTATTAAAAAATAATAATTTTTTTTGTGGTCTAAATTTCAGCCAAAATTTGGGTACTGACTCACACATCATAGTGCATTTAATTTTTTATCGTTTGACAACATTTTGGACTATAGATATCCACTTTTTTTCAACAATTTTTATTCATTGAAATTATCAAAATTTATCAATGTTTGTCATATATTTTTGAAGTCATTTATTCCCTTACCTATAGTGTTACTATGTTTGTGGGTATTGGGTCATAGACCCTTATTTGGAGAGAATTGCTACATAAGTTATTTTTAATAAAACATAAGGATAATTAAAATTTTATTTTCAAATAAAATTCTATTTTTATCTAGAGTTATTTTAGGAGAAAATAAAGCAAGGAAAACTTTATTGAAAAATGACATTTTTGGTAATTTTTTTATTTTAAAATTTTAAATTTATATATGATTTTAAAATAATAAAAATGTGCCAAAAGAACATTTTTTATATTATATCGGATTTAGATCATTTTGTATCAAACTTGATATCGGTATTAGGTAGCGGTCCATCTTGAACCGATATGTATCGGCCAAATTGTATGAGTGAAAAAATCATTGATTGCTTTGAATCAGACGATGGAGTTTGTTTTTCGTCCCTATTTTTCATGCAATAGATCTTGATATCATGGCGCCCCTATCGGACAATCACATGTTGATTCCATGTGGCACACATCCAAAAGTGACGGTTTGATAGGTATGCCCACAGTCACGATCAATTTTGGGAAAGTGTACCATGTGGAATCACAATCTGACCGTCTGATAGGGGAGCCATGATATCAAGATCTGGAAGGTTGGGAAGAAAAATGATCTCCATCGTCTAATTCAAGGCAGTCAACTGTCTTTTATGGTAGTTACCTATATCTTACACTATTAATGATATATGATCATTTAACTGCCATTTTAGTGTTTAAATCAAGGTCAGAAGAGTTGGCCTAATCCAATGTATATAAGATATAACCAAGGTTTAAAACCATGGTTCCATGACTATGCAAGTGACTACTCAACAATTTGACGATTCAGATTGAGAGAAACATGAGCCAAAAGAGGGAGGAACCGCTATCTTCCATGGCACTGATAACTATCATATAACATTTGCATACCTAGTAGGCTACCCGCATCGGAGACCGGCACAACACACTCGTCATTTAATGATGAGTTTGGGCATATGGTACGATCAAGGGCACTATTGATAAATTCTTCAAAAGTAGCGGGACATTAAATGGCAAGTTTGGGCATAAGGTATGATCAAAGGTACTAATTATAAATTCATAAAAAAAAAAGGGCATTTTCCAAAAGCCTGGCAAGACTTATCCCATTAATTAGCGAGACTTACCCGATTAATTAGCTGAAAGAATTCTAGTTATATAAAAGTAGGAAATTATAAGCAAATAGAATAGCATAAGGGTATTTTGTTCCTAAAATATGAAAATGCCAAAATTGACAGAAATAAGAACTGTCATTCGTGCTTTTATATAGTAGTAAGGATAGTAAGAATTATATCCATAATATTGAAGCCGATTTCCTTTACTTTTTTGTAATTGTATTATCATATGTTATATAATATATAAGATTAAAGTCGGTTGCCTTTTATATTGCCTGTACTTGCCATTATATATATATATATATATATATATATATATATATATATATATATATATATATATATATATATATATATATATATATATATATACACACATACATACACACACACACACAGACGTTATGAAGAGAAACAGAAGTAGAATCCAACATAAGCAAAAGCTTCATGGATGCACGGGATAGGCACCTCATGATGACGGTGGACTGAAATCTTAACGGAGTAAGCAATTCAAAAGCGCCGGTCCAACACATAGGCCAATGGGGCCTGATGTCAGAAATCGTCCAGTACCGGTCCGATGGCCATCCGGTGAGCTAAAAAACGCGTACATGCGACGGTGAGTTGAGAAAAAACTCACAGTCATCTTCTCTGATGGGTTTTTCTGTAATTTTTTTTTAACCATATGCTGAGTTTGGATCTGATGTATACAAAATTCTCAAGTATACAATGACGCCTACAATCCGAGCTCAGATTTGAGCTTTTTTGAGCAATTTGGTCGGACAACTAGCTGTCCTTTTCACTCAGATTTCTCTCAGATTCTCAGTTCTCAAGGATAACTCTTGAACATAAGAATCACCCAGAAAGTCCCATATTCTTGCTACTTTTTGAGTTGAAACTCAGATTCTGAGCGAAATCTAGCTCTCAAATGAGGCCATAGAATCGATGATGAAAATGTTGGGTAAAACGCAACGCAACACCAATCACTTAACCAACAAAACAATTAGCTTAATTTAATGTTTTCCTGCATTAAAAAATTATATTAAATAACTTTCCCATAACAATTTATAAGAATTAGGGGCCCCAAAAAATTGGGGACTCTAGGCGGCGGCCTCGTGGGCCTTGCCCCAGGGCAGGCCCAGGACTTACGCCATCAATGGTGTAAGAAGTGGGTGATCTGTGCCGTTAAAGTGATAGATCATTGATTGAAGTGCAACAAACCAGAAAATTGTGTTTTGAGTAGATTTAAACCTTTCACTCTATAAACTATAATATCAACAATTATTTTTAGTTTTAATGGATGATATTAAAGTTCATCAGTTCGATGATTCACATCCACTTATCGGCATATTTCTTTCAGTTGTGACATGTTCTAATGATAGATTACTATTTTTAGCACAGATGTAAGCCACATGGCATGATGATGAATGATCTCCATCGTCTAATTCAAGGCAGTCAATTGTCTTTTGATTACCCATATCTTACACTATTAATGATATATGATCATTTAACTGCCATTTTAGTGTTTAAATCAAGGTCATAAGAGTTGGTCCCTTTTCCGACTCATATAAGTCGATATAACATATGACCCGATATTTGACCTACTACCGGGGTATATATTGTATTGGATTGGGCCTAATCCAATGTATATAAGATATGACCAAGGTTTAAAACCATGGTTCCATGACTATGCAAGTGACTACTCAACAATTTGGCAGTTCAGATTGAGAGAAACATGAGCCAAAAGAGGGAGGAACCGCTATCTTCCATGGCACTGATAACTATCATATAACACTTGCATACCTAGTAGGCTACCTGCATCGAAGACCGGCACAACACACTCGTCATTTAATGATGAGTTTGGGCATAAGGTACGATCAAGGGTACTATTGATAAATTCTTCAAAAGTAACGGGATATTAAATGACGAGTTTGGGCATAAGGTATGATCAAAGGCACTAATTGTAAATTCATAAATAAAAATTGGGCATTTTCCAAAAGCATGGGGAGACTTATCCCATTAATTAGCGAGACTTACCTGATTAATTAGCTAAAAGAATCCTACTTATATAAAAGTAGGAAATTAGAAAATATAGGGATACGTAAGGAAAAACATAAGGGCAAATAAAATAGCATAAGGGTATTTTGTTCCTAAAATATGAAAACGCCAAAATTGACAGAAATAAGAACTGTCATTCATACTTTTATATAGTAGTAAGGATAGTAAGAATTATATTCATAATATTGAAGTCGATTTCCTTTACTATTTTGCAATTGTACTATCATATGTTATATAATATATAAGATTAAAGTCGGTTGCCTTTTATATTGCCTGTACTTGCCATTATATATATATATATATATATACACACACACACACACACACGTTATGAAGAGAAACAAAAGTAGAATCCAACATAAGCAAAAGTTCCATGGATGCACGAGATAGGCACCTCATGATGACGGTGGACTGAAATCTTAACAGAGTAAGCAATCCAAAAGCACCAGTCCAACACACAGGCCAATGGCCCTTGATGTCAAAAATCGTCCAGTACCGGTCCGATGGCCATCCAGTGAGCCAAAAAACGCGTACATGCGACGGTGAGTTGAGAAAAAACTCACAGTCATCTTCTCTGATGGGTTTTTCTGCAGTTTTTTTTGAACCATATGCCGAGTTTGGATCTGATGTATACAAAATTTTCAAGTATACAATGATGCCTACAATCCGAGCTCAGATTCTAAGCTTTTTTGAGCAATTTGGTCGAACAACTAGCTGTCCTTTTCACTTAGATTTCTCTCAGATTCTTAGTTCCCAAGGATAACTCTTGAACGCAAGAATCACCCAGAAAGTCCCATATTCTTGCTACTTTTTGAGTTGAAACTCAGATTCTGAGCGAAATCTGGCTCCCGAACGAGGCCATAGAATCGATGATGAAAATGTTGGGTAAAACGCAACGCAACACCAATCACTTAACCAACAAAACAATTAGCTTGATTTAATGTTTTCCTGCATTAAAAAATTATATTAAATAACTTTCCCATAACAATTTATAAGAATTGGGGGCCCCAAAAAATCGGGGACCCTAGGCGGCGGCCTTGTGGGCCTTGTTGCCCCAGGGCAGACCTAGGACTTACACCATCAATGGTGTAAGAAGTGGGTGATCCGTGCCGTCAAAATGATAGATCATTAATTGAAGTGCAACAAGCTAGAAAATTGTGTTTTGAGTAGATTTAAACCTTTCACTCTATAAACTATAATATCAACAATTATTTTTAGTTTTAATGGTTGATATTAAAGTTCATCAGTCCGATGATTCACATCCACTTATCGGCATGTTTCTTTTAGTTGTGACATGTTCTAATGATAGATTACTATTTTTATCACAGATGTAAGCCACATGGCATGATGATAAATCACACTTCATAGTATGAGATAAAATATTAAATTTTAATGGTATAAGGTTATTTAAACACCATTTTTGGTGTTTTAGTGTCAGTATGAGCCATTATCCCTTTTGTCAATAGGTTGTATTACTTTCGGTAGTTCTAAACGCACCCACCCGTTCTCTGAAAGCACCTACGTCGGAGACCTCTTAAAACTCATTGATTGGGTTGGATCAAACGATGGAGATCATGTTTCACCCGATTTTCCACACAACGGATCTCGAGACCATGTCTCACCTATCAGACAATCAACTTTTGATTCCACATATCACAGAACCCCAAAATATGGTCTTAAAATCACGTTTGAGTGTGATGTCTATCATTGCATACAAGGTACACTTTTTGGGGATATGTGACATGTGGAATAAAAAATTGATCGTCCGATAGGTGCGACATGGTTTCAATATCCATTGTGTGGAAGATCAGAGTGAAACACGATCTCCATCGTCTGAACCAACCCAATAAATAATTTTTAAGGGGTTATACAAATAGGCTCTTGCAGATAACATGTGGGTGCGAACAAAGCTACCCTTTACTTTCTTGTAGGAATTATAAGGAGTTGTGCACTTCATCAGATTATCAAATGCTTATCGAGAGCATATTGAATCTTGTTAAAACCTTTAACAGCTGACATTTCCGGATATTGGCGTCCTCAAAAGCCTAAAAATACCATTCATAAGCGTATCACATTCTTCCAACTTAAATCTTGTTTATTTTTGTGACACGTGACAAGTACTTTGGTTAGAAGTCACTTGCCCTTACAAATATCTTGATCATAAGCCCTTACTTAGGGGAAGACCATGATCTAAAGATTTTTTTAGAATAAATAACAGGAGCCATTATTTGAACTCGTGAAGTTGACACTTGCACCAAATTTAAGAGAAAGACTTGCAAATTTAACTACCTCTGCCATATAAAAGCACCATTTAAGTTGTTTGATTCGAATGTCATGATTTAAAAATATTTAAATACAAAATATTAGTAAGACATATAATATTCATCACGCGAGTAAAGGTAGGATATGATTCAATAGTTGAGAACAATAAATCATATCACAAATATAGTGCTTTGCTCCAATCTTATACACTATAGATCTATAAATCATGATCTGAAAATCAGGAGCCTAGATTACATTTTCTAATGTCACATATTCCTAAAATACTAGGCCTTTGTTTAAAATCGATACAAGGGTCAACTTTTCAGGGAAAAAATATCTTTGTGTGTAATTCCTAGCAATCAATACCTTCTAGAGTTAATGGCGGGGAAGAAATATTTAAAAAATTATTTTCATCATATTAATAGTTGTGTTTGAGTTATTTCGGAAAAAAGTTATATTTCGGCTGAATCATTAATCCTTGGATCATGATATTCAAAAGAGATGGCACAAATGAGAAGCTCATTTCCCAAAAGTGACTAGTGAACCATGCCACTTGCCCCTCAAGGTGCTTACCTAATACCGATTCATATTGAATGTCAAGAAAAATATTCAATTAGAAACGAAACATTAATTATCTTCACCAACTTCATAATATTAATGAGCCTACCATAGCATTAGTCTCTCTATGGAAATTGTGGAAGTAAAAAGTTGGAAAAAAGCTGACAAGGTGAAATCTCAAAAGGCTCTTCATAAGCTAGATACTCTTATAATGTGAAGGATGACCTAATTAATAATTCTTAAAAGATAATTAGCATGAAGATTAACTTAGAACTTAAAAAACTAACATTGAAGAAATCTGTATTTTTAGAATGAAATATAATATTAAACACTTATATTAAATGGGTAATATTATAAATAAATAACTATTTTCAGGTCAAGGTTTCAGGCAATCTCAATTTTTCTTAGAAAGGACTAGACCATTAATTAGTCCTCGTTCAAAGCTATAAAAATCAAATATATTACTCCATTAATCAAAATTGCAATTACAAAAACGTATAAAATAATGACACATGAATTTTTTTAATGGGAGATTAAGGCTTCTTATTGGATTTCTAACTGTTACAAATTGAGTGCTTATATAAAGAAAAAGATAAGGTAGAGAGAATAATATATCTTCCATGGTTGTCATGACTAAGGTATCAAAAATTGATTGCTATTGTTGAGAAACCGATATGTATTGGTATCCCAACTCGAGGATTTGATACTATAGCGGTCAATGCGGAGACTTAAAAAAAAAAAAAATCGATACATATCGGTATCAATCGACTCGTATCGGTCTTAGGCAAATCAATATTCAAGACCGATACTGTTTTTGATACCTTGGTCTTCACCGATAGAGCCAACAAGCAGCAACTAGGAGTCTTACAATGGTACATTCCCATTTTTATTTCCTTATTTTTTTTTGATAAGACATTTTTATGTCTTTTTATACGACCCATGTACCATCAATTTGGTGGTTAGAGCGTAGGCTTTAAAGGATTTATTTACAATAAGTTGAGTTCAAATCTCTTAGCCAGCGCGTGGACTTTTAAAAATAAAATTAGGAAGAAATCGATAATGAATCATATAATCCGGAGGTTCGCCGGTTCAACAAGAAAAAACCAAATGTGCCCTGTTCTTATGGCAACCGGACCGTTTGACTCACCGGTTCCGATCGAACCTGACGGCTTTTAAAACACTAATATAAAACCATACGGATGCACATTATTAACTAGCTACTAGTCATAGAAAACCAAAAGATTCTCATGCGTCTCGAGGCGATACGTGGTGTGTTTATCCGTACCGCTCGAGCCCGATATCTGAAACGTGTCGTCTCGGACGATATTTAAGCGAATATCGTCGACTAAAACGAAGTCGAGAGCATTAAAACTTAAAAAGCCGTGTTAGTGAGTTTACTTACACGTCGACTCCCCCCGGAACCCTAGCAGCAATGGCGAAAGTTCCCTTCTTCCTCACTCTAATTTCTTTGCTTCTCCCTCTTACCCATTCATTTTCTCCAGAAAACCCTACGGATCAACGGATCCTTGTTCTAGTCGACGATCTCGCGATCAAATCATCGCATTCGATCTTCTTCAACTCGCTTAAAACCCGTGGATTCGATCTCGATTTCAAACTCGCAGATGATCCGAAGCTCTCGTTGCAGAGATACGGACAGTATTTATACGATGGGCTGATCCTTTTCTCTCCATCGATCGAGCGTAAGTCAATATTAGATTTCTGTTTATTTTAATCTTCCACTGTGAGCTCCTATTATTGTGAAATTTTTAGGGTTTTGATTGAAATTTTAGGTTTTCAGGTTTTGGGGGTTCTATGGACTTGGCTGCTGTTCTGGATTTTGTTGATTCAGGGCGCGATTTGGTTGTCACGGCAGATGCTTCTGCATCTGATTTGATTCGTGATATTGCCACTGAATGCGGCGTAGATTTCGATGAGGCAAGTAAAACCACTGATTTTTGCTTGAAAGCTTAAATTTTAAAGATTTTAATTGTTTTACAATTTTATTTGTTGGGTTGTGAAGTGCAGGATTCTGCTGCTGTTGTTATTGATCATACTGGTTATGCAGTCTCTGAGACTGAAGGGGATCATACTTTGATTGCTAGCGACGATTTCATTAAATCAGATGTAATTTTGGGCGACAAAAAGATTGAGGCAAGTGGAGATTCTCATCTCTTGATTTGTTCAATTGTTGTTTCTTGGGAATTTAACACCTTATCCATAAAATGCAAATTTGATTTTGTTCTGTTAAATTAATTGATTCGTGTTAGTTGGTGATTCACTACATAAATGGGAACTTGGGAAGGGAGATGAAAACCACCTGTTGTGACTTGAAATAAGCGAAGGGCTTTGATTTTGTTCTTTGGCTCTTTTTTTGTTGCAAACAAGATGAACAAGCAAATGTTTTACACCATTTCATATTTTTTGCGAATGCGGATACATTTTTGTTTCGAGCATGCGAACAAGCCTAATTATTGGTTAAACTCAGACATGTTTCCATTTTTTTACAAGAAGAAGGTGCAAGGTGAGTGCACTATCAAGGAAGAAGAGAAAAAATATACAAAATAATTCATAATTTTTAACATAATTCATCTTATTTTGGCAAAAGATCTAAACAAAAGAGAGAGAAGCACCATGAACTAGGGCATCTTAACCCCAAGAAGGCCCAGCCTCACGAAAAAGTTCACTATTCTCCAAATCTCTGCAGTTTACATATTGAATAAAGGGATAAAGTTCTAAACTTCCTAAACTTCTATTTTAAACTTCCACTCTATTTAGGAATCTTAATTTATAATCAATTACTATTTAAGAAGATCGGGTACATGTGGCCAAGATGTGTATGTTGAGATGGATGTGTGGTAACAAGGAAATAAAATTTGGAATGAGTACATAAGAGAAGATTTGAGAGTGGTACCTATAAAGGAAAAACTTATAGAATGTCGCTTGAGGTGCTTTGGACATGTTCATTGGAGGCACGGAGCAGACCTTGTACGAAGGGTTGGGAAGCTACAAGCCCAAAGAAGTAGGATAAGAGGAAGGCCAGTGAAGACTTGAAAGGAAGCCGTGAGAAAGGATATGAAAGATTGCAAAGTTACAGAGAGCTTAGCGCTGATCAGAAACGAGTAGATAAATGGGAATTGCAAAGCTGACCTCAAATAGATGGGATGAAGCTGTGGGGATGAAGAATTAATTATAGGAAATAATTTGATGGGTAAGACGGGCTTGAACTTGTGACCTTGAGGTTGCAATATTGTCAAGCTTCCATTATGCTACAGGCTCAAGCACAATTAATAACCATTCCTACTATATAGGACCTGAGACCCTAATAGAATAAAAAGAAAACTGGGATTACGAGAGGTAATCTCAAGCAGCGACTCACGTGATCACTTTAAGTGATCACCATACTCCAATCACGAGATTAAGTCTTGTCATTAAGTGATTCATGTGACTGCTCTAATGCGGTCACCTCGCCCCATTTTTAACAGAGTTATCAGCCACATTAAACACCACAAAAATCCCCCCATGTTAAACACTATTTCTGGTCCTAAACTCCATGAAATTTGGGTTTTATTTCTTAATTTTAGGCCAATAAATCCTCTGCTCAAGCTTCTTCTCAGTCCTTTTCTGGCCCAACAACCAGTTTTTGATAACAGCCCGTACTTCCCTCTTGAAGCTCCCATACAACATCTTCAACCTTGGTAACAATCCTATCTTCTCATCACAATTCTCTAGCTCTTCTTCGTTAATTTCACATTCACACCATTCTCTCCCCGTTGAGAAGAACTTGAACTCGAGTTTGATTTTATAAAGTATTATCTTGACCAGACCCTGGTGATAACCTTCTCTAACCCAATGAGTGTGGAAAACCATGGTAGTTCATTTGAATGTGGAGTGACTTCATGTTGGGACAAGAGTGTCTTGCTTTTGCCATCTTTGTTGAAGGTGAAAACATTCTTTGCTCCATGAAAGGTGATGTCACAATCAAATTGCCACCATCGTCCCACTAGGATGTGATACGCTTTCATGGGAATCACATCGAACTATGCTTCATCCTCGTACGTTGACCCAGTTGAAAACTTCACCAAGCATCTTTTTTCACCACGATTTCTCTTCCACTCTAGAACCATGCAACCTTGTATGGTTCATCAATTTTTACAATGTGATACGCATTCATAGGAAACACATTGCACCATACTTCATCCTTGTATGCAAACCCAATTAAAAACTTCACCAAGCATCATTATTTCACCGTGATTTCTCCTCCACTCTAGAACCATGCAACCTTGTATGCTTCATCAATTTTCTTTATTGATTGTTTTAATTTCTCCACCATCTCTTTTTACACCATGGTACTCGTACTTTCGGTATCAATATTGTGATACCTAACTTTCCCTCTGACATCCATGCCATTCGCAAAATATTGGCGCACAACCATCCCTCATTATCTTCAGTACGACTCCTTTTCCTCATGTGATTCACTTCTAGTGTGTTTAGCTATATTTAAGTGTACTTCGGTCGACATTTTGGGACATTCGAAGGATCTACGCCCTTCTTCATTGCATTGAAAACACTTGATTTCTGGGCTAGAAACCCACCCCACCGTTGTAGCACGTCCTTTTCCTTTTTGTTTATTGTGGAAGGTGCCAGTTTTGTCGGTTATTGATCAAAGATTTTCCCAATGTGCTGCGACTTCCCTTTTCTTCAATTCAATGATGATTGCTCCTTTTGTTGTTCTTCGACTTTTGAAGCCAATTGATAGGCTTCATCGATGCCACCAATCGGATGTAGAGTAATTACATCTCGGATTGCCCATCATAGACCTACGATGTATCCTGCAACAGTTTGATCTTCCATTTCGTTCAAGTCATTGCGGAGAGAGAGCTGGTGAAACTCTTTCATGCAGGGTTACCTAATTCGCAAATGGACCCAGCGAATGGCGAACCGGTCCGTAGAGAACCAGTTCGTGGTTCAGTTTGACCCGGTTCGCTCAGGGTGGGCGAACCGGCCAACACTATTTTTTCATTCTGCTTGCAAAAATAATAGACGTAGAGGGGATTTAAACATTGCTCCGTCAACATGTGAACAAGAGGAATAGCCAGCACTATAGAGGAGCAATTGTGAATAAGTTGTACATATATTTTAAAAGTACATTAACTTTATTGAATATAAAATTTGTTAAATATTTTTTTATTTTTTACTTAAAACTCATCCTACCCCTTGTGAACCGGGTTTGTTTGAACATAACGAATTGCTAATTACGAACCCGAATTCGAACCGAGCGAACCAACGAATCAGGTAACATTGCTTTCATGTATTCAAACAAGATTTTAAACCCCTGTCGAAGCGGATGGAACCTTTGAAGAAGGATTTAATTGTAATCTGATGGTAGGAATCATTGTCATAACTTCTTTTTCTTCTTTCCTTGCATACTTATCGATCATTTTCCTTCTCTACAACGCTTCTCCTTGAGTTGCTCCCACTCTAATTGCACCTGACTCTTTAATTTTAAGGAAACAAATTTAACATTATGTTCCTCAACCATCCCTTTCAACTGAAAGGAAGTGTTGATACCCTCTAAACAATCCAAAACCCCATTTAGTTGTAAACTACTATGGAAATCCGCAATCTCGATTTTGATTTCATGATTGTGGCTCCCATGTTCTAAGGCTTTCACCAACAGATCCTCCAATCTTTCATCCGATATGATAGAACTTGATGCACTACCCCTCATATACTTTTAATTTTCCCCATGGCGATCTTCCCTACCATACTCCTCATCTCTTGGTGTGTTGAGGGTTTTTTCCACGCAATACTACTTGCGTTAGGTGATCCAGTTGTTCAGATAATTATTGACTGAAGTCTTGTAAACTCTGAATTTCATATATATATATATATATATATATATATATTTCCAATGTCGGGTATTCGGGCCTCTTAGAACTTGACCAAGTCTCCGGGCATGTGTGACACCCGCACATCACATGTACCAGGTAAGTAGGGATAAACCCCTGGGGTTGCCAATAGCAGGTGGGATTCAAACTTCATTATCTCTCTTGGCTCGATTTCTATGAGGCATCATCTTGATATCACAAATTTTGAGGCGCATTAGAATCAATGTGTAACGACTTTCCCGCTCTAATACCAAACTGATGTAGTGAGGAAGAGAAGAAATATAAACAATTAATTCAAAAATTTTAAGCTAGACCCACCTTTTTTTGGAAAAAAGATATAATAAAATGAGAGAGAAGGAAGCACCATGAACTAGTATTTCGTGACCAAAGAGAAGACGCACGTCTCACTATTGTTTTTTGTCCTTTTCAGTCCCTATTCTCCAATTCTCTGCACTTTACATATATTAAGGAAATAGATAAAATCTTAAACTTCTATTTTAGACTTGCACTTTATTTAGGACTGTTAATTAGTAGTAAATTATAGATCCTAATTCAATAATTATTCCTGCTTTATAAAACTGGAGACCTGAATAGAATAAGAAAATAAAAATGGGATTACGAGAGGTAATCTCAAGCGACTCACATGATTACTTTAAGTCACATAACTCCAATCATGAGATTAAATCTCGTCATTAAGTGGTTTGCGTGGTCATGTGCCCCCCCCTCTCCTTTAAACTCAGTTTTCAGCCACATTTAGTCACATAAATCCCCCATATGAAACTCTGTTCTGGTGCTAAGCTCCATGAAATCTGGCTTTATTTTAGCCCGATAAATGTCGTGCATCAAGCCTTTTCTGGCCCATCAATCAATCTTTGATAACACCTGTAGGTCCCTCTTTACTGATACATGTTGACTGATACTAGAGTATAGCATTTCTCCTTTATAACTGATAGATATTAACGATATTTTGCAGTATCCATGATACACTGGTATTCATCGAAACTTGCCGACAGTATCATGCATATACCAAATTCAAGGGATCCTCTAGATGATATGTACTCGCTGATACATGCTCGTATTGACTGATACCTGCCTGTGCCAGTAGATATTGACTGATACCAAGGGGATTCCTAATACACCCTAGTGTTGGTATTGATGCAACAGCCAAATGCTGGTATACATTTTCATCATTCAAGTTTTATTGCGTCCTTCCTGCAAACCAAAATAGTTCTTTGTGAGCATGCCTATAGCAGTAAGCATTGACCAACACCTAGAGATTGTTGATGGATCATAGGTATCAGTATTGTGGCATAATCACATAGCCAATATGCATACTGATACATATCTGCATTGGCCAAGTTTTGAGACGTATCCAACTTCTATTGCATCCTCCTGCAAAACCTAAGATAGATCTTCACATGTCTACAAAAGCTTACAATCTATATACCTAATCATGTGATGATACCAAATGATGTAGGAGAATCTAGAGTTATGGATCTCTTCTGGATGAGTTTCAAAGAGGAAACACCGAACGACATCTAGGTATTGGAGAGTAGATGGCTGTATTGTGTAAATTGAACATAGAGTGCAAAGTTATACTCTCCACTAGGTATTAACTGATACCTCATACACCTTAGGTATCAGTATCAGTATCAGCCTAGCCAAATTCCGATACATGTCTGTATCTAAGAGTTTTGTCACCTTGCGTCCAACTTCTATAGTGTCCTCACAAACTGGAGGTAGGTTTTTGCGAGCATGTTTGTGAGAGCTTAAAGCTTCTATAGCTAAACTTTGCATGATACTAAATGATGTTGGACAATTTTCTAGTTTTAGATCTATTCTGCAGGACTTCCATATTAGTTAAACCTTGAATCGTCTAGATCTTAGAAGAAACAACCAAGAACATCTAGATCTGAGGAGAACACTGGTTGTAGGTGTTAGAATTGTGTAAATTGGACACAAGTGCAAGCTTATTTGCGGATAATATAGCCATTTTTTGGAAGTTGCTTCAGATGGCAATTTGGGTAAATTGGATAGGAGTGCAAAGTTATGTTCTCCAGAAGTTAAGCACCACAATGCTGCTTCATGGTGTAAGAGAGCAAGGTTAGGAGTCTTGGTGAATCGGCTGCAAATATACTTATGGAATGGACTGAGTTCTTATTTGCGGATAATATAGCCATTTTGTGGAAGGTGCTTCCGGAAGTAATTTTTCGTAAATTTGGAAAGAATGGAATAGGAGGGTCTTTGACAGGAAATTTGGCACTTGTAATGTGGCGATCCACTCGGTGATCGAAGACCTCTTGTGGTGGTGCTTGGCTTAGCCCAAATGCTCGGTATCCTTGATGGAGGAGATTGTTAGGGATAGGGAGATGCTTATTCCTCCTTAGGCATTTACTTTATGTGGGTTGGACTTGTAGTCTTCAGTCCCACTTTCCATGCATTTGTCTTTATTTATTTTATTTTTTAATTTTTTCTCCTCTCCTTGTATTATATTTTTCTGTTTCTTTTTTTTTTTCCCCCCCTTTTCCGTAGAGTTTATCGCTTGGCTTATTTGATCTGCTGTAAGTTTCATTTATAATGAAATTATAGTCTTTTTATCGATTCAAAGAAAAAGAGTTAAAGTCTCTAGGATAATTCTCCAATTCACAATGATACTTGTTTCTAAGTTAGGCCTTTTTCTAACTATATATGCTGGAAG
Source organism: Chloranthus sessilifolius (assembly GCA_021018995.1). Lineage (NCBI taxonomy): Eukaryota > Viridiplantae > Streptophyta > Magnoliopsida > Chloranthales > Chloranthaceae > Chloranthus > Chloranthus sessilifolius. Next base: position 2,020,249 of record CM037584.1, read on the forward strand.
CATGGATCAAAATTTCGTCCGATACCGATACGTATCGGTATCGGGACTCACTGATACGGTACATTGAATGTACCGTATCGGTGGTTCCCATACATTTACCGGACGATACATTGATCCATACCTTTACTGGACAATACATTCAATGTATCGTCCGGTACTGTCCGGTACTGATACGTATCAGTTTTGGGCTCGGACGATACGTATCGGTTTTCCGATATTTTAATCCTTGGCTGGAAGCATGTGCTCCTATTGCAGCACCACCACTATTATGACTTCATTGGAATTACCAGGCTTCGTTTTATGGAAAAGCATGTAATGTGAAGCAATATATCCAGATGCTGAGGTTTCCAAATTACCAAGCCCTGTATAGATAATACTCAAGTTGTATCCATTATACTGCTATGGCTTTAAACATTCTGTCAGCTTGGAGAGATTGTTTGACTAATAATATCACAAAAAATTTTACATTATACTTGAAAACCTTGTGGGATTGTACTTACAAGTCTCTTTATGAGTTTTTGAGCTGCTGTCTTCGGATAATTTTTTGTGTGAATTAGAAATAGTGATAGATACACTTATTTATGTTCACAGGCCCCCGTACTTTTTCAAGGAATAGGTCATTCCTTAAATGCTGCAAATAGCCTGGTAAGTTTTTTTGGTAATTTATTTTTCTTTGACCTGAAAGTGCTTTAAAGCCTGTTTAGATCAATGCTATAATTATCTCAATTGATTTCGCTGGTTTCCTATGCTGTAATGCTGTATAGGACTTTCAATTGCTTGTTCACGTGTTATTCACTATTATGTAGGTTTTGAAAGTTCTCTCTGCCTCTCCTTCAGCCTATTCTGCAAACCCAAAGATGAAATTGGCTAGTCCTCCATCTCTTACCGGACCTGCGATTTCCTTAGTTTCTATTGTTCAGGTAATCTGGTCTTTTCTCATAAAAGTTGTTAGAAAACTAACAATGCTACAATGATTTGCATAAACGAATTGGTAGGTTCTGGTAACAATACTAATTGTTTGCTGCTTTATAGAAAATCTCCTAGCACTACTTGCCTTGTAAATGTGCTGATTATGGTTTGTTTTTTATTTTTAGGCAAGAAATAATGCTCGCATCGTGATCTCTGGATCTTTAGATTTGTTTAGCAATCGGTATGAAGAAGTTTTCAGCATATGGATATTCTCTAACATAAACTCCTTTTTGCTAATATACATTGGTATTATTCTTCAGATTCTTCAGATCTAGCGTGCAGAAGGCTGGAAGCTCAACTAAGTGAGTGATGTATATATATGTGTGTGTGTGTGTATTTTGTATATCTTTGGATTGTAGATTATATATATGTATGTATGTATGTGTGTTATTTTGTATATCTTTGGATTGTAGATTATTTGTTCTGATTCTATTCCCCTTTAATATGATTTTTTATGCATTACATATTAGCGCACTGAATGCATCTTCACCCAATACTGGACGATTGCCACCTGGACAATCAAAATTGATTACCATGCATGCCAACAACCAGCGTGCAATGCAGATGATTTGAGCATTATGGGTGTTGCTTAAGCCTGAGCACCTAGTAGCAACTCGTGATACACAATAATGTCGTTGTATTGAAAAAAATGTTTAAATCAATAAAAAGTAATATTTTTTTGGGATAATGTGTTTACATTGCTCATAGTTTATGCCAATATATGTCAGATTTTGTTGTTTATTTTCTGTACTTTTTGTTTGTATAAATGAGGCAACTGCAAAGCCATAAGATCATAATGTTGTTTGAATCTGCATTCGAAAATATCTTCTATTTGTTCGCTTTTCTTCTGTAAAAAATCTTTCTGTTGCTTGTTAAATAGTTCTTTTCGTTAAAGGCAAGGAATTTAGGAAAATGCCTTGTCACTGCAGACATGAGAAGGCTGGTAATGAGCAGTTTGTGACAGAACTCAGCAAATGGGTCTTCCATGAAAGGGGACATCTCAAGGTGACGCAATTTAGCTCTCATTCTCTGTGATAAAAAAAACGTATTATGTATTTATATTAATTTTAGAAGAGAATTACTCTCATTTGGTATGCTTTTGAATGATAGCTCGGTCCTTTTAGCCGTTGGATTTTGTGGCTGACGCTCAATAACTGATCCCAAAGCTGAGAAAACTCAGTTTTCTTATATATATATATATATATCTTGCGATCTGTAGCATTATGGCAGTCACAGGAACCTGTGGATAAGAGGTGTAGGTTCCCTTTCTCGAAGGGACTGACTGTAAAGGCTCCATTATACCTTTTGAAAAGCTTGACTTCACAAAATAAAAGCTTTTCCAGATATTAGCAGTTGTAAATGGAACAACAACTAATCTAGCAGAGTTCCTATCGACGGTTAAACTATTGGTACCACACGTTGATTTGCCCATTAGAGAAAACGATTCCACGACCTCTAATACAACTAATTTGAGTTTGTATTGGATGTTGGCACTGAACGTTGTGTTGATTTGTATTACGTGATGCAAAATAATACACAAATAATGTTTCCAGCTCAAATGTCTGATCCGTATCGAGTATCATTTGAAATCGGATCTTATTTAAGTTATGATTTGTTATCAGTTATTGCATCTAATTCATTGAAGAGAGAATCTAACACTGTCTAATCTATGATCGCGCTGTCGAGATGGGAGGATAGTGTATCTCATCCGCTATCCTAGAATTCAGGTATTTGGACATGCTGTATGGTGGACGGTGTCCAATCCTGTGTTTGGATGGTGTTAAATTCGTTCTTATCTTGCGTATATCTTAGTATTTCAGTTGATCATTAGCTTCTTATCACACAAAATTATTGTCGTATTAAGTTAAAAATGTTATCTTTTCATGTTTTAGGCAGTTAATGTTAGGCACCACAAAGTCGGCGAAACAGCGGAACCTGCAATGTGCAGGATAAATGACGATCTGGTAAACCATCATATACTTATTTATGCACAAGGTAAAAAGGAAAATGAAAAGAAAATTCCTTGCTTTCCTCTTTCTTACGACTTGAATCTGATTTGAAGGAATATTTGGTTGAGATCTATGAGTGGTCTGGAAAAGCCTGGAAACCTTATGTATCTGATGATGTTCAAGTTCAGTTCTATATGATGAGTCCCTATGTATTGAAAACCTTATCCAATGACCAGAAGGTATTTGATCCCATCTCTTAACATTGGCATGCATGCATGTGGTTCATGCATTCATCTTCATATGAAATTATCTGTGTTTCTGTCCTGCAGGGTCTGTATTCTGCTTCATTTAGGGTTCCCGATGTTTATGGTGTATTCCAGTTCAAGGTCGAGTACCAGAGGCTCGGATACACAAGCGTATCCCTTTCAAAGCAGGTACATTTAGTTCACGATAGTGTTTTTAGGTATCTGTGCTGAAATCCCTAATGCTATTTAGCCAGGTTACTTGAAGCCTTGAACTAAATTATGGCCATAGTGACCAAGTTGGGGTTCGATAATAAATCGGCCTGGAAAAAATTCAAAATAAATCAGGCAAAATTCTTAAAATTCAGGAAAAACACAGTCAAATTTCAGGAAAAAATAAAATATATTAATTAAAAATTATAAAAGAGTGTATTGGGTTGTGGATCTCCTTTCTTTCTTTCTCGTAGCTTTTCCTTTCTTTTGATTGTGTGTTGCGATTGTATTGGGTTTCAGCACCTTGCTGGTTCTTAATACAATTTTCATTACTGATCAAAAAAATAAAATATAAAAGAGTGAATTTTTTTTTTGAAAAATTAGGAAAATTTGTAAAATTCGCACATGATTCGGGAGATTCGCTAATTATTCGGAAAATTCGGATTTGATTTGGAAATTTGCGAATAATTCAGATTTTATTCGTTTTCCCCCAAAAATTTGCGAATTATTCGCGAGTTTTTCAAAAAATTGGTGAATTTGGTAACTATGGTTGTGGCATACTAGTAGGCATGGATTGGGCACACTTTAAGTGAATCTGCGTATTTTCTATTATTTCGACTTTTGGAAATGAAAATAATGTTTAATGACCGATCTTTGCAGTTTCCATTTTTCTGTCATTAGTTACTAATACGATAATGTTGATAGTGCTATGATGACTTATAACTATATCTAACTGCTTTCGTTTTCCCATCTTTGTAAGGATGCTGTTGATTTCATTTGAAATTATAGTGCTGTTGTAATGGTTAGTCTAGGGGGCTGTTTATATAGCATGCAAACATTCACCATTCAAGTAGCAACCCACTAAATCAAGTTTCAAATAGTTTTAGGTGACGGGGACCCCGACATCGTAGACATCGGATACAGACCATATCGTGTGTACTGACGTCGGAAGAAGCGGAACGGAAATCAAAACCAGGCTTAAAGGAGCATAATTAGTGTGTTGGAGCAATGCCCAGTCAATTGATTGGCCATTCAATCGATTGATCGATTGTAGTCAGTTTTTTTTAAAAACAAATGCTACAGTGCTATAGTAACTCTCGATTGATCAAGCTACAGTGTTACAGTACCTTGATTGATCGAGCTACAGTACGAATTTTGAAGAATTTAAGTTTTGAGGGCATACTTGTCTTTTAAAAAAAATAAAAATAAAAATATTTTAGGGTTTTCTTACGTTTTAGAGGCCTCCTATATAAGGTCTTTTAATAAATAATGTAATTAGTTATTGATTATGAATGAAAGTTATTGCTTGCGTGCTTGAGATGAGTTATGATTGAAGAGTGATTCTTCACTTCCCAAGAAGGGTTTGGTGTGAAGCCAAGGGTGTGAAGCCCAAAATCTATCTTCTATCTCTCTCTTTATCTTTTATTTTCTTCCTCTGCTTATTTTGATCCCATAAACCTTAAATCTAGCCGTTACCTTTTTCCAAAATTTCCAAAATCAAAACCATTGATTCAAACCTATCTCATAAATCTTAAATCCATCCATCCAACTAGAAATGCCCCGATATTCAAAACCCACATATCCATCAGAACCTTCGAATCGATCTGATTTGAACCCTAGATCTCATGCAAGTCGTTAACCAACCCGAATCAAAACCCCTTAGAGGACTCGTGATTCCATCATTGAATCCTGAACAACACCCTAATATGGAATAGCTACAGTTCTACCTCTATGACTGATCTACACCACAAGGCTAACGAATTTAGCGCACAGACCGGACCCTATTCGAATCAAGTGCGATTCTCCAATGGAAAACTATGAAACCCTAAGGTATCCGCTTTATTTTCAGGTTTATTGTTTAATTAATCTAGTTTAATTTCGGCAAGTCATCACCTCATAAGCATTCACACAGTTTAGGGTTTTGTCCCGCACCAGTTTTGGTATCAAAGCTTAGGTTCTAGGTTAGGGCATATTTGTGTGACATTTAATTCCATTGCATTTTAATTTTCATTGCATCTTATTTCAGTTCTTGTCAAAATGTGCACATCGAGTGTTAAATAAAATTCCTCTTTCATTGTGGTTCATATTTGCATGCCCATTTAGAACCCGTACTAGTAGTTGTGGTCACCATGGGCATGAATGGGATTACCGATGTTCTTAACGGCATGAGAGCCGAATTGAAAGCAATCAATGATCGAATGGCTGCCATGGAGCAAGCCCAAAGAAACCTTGAGGTTTCCAATGGGAGATTGCTAGATCGAGTCAATTAGTTAGATAGGGATGACAAATACATTAAGCAACGTTGTGAACGTGATGGTCCACGTTTCGAACGCAATGGTTACCAATATGATCGGAACCAAAATCATAGGATGGATCATCGTGGAGATGACCACGACCCTGATAGGAAACTCCTTAAAAACGTCTGAGTTGAGTTCTCAACCTTCGATAGAAGCTTAGAGCCTAAACTCTTCCTCGATTGGTTATCCAACATGAACCAGCACTTTGAGTGGTTTGGCATGAGCGATGTGTCAGACTCACCAGGATGAAACTCATCGGCCAAGCCCGACTCTTTTGGGTCAACATTGAACGCATTAGAATGAATGCGTGTTGTGCTCCCATTACCCGTTGAGAGGACATGAAGGAGCAACTTACAGAGAAGTACGTTCCTTCCTCACTACCATCATCTCCTCTATCAATGGCAAAATCTATGCCAAGGTAGTATGCCCGTAGTGGATTACATTGGCAAATTCGAAGAATACATGATGAGAGCCAAAGTGTCCAAAGACCCTCAGGTCACTCTATCCAGATTTCGCACCAGATTGAGGTTTGACTTGCAAAAAGAGTTAGTCTTGACTTGCAAAAAGAGTTAGTCTCTCACTCCATTGAGGCTCTCGTTGAATGTTACACCGTCGTTTAAGACTTTGAACGATATTTAAAAATGACGGTGGTGAGGCGATCTGAGTCTCATATTGGTGAACCTCGTACCGGCGAGGTGAGGAGTAGTGCTGGACCCACCCACCAAACCCACACAATCCACATTTGATGTGCGGTGTGACAAAGGAAAGGGTGTGGTAGGAGAATCCTCGAAGGGCGGTTCTCACATCAAGTGTTACAACTGTCAAGGGTTGGGACACTATGCCGTTCAATGCCCTAAGAGAAACCTGCAAAGGAATCTCTTCGTTGAGGGAGAGGGCAACGAGGAAGACGGAATTTTGGAAGAAGAGATCTTTAAGCCGGATGCCACACCAAGTGATGAAAAGGGTGATGCCAGTGGTTGTGCTCTTGTTGTGAGGTATGCTCTTGCACAACCTCAACGAAATGAAAAAGATGATTGACATAGGTAGAATATCTTCCACACCTTCGCCAAATGCGGAGATAAGAGTTATAAGATTATCGTGGACAGCGGAAGTTGCACCAATGTGGTGTCAACACATACCATAACCCACTTAGGACTTACACCGGAAGCCCACCCGAAACCATGCAAAGTTGCGTGGGTTGACTGTTCCTCCATTCCCGTGTCTCAGAGGTGTCGCGTACCTCTTCAGTTAGGTTCGAATTCGGATACCTTGTGGTGCGATATGGTGCCAATGGATGTGGGCCACATCATCTTAGGGAGGCTATGACTTTATGACTTGAATGTGACCATTTGTGGTCGATCTAACATTTGCACATTCATGCATAAGGGCAAGAAGATAACTATTAACCCTTTAATCCCTAAAGCACTGTCGACCAACAAAGTCGAGAAGAAGGATGGTTAGTTTAAGACCATTAACATTGTGAGTCCTTCGGAGTTTGAAAAGGAATCGTTAGCTGAGAGCGTGGTGTATGTCGTCGTCACCGTTGAGAGTGCTCATGAGTCAGTAATCGAGTACCCCAAGGAGTTGAGTCAATAATGAAAGAATTTGCAAATGTCTTCCTCGAAGACTTACCCAATGAGCTTCCTCCCATGCGTGTCCATGCGTGTCATTCAGCACGCGATCGATTTGGTTCTTGGATCTACCCTACCAAACCTGCCCCATTACAGGTTATATTCAGTTGAGCACGCCGAATTGACTTGACAAGTCAATGAACTCATTCAAAAATGGTTCATCCAAGAGAGTCTGAGCTTGTGTGCCGTACCCACCCTACTCAATCCTAAGAGATATGGTACATGGCGCATGTGTGGATAGCCGTGCAATCAACAAGATTACGGCTAAATATCGAATTCCCATACCAAGGTTCGATGATATGCTTGATATGATGGTTGGCACAAATGATCAAAATTTCGGCCGAAATGATCGAAATTACCGGTTTCGGTCCCCACTGAAACGATAATTTGGATCGAAATTTCAGTCTAAATTTGTGTGGGATCCAAAATTTCGGCCAAATTTTCGATTTTCTGCCGAAATTTCAGTTACGGTCAAGCCTGAAACCAAAATTTTAATCCTTGGTTGGCGCCACTATCTTTTCCAAGATAGATCTTAAAAGTGACTACCATCAAGTTCGCATTCGCACTGGTGATGAGTGGAAAAGTGCCTTCAAAACCAAGGATGGTCTTTATGAGTTGATGGTTATGCTTTTTGGGCTATCGAATGCTCCGAGCACAGTCATGAGGCTCATGACCCAAGTGTTGAGGCTGTTTCTCGGCAAATTCCTTGTATACTTTGACGACATCTTGATTTACAACCATGATAAAAAAAAAATACATTATCCACCTAAGGTTGGCTTGTGAAACCTTAAAGGGAGAAATGTTATATGCGAATCTCAAGAAATGCACATTCATGCAACAGCCCATTGCATTCTTGGGATTCATTGTCTCGGTTGATGGGATGGTTGCGGACCCCGAGAAGGTTAAAGCCATTGTGGAGTGGCTCGAGCCTAGGAATATTCATGATGTCCGTAGCTTCTATGGATTGGCCACATTTTATTGTCGTTTCATCCAAAATTTTAGCACCATTATGGCTCCTATGGATTGTAGGCGAAAAGGGGAGTTTCAATAGGGAAGAGCCGCGACGAAGGCCTTTACCGAGATAAAGGATAAGATGTCTAGTGCACCCGTCATGCGCCTACCAGACTTTTCTAAAGTCTTTAAAGTAGCCTGTGACGTGTCAGGTGTGGGAATAGGCGGAGTGCTTAGTCAAGAGGGCTACCCAGTGGCCTATTTTAGTGAGAAACTTAATGAAGCAAAGCAAAAATACTCCACCTATGACAAAGAGTTTTATGCAGTCGTCCAATCTCTTTGGTATTGGAAGCATTACCTTAGACCGCAGGAATTTGTGTTGTTTTCTGACTATGAAGCTTTACGCTTCCTTGCTTCACAGGAAAAGTTTAATCCGAGACACGCAAAGTGGGTTGAGTATCTTCAAGGGTTCACATTTGTGTTAAAGCATTAGGCGGGTGCCGAGAACAAGGTAGCTGATGCACTTAGTCGTTGAGTGGTGACATTACAGTCTATGAGCACCGAGGTCGTCGGTTTTGAGCAGTTGAAACAGGATTATTCTGAGTGCCCAGATTTCGGGGCGGAATACACTGCTTTCCTGAAAAATTTGAACAACATCAATTCCAATTATATCCTGCAAGACGGGTAGTTGTTCAAAGGAAATCACTTGTGCATCTCTCGTACCTCATTGCGTGACTTTCTCATTTGAGAGTTACATGTCGGAGGGATTGTCGGGCATTTCGGGCACAATAAGACCATTGCACTCGTGGAGGATAGGTTTTATTGGCCTAGCCTCATGAGAGATGTTTCACGGGTCGTGAAACAATGTCGCACATGTCAAGTGACCAAGCAAAATAAATAAAATACTGATATGTACACCTCGTTACCCGTGCCACACACCCCGTGGCAAGACATTTCTATGGATTTCGTGCTCGGACTTCTCAAGACTCAACGGAAATACGATTTCATATTTGTGGTGGTGGACCGCTTCTCTAAGATGACCCACTTCATACCTTGCTCCAAAACCTCCGATGCGGCTTTTATAGCTAAATTATTTTTCGAAGAAGTTGTGCGTCTCCATGGGTTACCCAAGACCGTTGTGTCGGATTGGGACGTAAAGTTCACCAGTTACTTCTGAAAAACTTTATGCACATGATGGGTACCATGTTTCAGTTTTCTTCGGCCTGCCATCCTCAAATCGATGGCCAAACGGAAGTCACCAATAGAAGCCTAAGTAATCTCCTTCGTTGTCTAGTCGGTGATCATATTAGGACTTGAGATTCTACGTTACCAATAGCCGAGTTTGCATACAACAACTCTGTCAATAGCTCCTTAGGCACGAGTCCGTTTGAGGTCGTACATGGGCATAGGTCAAGGACACTATTAGATTTAATCCCCATGTCTGCATCATATCGAGTGTCTGAGTCCGCGGATGCATTTACACAACACATTCATAGCTTGCATGCCGAAATTAGACAAAAGATTAATTCAAGTAATGAACATTACAAGATAATTGCGGATGCGCATAGACGCTTCAAAGAATTCCAAGTGAGGATCATGTGATGGTTCGGGTTAGGCCTGAACGATTCCCATCGGGAGTCGCAAAAAAGCTCCAAGCCCGCGGCGTTGGGTCTTTTAGAATTGTGGCAAGGAGTGGGCCTAATGCGTATATTCTCGAACTTCTGTCGGATATTGGGGTCAACTCTACGTTCAATGTGAAGGACTTAGTACCTTCTTTGAGGCTTAACCCACCCACCCTCTAGTAACCCTTTCCAAGCAGCCCTGAGCCCAAATCCCAACCCCACCCTGCAACCTCTTCTATTCCCTTCCCCACGCAGGTAGATGAGATATGAAATTGAAGGGATACTTGATGATTTTGCGGTATCCACCCATGGTGAAGGATTTTTAAAATGCTTGGTTAAGCGGATGGGAAAGCCGGACTCCGAGAACACCTAGTTAACTGAAGACGAGGTGCGACGCCTGAATTCTAACGTGCTCGATCGCTATCACCACTGACATCGTAGACATCGAATACGGACTATATCGTGTGTACCGACGTCGGAAGAAGCAGAACAGAAGTTAGAACCAGGCTTAAAGAAGCATAATTAGTGTGCTGGAGCAATGCCCAGTCGATTGATCGACCATTCAATCGATCGATACGATTTTAGTCATTTATTTATTATTATTATTATTTTTAAATGCTACGATTACTCTGATGCTTTCATTGATCGAGCTCTGATTACTCTGATGCCTCATTGATCGAGCTCTGGTCGAATTTTGAAGAATTTAAGTTTTGAGGGCATACTTGTCTTTTTTTAAAAAAAATTTGTTTTAGAGTTTACTTATGTTTTAGAGACCTCCTATATAAGGTCTTTTAATAAACAATGTAATTAGTTATTGATTATGAATGAAAATTATTGCTTGTGTGCTTGAGATGAGCCATGATTGAAGGGTGATTCTTCACTTTTCGATAAGGGTTTGGTGTAAAGCCAAGGGTATAAAGCCCAAAATCTATCTTCTCTCTCTCTCTTTATCTTTTATTTTCTTTCTCTGCTTATTGTGATCTCATAAACCTTAAATCCAGCCGTTATCTTTTTCCAAAATTCCCAAAATTAGAATCATTGATTCAAACCTGTCTCATAAATCCTAAACCCATCCATCCGACCAGAAATGCCCCGATATTCAAAACCCACATATCCATCAGAACTTTCAAATCGATCTGATTCGAACCCTAGATCTCATGTAAGCCGTTAACCAATCCGAATTAGAACCCCTTAGAGGACTCGTGATTCCATCATTAAATCCCGAGCGGCGCCCTAATATGGAATAGTTAGAGTTCTACCTCTAGGACCGATCTACACTACAAGACTAACGAATCTAACGCACGGACTGAACCTTACTCAAATCAAGTGCGATTATTCAATGGAAAACTACGAAACCCTAAAGTATCTGCTTTATTTTCAGGTTTATTGTTTAATTAATCTAATTTAATTTCGGCAAATCATCACCTCATAAGCATTCACATAGTTTATGGTTTTGTCTCGCATCATTAGGTCTCACAAAAAATGACCAGCACTTCAATTTAGGGCCAAGAGCACCTGTCAAAACCCAATTGGCTTGTGTTTTGGCTCAAGCCACTTTTCACTTGTGTACAACATTTTTTTTCCATTTTTGATAGTTTAAGCTGGAGACCTGGGACCTTTAGGTTGCAATATTGGCAGCCTTCCACTGTGCTACAGCCTACAAGCATGCTTCAAAATTCCGGACAAAACCGAGACGTATAAGTTTCGAAAGGGACCGGTTCAATACATTGCAATGTTACTCCTCAATGTATCAGCCGATATATTGAAATTATCGTATGTATTGGATGATAATTTCAAATTATTGTCCGATGATTTGAAATTTTATTTTATTTTTTATTTGTTTTTCTTAAAAAAAACATAGTATGTATCATCCTATACATCGAACAATGTATCGGCGATCCGTTCAATGTATCGGACGATACAAACGATACGTATCGGATTGGGGGCAGACGTTTATTCATCAGCTTAACGCCCTATCTTTCGTGATCTCATTTTTTAAAATACTTGAGATATTTAATTTTCTGAATTGCAGATTCCAGTGCGGCCTTTCCGTCATAATGAATATGAGAGGTTTATTCCAGCAGCTTACCCCTATTATGGTGCATCATTTTCTACGGTAAGGACTCATTTTTTCTCATATGTTGGTGCCTTAGTGTACATCACGTTTCCTCTGTCAATTGGCTGCAATATGGGATGGTCATAGTTTTGCACTATTTCCCATCCGAGGCGCAACCCATTGATAAGATGGTCTGTTTGATGAATCGATGGCTCAACGTTAAGGTGAATCATGGGATTTAGTAACACGGTGCAATATGGTATCATTTGGTTTGAAAATACTTTTCTAACTTTTTGCTATTGATTGCAGATGGCCGGGTTCTTAGTTTTCACCATTGTCTATCTATACAACAAATAGTTAACCATTACGAGAGAGTTTCAACATTTGATGATGACAGTAGTCAATGCAATTTTGAAGTTTTTGATGGAGAATTCCCTGTAGTGAATGCATTTTTACAAAATTTGACCCTTGTAATCTTTTGAGTTTTACCTTCTTTAGCTTTGCATTGGGGTCTTGAAACATTTGTCTTGGCATTTGTTCACCAGTGGTATGACGCATTAGGCATTTGAAACCCAACTAAAAAAATCATTCTCATAGGTGAACTATAATATCACCCAATAAAATTAAGATCAACCGTTGGTATTAGACTGAACATATTGGATGTTTCGAATCTCTCAAAAACTGTGATTTTTGGTCCCACAGCCCTTCAGTATATGATGTACTACTGTCATACATCATAAGTTATTAAATGGTGTAAGATCATTTAAAATGGTGTTTAAATGACAGTCAAGGAGAATCGGGTCCTTGGGAAAATATTACTGCCAACAATTATATGTACTTGCATAAAATGTGTGTTTTACCGTAATAAATTGCATAAAGGTTACTTTCCGTCATGTAATATGGGGCTTGTGTATTTAATAATGTGCATTAGTTGCTGAAGGTAACTATCTCCTATCAAGAAAGTATCTAATTAATACACAATTTCAGATGGGGCACATCAAAGCAAGTGTCATCATAATTGTGCGTTCAAATTTGGGCAAATTATAAAAATGATTGCAATAACCATTAACCATTGAAAACTCAGATTGAACTTGATGCATTCAAAGTTGTATTGCTCAAAATCTATAATAATCATGAACAATTTGAAACCGAGATCAACCTTGATGCATTGACACCCAATTTAGGGATGCTATTACTAAGATTTCATATGTAATCATCAAGAATATTCTTGTTCTTAATTAACAAATACGTTATAACTCTTAAGAATGGAGTAAATAGAATTTAAATCAATTATTTCTTATGAAGGTGAAGAGTAGACAAACTGCGATGTTTGGAAGGTCGTCACAATTCGCAAGGGAGTTTTACGATGTAGCATAGTTTTATAGTTTTTGAATGGTGGGCTTCAAAAAAGTGATAAGATGATAGAGTTAATCTGGTTGAGATGCGTATGTTGAGATGAATGTATAGAGTAATAAGAATGGATAAAGTTTGAAACGAGTATATCAGAGGAGATTTGGGAGTAACACTTATAAAGGAAAATTTGTGTAAATCTCGCTTGAGATGATTTGGACATGTTCATTGAAGGTTAGAAGCAGACCTTATATGAGGTATGAGACGTTACTAGCACAATGAAGTAGAAGAAGAAAAAAACTATTGAAGACCTAAAGGAAACCCGTAAGAGATGACAAAAAGGATTGTGAAGTTATAGAGAGATGACCACTTATTAGAATAAGACTCACGAAGTTGATCCCAAATAGATGGGCTAATGATGATGCTTATGATGACCCTTATTCTTAATTGGATAGTTTTTGGTAGACAACTTTCCAGGCAGGTTATGTGGCGCGATATGATTGGCTGTACACATAGTGGGGCCTAAGCATTGCATCCAGTCACATAGTGTCACATAGACTGTCTACAAAATTGTCTGTCAAAAATTGTCTACCGTTTATAAGTTTCCTTCTTAATTAACTATTCAAATATTATGCTTATGAGAAGTCTATATGACTAATAGGGCAGCACTGGTACCAAGCTTATGAAAGCTTTTATCATGGGATAATGGCCCAGACCAACATTTAAGAACCAAATGGTGTTTAAATGATCATATAATATTAAACTTAGACTTTTTTTTATCTGATACCATTGAAGTATGATTTATCATTATGTCATTCGGCACACATCTATGATCAATCTAAATTGCCCAAGTTGCAATCTGCCATTGGTATATGTTCCAACCCAATGAAACATGGCGATAAGTGGATGTGAATCATCTGATTGATGAATTTTAGTATCAGCCATTAAAACTAGAAACAATGGTTGATATTATAACCCACAGATCAGATGTTTTAAATCTCCCTAAAATATTTTTGGGCCTGTTACATTTCATCTATGATCTATCACTTTGACAATTCGGAGCACTCACATCTTAAATAATTGATGGTGTATGATCATTTAAATATTATTTTTAGTGTTTAAATCACTGTCAGGAGACCGTCCCTTTATTTATTAATTTTGTAAAAAAGTGGCTTACGTAGACGTCAAGATCATAAAAAATTTGACAAATTTGGCTTTTGATATGGTTCAGTGGCTAAGAGACATTCCTGTCTCTCCTAAAGAAGTGAGATACACCAAAAAGAACACCCAGAATTATATCTTCAAAGTCAGTGTAGCCCTGTGATTAAATCCCCAAAAATGATGGTGATCATGGGTATAAACCCATGAGTTAGCGTTCTCTAATAACATTTGGTGATGTGTTGTATGTGGAATCAATATCTCATTGTATGATACATGCATCATAATCTAAAAATCTTTGGTGTTAAAGATTAGATCGAAAAACTCTTCCTATTATCCGAATCAAGCCCGTCAACATTTATCACTTGGGAAACTCTAATTGCAGATACAGACTATCTGGCTGCATATAACGGTACCCAGGAAAGGACCCCTTAAAAGATATGTCTCCAAGGCCTCACAATTGTATAAAATTCATTCTTTACAATCCAAGATTCTCGTGTATATTTATTGAATGGGAAATTTACATGATCAATCCTGTTAGATACACTTTTTACATCAGAGGCCTTATATTTTCACTTTTACCCAAACTGACTAGTTGGGAGCCTAGCCGACCCTAAGGAGAGTAAAAAGTCCAAATTATCTCCTATCTTTAACGCACAAAACGGCATCTTCTCCTCATTCTAATCTACTTCGATCTGCTATTTGGATAGACCCAGATATACCTTTTTCGTCAGAAACTAGCAAATCAAAATGAGGAAAAAGAGGATACACCTATATAATTTTAAATTTTAAATATTTACATTTTTCTATATTTCCAAGATGTGAAATGAGATTTATGCCGTTTGATTTGAAGACCACAATATAAAATTAATAGTGCCAAAGATAGATATGAAAAAGGCGATATCGACTTTGTATAGAGTTGATATCAACTCTATACTTCATAACCGCTTTAAGAGTCACAATGATCAGTTCTGAGTCGATGGACGTAGTAAGCAATCGATGACGACTCTTAAAATGGTCGGTACCGACCGTGTTAAGAGTTGCCATCGATTGTTTTAAGAGTCGCCATTGATTGCTAAATTTTTTTTTCTTTTTTAAAGAGGAGATATCGCCTTTTTTCCTATTTATCTTAAGCGCCATTTATTTTATTATGTGGCCTTCAAATCAGGCGACATAGATCCGATTTTATATCGCATAAATATAGAAAAATGTAAATATTTAAAATTTTAAATCATGTAAAACGAAAAAAAGTGTAAGAAGGGGTATTTCGGACTTTTTGTGCTAGCTGAAAATGACTTGGCTAAAAGCTGATCGATTTGGGTAAAGGTGAAAATACAAGCCCTCTGACGGAAAAGGTCCAACTATCAATCTTATAGGAGACAGGGACCGGTCTCCCATGAGTTGTCACATAAGACCATCAATTAGTCTGGTATAATATTACGATCGATTAAGACTGATCAATCAGTACCTAATTAAACTCACTTAAAAATAAATGTATACATGTTTTTAATTACAAAACATTTTCTCCCATTAAAATGAATAGAATATACATAAGCATTAGTTTTAGAACAAGTTAAGAGTACCTCCAATAAGAGATAATGGAGCCCCAGCCTGGTTTCTTATTTGGGCTTAGCCTGGCTCAGCCCGTTCTGTTTATTAAATGCATAAAAATTGGGCTTAAATCCGGCCCATCTGGCCCGGGCCCGGGCTGAAACCCTACCTGTTGACAGCCCTAGTTGGGACCCAACTTGGGTAAAAAATAAAAAAAATGCAGCCGTTCCCATATCGGGCAATGGCCAGGTTCAACTAGATTGAATTGGATTTTTGAGTTCAAGCCTTTAAATGTGAAAGAATTTTGACTTTTGTAAGATGACGTGGAGTGAAGATTTTCTCATTTTCAAGGGCTGGAGATGTGGTTGCACTCGAAATCGGTTCAACCTGATTGGACTGACAATGCCCTCCCCTCTAGATGATATTCAAATCAGACAACGCACGTGATGTTTTTACATGGCACGTGTCCCAAACAGTAAGAGTAATCGACGCAAACAGATGACACTCGGGCCGCTTACGTAATACCGAATCTATGCACTCGAACTAAACGTGGCTTAATTAAAGTTGGCAGCGCACGACAGGGCACGACGAGGTCTACTGGTGTTTGGTGCACACGAGATGAGTAATATGACCATTCAACTTCAACATTTCAGGCAGGAAACCCAAACCACCCGCCTAAAGTGACTCTCTCTCTCAGCTGAAGAAGTCTTTTGTCATAGAGAAGAATTGCTGCATCTAAGGTTGTTGTTCTTGCTTTTGTCTTTCTCGAACGGATTGGGGGTTCTATGAAGTCCTTTATTTGCTCCCTATTTTATATTTGGGGTGTTTTTGGTAGCCCCTTTTATTTTTTATGGACATTAACACGAATTACAACCCTCTCCTCTCTCTCTCTCTCTGAATTCTAGTGATATTGCACAGTGCGGAGCACTGAAAGCTTCTCCTTGCAACTGTTTGTAGAAATGCTTCAAAGAAAATTTAATCTTTTATTGATATTCTCTTGGATAATATTAATACTACCCCATAACTTTTTCCTTATATTATAAGGATGTGTAATCTTTGATTCAGATTTTTATTTTAAGCAGTTATATAGGAACTATTTGGTACAAAATTATGTAAGTTCGTAAATGAGATATGTAATAACTTCTCAAATGAACCTTTTATCACATGTTAGATTTTTGGCATCAATAGGACACTCACTTATCATCGTCATCATCTCTATTGGTTGTTCTGCTATCTTACAATTAGGTCTTTGTGGGGAACCATATGAGCAGGGGCGAATGTAGGATTTACTTGATGGAGGGACCGTAGTCGACATATATTATTTAAAAATTTTCACCTCCCATATTTAAATAGAAAAAAAATATAAAATTTCTTCTGAAAATCATAAAATATAAAAAAAGACAAATAACTCTCCAAAAAATCATTCTACTAATATAATAAAGACATCTTTTAAAAATTACAATTTTCCTTAACGGGGTTTCATATTCTGAAAGCGTTGGAGAATTTTCTCATTTTCAATGCTATAAAAAATATCTCTCTTAATGTATATGATCAAACAATCATTCATCCAGTCATCTGCCATTCGGTTTCGAAGTCTGTTCTTTATAATATGCATAACAGAAAATGCCTTCTCAACAGTAACAGTGACAACTGGTAGGGTTAATGCCAATGTTATGAGCAAGTAAACATATGGATATAAAATATTTTTTTTCTTCTCAACCATTTTCTGAGCAAGTCCACTATTCTCGTCCACCCACAAGAACTCACTTTTAGAGCGTACATCAAGAATGTAAGTCGCAAGTTGATTATCACGAATCGCCAGAGACATTGTAGAAAATTCAACAGGATAAAATTCAACAACCCGAACTAATTTTTCCTTGTCAAAAGCTGAGAATGAATTGCTTGGATCTAGGCATGCTATACAAAGAAGTAATTCAATATTCACTTCATCAAAACGGTTGTTAAGCTCTTATAATTGTTGATCAATAACAACATAAAACAATTCAACACGATAAGGATGTAGATACATTATTTCTTCAGCTCTGCGTTGCGACCGCCCTTTTTCTACATACTTATCATTCATGTTAGGGACACTGATTTTGTGTTTGTTACATAATAAAGATACTTCTTTGATGATAGAATCCTATTTGGCGTCTCTCATAAGTTGTAATTTCACCATAGCTACTGTAATAAGATCTATGGCATTCACAATATCTTGTTCTTGTTTTTGTAATGCCTTTGATAGACCATGTGTGATCCCTGATATTTTTCCATTATATGTAAGGTGAATACAAACTCAAAAGAGCATATTGAGATTAATAGGCTCCTTGCTGCAGCTCTTTGATCATAATTTGAGCTATTTTCTTGGACAATCCCAAGTACATCAATCACAGAAGAAAACAGGACTCTGATGCTTATTTATGACTTATAGTGTGAGCCCCGACGTGTATCACCAACCTGTATTAACATAGTCTCCTGATTCAAACCCTGCCTAGTTGAAAGGTCCCCACTCTCAATTGCATTAATGACTGTAGCAATTCAATTATCTCGAAAAATATCACGACATTTGGTAGATGCTCCAACAAT
This sequence comes from Chloranthus sessilifolius, assembly GCA_021018995.1. Classification (NCBI taxonomy): domain Eukaryota; kingdom Viridiplantae; phylum Streptophyta; class Magnoliopsida; order Chloranthales; family Chloranthaceae; genus Chloranthus; species Chloranthus sessilifolius. The sequence goes on from CM037584.1 coordinate 2,038,824, forward strand.
ATTAATGACGGGGACACCACATATATGGACATTAGATTTGGACCACATCAGTTTTATCGGCGACGGAAGAAGCGCAGAGGAAGCTCGGAGGAGAGAGGGGAGAAAAGGACATAAAGAACATTTAGTAGTCTTTGTGGCGGGGTGTATCTGATGTGCGACATCTCCAGCGGCGTCTTATCCGGTATGTTGTGACATCTCCAGCGTCATCTACAGTGACATCTCCATGCATCTTGATCATGACGATGCGTTGTGACATCCGTGGCGTCTTGTCAGCAGCGATTTCAATGACGTGAAGTTTAAAACTACCCTTTTTCGTTTTATTCCTATTAGGACTTTTTTTATTTCGAATTAATTATTGATGACCTATATATAGAGAGGCTTGTAGACACCTTTTAATTAGTTATTGAATATTTTGAATGCTTTTACGCTTGAATATTCTTTGCCTGAGATGGGTTTGGTGTGAGGCCAAGGGAGTGATTCCCAAAGCCATTGTCATCTTCTCTATTATATTTGTTGGTTTCCCAAAACTAATTATTTCCTTGGTTTCCCAAAACTTAAACCCTTTTGAAACCCTAAATCAAACATAGCCAATACCCCTTTTCCAAACCATAAACCGATATGAAAACCTTAAACTTATTACAAACCCATAATTTAATTATGCAACCTTGGTTCGAGCCGTGAATCTACATCGAATCGAAGACGAGCGCCTAAACCTGGAAAAGCTAGAGTCCTATCTCTAGGCCTGATCCCGCCTCAAATCTAACGGGATTTGCGCTTCGGATTGGACACCCTATTCGGATCTCGCGTGATTAACTTACCGAAATTCTACGAACTCAAAGGTATCGTGACAGTTTTGAGATTACTTTTGAATTAATTTTATTTAATTTAGACAAATCGCATTAAAAATCATATTCACGCATTCTAGGGTTTCCGTCTCGTGTCAATTAACCACATTAGAAACCACAGAAAAGAGTGTCTCGATTTCAATGTTACGTTTTGCAACCCAACAAGTGCCAATTGAAGTTGATGAGCAAAATAATTAATATAATAGGCATATTCATTCTCCTTCATTATGAGCGTCTTAAGTCCATTATATTGACCTTTCATATTACTGGCACCGTCATAACCTTACCCGCATAATTTCTTTTTACTCGATTCATGTTTGGCAAATAATGCACTAATTGCATCCTTCAGTGTTACAACGGTGCTTTCCATAACATGTATTATTCCAAAGAATCGCTCAATTACACACTCCCTCTTATTTGCATAACGTAAAATAATGGCCATTTACTCTTTAATAGATATATCACGATATTCGTCAATCAAAATAACAAATATGGCGTCTCCAAAATCTTTAATGATAGTTTTTGTGACCTCACTCGCAATTGCACTTACAATATCTTTTTGGATATGAGGTGCAATCATTTTGAGATGGTCAGGAGCATTATTTAATGTAACAATTCTAATTTCTTCATTATGATCGGCCAAAAAACGTAGGAGTGCACGAAAGTTTCCTTGATTGCTTGAAATATCTTATTTATTGTGACCACGAAAAGGTAATCCTTGATGGAGAAGATATTGAATGCATTCTACTGATGCCGTCAAATGGATTCTATATTCCCTTGTGTCTTTTATCATTTTGCTTAGAAAAAAGTGTCTTAATGTGTTGATTTTATTTCAACAAATTTTGACACTTTTGATGAGCTAGGTTGTGCGCACTATTGGGCCTTCCAACATGAATTAAAAATTTATCAGACTTCTTTCAATTTTCAAATCCTTCAACCATAAAACAGCCAGTCCCCCCTTTCACCCCTGCTGCTGTAGCTGGTCTAAAAAGATAGCAACATAAGCAAAATATTTTTTCCTTTGATATGCTATATTCTAACCAACTTCTATACATTTTAAACCACTCGGGTTGAAATTGTCGTGGTTTTGCTGAGATTTTTCACTGAAAAAATATGTGATTATGATGTTGACATGGACCTTTTTGCAAGCATGTTCTTCAAACTAATTCTTGATCATGAGGATGGTACACTGAAATTGGAATACGTAATCCGGTATCTGCTGAAAGATTTGCTAAATCAAACCTCTATATGACTTCGCTTTGAGCTAGATTGGACTTGTTCATGCTCATCATTTTCTAAGGCAGTGGATGTATCATCATTTTCTATATGAGTCCACTTTGAGCTAGGACCCCTTGCTCAAGTTCATCATTTTTTAAACGAGTAGACACGTCATCATTTTCTACATGACTTCGCTTTGAGCCAAGTTGGGTTTATTCATGTTCATTATTTTCCAAAGCAATTGGCATATCTTCATTTTCTAAGATAAGAGGGGGATGAACAATAGCATGTTCTAAGGTAGGAGGCATGACATCAACCTTTCTTCTAAAGTATCTATGCATGACTTCCAATGGTCAAGAAGGAAGGATATGACCTAAAGAAAATAAATGTCATGAGTGTCTTAGAAAATAGTCTAAATACAAATAAATCTCAAGTAAATATTTAAAATAAATCTCAAGCAATATCTAGTGTACGAAAAAATTAAAAAATTAAAATTACATCTAATATTGTCTATGCCAAGGGTATACTAAATTATTAATATTAATCTACTTAGAAATGATTTAGAAAGCTTCATCTATGTCAAAAACAATAAATGATTTAGAAGAACTATAATATATTAAAAAATTAGGGATTTAGAACGATTTACGGTTTAGGGAAATAAATGATTAAAAATTTAGGGAAATGAGATTCATTAATTTAGGGTCTAGGGAGAAATTAAGATACAAGATCTTAGCTAAGGTGCTTGACAATAGATTTCGGCTATTACTAGGGAAGCTGATCTCTGATTTGTAAGGGGCCTTTGTCAAGAGTAGACAATTGGTGGATCAGGTGGCGGTGGCTCACGAGATCATTCATTCGGCTCACTCCGATAGGGTTCTGGCTACTCTTTGGAAGGTTGATATGAAAAAGGCATATGATCGCATCAGCTGGTACGGCCTGGACTTTATGCTTTGTAGGTTCAGGTTTGGAGTTAAGTGGAGGAGTTGGATGCGAGGGTGCTACTCTACCCCATGGTTCTCCATGCTCATGAATGGTTCACCGGCGGGCTATTTCAGCAGCTTGCGTGGCTTACGTCAGGGAGACCCTCTATCCCCTTCCTCTACAACCTGATGGGTGAAGCGCTTGCGACTCTCTTCTCTCGTGCTGGTCAGCTCAATCTTATTTTCGAAATCAGAGTTGGAGCTTTCGATCATTCTATCGCCATTCTCCAATTTGCTGATGACACTCTTCTCTTTGGTAAGGCTAATGTCGAAGAGTTCAGAAATTTGGCTGGGATTCTTAGTGTGCTTGAGGCGGTTTTGAGGCAATGCATTAATTTCCACAAATCCAAGGTAACGGGCATTCAGATCGATAATTCCACTCTTCTGCAGCTGGCCTCTACGGTGAACTGTGGCAGTCAAGAGCTGCCAATCAAATATCTGGGATTGCCTTTAGGTCAGCGGAAACCGACTTCTAGTTCTTGGGAGCCGGTGATTGAACGCTTTCAGATGCGGTTATCTTTATGGAAGGGGAAATTCCTCAGTAGTGGTGGAAGGCTGATCCTGCTTAAGTCTATTTTGTCAAGCCTACTTATCTTCTATATGTCCTTGTATAAGTGCTCATCTGGGGTCCTCTGCCGGATCTATCAAATCCAACGTAATTTCTTGTGGGAAGGGTCGGGTTTGGATAAAAAGTATCATCTTATCAATTGGGACACTTGTCTTCTTCTGCAGTCCGGTGGAGGATTGGGAATTCGCAGTATGAGATGGACTAATATAGCCTTGTTAGGGAAATAGTTTTGGCGTGCGGGTAATACGAATGAAGAGGACAATTTATGGCGGAAGGTATTGACAGAGAAGTATGGTCCGAAAAATTTCAACTGGGGTGTTAATACTGCTGTTGTTAGAGACTCTTCTACCTGGTGAAAAGACATTTGTAGTATCTGGAAACATTTCTCTAAAGAGATCCGCTACAGCTGGGGGTGTGGCACTCGGATTCAGTTCTGGGACGATGTTTGGACACAGGAGGGGAAACTTCGTGAACTATTTCAGAGGGTGTATTCTATTTCTCGGAATTCTACAGATCGAATTACTGATTATGTGTCCGAGGTCAGTGAGGCAAGAGTGTGGGAGGTGGTTACCCGCCGTTATTTGCACACGGAGGAAGAAGAAGAATTCATAAGACTGATGTAGAAACTTTATGAGATGAAGCTGAATTCTCAGCACCAAGACAGGCGAATTTGGGGACCGAGTAAAAACGATATGTTCAGTGTGAAATCGTATTATCGGTTGTTGACACGTAGGCTGCTTATCAAGTTCCAAGGATCGCTGTGGAAGATTAATATTCCGCTTAAGATCAAATTCTTCGCATGGTGCTTATTCAAAGAGAAATTGGTTACGATGGATTTTCTCGTCCGGCAGGGTAAGAATATCGCTGTGTTATGTGTTCTACGGAGGAGTCGGTAGCTCATCTTTTCTTTCATTGCGCGGTGGCCTTCAAGATCTAGGGCATTGTCTTAAACTTATACGACTTGAAGTGGGTCATGACTGCTAGTCCTTACGATAGTTACCTCTCCTTGTGTGTGGTGGACTTGGAAGAACAACTATCTCTTACTTGGAGAGTGACTTTCTTCGCTGTTATTTGGAGTATATGGAAAGAAAGAAATTTGCGGATTTTTGAGCAAAAAAAGAAATCGGTGGGGTTCATTGTTAAGACTGCCAAAGACCTTGTTTTTCTTTAGTTTTCTGCTGGCTCGGAGGTGTCTTACGAGCCCTGAGATCCTGGCTAACCCTTTATGGAACTGGTGTGTTAGCTGGGAGGGGTGTGTTGTTTTCTTTTTCTGTGTTGTTGCTTCCTTTGGTTGGTTTGGTGGCCTTTTTTAAGGCTTCTATTGTATTGTTTCTTCCAGCATCTTGCTGGTTTTTCAATACATTTCCTTTTTACCGATAAAAAAAAAAAATTTGATGGAATAGGGTGAGAATCTTATCAAAGAGATTTTCCATCTATTTAATAACCTTCTCAATATCTTATCACTTAATTTTCCAACTGATAAATTTTCTTTAGATAATCCCAAATATCCTTAACAAGAGAGAATTGCAAAATTTCAAAAAATAAAATAATATTCATCGACAGAATTAATGAGTTAGTTGATAATTTTTTCATATCAATCATATTCATCCACTATTGAGTCTCTTTGTCATCTCGTGGCAAAAGAGACGATCCATTAACAATACCAATATTATCCCTTCCCTCTAAAAAATTTCTTACTTGAGAGCCCACAACAAACAATTTGATCCAACCAACTTAGTAGAACTAGCTTGAGTCGCACCAATATTATCCCTTCCCTCTAAAAAATTTCTTACTTGAGAAGCCCACAACAAACAATTTGATCCAACCAACTTAGTAGAACTAGCTTGAGTCGCACCATATTAAAATCAAAAGAAAAGATGGGTATTAAGTAAAATGTGTTTAAATAGAAAATACAAATATGATATTGGCATTTTCACAAATAGGTGACGAGCACTAATATAATTCACTAAAGAGAGAGAAATAGAGGAGACTGATAAGTAATCGGGGCGGAATGGGCTAGATCCAAGGAGCTTAAGCCATTTTGAGGCTCGACCTAAGCTTGGTCTAGACCATGGATCAAAATCTCGGCCGAAATTTCAAAATCTCGGCCGAAATTTCAAAATTTCGGCTGAGACGACTCGGTTTCGGTCGAGACCGAATCGAAAACATGAAAAAAACCGCCCCCCCTCGGAAATTCCAAATTATCGACCGAGTATTGATTTTCTTTATTTTAAGTTTTTTTTAAAAAAAAATAAAAAAATTAGAGGGGTTTTCTAAAAAAAATTTAAGCTGTTTTTTTTTTAAAGGGGCTTTTTTTAACTGTTTTTTTTTTAAGGGGTTTTTTCAAACTATTTTTTTTTTTTAAAGGAGTTTCTTTAAAAAACCCATTATTTAAAAACCCCATTTTTAAGGGAAGAAGAAGAAGAAGAAGAAGAAGAAGAAGACGACGACGACGTGTACGGTGTACCTGCTGCCTTCGAAGCTTGAAGCCTCCTCCTCCTCTCCCCTTTCACGTTTCTTTCTTCTTTTTCTTTTTAGTTTTTTGCTTTTATATGCAAGGGTGTATTGGACCGACTATCTTGCCTATCACTTACACACCAAGAGTAGTGTTTAAATGATCTTACACCATAAGGGCTTACGATTTAGGTGATCTGAACAGTCAAAATTATTTTTTAGGGATATTTAAAGGGAGCCATTACTTGCACACGTTTTTCAAGTGATTGCACCAAATTTAAAGAAAGACTTGGTATTTTAGGGTCATGTGATATGTAAAAATGCAATATCGACCGTCTGATTTGAAGTTCATGATCAATAGATCTCTGGTACATAAAATTGGAGCAAAACACCATACTTGTCATATGATCTATTGTAGTCAATTGTTGAATTATATAATGGCCTTTGACTCCATTTAATCAAATGATGAAAATTATATTTTATTCTAATCGTTTGCAATTGATATTTTTAAATCATGGCCTTCAAATCAAAGGGCTTAGATGTTGTTCTCATATAGTAGAGATCACTAAACTTGCAAGTCTTTCTTTTAAATTCGGTGCAATCACTTCAAAAGCGTGTGCAAGTAATGACTCTCATATTTAAATCATCCGAATTGTGGACTATAATATCAACCATTATTTTTTATTTAAAGGCTGATATTAAAGTTTATCAATCGGATGGTTCATATTCAATGCTCAACCTTCAATCTATGATCGATTAGACGGTGTTTAAATGATCTCACATAATTAAAATATCACTTTTTATTTCACACCATCAAAGTGTGATTTATCATTATGCCATGTGACACAAAGCTATGATTTGTCAAATGGTGTTTAAATGATCTTATGCCATTAAAAACTTATTATTTTACACCATTAAAGTGATTGGTTTCAGATTATATGATGGAGATCTTGTTTTACCCCAATCTTCTACACAATTGATCTTGAGATCATGTCTCAAGACAGTTGGTTGTTTATTTCAAATGTTATATATCCTCCAAAAATGGCCCCAAAATCACGTTTGAGCGTGATCTGTGCCATAGGACTCTAGGGAAATTTTTTTGGATCTATGACATGTGGAATAAAAAATTGACCGTGATAGGTGTGTCATGATCTCAAGATCCATTGTGTAGAAGATCAAGGTGAAACATGATCTCCATCATTTATTCCGAAGCAATCAATGGGTTTAAAGGGGCTGCACATATGGGCACTTTCAGAGATTGCATGAGTGGTAATAGAGGTACCCATATATATAGAGGTACGCAATATTTCACACAGTAGATCTTGAGATCATAGCCCAACTAGCAGACGGTCAGATCTTGATTCCGCGTGGCATAAATCCCCAAAATGACTCAGATCATAGCCCAACATAGCCCAACAAATGCCGATTAAATGAGTGACTGCTGATGCCTAATTTTGTTCAAAATTTCGCAAATTCAATTGCACATTTTAAAGGACATGTTCCTAACATGGACGATTATTTTGCAATGACTCAATGAAAGCTTCATTATGTTGCTTAACATAGACTGTACAGTAATATATATATATTATTGTGGCGAGCAGTAGGCTGCAAACCTGATGCATCTCAAATGTTTAAATCTTACAGTGGTTGCTTCATTAGGTTGATGCTCGTAATAGTTTATTCAGCATTTAAAAATATCTTTGTAAATGCTGCTAATATATATTGTTCCTATATTTATTATTGTAGTTTTTTGTTCACTATATTTGATTTTCTCTCTTTTTACATCTATTTTGGCAGAGCATAAGCTACTTATGAATGGCGTGGCAACAAGTAAGGAGAAGGGTGAGTTTGCTTGTGTACTTTTCATGTTTAAGGAGAAGGGCGAGTTTGCTTGTTTACTTTGCATAGGCTACTTTAACAATTTTGTCAAGTTAGTCAATTGTTATGTGGTAAAAGTGAAATTGTTCGCACATGATCATGCAGTTCTGTGTGGCCACTTGCGGTTATGTGTTAAAATTTATAAATAGGAAGGAATCACTTGAACTTTGGAGCAGTTTGAAGTAGCTTGATGGGGTGCAATGTAGCCTAAGATGGGTCCAATGGACCATGCTATCCTAGCCTACTCATTTGGGCACTAGGTGGCACATGTTGACTGCTGATTGAGCTAACCTGTGTTGCAAAATATGAGTTTGGCTAAGATTTCAAGATTTGGTTGACTCTTATATATCGCTATTTGTCTGGGCCAATACTAATACCGTGGTAAACCTCTCCTGAATAGATGTCTCATGTGTCTCCTCTCGGAAGAGTCGATTCCCCATCTGTTTATTCACTCCTGGGTTGCCTCGGAGATATGGGGTACTATCCTGAAATCCTTTGATCTTAGTTGGGCTTTTCTAGAGAACCTTTCTGATTTTCTGCTCTTGTGGAATGGCCTTATGTGGGAATGCCCTCAAGGAGCTTTTGTAGGGTGGGAGTGTAAGATGTTCTATGGAGTATTTGGCTCGAAAGAAACGCTCGGGTCTTCTATCGCAAGCGTCGTCCAATAGACTCTATTTTAAAATTTATTAAAGATCTGATGTGCCAATGGGTCATGCTAGATCAATATGGGGGGCAGGGGAGTGGAGATCTTTGAATTTGATATATCGTTTTTTGGGTTTTGAGTTGGGGGGTGGGGTTCTGGCGGTTTAGCTAGGCTTGCTTGCAGCCTCTTGTTGGCTGTTGTTTTTTTTCTAGGTGTTTTCTTTTTTGTTTTTCTTGTATCCTTTTCCAGCTTCTCGCTGGGTTTCAATGAATCGTTTCCTCTTTTAGCGATAAAAATAAAAATACTCATACCGTGAGCTTCTTAGGAATCTCATAGGTTTCGACTGATACACTTGGGAACAACACCAATACTGCATTGTATCATAAATGCATATTTATTTGGAGCAAAGTGACAAAATACGGGAATGAGTTCAATACAGTGAGCGAGAAAGTTGGAAAAAGGCAAAATACGGGGAAAAAATGTGAAAAAATCGGGAAGAAAACGAGATCATATTAATTTTTTTTAAAAAAAGTTGTAAAACAGTTTTTTTTTAAATATAGTAAAAAATGGGAAAAAATATTTAATACACAAAATACGTTTAATACGCAAAATACATGTTATACATAAATACACATTTTTATTAAAAAATACGGTTATTATAAGTATTTAGAACGTTGTGGGGAAAAAAAATGCATACTTACTCTTATTTTTTTGTAAAAACCACTGTATTTTGTCACAATTATTTGGAGGATCTTCTTGGTATTGGCTTGAAAGTTGCTGGTATCGACAAATTTTTACCGCTGGTAGGACAATTTGATGGTATTGCATTACCGTTTATCTCCAACACGTGTTGGTTTAAACAGGGAAATGATATCTCTTGCCATCAGCTGATACATATCAGAGTTGGTGATAAGTATCGGCGTGGAGGCTGGTCAGTACAACCTTGATAACGGTTTTCTTATACCTTGCATGAAAAATTTCTAAGGCTTTGAACTTGAGACCTCCTAATCACATTTAAAGGAATAAGTGTGGTAATTGCTTGGGACATGGTTTTTTGTCATTTGTAATCATGAATTTGGAGAGTCATATGGTACCATCCCAAGTTTTAGTAAAATTTGCCCCTCATTTGTTTATGTACTTTGTCAATCCCAGCTTATCTATCTAAATAAAAACATGCTTTTGGCAAGATTTTTTTTCATCTTTTTTGTTGTTTTTTTAAATTTATCGTTAATGAATTTTTCCATCTTAATGTTATATTTTTATTTAAACATGTTTTATTTTCAAAGTAAATGTTTTATCTATTTAATAATAATGTCTCTTAACAAATAATTATTTGTAGTGGAACTTGAGTTTTACTTGAATCTTTTTCAGGGTATTTATGGAAGTTTTATAAATGCTTTGTTTTCAACAACCCTAAGGGCTAGAATGCAAGTAAGCTCCGGTTCAATCGTACCAGGTAATTCAATAATGCATGTGGTGTCGTTACTGTCCCAACAGGACATGAATGGATTTTAGTTGCTACCTATATTTTTTTCTAGTAGAGAATCTCTATCGATGCGCTAAATGAATTTTGATAAAGAGTGTTAGGAATAAGGGAATGTGATGTTTATAATTCTAAAACCTAGGGAATTATGTCATGAATTGACCACAAAATTGCATCATTGGTACTCATAAATGAAAAGGATTCAATGTATTTTTAATGAATCCAAGATCTTGCCCTTATTTAGGGTATACTTTTGTCAGAACTGGATCCTTCACTCCCAGGAATCCAATTACCAAAGACTCGCTGAGGTCAGAGTTAAGTTTAGTGTTGAGATTTGTCTGTGGGTACTTTTAACGAGATAAGAGAAATTAGGTTATGTGTTCTTACACAGAAATCCCCTTTTGCTAGTGTATATATGCTCAATATTACGAAATTGCAATTATACTCTAACTGACATACCCTATGGGAGACTAACACTCTCTAACATATAAAACTATGCTCAACACTCCCCCTCAAGTTTGAGCATAGATGTCAATCATACCAAACATGGATGCTATCTCATGTAATCTAGACCTTTCCGAAGCCTTGGTGAGGACGTCGATGAGTTAATTCTTGAGAGCTAACTTGAGGAATACAAAACTCATTAGCCAACTTTTTCCAAAATGAAGTGGCAGTCAACTTCGTTGTGCATCCTTCCATAGTTTCATGATACATTGTATTTTCAGCTATGTGAATAGCAGCTTCATTGTCTACATAGAGGTTCATATGAACCTTTACACAAGGTTGGGAAGGATGAACCTAATTCACATTCCTTCACTACCCCTTTGGACACAGTTTCATGGTACGCTGTATTTTCAGCTATGTCTACATAGAGGTTCATAGGAACCTTTACACAAGGTTGGCAAGGATGAACTTAATTCACATTCCTTCACTACTCCTTGAGACATAGCTTTGTTTTCAGCTTTTGCACTCGAGTTGGATACAATATGTTTTTTCTTGCTCTTCCATGTGACTAAATTTCTTCCAACAAAGGCACAAGACCATGTAGTGGGCCTCTTGTCACAAAGAGATTCAACCCAATTGACATCTGTGTATATCTCAACCAAGGAATCAAATTGTGAATCGGTATCGGGTATCGGTTTCCCGATGGCTGATATGTATCATCGATACGTATTGATATCGGCCGATACGCCATTACAAATGGTTTTTTTTTTTTTTTAAATAAATGAAAACTATCATAAAAATATTATAATATATTAATATTAAGTATAATATATTATAATATATTAATGCTAACTTGTATGGCATCCCACTTGGACCGTTTTGATCTATGATCATGGGTCACATGTACGGAATGGATGGTAGGAGCATCAAGGATGGTGCTCATACTTGGATACAACTATATTTTGTGATCTTCTAATTCCAACAATATGTGGATCTTTTTATATCTTTATGTCTATTGCAAATTGGATTTGGAATTTCTTTGGAGGTGTCGGTGAAATGAAAGGGTTTTTCTTTGGAGTAAGGCCATGGTTTGGAGAGGAGGGAGTTTGAGGAGTTTTCTCATAGTTTGTGGAGAGGCGAGGAAGGAGAAGAGGGTGGGTTTTGGAGGAGGGAGTCTTCTAATTTTTCGGCGATTTCGAGGATGAATGCTTTGAATTCCCATTTCCAAAGCAGCCATAGCATAGACTCGTAGCCCACTGGCCATACACGGTTATAGCCCCTCATTATTTTCTTTTTCCCAAGGTCCAAGGCAGAGAATAATAATATAGTATGAAATAATAGAGCAATGAATCTTATTTTGGTTGACCCGCCCAAAGTAGAGTGAACTTTTAGCTGTAGCAAGCAAAGGGTTTATTGCTTGTCCCGACTCCCAACGCCCAACTAGTAGCCCGTTTTTAAAAAAAGTAATAGTTCTGCCGATATGGTATCGGCCGATACCGATACGTATCAACTGATACAACAATGTATTGGCCCGATACCGATACCATAACCGATTCCTGTACCAGATACGTATCGGTATCAACCGATTTTTGATTCCTTGATCTCGACATAAATGTGGCCATGGCCACTATATAACATACCTTTTCCAGGGCTAGACTCCAGTTATCTGAGAATTCTGTACATGACATCTAAGTGGCTGGTGTGTGGAGAAAATGCATATATTGATTGACTACACTCACTTTGTAAGAGATGCTTGGGTGAGTTTTGGTAAGGTATATAGGTAAAATCCAAATATCGTAGAGTCCCTCACCATCTTCAGAACTGGTCCGATAATTTTGATTGGGAGAATCAGACGGTCTACACCTTAACATACTTATCTGCTTAAGTGCATCAACGGTGTACTTTCACTTGGGAATAAAGAGGCCTTCTTTAATCTATCTTCCTCGGTTTCAAGGAAGTGCGTAGGAGGGCCCAAATATTTGATTCTAAACACTTGACTTAGGTAATTTTTAAGTCTCGTTATTTCTTCATCATTACTAGTAAGCACAATATCGTCAACATAAACAATGAGAGCAGTGAGCCAACCTCCCTTCTTCACAGATAGTCTGTGATCATAATGACTCCTTAAATCTCCAAACTTAACAATGGTGTCACTTAACTTTTTGAACCATGCCTGAAAACTGCTTCAACCCATTGATAGCTTTCTTGAGTCAACAAACTTGTCCCTTATCACCCTAAAAAGAGAAAACAAGAGGAAAACTCATATAAACCTTTCTTTAAGATCTCCATGAGAGAGCATTTTTAATATCTACTTGATGAAGAAGTCATCTCTTATGTGTCGCAGGTGATAAAATAACATGAATGTAATTCAACTTAGCATCAGGGTAAAGGTATCTTGATTATGAACTCCATAGGTTTGTGTGAAATCCTTAACTACCAGTCGGACCTTTTTACCTTCAAGCAATATAGTCACCTTCCTTATGCGATGCAATCAGTAAATCCAAGTCAAATACTGAAGGAGGATCACTACCTTGTGGACCAGCTTCAAAGGATGGACTTTTGTCCCTGGTATGAGGAAGAGTGGGCCCATCCTTCTTTTTGATTGTAGGCATATTTAGGAGAAAACTCCTTATTTGGAGTGCCAACAGGAGGCTCTATGACAACAAGCTCAACTAAAGTCAACAACAAGCTCGATAACAGTAGGCTGAATGGGAGGGTCGATAACAATAGGATGTGGTGATGTAGGAAGAACACATGGGGGGCTTTCTTCAGCACTGTGATTCTCCCTCTAAAGAGAGATTTGACAACCATCGGATGGAAAGAAAGGAATAATATAAAAAACGTGACATCCATGGGCACAAACGTGCTTCTTCCTAGTGGAGGGATTATAATATCTATAAGCTTTCTAAGAAGGTGGATACTCAAGGAACATACTCGGGGCATGGGCAAAGCATACACAATCAACTAAACACATGGGAAGAAACTGAAAATAATGTTGAAGAAGGACATAACCAAGGAATACAAATTCCGCCGATACCGATCCTCCGATGCGTGTCTGGTACAAGACTCCGTTATGGTATCGGTATCAGGCCGATACGGTGTCGTATCAGCAAAGCTACTATTTTTTTTAAAAAATGAGACAAGCAGTAAACCCTAAAGCTAAAAGTTCACTCTACTTTGCCCTGGTCAAACAAAATAAGATTCCTTGCTCTATTATTTAATATTATATTATTATTCTGTGCTTTGGGCCGTGGGAAAATGGAAATCATGAGGGGCTATGACTGTGTATGGCCAGTGGGGTAGGAGCCTATTCTATGACTGCTTTGGAAATGGGAATTCAAAACATTCGTCCTCGAAATCGCTGAAAAATTAGAAGACTCCCTCCTCCAAAACCCATCCTCTTCTCCTTCCTCTCCTCTCCACAAAATACGAGAAAATTCCTCAAACTCCTCTCCAAACCATGGCCTTCATCCAGAGACAAACCCTTTCGCTTCACCGACACCTCCCTTTTCAAACTCTCCCAAATCCAATTTGCAACAGGCATCAAGATATAAAAAGATCCACATATTTTTGAAATTAGATCGCAAAATATAGCCATATCCAGGTGTGAGCACCCATGGTTCAAAATGTATCGGTTTCGGTCCCCACAAACAAAAATTTGAACCGAAATTTTGGTCAAAATATGTATGGAGGGAAAATTTTCAGCCGAAATTTCAGTTCAAATTTCCGATTTCGGTCATGCTCGAAACTGAAAACGATATTTTGATCCTTGTGAGCACCATCCCTGATGCTCCTACCATCCATTCCGTACATGTGACACATGATCATAGATCAAAACGGTCCAAGTGGCATGCCATACAAGTTAGTATTAATATATTATACTTAATATTAATATATTATAATATTTTTATGATAGTTTTCAGTTTTTTTTTTAAATTTTAAAAACCATCCGTATCAGCATATCGGCCGATACCAATACATATCGGTCATCGGGAAACCGATACCCGATACCGATTCACGATTTGATTCCTTGGGCATAACAACTTAAAAAGGGATTTCCTGTTGGTGTGTCATGTGTTGTTATGGTGTTTGGGGAGTAAGTATAGTTTATGTTTACTAGTGTTACAAATGTATGTGGGATTCTATTGTATTGAAGTATAAATACTAATAGTATGTGGATGTGAGGAATAACGCTCACAACCCGATTTTTTCCTCATCTCTAACTTCTCCTACCTAACCCTAACCCTTATTACAATTTAGAATTTTCGAGAAGTGATATAAATACTAATGATAAAAGGGTATGAGAGAATCTATCTCGTAACCGTCATTTCCTCCATCTCTCCTTTCCTCCATCTCTCTTCTCCATCTCATACTAACTTTAACTCAAGCTAGGCTTTGTTATCCATTAATTATTCTCATATTACGCGAACGAAGGTTTTTTGACATTAGCTGGGACCGAGCACCCCTATGTTTGCCTTATCATTTTGGTTGAAAGAATTTATATATCATTGTTGAATTCCTGTAACGGTCAATATCAGTTAATTTTGTTGGATAACGTTGACTAACAAGATTCTGCATGAACTTGAGATTTAAGAATACAAAATGCTGTGCACACTCTTCTGGATGGTTCTACTGTTTAATTTACTTGGTTTCTGTGTATGTATTATATAAAATCTTCATGAATGTTTGTGCTGCAGATTACTGTGTTAATGCATCATCCCAAAGTGCTGGTAGTGGCATGATTTTGATCAATTGCCACATTATCAGGTAAATTGACCGTCTGGGCTTTTGATATCCTTCTTTTCCAGAATGTGTGAGTCTCATGTCTAGCTTTTGCAAGTCAAAATGACTACCACCCCATTAGTACTTGGTAAAGGGGGTTGGGCCCATGGGTCAAAATCTCGTTTGATACCGATACGTATCGGACGGTACGTACCAGTATCAGTCCATAACGGTACAATACATACACTATATATCACCCAGTGTATGTATTGTCCGATACAAACTTTGTATCGTTTGTATCAGACGATACATTGATATGTTGAATGTGTCAAATGATAAATTCAAAGTATTGTCCGGTTTTTTAAATATTTTGAAAAAGTGGGTGCTACTTAAGTAACTGTATATTTTTAAATATTTTGAAAAAATGCGTGCTACTTAAGTGACCGTGTATGTCCAAAATCTTGGATGATACAGTGATGGTATCATATGTATCATTTGAGATTTTGGTTTTTTCATAATCTTGGATGATACATTCAATGTATTGGCGATACATTCAATGTATCGGCCGATAAGATCAGACCATATTGGATTTCTGAGATTTTGACCATGGTTTGACCTGTAGCTCAACTGGAAGGCTCACCATGGCGCAGCCTTGAGGTCGCAGGTTCAATCCCCGCTTACCTAACATTAAAAAAAATTCAGTGCCATAACGGTTTGTGCTCATTTTGTTGTTGTATGGAACTATGCTTCCAGTGCCACAATAGTTTATGTTCATATTATTATTATGTAAAAAACCACATGTTTCTTGTGTAGGTGTTTTCACGCAAGTCCGGAGCCATTGGGAAGGAGAAGAGATGATGAATCATTTGGTTTAAAAGTTCCCAAGAAACAGAAGCGTGTGAAAAGGGAGAATAGGACCCAACCACCTGTTGAAGCCCCGTATATACCTCCTAAACCAAAAAAATCTGCAAAATCCTTGCCTGATAAAACTATTGACATTTTTGAAGGCATGACAATTGTTGAGCTTGCTAAGCAAACAGGAGCAGGTATTTCTACTTTGCAGGATATCCTTGTGAATGTTGGTGAAAAGGCTGAGTCCGAGTTTGACCCTATCAGCATAGACATTGCAGAACTGGTTGCAATGGTACGTCGGAGAATTAGTTTCATCACGTCATTTTCCTTTCCTGCCTGAGTAACCTCATTGTTTAGTCGATGACATGATCAAAGCTCTCTTGTGATCCAAACAACGCACCTGTACTGTTTTGCATGCCACGTGGAGCTCCACGTGTATCTTGGAGGACTCTCACCATCCTCCATTGGAGGACCTAACCGTCTCCCATATATATATATAGGAAATGATTATATGACTCAAGTCATGAGACATAAATCACGACTCGAACCCCTATTGGCTGCATGTCACATCAGTGGGGTTTGAAAAGTCAACTGATGTGACATCCAGTCAATAGGAGCTTGCGTCATGGGGTTATGTCCCATTACTCGAGTGAGAGGATCATTACCCTATATATATGGGTAATAATCCTCTCACTCGAGTCATGGAATATAATCCCATGACTCTAGTAGCCATTGGCAGCATGTCACATCAGGTGACTTAAAATAGACACATGAATGGTGAAATTTATCAGGTGCTTGGTTCATTATTTGAGATTCACATGAAATTTCTACTCATAAGCCGTTCTTGTTCTATACTTCACTTTCAACCTTATCCTATCGCTACAAATTTGTCTGTATCCTTCTTCAATATGTACAGTAGCTGAAATATGTAGAACTTCTTCCCTTTTGTTATGACTAAGACCAACTAAATGGAAGTTCGTCTCTCATGTCCGAGCACAAGGATTGCGTTGCTCATTTTTCTGTACTTACCTTGGCTGGTTCAACATTTTTAATGTAGGATGCATTGATTTACTTATATCAATCTTTGATATAAGTGTTACATAGCAGATCCAATTTTTATAAAATACTGTAACACACAACATATCTCATATCAAGTTGAAAACATATGTTGAGTTAGAAAGTAAAAAATATGGCAGGGTACTAGTATAAAGGTTTTTTTATATCAGGCAACTAATATAATGAGGATTTTATTTGTAGCTGTCACCAGTTGATGCCTTTTAGGATATCAAGAATTTTGAACTTCAGTTATTTTAAAACTTATGATGGCTGGAATTGTAAAACTGAAGGAACTAATTTCGTTATTATGTAAAGCTGATGGGAGCTAGATGCTTGGGAAAGTAAAAGCTTGTTTCTATTATAGAATATGTTTGATATGACATGTGAAATGTCTTCTACGACCTTTTTACTGTCAAGCATAGAACATGGTATTGTGCCATTCAATAAAGAGTACTTTTAATTCACCGACCCATTCTTTGAGTTCTCCCACACTGAAATCCATTGACTGCTTTGGATCAGACCATGGAGATCGATTTTCATCCCAATCTTTCACACGATGGATCTTGAGATCATGGGCGTTTCATCAAACAGTCAGTTTTTTTTTTTAATTTCACATGGAATACATCACAAAAAGGTGACCTTAAAAAATTGATTCATTCCAGTGATGTTAAGCTCACTTTTCTGGGATGTATACCATTTGAACTAAAAAATTGACCATTTGATGATACGCCCATGATCTCAAGATTCATTATGTGAAAGATGGAGCCAAAAAATGATTGCGATTGTCTGATTCAACTCAGTCAATGGGTTTTCAATGTGGGTGAACTCCAAGATTCGGTGGGTGAATTTAAAGGTACCCTTCAATAAATTGCTAACTTCCGTTTTACATATCTACAGGAGGTTGGTGTTAATGTAAGAAGGCTACATTCAAACGAGGGTGCAGTACTCCATCCCCGACCTGCTGTCGTAACAGTCA
Organism: Chloranthus sessilifolius; assembly: GCA_021018995.1. Lineage (NCBI taxonomy): Eukaryota > Viridiplantae > Streptophyta > Magnoliopsida > Chloranthales > Chloranthaceae > Chloranthus > Chloranthus sessilifolius. Next base: position 2,056,943 of record CM037584.1, read on the forward strand.
TGGGTCATGTTGTTCATGGTAAAACTTCTCTTTTAGATGCTTTGCGGCAAACATCCGTGGCAGACAAGGAAGCCGGTGGAATTACCCAGCATCTCGGTGCCTTTGTTGTGAAGATGCCTTCAGGAGCTTCTATCACATTTCTCGACACCCCTGGGCATGCTGCATTTAGTGCTATGAGGGCGAGAGGTGCTGCGGTTACAGATATAGTGGTGCTTGTGATAGCTGCAGACGATGGGGTGATGCCACAAACTCTCGAAGCTATGTCCCATGCGAAAAGAGCCAATGTACCTATCGTGGTTGCAATTAACAAATGTGATAAACCAGCTGATGATCCCGAACGAGTGAGGTTCAGTTGGGTTCCGAGGGATTGATGTTAGAGGAGATGGGAGGTGACATTCAGGTGGTTGAAGTCTCTGCAATGAGCAAGGCCGGATTGGATAAGTTAGAGGAGTGTTTGCTTCTTCAGGCCGAGATGATGGATCTCAAAGCACGTGTGGATGGAGCTGCTCAAGCATATGTAGTGGAAGCAAGGCTTGACCGGGGGCGGGGACCTTTGGCTACTGCAATAGTAAAAGCTGGGACCTTAGTCTGTGGGCAACATGTTGTTGTGGGTGCAGAGTGGGGGAGAATAAGGGCTATTCGGGATATGTCAGGGATGATGGCAGAGACTGCAGGTCCTGCAATGCCTATTGAGATTGAAGGACTAAGGGGGCTTCCAATGGCTGGGGATGATATTGTTGTTGTGGATTCGGAGGAAAGAGCGAGGATGCTTAGTGCCGGAAGGAAAAAGAAATTGGAGAAAGATAGACTTACAAAGATTGATGAAGGAAGAAGGATTGAAACATCGGAGACGTCAGAAGAGATGCCGGCAAGGGTTGAGATGCCAATTATAGTTAAAGCTGATATGCAGGGCACCATGCAAGCCGTGACCGATGCATTGAAGAGTTTAAATAGTCCTCAGGTATGTAATAGGTGTGGAAATCATGCTGTTTCCATTTCTTTGTGGAAGGGAAGGACAGCATGGATAAGATTATATTTACTATCATCGGCTTTCTGGGGTAAAATGACGAGCAAACCAGGCAAAAAAACACATGCATACTTTTGTCATTTTGCTTTCCTCATAAAAATCCAATGAAATAAATGTTGTCAGATGCACACAAAACCGACCACTGTGTGGAATCATAATGCAATAAATTCATGCCCTTCTGAATGTGACACCCATTAAGCATTTCCTAATGGATAGAAGCATGCTTCAGAATCAAACACATTACATTCCAGACATTTTTAATTTTTATAAATTAATTTTTAAAATTATTATTATTTTTTGTTAATTTTTGGGTCTGGGCACTCCCCCAGATGAAAATTTTGTATGATTTCAATTAGTGAGAATGATGTTGCTCTAATATAATGCGAGTAATGGTTGTAGTTACTGCACACTGATTTTATTCCTATAAGTTTTCTTTTATTTAATAGGTTGACCCTTTTGAACCAGCAAGATAATGCTTAATTGTGAAAAGACCCTTGACTAATCTATATGTTTCTCCTCACGAAAGCTGAAGTGAGTCGGAACGAACATTTGGTATTTTCATAAGATTTGGACTTAATTTTTAAATTGAAATGATCCAATTTTGTGTGAATATCCAGGCTTTGTGGCTTTTTTCTTGAAAGTTGAGATTTCAGAAGCTTACCCATATTATTTTGTAAATCGCATTTCTAGGTTTTTGTGAATATTGTCCACGTTGGTGTTGGTCCTCTCTCTCAGTCTGATGTTGACTTAGCACAAGCTTGTGAGGCATGTATAGTTGGATTCAAGATACGCAACCCGCCAAGTTCTGTTACTATGGCAGCAAATCGAGCCAATATAAAGGTAATATTCATGTACTATTGGTTCTCTTCATATTTTGTTATTGACATTATTCAAAAATATGACTCAGAAGTCAAGAGGGTCTTGTCAACTTGAAGACTCGACCGTAATTCGACCGAACGAATCTTGAAAATCAAGTCTCTATTTGTTAAAAAATTACAAAGATAATAAAATATTTAACAAAATTAAAGAAATTTTACTTCTGCAAAAGCACATTTTATTAAGGAACCAACTCTAAGTTTTAAAAGAAATTGTATTATACTAAGTTCAACTTAATTCAGTGGCTAAAAGGTGCTTCATAAGGTTAATAACCTTATGACGGTGGTGATGCTTATTAATCCCAAATAATATTATGAAGAGCCTATTAATTTACCCATCAAATCTTATCAAGAATGCCCATTACAGAGCTTCCAACAGATGTTAAAAATTTCTTCCGTCATGGTGACCTAAAGCAAGATATCTACTTGACACCTCTTCGGCGGAAGAAAGATTTCATTTGTAAATTGAAGAAAGCTATATATGGGGTTGAAGCAATCCCCTCTTTGTCGAGTATAGCGCCACGACATTTGAACCTCCCCTTGGGTGCCACACCGCAGTGCCCTCCAACAATCATTCTATGCCTACCCTTACAGACCTTAGGAGACCATCGATATGCTCTCTAGTCACTCCGAGTTCCCGTGTGTGTAGAGTAGTCCTTGTGGCTCCCTGTACATATATGCTTAAAAAGCCAATCGTTGTAAACTAGTGGAAGAACCTAAAGCTGTAAAGCCTGTTATTTGACATACTGTTTCTGAGTGACACCCTGCAAGGTTATTTGGGCCACACAACGCCTTTGTGTTCCCACCACAAAACCACCTTGTTCCCCGCATCCAAGCCATGCACTCAACGCTACTAATGCTCACGTCAAGGCTCCACACCCTACATGTGGCCTAGCTACTTAGCCATTTAGCCACAATACTCCATGCCACTTGACCATTTAGCCACTTAGCCTGCCCATCACTTCGCCAAAATTTTCCTCTTCAACCCACATATGTAGTATGCAACCCAGCCTCGAGGCTTCACAGTTCCATGCTAGCTCAAACTAGTCCTCCATGTGCCACAAGGAATGACCCCATCACAACAGGCTGTAAAACTGCTGTGGACAGCCAACACTGAGGCATATCATTCCTTGTGCCCCAGCTTCTAGTTTATGCCCTAATTTTGCCATTTCTGATACTAGCTTCTCTGGATATTGGAAAATTTTCGGAATCCTGTGGCTGGGAAAAAAAATTTTCAGAAAAAATACCAATGCTTCAGGCAATTGATGCATGTTCGTTTGGGGCATATCATTAAATTTGTGGGAGTTGGACAATCCATATTCTACATAATGTTGCTGGATATATGTTTACCGGATCATTGGGTTTGAACTCGCAGTAAAACTTTTTGGACTTCTGAAAGCTATATAGCCCTACTATCCCCTACACCTCTCTTGCTTAATTTATTCAATAGTCTATTCTGTTTGATCAGTTCTATAGCTTTCTGTATGGCTACATGATTGCATGCATAGTGACAAAAGTTTTCGATTTTTTTTTATAAAGTCTCCGAAAATCGCCGATTTTTTCCTATCTGATTACATCTCTGATTAATCTGCCAAGTCTTCGAATTTCTGATTAATTGATATATTTTTCCCATTTTTTACCAACTTTCTCCAACTTTTTTAGATATGATTATGATTTATGTCATCACGAGCATCCATGTTTTCGTTAACTATGATATAACTTTTAGATACGTGATATATTTCATTTTTATTGCCTAAATGCATAGATACTAGTCTAAGACCTTTTTCTCCTATATTTTATAGATTTGTTAATAACTCCCGATTATTCACCGATTTCTTCCGACTTTTTCCCGATTTCGCCGGATTTTTCCAACTTTTGCTTTCGTTGATTCATTCCCGATTTGCCGACTTGTCACTAAATTTGCATGTGAACTCTTTTCTTTCATGGTATGTATAATTGGATCATTCTAATACCATAAAACATCTTCACTTTTTTTAATTGAACTGTCTGCAGATATGTTTGCACCGTGTGATATACCATCTTTTGGAGGGCATGGGCAATCTGATTGTGGACAAGGCCCCGGGGACTTTTGAGACCCAAGTTGCTGGTGAAGCCCAAGTTTTGAACATCTTTGAACTCAAGGGGAGAAGCAAATCGAAAGGTGAGGATGTGAAGATTGCTGGTTGTCGTGTGACTGATGGCCACTTCATGAAGTCCTCGATGTTGAGGCTGGTGAGGAGCGGGGAGATCGTGTTTGAGGGATCCTGTGCTTCATTGAAACGGGAGAAGCAAGATGTGGAAGCGGTCGGGAAAGGTAACGAATGTGGGCTCGTGATTGAGGACTGTGACAATTTCCGGGTAGGAGACATCATCCAGTGCTTAGAGCAAGTGAATAGGAAGCCTAACTTCGTGTCGTCGGAGAGTGGTGCCGTTTGGATTGAGTGCTAATAACAGATTCTGGGCACAAGCCCTAGATTGTATTATTATATTTTATAATGAGTTTTCGAAATGCGACAAAATGGCTAATTTCATTGGGAGGTGTTTCAGTTATATCCTATGGTGTGATGAATTGAACAAACGTCTCTGATCCAGTAAACCTAGAACATTTAATGGACAGCTGTAAGCATAACCAGTAAGCGAAACTTCCAGAGGATGTAGTAGAAAGCAAAATTTTGATTGAATCAGATAGAAGAGGCCGAGGTGCCTGTGATGAAACATGGGCTATTTATGTCTTCAAATGGCTGACTTCCTGACTAGCCTAAACTTCCTGGAGCTGTAAATTCGTGATTCAGGATATTGCGAGCTTTTATTTTTGCAGTCACAGCACGGGCTATCCAATTTTGGTATCTTTTGCATTTTCGTTTTCTACGTCTATTATGTTTTTGGAGAGGGAAGAGAAGGATATTTTTTGAAGGTTGCAGTTTTTCTTATATTTTACTTGGAAAACAAAAATAATTCTTTGTTGTTGTTGATATTTATTATTCATATAAATGAATGTTTTATGTGTTTTTGAATTTTAGTTTGATGTTGCATCAGAGCTTTACTTGTGTTAAATCAAAGTGCTAAACCTATGAAAATTTAATTGGGATTGAGTCTTCTCACTGACATCATAAGATTATCAAGTTTATGAAGAGCCTTTGAGTACATAATTGTTATAAGATTACATTCACAGGTTTCAAGGACTAAAAGATGTATGTCAAGCAGATTTAGATGAGACTAGTAGCTAAAAAAGTTTATGAATAAGCTTGATAATCTTATGATGATGGTGAGGAGAGTCAATCCACTTTACTTTACAAGGAGTAGAAACTCCACCCCAAATATATGCGTTTTTGGGACACCTACCAGTGGGGAAGGTGGAAAGCACCATGGATCTTTGTAATATCCCATATTGGATAGAGTGAATTCCGGATCCTGGGCCCTTTCCGAGAATAATGTGTTTTGGGTGCGGATGGCAAAACTTGACATGCCTGGGGACCGAAGCTCAAAATCGGATAATATTATTGGTTGGCATGTGAGTCCGAGTTGTAATGTCATCGGATAGAGAGAAGTCCAGAGTTTGGTGTCACGGGGCGCAGCCCGACAACGGCTATCACACCTGTGCGGCGCCTCGATGTCGCGTGCAACGAGGCCAATCTATCCAACCATCAGACTTTAATACCACCCACCTAAAGGATGAGAACTCTCATTTATAGTTGCCTTGTCCCGAGGCCAATCATTCATCGCATTGTGTCCCTTACGATACTCATGCTCACACCTTTGTGTCTCGCTTGGTCTGCTCAAGCTTCACCCTCACATGCCCTACGCTAGTACCTCGCTTCACAACAGTAGCATATAGCTCCTCATGCAGTTTCATAACTCCTCACATCATCCTCCCATGCAACCACGTCACGATCGTATCGCAGCCGCATCGCACCATCAACCACCTCCAAGGCCCATACGCCTCCTTGTTGCTGGCCAACCAACCCCAAGGCCTCACGCCTTCCTATTACTATCCAGAGTATTGATCCTATCACACTAGGCTCTAAGGTGTGATCGGCCTTTTCATGTGTTGACGCGTTTTAGGTGGGGACGACGAAACGTAATGCCCATATTAGGAACAAAATCGGGGAGAAAACTTAAGCCCATAATCAGATAATATTGTTAGCATGTGGGTCCGATTGTGGATCAAACGCTTTTTCCTTTTGCTGCTGCGGGACATGATGGCCTTAAATGTTGATCTAACCTGTGGTTCGAAATGGAGTTGGAATTAGGTAAGTGGCCCAAGCGCTGGGTAACTTGGTTCACGTGTTACATTTTGGGACGTGCCACCTACTTTGTCACGCGTGGTGTGAGATCTATCCAACTGCTTTGAATTTGAATTAGAAGACAAAGATGTTTTTCATCCGACTCTCGAGCATGAGTCAAAATCTCGTTAAATTGATACGGATCGTCCGAGCTCTAAATCGATACATCACAACAGTAAAATATCGAACGATGCATTAAATGTATCGTCCGGCCTTATACATACAAATAAACAATATGATACTTTTAATGTACCGTATTATTCGGGTCCAAAAACGATACATATTGTCCGATACGTATTAATATCGGACGAAATTTTGATCCATGCTCCCGAGCACCAGATATTTTTAATGGTCTTCATATAAGAGGGCACACATCATAAAACTGTGTGACGAGTCCTCAAAAGAGACTTTGACAAGTCACCTGGTGCTTGGGCCTTGGGCCGCAAACGGGTTGGTCCTCAGGTCAGGTTTGGACAAGAAAGAATGAGCCTAGTCTTATTTTGTATCCAATCCGGATTTATGACTAATTTTAGGGCATACATTAATCGGGCCGACTAAACTTAGTTTAAACCTTGCTGGCCGGTCAAGCCCAATTATAGTTAGGGAAAAGTCCTGCCTGGCCTGAACGCAATAGGGATTGAATTTAGGTTTAAATAAAAATCCTGAGCCCAAAAGTACTCCCGTCGAGCCCAGCCCGATTTTGCATCCGGACAAGCCCATACCTAAATTTTTTGGGACAAGCTGACGCATTGTTGTTTACCTGTGGGCCTCGTGAGCCATGAGACTCCAAGCACACATCGCTGTGCATGGTGCCCAGAGGCTCCAGATGCGATAGACCCATATCTGATAGAGACTTGTCATGAGCTTGGGCTATGCGGTGTGACCGGCCCATTACATGTAACGACGCGTTTTGAGTTGGGACAACGATACGTAACGGTAGCGCTTATGCCAGGAACAAAATTAGAGCAAGGACCTAAGCCCAGAATCGGGTAGTATCGTTGATCTGAGGGTTTGGGTTGTGACAAAATGGTATCAAAGTTGACGACAACTCTTCTATAAGGTAGGGATTGTGCTAGTCCCTCATCGGATAGAGACTTGTCTTGAGCCCTTACATGTAACAACGTGTTTTGTGTAGGGGCCGCAATACATAATGCCTATACCAAGAACAAAGTTGGGGCCGAGACTTAAACCCATTACTGAACAATAACGTTGACATATGAGTCTCCATCATTACACTAGTGACTAAACCACGTCACACGTATCCAATGCTTGAAAGCAAGGCATCAGCGTGGACGGTTATTTGGTATGAACTATAAAGCATCAGGAGCGTGAGATGCCAACTGGCTAGTTTTGCTTATAAGAAAACAATTTCTTTTGATTGCGCCGATTGATGATCAATACATTTTTGTTTCAAAAAATACCCTCATAGAATGCCGTTAATATGTGGCTATGCATCACGTATATTTAGGGCTGAAAATGGGCCTGGCCGGGCCAAACTTTTCGGACTTAAAAATAGCGCTTGTTCACTTTTGACCCTGTCTATGTTCAAACTGGTTAGGTCCAAGGGCTGTGAAAAACATAGAAAAAAAATATACATGGGAGAAATGAAAGTTATCAATCGTTATTTCGCCGCTTTATCGTTCTTTTTTAGTTTTTATAGAAGTTAAAGTAAAAAATAAAAATTAAAAAAATAAAATAAAATTTAAATATATAAAGAATTTTAAAAATTAATGATTTTTTAGACATTTCAGAGGTTAATGTTGACATAAAAGTCCAATTTCAAACTATAAGAGCGTTTTTGTAAAGAAGCAAACTTGTAGAGCTGCAAATATAAATTTTTCCTAATTTATTTTTAACCCCGACTTGGTCACTATGGTCTGATCTCAGAGTGGCCTTGCCTTACTCCATTTGCTAGCGCTCGTAGCAGTCCATAGAAAAGGGCTCATATATAAGGAGTTACGTAAGGAACAACAATTTCTAATGCCCACATGGGAGAAAGTAGTGTCACGTGGAAATTAAGTGGTCTCCTTGAGGGATCAAAGATGCAACGTTGGACGAAGATTGTGAAAAAAAGCAAACCCAATGATTTGAGACCAAAAGCGGAGTTAATAATGACTATCATCAAATAAGTCTCTTTGGCTTTAGTTGGATTAAAAGAAGGGAAATCTATTTCCACCACCATCACCCAGTATTTTTCTATTGTAACGGGTGCTACACTACGCATGGCCATAGTTTGCTGCTCAATTTGGTACACCGTAACTTAACATTTGGTACACCGTACACGAGCCTTAAAGTGTGACCCAACACGTGCACAAAACGTGCTTTGATCAGATGAGTAGAATCTTCATACAAGTACAAATTTTAAGTGAGTTAATCTTATGTTCGCCGGCGACTTGGACAGCCAGTTAATGTGGTGGGTGTGCCACTGGGCCACATGTTCAGATTTGACAACTCGTGCACCAATGCTGGTGCACCGCTCCTTTCACATGAATGGTATTGAAGGTCACGCATGACCGCCTTAGAGATTGGTACCAATCAAGTCATAGTTTTAAATATGGGTTATATTGGGTATATATTGACCGATATGTATAGGATATGACCCCTTCGGATACACTATATACCCTGGATTTTGAGGTGGTGGAAAAATTGGGTTAATAAGGTTAATTATTAGGTTCATATCGGCTCATATCGGATATGTATTGGATTAACATTGGATATGAATTGGATGTAATACCGAAAGGATGCCTTTAAATACGCCCATGCAATCAGGAAAAATGCACCCCACAAATCATTGATTGCTTTAAATCAGACGATGGAAATCGTGTGTCACTCCAATCTTCCTCACAAGGGGTCTTTAGGCAATGAATGTATCATTAGACGATCAATTTTTGATTTCACATGATACAGATCCCAAAAAAGTGGTCCTAAAGTCGCGTGGCACACATCATGTTTAAGTATCATGTGGTGCACATCATGCTTAAACATGACTTTAGGGTCAATTTTTTGGAATCTATGTCCCGTGGAATAAAAATTGACCATCTAATGATATATTTAGGCCGTCAAGATCCCTTGTGTGGAAGATTGGAGTGAAACGTGATCTCCATCATCTGATTTAGTCAATCATTTTTGACATGGACGCTTTTCAAGATTCCGTGGGCATGTTCAAAGGTATCCATACCAAAAATGTCCTTTGGACAATTTATTTATTTATTCATTTTTATTTATTTATTATTTTAAATTTTTTTTAAAAAAAGTTACTTTAATATCAGCTGATTTAGCTGATATGTATCCGATATAAAACACCCTGAGACCCAACTGATGTGTCCCATATGGGTATTTAAATCCCTAGATCTAGCCTACTAAGTTGATACCAATCGGTATCAAGTATGAACTATCACTAATTCATTCTCTAAATAGTCCTGCATTTGTGAAAGTTATGACAATTTTAGAGGAGATTAAAGTATCTCTTATGGTAAACTAATGATTTATCGGGAGTCGGGTTTTGGCTTGTAGCACAATGAAAGGTTGACAATATTGAAATCTCAAGGTCGTAAGTTCGAATTTTGCTTACCCATCCAAAGAATAAAAAAATCAAGGGGAGCCAATATTGCAATTTCAAAAAGTTACTAATACGAGCAGCTATTAGAAATGTCAAATGTCTGGTATTTAGGAGGTGTTACTGTATAATTATTGTATTTCAACATAATTTTTGGGTAGCTCTATTTGCACCCACCAAAATTACTCATACAAGCGGGTGAGGCTTAGGTGGTGCTTTTAAAGTTTTTTTTGGTGCAAGTAGAGCTGCCTTTGTTTTCTTTCAAAACGGTTTGAAAGAGTCAAATTTGAAATTGCACTCGCTGACCTAAAATGTAGGCAGACAGCATATGCTATGCTACCACTCCTCACATGAGTGTCTCGTGCCCGCCCAAACAAGTCAAACTAGTCAATCCTTTTGTGATAGTACACATTTGACCCACGCCTCATTCGACCAAATGAGCTGACCTCTTATCATTTATGCAGCCACGTAGGTCTTGAGACGTGCACGGATTTCTATGCTTCTTATAGTTGCTTAGTTGCAGAAATTTGGATAAATTATTTATGAAAAAAAAACACAGCATAGACCTTTCAAATAATTCTCTTGGTTTGCTAGACGGCCCAAACTTTTCATATTTGTCCCTACAGCCAAAGCTCAATTGTTTTTTAGATCAGACAGTTCATTTGACCGCTAGGATCACATGGTGTGCATGAATATGGATAGTGGCTCCTCGGCATGGGATCCACCCATGTGAGTAGTCTAGATGACTCGATTTCGGCCCCACCAAAATAAGAAATTAGAAGTTTTCGGGGGTGAGGGTCGAAAAATTCAAAATCTCGGTCGATAATTTCAAATTGTCGGCTGATATTTTATTTATTTTTTAAAGAACTTTTGCTTCGAATTTTTTTTTGTTCTCATACATGTACCCGAATTTCATTCCTTTACATTTAGTCTATTTTTTATTTTTCTCACTCTCTTCTCTCTTTCTTCTATAGTTTGACCAAATTTCGTCGAATATTGTCGGATCTTAACGAAATCTGATCGTATTGTACTGTAACTTATCGAATATCATCGGATTTTGCCAAAAGTTATTGGATTTTGACTGATTCTAGCTGGACTTTGATGGATTCTCTTTCAAAATTATAGTAACTTACCGACATATCTTGCTGAATCTTTCTAGATTTAGCCGGATCTTGTCAAATATTGTCGATATCCTTTTGGATTTAATCTCAATAGTTCAAATACGTCTTCTAATAATGTGAAAGAGTTAAAAAATAAAGTTTGGAGCAAATTTTCAAAAATTATTAAAAATTACTGAAAATTTAATCCAAATTTGACCAATTTACAATTCGGGTGGTGAACGAAACCGAAACCAAAACTGAGATTTTGATCCGTGGTCTAGATTGAAGTATGTGGATGGTTTGAATAAGACTAAGCTTATTGAAAATGCGTCTTAACCAAGGTAACAAAATCGGTGTCGGTCCTTAGAAGACTGATACTATCGACCTTTTTTTTTTTTAAATAAAGGTATTGGCCGATACCGAATACGTATCGGCAGATACAAGTCCGTATGGCTCGATACTGATTCCGAGTTGGATATCGATACATATCGGTTTGCCGAAAAATCAATACATATTACTAATACGTATCTACTAGTTATACTTCTCACTGTTTTCGCTCTTACTACTATTTTTTGAAATTTGACTTGCCAAATTAGTTATGTTTGATAAGATTTTAATTCATAAACTTTATGTTCTGAGTCATTAGAATGATCTATTGTCTTTAAATTGTTGAAAAAAAATGGTATTGATAAAGACTTCGAGGCATGTAGTTTACTACATTATTTCAATGACAATAGACGCTCACATTCCGTCAAATAAACGAAGATGCAATAGGGTTCTCAGCGAATTTGCCTTTAGGATACAACAGATCTAAATTACACTTTCTAGAGAAAGAGCATGCCACACAAATTTTCTGATGCACAAAAAGATATTCTTTTCAAAGAGTTGTCTTTTTAGGTAACAAATGGAAAAAGATAAATCGATTTCACTTATGTCTTTTCATATTTATGGTGAAGAGATGCCAACTTGTATCTTTTCAGATTTATCGTGAAGAGATGTCAAACTTGTGTCTTTTCAGATTTATGAAGAGGAGATAAATCCAAATCTAAAAAGGCACTTTTTTAGAGATTAATTTTTATAAGTTTGTCATTGAATTACTATCAATATATATGATGATAATTATAAACTTAATTTTGAAACAATTAAATAAATATTACTAAACTAATATATATAACACTGTGTTTGAGTTACCGATGCTCTTAGCTATTTCATAGAGTGAAAGAGCTGAATTTGATTCTTTTTTAAAAAATAATGTTTTAACATGTTCTTTTAAGTCATACCAAGGCTCAAAATTTCGAGTTTCGTTTTGATTTCGGAGGGGACTAAAACCGAAAATTTGGACCGAAATTTCAGCCAAAAAATTAATAATTTAGCTGAAATTTCGACTAAATTTTTGAGTCCCATACACAAAAACTGATAATTTGGACCGAAATTTCGATCATTTTAGCCAAAATTTTGATCCTTAAGTAATACTACTCTTTTTGCCTCCAAAGAACAATCTCTAAAGTGACTTTAATCTCCGCAGTCCACGTAGTAGAGCCCGCTTCAAAAAGTGACTGATTTGGCTTACTGTCTTGTCTTCATCTCTCTAATTTCCGGTCACAATCATCAAACTCTAAAACTAATAATAAAATGAAAGAAATAGGGTACTCTATTATATCCGCCCCTACCAGTAGTACGCGCCTACACAGAAAACCATTTAATACGCCAAATTAGACGTGCACAAAAGGTCGTCCTTTGATCAGATGGCAAGAATTGTCATCACAAGTACAGATTTTGAGCTAAGTCACATCCTATGTTAGCTTGCACTGGAGTCCCTATATTTTTCTGTATTGTATACAGGTCCTCACACTTTTTAATATTTGAGATTCATCCAAACGTTTGGATCTCTTTGGCAAAGAGGCCCCCGGGTTCATGCTCCGTCAAAAAAGTACAGAAAGAAAGTCTCCTGTGAAGCTAACAACCAAATAGCCCTTATGCCCATAATGTATGTATAGTTTCTATTTGCCCCTTAATTTTTTAGTCAAACTTAAAAGGGTGCTATTGTATAGGATATTATTATCAAAATCAAACAAAAAAACCCAACTTAAAAGGGGATTGTAACAATTGATTTTTATATCGGCTATATTAGGCCCCATCCGATATACACCCTCAATTTGGTGTGGGGTCAAATATCAGGTCAAATTGGTCAAATATAGGGAGGGGTGGCAATGGGCTTGGTAGTCCATTCAGCCCATTAGGCCTATCCATAAAGTGGGCTTAGGCTTGATCATAAATCTTACAGGTCGGGCTTGGGCTAGCACTTTAAGCCTGATAATTAAACGGGTAGAGCTCGGGCCTTACCCTATTGGCGCGTTGGGCTGTCATATTTGATAGTCTCATGTCATTAATCTCACGCCATCTATTTAAAGTAGAAGAGATCATGCGTGTCTCTTTCTCTCTCTTAACATCTAGCTTAACAATCATAATTTTTTTTTTATTTTTAAAATCTCTTAGAAGAAAGAAACGGTCTAAAAAAAAAGTTTGAGAGTCGGAAAAGAAGTTTTATAGGAGGGGGTGAGAAGGGGCGATTTAATCCCTTTTCATCTAATTTTTTTATGCTTTCAATAAATCGATAATTTGGAGATCGTCTTTTGCTTGGAGGCTTCGACTCTCCATGTTTCTCTCATTATTTTTTCCTTATTTTAGGGATAGAATATGAGAGTTTTATCCTCTCATTGGTGAGAGTCTGCTTTTCTGAGGAGATCGAATCTACGAAGGCCTTTTTGTAATCCATACTTGTTTATGAAACGTTTTGGTCACGGGTTTTACCGACGTTTTGATGGCTTCGTTGTTGCGCAAATGCATGCACTATTTCTACACCATGAGGCATTGTTTAAAAGCTTCGATTGAAGCGATGTGTGAAACTTTTTGTTGGTGTTTGCCCCCGTTTCCAACGTGGTGGGAGTTTTTATGGATCGTGAGTTTGCCAGTGGTGGTGGCGTCTCTTCAAATAGATCTTCAGTGTTGGTTACCGGCGGATCTTCATAATGGTGGTGGATTCTTGAATTTTTACCTTACTTTGAAGGCCTCTGAATTCCGTATCGGTATTAGATGGGTCTTAGATGTCATTCAATGTATTTTAATGTTAGTTATTGTAACTACCACTATTATGGCTCTCTATTCTTTAACCATTCTCCATTTCAAATGAAAAGGATAAAATTTTATCTCAAAAAAAAAAATTCATAATTTCAAATTACCAAGAAGAAATTATCTTCTCAATAAAAAACGATTGAAACATTATCTTGCTTATAGAAAAAGATTTCCAAAATTTTGAGAGGACAAAGGACTCAGGAAGTCTCTTGGGTTTAGGCAAAGTTCATATCGCGCCTGAGATGGGTATACTCGAATCCGACCCAAACTTGCCCATTGCCACCCCTAAATATAGACTCATATAAGATTATATAGACCCATAGGCATATGACAAAATAACAAAAATGTCATTTTAGATATTTTAAATATTTTGATAATAATAAAAAATACTTGAAATACCTGTCAGTTTAACCGCTACATATCCAAGATCCGTTACATATCGGCCTAAAAATGGGTTCTATATGATCATGGTATATCAATTGTTTCATGGCGAGAGCAATTTTGACATTTTTAAAGAATGAACCAACAATAATTAAGTCAATCTAATGATTTGATAACATGTGATTATTGTCGGGATTTCATTGCCCAACACATTAAATAGTTTGGATGCAACCGCATTACCATAATAACAAAAGGCACAAAGGCCTGCACATAATATTAGGAAAAGTTAGGGGCTGCAGTGCAATTATCCCTAATATATATATATATATATATATATATATATATATATATATATATATATATATATATATATATATATATATGCTGGTTGTGCCAAATTTTCCAATAACTGTTGTTGTATGGCTCCTTTCACATCACTCTGGTTGAATGTTAGGCCTGACCTAGCCAAACAGGTTGGTACCCATCTGGATCAAATGTAAACTGTCTGATTTGCGTGCTCCTATATAAATGTGCACTTATCAACGTTTGACAATTGTAGTAGAAGGCGATTAACCCATTTACACTTAAGAGTTGAGAGAAGGTATAGTCTTAAAGGGTGCAAATACTTGCAATCCAAAAATTACTTATAAAAGCAACTTAATTAAGCTTACATTCTTTGCATGTAAAGAAAATTTTTACGAGTAAAATTATAACAATTATTTTAGCAAAAATGTGTGCTTATTCACTGTAGTAATATATTGTGTGATACCTGTATTCCGGCCAACAAGTTTACTAAAAGCGTCAAAGTCCCAAATCCCTTAAAACTCATTGACTGCTTGAAATCAAATGATAGGGACTATTTTTTCACCCATCTTTCGCACAATGGATAGAAGGTCATCTTGAATTTCACTATTTCCATTTTTATTAGATTACATGTAGTCAAGATTTCCCTTCTACCCAATCGTTGAACCCAATATCTGGTTCAACCAATAGGACCATTGTCCAGTTTGACCTTTAGATCAATGCCATTTTCATCTTCTTATTATTGAAGTTGTTAAATTAAGATTTTTCTTTGGCACTTTTGAATTCCAGCTAGGGTGGCATTATTTGCACCCGTGTTTTCTATTAAGAACACATGCATTTCCACTATAAAATAATGCCTTAAATCAGATGATGATGATTGGTTTTCATTCCAATCTTTCACATGATAGATCTTGAGATCATGGTACACCTGTCAGACGCTCAGATCTACATGACACACACTCCCAAAAGTGACTTGAAAACCCTTTCTCATGATACGCTGATGATCACAGTCTTTTGGGGGATGTGTGCCACATGAAATTAACATGTGACCGTTTGAAGATTTTTGGGGATGTGGCACACATCCCCAAAAATTCCTTGAATCAGATGATGGTGATTGGTTTTCATCCCAATCTTTCACATGATAGATCTTGAGATCATGGTACACCTATTAGACGCTCAGATCTACATGGCACACATTCTCAAAAGTGACTTGAAAACCCTTTCTCATGGTATGCTGATGATCACGGTCTTTTGGGGGATGTGTGCCACATGAAATTAACATGTGACCGTTTGAAGATTTGGAAGAAAACAATCTCCAACAACCGAGAAAAGTTAGTCAACAGTTTTTTATTGTGAAAATGTGTGTGCTCTTCATAAGAAAAATGGGTGCAAGTAACGCCACCCTTCCAGCTATTGGCTCTGAAAATGAGGGTTTTTGTGAGGTCAAACAGGTAACCAATTTGTTGAACTTTTGTGCCTGCATGATAGATAGAACACTTAATACATGACTAGTAAAAGTGCATGTGCATTGCACGTGTTGATTTAAATATGAACAGACTACATTTAAATCTCTATCAAATGATTAAACACAATGAATAACTATAATAAGATTCAATAGTTGATCGCTTTGAATCATATATTAGAGATTATGTTTTATGCCAATCTTTTGTATTAAAGATGTTTAGATCACGACCTTCTAATTAGATGACTTAGATGGTGTTTTCACTTAGCATAAGTCCCCAAAATACCAAGACTTTCTTTTAAAGGATAACTCTATCTACTCCAACCAGATCTCTAAGGGCAACATAGTTGAAAAGTCAATGACTGATTTGAACAAATGGATCATGAGATTAATGGTATACCATCATATGGTGTCTAACTTTTTTACTTATACAAAAAAAAATTGTTGTACCATCAAATGAGCAATTTTTGGTTCTACGTGGCGCACATAAGTTATCGAATCTATGTGGCATGACTCAAACTTGATTTTCGATCCCTTATTATAGTCTATTATGTAAACCATGTGAAACAAAAAATTAACTATTGGTACAACCATGATCTCAAGACTTGAAGATTGGGATAAAAAACGATCTTTATCAACTGATTCAAAGCAATCCATTATATTTTTGGCTGGGACGCCCTTAAAATCTAAGTGGGTGCAAATAGAATGGATTGATTTTTGTTTTAATGATCTTCATCGTCTCATAGGACACCCATGATGACAATCACTTTGAGATGTGTGCCAAGTGGAATCAACATTTGACCGTTTGATATAGAAACCGTGATCTCAAGATCTATTATTTAAAATATTGTAACGTAAAATGATCCTTATCATCTGATTCAAGAACAATCAGTTGTATTGGAAGAAACTCCGATTGCAAAAACCCCACCCTAAGTTGAATTGGCCTAGAGATATCATGAGTAAAATAAGTCATATTTTTATAAATAAGAGTTTGATTTTTGTGATGGTTCTTATCATAAATTAGATAAATTCTAAATATAAAATATAAGGGTAGATAGGGTGATTTAGGGGTAGCTAAAGTTAGTTTGGGATATTTTAAAAACAAAAGTGTTAAATTGACATAAACTTTCTAACTCTTATTTTTGTTTTTAATAGTAGTATATAGTAAAAGTACACATGCAACACATGTGTTAATCTATAAAGTTATTATATATATATATATATATATATATATATATATATATATATATATATATATATATATATATATAATTTTTGTTTAAATATTTTTATGAGCACTACAGATAATTCTACAAATAATTATATTTTTATCTTAATATGAGACAAAATAAATCTTGAGATCATGATCCTACCATCATACCACAAGATTTGATTTCATGTGACAAACCTCTCAAAAAGTGATCCGTGAACCATATTTGATGAACATCCATGATCATGTTCATATTGTGGATCAAAATATGACTGTCTGATGGTAGACCAATGATCCCACGTTCTATTATATTAAAGATTTGGATAAAAAAACTCCATCGTCTTATTCAACTTGGATTTCATGTGGTTAAACCGTTGACTACTTTGACTTGACAGTGGAGATCATTTTTTGTCACAATATTCGAGTCAATAAATATTGATTTTCAACATAATAGAACTTGAGATTATTGTTCTACTATCAGACAATCATATTTTGATCCACATGGCACACATCCCAAAATATGAACATGATCACAACATTCATCATATGTGGTTCACGGATCACTTTTGACTCACAATTTTTATTATTTATTATTTCATTTTTATTAAATCAATCTTAAAGTTATTTATTATTTCACTTTATTAAATATTTTTACTTTTTATTAAATGTACTACTAAAAGATAAAATATTAGAAAATTTATTGGATCGATTCTGTCATATACACCTTTCTCATTAGAGACCCTATGTTTTCCCCTTTACCCAAACTGACCAGCTTTAAGCCAAGCCAGTTCCAGCTAGCAGGAAACGTCTTAAATACCCCTTCTGATAGTTTTATCGTTCTACATAGTTTAAAATTTTAAAAATTACACTTTTTTATATTTATGCAATGTGAAGCAACATCTATGGTTTCTGATTTGAAGTCCACAATATAAAGATCGATAGTGTTAAAGATTGACACGAAAAATAGGCGATATCGCCTCTTTAACTAAAAAAAAGAAAAAAAGACTACCTAGACGGTCGAAAACGATTGTCTAGAAATTAAAATGATATCTAAGCGTCGATAACTTGTGTATAGGCATAGCGATAGTCCTGATGTCGTTATCGGTCTACCGATTACGATACATGTGTAATGATCGAAAATGTCTACGATCGATAACGACGATCTAGGATCGTTATCATCGCTCCTAGACAATCATTTTCGACTGTATAGACAGTAGATTGTTATTTTTTTTTAATTTTTTTTTTAAGAAGCGATATCACATTTTTTTCGTGCCAATCTTTGGCACCATCAATCTTTATATTGTAGCCTTCAAATTAGACGCCATAGATGTTGCTTCACATCGCGTAAATATAAAAAAGTGAAATTTTTAAAATTTTAAATTATGTCGAATGATAAAAATGTAAGAAGCGGTATTTAGGACTTTTCCTACTAGCTGGAACTGGCTTGCCTTAAAGCTGGTCAGTTTGGGTAAAGGTGAAAATATAGGGTCTCTGATGGGAAATGTGTATCTGACAAGATGCGGTAAATTTTCTTAAAATATTTGGTATTCTACGATTGAAATTTAATATTAATATGCAAATAAAGAATAAACTAACGATCTATAAATTTTGAAGGAGCTTTGCAAATAAATTGAAGTTATTATAATTTTAGTATTTTTAATATATAGTTCATTCTTATTGATCATTTAATCATACCATAGAACTAATCGGTGATCGAAAATTTTAAGCCATAATAAATTTATATTGATCAATTTGAAGCGAAATGATTTCTAATGAGGGATAATTGTTTCAAAGAGTTAGTCCACAATGGATATCTACTCATCATGGGTGGTAAATCAATCCATATATCAGTGTAATTGTGTGACGTGTAGAGACTTTCAAGCATTGGCCATCAAATTCCATAATTGGAGTACGATGAGGTATCGGGTTGGGTTGAGTTAGGTCGAGTCGACCCGAGATTTTAGGGCCGTTTTCTTTTTATCTGTGCCACGTGGATTAAAAAATTGACCATTTGATAGTACGCTCATGATCTTAAGATTCCTTGTATTGAAGATTGAGGGTAAAATAACCTTCATCATCTCATTCAAAGTAGTCAACAATTTTTGGTATCGATGCCCAATAAGATTATGTGGGTGTTACTAAAATTACCCATAAAAAATAGGAGTATGTTATTAGGTTGGGTCAGGTGTTGGGTTGGATTGACTTGAGTACACCATCGGGGTTTGGTCGGGTCGGATATTTATGATTACTCAACCCGACAAGAGCAGTATTCATAAGAAAGGGGATGAGATTAGTGATTTTATTAAGAGAAAATTAGTCATTATAAAGAGAAGAGGCGCGTGTGAGAAATGCGTTGTAAAAGGAGAAAAAATAGGAAAGTTTTAGGGATAAAAATAGGAAAGTTTTTATTTTTGAGAGGGAAGGAAAAAGTACATTTTTGGAGTAAAAAAGGGTGCTTTTGGAACTTTAAAAAGTGCGAAAATAAA
Source organism: Chloranthus sessilifolius (assembly GCA_021018995.1). Lineage (NCBI taxonomy): Eukaryota > Viridiplantae > Streptophyta > Magnoliopsida > Chloranthales > Chloranthaceae > Chloranthus > Chloranthus sessilifolius. The sequence continues at coordinate 2,076,758 of CM037584.1, forward strand.
ATGGCATTTGTAATTTTATAAGTAATAAAATTCACTTGGATCCTAAAATCTTGGAGAAGTTTGTATTTAATAAAGAGATTTGATTTGATTGGCAATCTAAAATTATACTTAATTTAAGAAAATTAAGGATATAGAGATTTTGTTTGATTGGCAATCTAAAGTTATACTTAATTTCGAAAAATTAAGGGTATATAAGGTATTTTAGGGGTAAATATGATATATAGAAATATTTTGTACCTAAAGTATGAAAACACAAAATTGACAAAAATAAAGGGTTATCATGCTTTTATGAAGTAGTAAGGATTACAATGGCTCTAATCTAATCATAGTCAAATCTTATTTTTATAATGTCTGAATTGAGTTGTGGGTTCTAAAGCAGCTAAGGAGTATTTCAAGTTGTGCACATGTTTGTTTTTTTTTTAGTATTAACGATTAAGGTTAGCAAGCCACTACTTGCACACGCTTTTCAAGTGATTGTACTAGATTGCACTAAATTTGAAAGAAAGATTTGCAAGTTTGGTGACTTTTACTATGTGAAAACACCATCTAAGCCGTTTGATTTGAAGGTCATAACTTAAAGATTTCAATCGCAAAAGGTTAGAATAAAATATGATTTCATCATTTGATTAAATGGAGTCAAAGACTATTATATAATTCAACAGTTGACTATAATAGATCATATGACATGTATGTGTTTTGCTCTAATTTTATATACCAGAGATCTATTGATCATGAATTTCAAATCAGACCGCTCATATTATAATTTTATAATTTATATGGCCCAAAATTATCATTTCTTTCTTTAAATTCGGTTCAATCGCTAAAAAAACTTCTGCAAGTAATGACTCCCTAAGGTTGTAGGGTCCTCAGTCCTCACCCATTCATTAAACCAATAAAAGAACAACTAACTAAATGAAAGCCTTCTAAAACCACATCAACCTCCACTCATCCACTCAACTGAAAAAGCAGATGTGATTTAATGACCATAAGTCAATTGTGATGACGTGTAGGGGTCACGTGTGCATACTTTATTATAGTGCACTTGTTGTACTTCAAGAAAAAGTCAGTTTTATAATAAGGATATATATGTGGGTGATGGATGTCCACATGTACCACATTGCACAGTATACCAACCTACTAAATCAAAAAAATAATTTTTTGGACCCGTTGATTTCAACGGTCCTGATTGTTTACCGCAATTGATCTTTAATATCATTCGACTTTTCTAAATAAGGCAAGTTGCAACCCCCTATAGTTATTTGTTACTCAGCCATGGGATGGGCTTGTCAACTGAGCTACGATTCAACTATATCGATGTGCATCACTTGGCCGGCACAATTCAATTGGTACACGGTACACGGTACACGGGTATTATAAATACTAGTGGGTGACACTTTCTCTGCACCTAGTGAGAGAGATTTGTAAACGATGAGAGATTAAGGACAGGCGTAGCCACTTTCGACGTTTAAAGAATATTTTTATGATGACACCAGTATTGGCAATCATAAGTCTTTTCTTGGTAGTCATGGTTGCAAGTAACATATCCCCTTCAATAATTTCATTGATTTTTGAAAATTCATACAAAAAATATAATTCTTTTAGAAACATTTTTTTCATGAAAAATGCATTTTAAGTGAAAAAAAAAAATCATATTTTTTATTGGCATTGGGGAGAATGTGTTCCGACGCGCTGGATGACTTGTGCACCATTGGCCAAATCACATGCCACGTGGCATGATCAACCCAAAACAAATTCCATTTTGGATTGATCAATGTGATTTTAAAAAAATAAAAATATAAATAATTGTTTTGCCCTCCATTTGATGGGTCAAAGATAGGATTATGCCCCAAAACTTTGGTGTATTGATTTTTCTCAACTTTGACCACATCTTTTACCGAACATAATAGAGCAAGCGAGAACCTCTTGATTTATAAAAGTGTTTATCTTCATACCAAATTGGTGAAGATAAATGTTCATTAAAACAGGGGACAAGGGCTTCCTTGAGGAATCCCCTTTATACATGAGAGCTGTCCATCCCTATTTTCCTTTGATCTCTTGTGCCGTGGTCCAATTTCGGTCATTTTTGTATGGGACCCAAAATTTCAGTTTCAGTCCCCTCCAAAATCAAAATGATACCTGAAATTTTGATCCTTGTGTCCAACATAGCAAACTCGCCTTTGTTTGCTTACAGTTGAAAAACCCTAAGACCTGCCTAGACTCCCTACTCCCTATCATTGCCATATAAGTTCTATTATCCTACAATCGTACCGATGGCTACTAAACACCGACAAGTGACAAGTAATAATTTATTTATTTATTTTTTGAATGAGATCTGATATACCTTTTCAAAGTTGATGTGGCACCCGATTCTCATGATAGATGCCACATAATGGCTAACTGATGATAAATGTAGAGATTTCTCTACCCCCGAGCATATATTCCCGTGCCCTTTTTTATTTTAATATTTTTTATTTTTTAGAATCAATTGGAGTCCATGTGACATCCATTCAAGAGATTGGGTTATTTGGCAACTTTCCTTAGGACAATCATTGGCCACACAACAAAATTAGGCATGATCCGATCTATATTCACAGTCCAAAGTATGGTCAAAGGGAAATAGATTCAATACACTAATATGTGTGGGCTGTATCCAAATTTTGACCTCAGTTTTAAACATTCTTAGTTTGGGCTCAAGTCAAACTCATTATTCCATTTGCTTATATATATATATATATATATATATATATTTCTTTTCATTTTTTTTTATCCTTTTTATGTGTCCTACTTCTTTCTTTCGTATTTTCTCCTTGCCATGGGCTTTCCTTACTCTGTTTTTCCTTTTTTTTTTTTTTTTTTATTCGTTTTATTCTTTTATCCTTTTTCTCCCTGAAAATTTCTAACCCGTTTGTCTCATATTCCCTCTTGTTCACAAAAGCCTATAACGGCTAAGTGTGATGCCTTGTCCTTATAGATTCGTAGGATGGACTGGTACAGCTGTTGGTGTGCATGTTGCACATGGAATACATATAATGTGTGTGGTGTACAACATGCACACATTGCATTCAGATTATATGCTGGTACCAAATCACTCTCCCTATATAATGGCTCTCTATGGATTGTTGTACATAGATTTGAGTACTAAAGATCTCTCTCCCTCTATGTAAGGGCTCTATTTCTATAAAAACTATATTAAATGCTCACAGTATAAATATAAAGTCATGGATCTCGCTCCACTATATCTCTATCTCAAATCTTATCGTTTAACAGGTCTCAAAAGGTTGAAATAGAGAAAGGGTTTTTTGGAAATCTAGATTACATAGACAGACAGATGGGTTCTTCTTTGAATTTGGGTTCCTGTGCTTTGCTTCCGCACCACACTTGCTACATCTTCAGCCATGTGAGCGGCGTCAGATCGAGGCCCATCTTCAACAACCAGGTGAGGAAGGGAGCCTCATTGCTCCTACCCATCTCTCTCCCTACACACTCCTTACACTCCTCCCCTCATTTTTTAATTCCAAGAAAGCCCTTTTCAAAGACGGTTATTACAGCAGCAACTCAACCCCAGCCAGTAGTAGCAGAAGAGCAACAAAACCTAAAAACCCTTACCTTCGATTTCAAGGCCTACATGTTACAGAGGGCCAATTCCGTAAATCAAGCTCTCGAGGGTTCCATTTGTATCCGGGAGCCGGAGAGGATCCACGAGGCGATGCGCTACTCGCTGCTCGCCGGCGGGAAGCGCGTGCGGCCCCTGCTCTGCATCGCGGCGTGCGAGCTCGTCGGTGGGTCCGAAATTACCGCCATGCCCTCGGCATGTGCGGTCGAGATGATCCACACGATGTCGTTGATACACGATGATCTACCGTGTATGGACAATGACGACCTGCGGAGGGGGAAGCCCACGAACCACAAAGTCTTCGGCGAGGATGTGGCAGTTCTCGCCGGAGATGCCCTGTTGGCCTTTGCATTCGAGTACATGGCCACTGCCACGGTCGGCGCATCGTCTGATCAGATTGTCAGGGCGATCGGCGAGCTCGCGAAGGCGATCGGGACCGAAGGTCTCGTCGCTGGGCAAGTCGTTGATATATGCTCGGCTGGGATCGCCGAGGTCGGTCTCGATAAGCTGGAATTCATTCACGTACACAAGACCGCCGCACTTTTGGAAGGCGCAGTTGTGATCGGAGCCATTTTGGGGGGTGGATCGCACGAAGAAGTCGAGAAATTGAGGAAATTTGCCCGGTGTATCGGGTTATTGTTTCAGGTGGTGGACGATATATTAGATGTTACCAAGTCTTCGCAAGAATTGGGGAAGACTGCAGGAAAAGATTTGGTGGCTGATAAGGTTACATATCCGAAGCTTTTGGGTCTCGAGAAATCTCGGGAGTTTGCAGAAGAGCTTAACAGGGAAGCTAAAGAACAGCTCTCAGGGTTCAATCCAGAAAAATCAATGCCGTTGATTGCTCTCGCTAATTACATCGCGTACAGACAGAACTAAGTTAAGATTGTGATGGTTTATCGATTTGAATGTTTAGATTTGTTTGATGTTGGATAATGGGAGTTTATATAAACATGTGTTGTAATCAAATTCTTATGCTTACCTGTGTTGTTTTTAAGGAATAATTGTTTGTATCAATTTCGCTGAATAGTAGAAGAACAGGTACAAACTTCATTTATTTTGGACTTTTCGTAAATTTTGTGAATCATTGGTGATTAATTAAGCTCATGGACAGGGAAACATAAAGTGTGTGTGTGTGTGTGTATATATATATATATATATATATATATATATATATATATATATATATATATATATATATATATATTTGGATTGTTAGTTTTTTCTTTTCCCGTGTTGGATTCAATTTGTATTCGTTTTTTTTTTTTCCAAAACAGATTCTACCTGTATGGGTGTAATTCCTACTTGCTAATCTGATTCACTGTGTTATAGCATAGTCTTCCTGTGGCTTTTGGAGAGTGTTTTGGGGGGTGCCTTTGGGAAATTTCTCCCCTCTTCTTCTTGGGTGGCCGAAGTGGTGGTTGAGAGGAGAGATCTGTTGGGTAGTTGCACACTACCTTCGGACACCCCACCACTGAGTTTTTGGTTTTTTCTGACTCTCGTGGTCCGGGTTGTATCTTTTCGCTTTTGCGATTTTGAATGAATTTTAAGTATTTACCGATTAAAAAGAAAAATGTAATTGCTACATGCCAATGTCTTCAAACTCATCTACTCTTTGTTGATGACTTGCTCGCTTTATTGGCTTGATGTAATTATGATGCTTTTAGCTGAAGACTCGTTTGCTTTAGTTTATTCTAGTAGTTTTAGCTTCTCATCTTAAAAAAATGGCGACTCTTTGTAAAAAGGTAGTTTGAAATATGTTGACACTTGGTTTTCAACACTAATTCATCAATTTCTTTGTATTTTAAGGTTTTTGTAGGTACAAAAGTCTGTTCCTTGTTCTAGGGTTAAAGGGATTTCTAGCAATCCTTTGAGTATGGAGTTATAGATTCTCTTACATAACGCAAGAAATAGCATATATGCTTGAAATCTGAAGTCCGACTGCTGTAGAAATTCTGAGCATGCTAGGTTTTTTTTTGAAAGGTAAGGTTATATTTTCATTAAGAGAAACGAAAATAAGCACTGCAATTGAGCGAGAAGTTCGGCACTACAACAAAACACACACCAAAACAAAACAAAAACGAGCCCTAACCCAAGAGCTTTGGCATCACCATCACCCTAATGGTTAGGACCAGGATTCACAAACAGGAATCATAGGAACATAACCACCCAGACCCAACAAAAGCTCTTCTGAAGGAGAAAAACAGAACTAAGAGCCCCTATCCAAAGCAGAGATCCACGGATTATGGTGCTATAGATCTCATCAAAGATAGCGCTACCACTTTTAGCCTTTCCTTCAAAGATACGGCTGTTTTTTTCTCTCCAAATCGCGACAAAGACAGTTAACGACAAGAGTCTAATCTCAGTAGCAAAGCAGGAATCCGACATAGATGTGCTGGAAAATTCTACCAAAACAGTGCTACAGTCCTTCGGAATGCAGTCAATCATATTCCTCTTCATTTGAAACTCATTCCATATAGATGTTGTTAACCCGCAGTGGATTAAAAATGGTCCGCCGTTTCTTCATCCGAACAGCACAAGATACATCTAGGGAAATTTGCATTTTCGGCCCTACTAATTTGGGAATTTGCAGAAACAGACCTATAGTTTCAAAGCGTGCTGAATAGGCCCGCTCCAAGCCAAGCCGTTTCCACGTCAGTATTGACCTGTCTTTTCCGAAATTAGCTATTTAAGATTTTTTTCCTCCTTTTTTTTCATTATATTTTTATTTTTCATTGTATTTCTTTCCTCCCATTTTTTTCAGTTTTGACGGTAGTAGCTCACTGAACGACAATACCAAACATAAATAAAACATAGAAACATAAGAAAACATATGATTGCAGACACTTTCATATGATTTTGCGCGCTATCATATCGTAGCGCCACAAGATAGCGGGCAATATTGTAAGATAGCGCACACTAACATACAATAGTGCCCGCTATTATATAACAGCGGGCACTATCTTATGATAGCGGGCGCTAATGTATGATAGTGTTTGGGATTGTATGTTAGCGCCTGCTATCTTACAATAGCGCCAGATATCTTAAGATAGCCCCCGCTGTTATATGATGGCGGGCGCTATTGTATGTTATCGTTCGCTATAGTATCCTAAAATTTGTTAATGTATAATATTTGTTTATTTGTTATTCGCTAATTTACATTAGTTTTGATATTTTAGGATTAAATTGATGTTCCCCTTCTTTGCCATTTTGATGGCGTACATGTCGGTGATAATACTTACAATGGTGGCCATCGGAGGATTTTCTCTATTACAAAAAATATATCATTGGATCAATTTATGTAGAAAATGTACAAGGTCAGTAGAACTCGATCGGAAGAACATTCTGTTACACTATCGGTCTCTTTACAAATCGGGAAGAAGTTGGTATTTGCCGAATTGTCGGATTCTGATGATCTTGCAAACTTATTCAGAACATATTAGTGGTGATGGTGTGATAAATGTTTATATCGAAAAATCAGTTTCCACTCCCGTCACGAAAATTTTATCGTCTTTCGAAGAATTTCAACCGTTCCAGGAAACAAACGAGGATCATAAACTTTATGAGGAAAGCGTCAGATTAAGAGATGATGATGGTGCAGAATCAGAACATATGATTGAAGATGAAGGAATATGATGTGAAGAGGAGAATGTCACTGCACCGATGATAGTCGACGATGATAGAAACATTAATATAGGATTTCTCCCATACCGTAGACCACGTGAGTAACCCACTTCAGGCATTCCAATGAGAGAAGACGATGAGGATCAAGGATATTATCCTGAACTGAATCCGATGCATAATACATGTCAGCTTAACTTTCATTCGATAAACAATACATTCGATTGGACTTAGTGGGAAGCATTTTTGAGAGGCCCTAGTCTATACTAATGACCTTTCGAACCAATAGCTCTGGAGCCAACAACAATTGAGGCAACATCCTATCGCACCCCAAACATCCCTACCTTGGCGAGCCGCAACCCAAACAACTGCACCTCAACCAACTGTACCTTGGCGGACTCAACCCCAAGCACGTAATAATCATCCAGTCGATGAGGGTGATATTGATCCTGATGATAATAAAGCACCATCGTCGCCCACTTTGCGTGTTGATACTAATAGGGGAATTGATCAACCTCTGGTGGATGAAGACTATGATCTTAATGACTCGGAAGACGAGTACATGAACTCGGATGATGAGGAACTGTATCAAGGAGGGCCATTAATTGCTGGTCCAACGTTCTGAAATAATAAAACCTTTCAGAAAGCCCTTAAAGAGTTTGTCATGACGAATAATTTTCAAGTTAAACCAATAAAGACCAGTCTTCTTCGAGTTACGACGAGGTGTGTTGCAGTGGGATTTGATTGGCGAATACATGCATCGAAGTTGGTGGGTCTGGACACGTTTGCCGCGAAGACTTTCCACCCGAAGCATACGTGCAGAAGGCTAACTTTCGGAAGCGGACATCGTCAATCCACGACATTGTGGATTACTTCCTTCGTTAGGGAAAGTTGTTGAAGGGCTTTGACGAGAGTCCGACTTTAATAATTTTTTATATTGAAAAGAAATACAGTGTAACGGTAGGTTACTGGAAAGTGTGGAGAGAGAAAAAAATGACATTGAATGACATCCGAGGTAGCTGGAAGGAGTAATTTAAGACGTTACCGTCCTATGTAGCCGAATTAGAGCGGGTCGATCCAGATGTACAAACCGAACTGTGTCGCGAGCCTGATAATGCCTTTGAGAGGTTCTTCTTGGCATTTGGACATTGTATTAAGAGTTCACTTTGCGAAGAATAATTGTGGTAGATGAGAACGATACAAAGAAGTGTTGTTAATAGCTACGGGCATAGACGGGAATAGATATTTATTGCCTATAGCGTTCGGCATTGTACCCAAAGAGAACGAAGATCGTTGGATATGGTTTCTTTAACTACTAGGAAGTCGTGTAATCGGGAACTTTCAAGAGCAGATTGTGCTGATATCAGACCGACAGAAGGTGTTAATTGAAGCCGTGCATAAAGTTTGCCCTAAAGCCTTTCACAGCTATTATATGCGACACCTAACTTTGGATTTTTTTGATATATATAAGGATACGACCTCCTGACCGCTATTTTGGGTTGCTACCCGTGTATTCTCGGAGGTAAAAATTAAACAAATTTTACGAAAAATCGAATATGAGGCCTCTCGAAATGTACATGGATTAAATAAATCAGTGACTATTTTTGGGTGCATGCATATTCTCTAGGGAGACGTTATGATATGCTGACAACGAATATAGCTAAGAGCATTAACAATGTGTTGAAGATAGTCAGGGAGGAACCGATCGTGACCATGCTAGGAACCATTCGCATGAAGGTAGCCGAATTCTACCTTCGTTGTCAGGGCGAAAGTAATAAAATGACACACGTGTTGACACCAATGGCAAAAGATCACACATAACACGAAATTTAGGGTGGGCCCGTTGAAAGAACGTTGTTTCCTATGGTCGCGATACATTTGAGGTTAGGCAGGGGGAATATACTCATAGTGTCGATCTTAATAAACGGATGTGTACATGCCGACTTTGGGCTATCCTTGGAGCAATTGCTGCATTACCTCGTCGGAACAGGGAGAGAAAGATTCCCCAGTTCTGTGAGCACTGGTTTACCAGTGCCCTGTTTAGGGAAACTTACAGAGAACACTTTGTTCCGACCGTTGATAAGCGGCAATGGGCCGTTCTAAGGGAAGACATCGAGGTTTTGCTTCCGCACAAGATATGTCAAGCCGGTCCCCCGAAGAAAAGGAGGATTAGATCTAAAGGTGAAGTTCGACCATTACGGTGTAAAAATTGTAAGATATACTGACATAACTGCCGCTTGTGTAAATTTGTTAGGCTATGAAAATGACAAATGGTGTAAATTTGTTATGATATGAAAATTGTCGCCAAAGAAAATGACAAAGAGCTGGTCTTCAGCTCAGATACCAACAACACCAGACCCTGATGTATGTTAGAGTTCCGCTATTGTAACTTAGCGGACCGCTATTGTATGATAGCGATCCGCTATGGTACCGCTATCATATCATAGCGGACCGCTATGTACCGCTTGAGAAGATTTAGATTCAAACCTTAACTTTCTAATAAGGCTTAAATCCTAATATAAAGAGATGGGTACAAAGATTTACAGACGTGCCAAATGTGGACACAATTACAACTGATCCAAAATAACCATCAGGGATAGATACAAAGTTAAATTAATATACTAAGAATGTGTACATGCTATTATCCCCCCTCAAGATGAATGGGAGACTTCACCATCATCTTGTTTCGCAGATAGATGAAGCGAGCATGTGACAAACTCTTTGTGAAAATGCCAGTAGGCTGATCGACAATAGATATGTGTCGAACCACAAGATCATTATTGAGCACCTTCTCACGAATGAAGTGATAATCCGCCTTAATGTGCTTTGTACGTGCATGGAAGACTGGGTTACTGGCCAGCGAGATAGCAGAGATATTGTCGCTCCAAATGATAGACTTTGATGCCGCCGAAATGGAAAGGTCACGAAGAATCATTTTCACCCATTGAATCTCAACGGCTATAGATGCGAGGGCACGGTACTCGACCTCGGTTGATGATCGTGCCACGGTAGGTTGCTTTTTGGCACTCTAATAGACGGGATTGGGTCCCAAAAAGACACATAGACCTGTAGTTGAGCGACGATCACTAGAATCACCTGCTCAATCAGCATCACAAAATCCTTGGAGAATAAGTGGGCCAGAGGAGAAATAAAGTTTATGATCAAGCATCCCCTGTAGATAACGAAGAATCCTTTTAATCTTCTTGAAGTGGCTTTCTTTTGGTGCATGCATTTGTTGACAAATGGTATTGACTGCAAATGCGATGTCCGATCGTGTAATAGTATGATATTGCAGGGCACTGGCAAGCCTAGGAAACAATGTTGGATCATGAAACATGGCATCTATATGGACCTTGGATTCTTTGTTTACTTGAAGTGGAGACTTGCACGACTTATTTGAATCAAGACCCGCACGGTGAATAATATTGCGAGTGTATTGTGCTTGAGAGAGCGTGAGCTGAGATCCATGTCTTTGAATTTCTATTCCCGAGAAATAATTCAAGGAACCCAAACATTTCATGTCAAATTTAGCGCTAAGAGTACGAATAAAGCCAGATATGAAGGTTGCATCACTTCCAGTGATTAAACTGTCATCCACATAAATTAAAATCACAGTAATCCTCTTTCGTGACTTGTTGATGAATAAAGAGGTATTGACAGTAGAGCAAAAGAATCCGTTAGTGAGAAGAAAATTTGAGAAACGGTCATACCATGCTCTTGGTGCCTGCTTCAATCCATAAAGTTCTTTATTTAACCGACATACATGCTGCGGAAAGTTCGAATCCGTGAAGCTGAGTGGTTGACTCATAAATTTCTTCATTAATTTTACCGTGAATAAAAGCATTTCGAACGTCCAATTGTTCAATTTGCCAATTATAATGGAGAGCCAATGATAATATAATGTCACAGTGGCCTGCTTTACCAATGGACTAAAAGTTTCCGTATAGTCGAACACTTCCTTTTGATGAAAAACCTTTAGCCATCAGCCTCGCTTTGTATCTAACGATTTTGCCATATGCATTTCTTTTAATCTTAAAAATCCATTTACATCCAATAATCTACCTGTGGATAGAGCGAGGCACCAATGCCCATGTGCCTTGTTTACGAAGCATACTGATTTCCTTACACATGGCCTGACGCCAGTGCAAAAATTTAGATGCCTCGGTGAAATTATGTGGTTCATCAATGGGGATACATTGATTAGGAAGAGGAGGTGCAGGTGCTTGAGCCGTGATACAGTAAGGCTTCTTTTTTTGAGAGATGCCATCTTTGAGCCTTATTTGCATAGGGTGACCAGGTATAGGTCTAATGGTTGTAGGTATAGGAGTTGTGTTGACTGCTAATTCGTAGGAGGATGGGAGATGAGGTGCATAGAGTGGAGATTGTTGGGTATGTATGATGGTATGAGATGGTGATGCATGTGGAGATAAAAGAGGGAATGAGTTGGCCACTGAATGTTGGGGAGTAGAATTGGAAATTTGAGAGGATATGGGTAGTTGAGAAGTGACGTTATTGAGTGGTTATGGGAGGTTTGAGGTTACAGGTGGTGTAGGTTGAGGTATAAATGATGGGAAATGTGGCTTGTTAGTTCGGTGAGTTGGTTTTGGGAGATGGACTACAGGGGTAACCGTGCGAGTGGGTGGGTGATAAGGAATTAGTTCGGGAATCGGGTCTTCTGAGAGGTCGCCAAGTGACATGGAACCCAAATTAAGGACCACGAGTGGAGAAAGTGGGATAGGCGCATTGTCTTTATCCATGGGTTTATATGGGAATAAATCTTCAAGAAATAATATGTGAAGTGAGACATGAACGATCCCAGACGTACGATCAAGGCAACAGTATCCATTTGAACGAGAACAATACCCAATAAAAGTGCATGGTCGAGAACGAAGCTCCAACTTGTGTTTGGAGTAAGGTCGAAGCCAAGGATAACAACAACAACCAAAGACCCGAAGTATATTGTAATCTGGTGCACGGTTAAAGAGTAACTCATAGGGGGTGCCATTTTTGAGAACTTTGGATGGTAGCCGATTAATTAGGAAGGCAGTTGTGCAAACGGTATCAACCCAAAATGTAATGGGCATATGGCGATATGGAGAAGGGAAATTAAGGTTTCAATAAGGCGTCGATGTTTTCTTTCCGCCACTCCATTTTGTTTAGGAGTGTGTGAACAAGTAACTTGGTGATGAATCCCATAAGTTTGTAAAAAACTCTCAAAATCGGTGCTTGTGTACTCACCCCCTCCATCGGTTCGAAATGTGCGAATTTTATGTCGGAGCATATTCTCAATCAAACTTTTAAAGGATATAAAAATTTGAAACACATCAGATTTATTTGTTATAGGATAAACCCAGCTGAAGCAGGAGTAATCATCTACAAACAAAACATAATAGCGAAATCCACGAAACGAGTTTTAAGGCGCAAGCCCCCATACGTCGGAATGCACAATCTCTAAAGGATGGGTACAAAACTTAACTTTCTAGTAAGGCTTAAAGCCTAATATAAAGAGAGGGGTACAAAGACTTATAGACGTGCCAAACATGGACACAGTTACAACTGATCCAAAATAACCATAAGGGATAGATACAAAGTTAAACTAATATACTAAGAATGTGTACATGCTATTACCGCTATCATATCATAGCAGTCTGCTATTATACCATAGCGGACCACTATCATACAATAGCGGACCGCTATGGTATGATAGTGAAACCTTAGTGGGCCGCTTAGTTGATACAATTTGTTTGGTAATTCATGTAGACATCCATAATATTGTGTATTTCACAAAAAAATCAATTAATTCAATGATTCAATCTATACAATTGTTACAAAAGCTGTAAATTATTACAAAATATACAAAAAAATAGAAAAATTAAATAAAAATATACATTTTGAACTAAGACCCGAACGTGGTCAAGGAATGTCCGATTTTAGCTCTAAATTGTTTCATGTTTTTCTCTTCGAAAGTGATTGTCCACCGTTCGGAGAAGTATTTTATAAACTTCAATACCAAAACTCCGCAATCCCAACTGTTATATTGGCGCGGGATATCGACACTGTCCATGACCGTTAGCTGCCACGGTTGATCGAGAGCGGAGCTAAGACAAACAACGTAAAGTAGATGAAGCAACAATGTTTGTTTGCGCATATCGAACTTCTTTGAACACTCTCAGTCAGCCGGGTCTAACACCTTTACAAGATGGTCTTTTACGGACACTATAGCCAAAGCCCAATGGTGATCTCTTTGGCTATGCGTCCGAAAATAAATTTGCAGTGCAATTGGAGTTCTAATCAGTAGAGTGTTCGTTTAATAAAAAAGGCGTTACGTGACTTAAAATGAAACTTACCGTCCCACAGTCGACAACATGAATACTGCATGTCGCACTCGTAAGTTGAGGCTCAAGCGGCTTGCAACCGTGACGAACCTGCCACTTGTTACAGTAGGCCTGCCACTTGCCCACGTCGCAAAGTGCTCCCAGATTTTGTTCACAGACAAATTTGTCAAATTTTGCATGGTCAACTATCATCAGAGTCTGTAATTGGTCATTAGAATAAGTCATGAAGTGAAATGCGAATGAAGTAAATAAATAAATGAAGAAACAAAATTTTACCAAGGCAGTGGCCGTTGCGAACCAGCTCTTGTCCGCCTTTTCGAGAAACATAGTCGTTCTTGCTCTCTAGGACTTTAAAGTATGCGTCTATTATTTGATCGTCGAGCCACTCCTTTGACAACCCGTAAGTTTCCAACGGTGACATCAATACCCAAGCCGGTATTGACGATCACACTTTCGTCTGCCACTGGTCGGTTCCAAATACTGAGCATGAATTTTTGCTCCATGGACTGTGACTCATTCTCGTCCTCGACCGCTCTTGGTCATTTAAATGACGGTAGGTTTTTGGATTTATTTAAACAAACTTTACTGGTCGGCGTCTTTCTCTTCCTGGTACATAGGTCATATCCCGGGCCCTTCCCTCGTCCGTCGGTCTTGCTCTTTGATGTCGATAGTTTTACTAGTAATCTTTTAAGCGACACCGTCTGGGACTCGCAAGAAGGTTGTGTAAGTGGAGTATCCTTAATGCGGAATTGAAGCCTACAAGTCGAGATCGTGGCTGGATAAAGAGAAGATGTCGAAAGAGAAAGTGGACCCACGAATGAGTTTTTAAAAAAGGTCCATTAAAGACTCGTGTGCACGCTATTTTAGGCAATATTTTTATTTATGTTTAGTTTATTTTTTTATTAGGATTCTTTTAATAAATGGTTTCCTTTTTATTAGGATTCTTTTAATAAATGGTTTATTTTAGGATTAGTTTTCTTATTTGAATTATTTAGGGGCCAGGCACATATACGTGATATGTGACTGTTAATTTCGTCACTTTCTACGCAACCATAGGAAAAGTGGTCATAAGTTTACCAATGTGTCAGAATTGTGTGATTCTTTTCTTGTTGGAAAGCTACTTCAATAAACTTTCAAACAAGACCAATTTCATGTCAATTAGACATCGTTTGACCCTTCAAAAGTGAACTCGTAATAAAAATGAGATTAATGATGAAATTAATTATGACCGTTAGATTAGAAAGCTTTAATGGTTGATTAGGAGTTTTATTTTAAGTTGTATTCCTAGGGTTTCTTTTCTTTATAAATACACATTGTAATCTCTTATGAGAATGATTATTGAAGAATGAATGAAAAAAAATTAAGTTGCTTTTGTGCATCTTGTGAAAGAGTGAATCTTTCGTAGAAAACTTGCGAAGAGTTTTGCCTTTGAGGAGCGATTCTTCAAAGTTATCGTTGGTGCGAAGCCGGCGAGCCTTTTTGGAGCGAATCCGAAGATCTTCTATCTTATTCTTTTTTTGTTTTTTTTGTTTTAATTGAAGATTGAGAACCCTAACCCCTATCGTGCGGAATTTATGCTATTTTAGGGTTAGCGTGTGTCTTGTCCTGTATCAATCCTCCTCAACAACCGTAGCCTCCCCTTCTGAATGTTCCTCAACCACAGGGTTCTTGCCTTGGACCGTAGGGTTCTCGACTGAAGGTCTCCCTTATGCCCTTGAGGGTCTTTAGCCGAAATTCCTTTCTCCACCGGGGGGGCAACAAATGCGTCGCACAGAACGGAAGAAAGAATGTCACCAGACAAAATTTTATACCAAAATGAGTACAAAAATAATATACAAAATTGAGGGCTACCTATGATAGATTCTGCTAACTTATCTTAGCGGACCGCTAAGGTAAGATAGTGGACCATCTTTTCGAAGTTTTAACCCTAAACCCTTTATACCATTAAATATTTCTAATATATTGGTTTTTAAGTTAGGGAGTTAATACCTTTGACAAGTGAGAGTTCACAACATCAAGATCCTTCCGCATTGTGACATTTTCGTTTGTTAAAAATGTTACTTGCTGGTGTAGGATCTTCTTGTCTCTCACCAACTGCTCAATCGTCATGGCTTTTCCTTTCTGAAGAGTAAAGACACGCTTGAACCCTCATCTCTCTAACCACCTTTGAGAGCGATGGTGCACTCCTTCCTTAGCAATGTTACTTCAGTGTTAAGTTGGGCCTAACTGTCTGTTCTCTGGTTGGCTGCTACCTCCTTGCCGGTTGCTTGCCTGTTGATTCCGGCTGCTGACATAAAACGACCTCGTAGTCGTCTTTATCGTCACTGTCGTCATTGTCATCCTCATCATCATCATTGTCAACCTCCTGGGCTCTTTGTTGTGGACGTGTCTCGTAATCTGGGACGTCTTCATCAATGTTCCTAAATTCGGCTGGGGCTGCCGCTCGGGAGGATCGGGTTTCCAGCCATCCGTTTTAGGAGTGGGGCGTTATATGAGCCGGATGGGGCTTGGGCTCCCGCCCAGGCGGGCCCAAAGTCGGTTCGGGTCTGGATGGGGCTGGCCTATAAATTAAATTTTCGTTTTTTATTTTTCATTTCGGGCTAACCTAACAGCCCGCTTCTCTTCCTCTCTAGTCTCTTCCTTTCTTCCTCTCCTCTCTTCCACAGCCAACCGGTGACCACTGGCAAGCCAGAGGTAGCGTTTTTTTTTTTCCCATTTTTTTCATCACTTTTATTGTATTTACATCTTTTTTTTTTTTTTTTTTTTCTGCAGCTTCTTCTTCTTCGAAGCATCGGCAACCCTTCCGGCTCCAGCAAGTCAGCAACCCTCCTGGCTCCGGCAACGCAACCGCCACAGGTATTTTATTTATTTAGTTATTTATTTTTTAATTTCTAAAATAGGCAGCCAACAATTATTTTTTCTTCTTTTTCTTTTTTCTATTTTTTTTCCTTCTTTTTTTTCTTTTTCTTCTTTTTTCTACTTTTTTTTCTTTTTCTTCTCCAGTTTTTTTCCCTGGAAAATTTCTTCTTTTTTCTGTTTTTTTTTTCCTTCCTTTTCTTTTTCTCCTCCTCCGTTTTTTCCCTAATTCTCTGGCAATTTTCTTTTTTTTTTTTCCTTTTTCTTTTTTCTGTTTTTTTTTTCCCTTCTTTTTTCCTGATTTTTTTTTTCTTTTTCTTCTTTTTTTTTCCTGCATTTCTTTTTCCTGCACAGTATATATATATATATATACATATACATATACATAATATGTTATACACTTATACTGTAATGTTGCACTTTATACTAAAATAATTAAATAAATGTGTGTGTGTGTGGCTGTGTGCCAGTGCGTATATATATATATATATATATATATATATATATATATATATATATATATATATATATATATAAATAAATTAATATATAGTGTTATACTGAAATAAATAATCAAATATGCAGTGACTGAGTCTGTGACTGTGTGTTTGTGCTCACTGCTGTCATGCTGTGCTGTGGCCTATGGTTGTGACTGTGTGTATATTGTTGTACACTTCAAATATATATATATATATATATATATATATATATATATATATATATATATATATATGTGTGTGTGTGTGTGTGTGTGTGTGTGTGTGTGTGTGTATTAATATATGTGTGGGTGTGCTCAGTGTCGTGCTGTGACTATGTGTGCGCTCAGCCTCAGTGCTATCATGTTGTGCGCCTGTGTTGTGAGCTTGTGATGTGTGTATACTCAATAGTCAATACTATATAACTCTATATACTTATATATGTATATATATATATATATATATGTGTGTGTGTGTGTGTGTGTGTGTGTGTGTGTGTGTGCTAATATATATTAATTAATATTATAAATTTATAATATATATAATTTTATATCTAATATTTATTTGAATTGAATTCAATTGTGTGTTTAAATATAATTTCTAAACCTTAAATTTCCTCTTTTGATACTCTATTATATATATATAGTGACCGCCCGGTTCTTGAGGCGCCCGCCATGCACCGGCCTGCCTGAAAATCCACCCAACCGCCCGAACCGGCCCGCTGACTTTAGGAACATTAGTTTTCATGTATCCTTTCTTGAGTCATGTTCTCTTTCATGGTCCCTTGCTATCTCTCTTTTGCTAAAGAAGAGATGAACTGATCTATACTGTAACTCGTGTTTCTCAACATCGAATTCTATGATGGCTGGCGACTTAAGAAATTTATCTCGGAAATGGTTTGGAGTCGGGCTGAATTTCCGGGCTTTCCATTTCATCATCCTCGGAAATGGGTTTTGCAAAGCCGTACAACGGGGGTGACTCCTGAAAAGTGCTCTAATGCCCAGATTTGTAGGGCGATAGTGTACCCGTAGATGCTATATTGCCCCTTTGGCGGCGTTTTGGCAATCTCCCTTCTAACTATCGCCTTTGATATGCACTCTAGTAAATTCTTGTAAACTGTCAGGCCCCACGGAAACTCGTTGAACTTTTGGAGGTTATCAACTAAGTCCAAGTGCTCATTATCCACTTCCTGCTATGTGTTCGGAAGTAAGGACCAAATGAGAAACAACATCGAAAATTTTCAAAAATTCAACGTCGGAGAGCTAATGACTATCCACGATTTCTTCAATAAGAGCCCTCTTAGCCGGCTGCTCCCGAAAGAATTTGTATCAAATTGTTTCTTGCTTCGGCACTGGCACAGGCTCAGACTTAGGCCAGACTGGTAGCTTTGTGAACATGTTTAGGCCTAGAATCAATGATATGCCTGACTCCTGTAGCACTGCTTTGGAGTTCTTGACCTTGAACACGTTATCTTGAACCCAGAAACTCAAAATCGCGTCAATTAGGTCTCCAATAAATACTAGTTTATCAGATATCTTAAAGAGATGTCCAAAAATTGATTCACCCAGTATCCTCTTCCTCTCTTGGTTGCATCGAAGGTATAATTTCCTAACGCTCACTCCAGTACACTTTCTGAAGGCCTTTAGAGACTTCAACATCTTGGAATAAATTAGTGATCTGCCAAAAACATAAGCAAGATATAAGAAACAAAAAAATCTAAGGTAAAAGAAAATATCTAAGATACCGCTAACATTTCGCTAACATACCGCCAACTTAAGATAGCGACCGCTATCTTAGGATGGCGGTATGTTCAGGCCGATTTCCAGTTTAGTAACTTGAAAGAAAAGTAAAAAAAAAAAAATACCTGGGAGAAAAGGAAGCTTTCGGGCGCTATTTTACCGCTTTGTCCCCGCTTGCTTGGTTATTATAGCAGTTAAAAGTGAAAAGTAAAAAGTAACAAGTAAAAAACGGTTTAAATATCCGAATCTTAAAAGTCAGGGGTCTTTTAGCCATTTCGTAGGTCAATACTGACGTGGAAACGGCTTGGCTTGGAGCCGGCCTATTCTGCACATTTTGAAACTGTAGGGCCAGTTTTGCAAATTCCCAAATTAGTAGGGCCAAAAATGCAAATTTCTCATACATCTATTTACCATATTCATTCCCCGTCGTCTCATAGTATCAATTGTCTTGATTCGATTTTTAACCGCACACCAAGTAAAAAGGATTAGATGGGTGCGGCTTTAATCTTCCAAACTCCAGTCCTACGCCGACTTAACTGAGAATTTTCCATCTTTCCTTCCCTGACAATCTCTTATCTTCAGAATTTGCTAGAATTGAACCAGCTCTAAGGTCCCCAAGAAGGTTTGAGTACGCCATCGCCTCCTCCCTTCTTAGATCTCTTCTAAAATGAAGATTCCAATTAGAGTTGCTAGCGTCAGAGCAGTAGCAATCAGCAATGAAACTTTTCTTCTTCCTACTCAAGGCATACAAAACAGGATATAACACCTTAAAGGAACCGAGGCCCGTACTGGGCACCCCTGAAACCGATACGTATCGGTTTCATCCGAAATTTTGATCCATGCATCACATAATACCACCGTGTCATCGGCGAATTGTAAGTAAGTGATTGGATCACTACTCCGACACACTGGGAAGTTATAGAAGTTCCCCAGAGCAGCTTCCCGCTCGATTACCTTGCTAAAACACTCAGCTACTAAATTGAAAAGGAAAGGGGAGAGGGGGTCACATTTCCATGACCCCCTAGAGCCGGTGACAAAACCCTTGGGTGAGCATTTATCAAAATCGAGAAAGTTGGGGAAGCTACACAGCATCGCATCCACTGCCTCCATCGCAATCTGAAACCCATGCAAAGAAGCATAGAATCAACAAAAGCCCAGTTGACGTGATCATACGCCTTTTCCATATCAAGTTCAACCACCAAGCCAGGTTTTTTCTCTAATTTACGAGAGCGCAAGCATTCGTGGGCGATGACAGTACCTTCCAAGATGTCTTCCTCTAATGAAATCTCCTTGAGATGGGCTAATGATATCGCCAATGACAAGTCTGAACCAGGAAGAGAGGACACAAGCGATGATTTTATTAAACCCCCAACTAAGCTGATCGACCAGTAATCCTCCACTTCTGCAACCCTGTGAGACTTGGGGATTAAAGCAATAAACGACGCACCCAATTCAGGGCAAAGTCTTTTCTTTTGATGCAATTGTTGGAAGACTTTGAGCAGAGCACCACCGATAACATCCTAGAAGCTTTGAAAAATCTCACTGGGAAGCCGTTAGGCCCTGGCGCTCTATCTCCCTCCCTTTCGAAAACAACCTTCTTTACTTATTCAAGGGAGAAAGGTAACTCTAACCGCTCTGCCACCTCAGGATTGATGTCGCGAAAAGGGAGGCCATCCGGAAAAGGTCGCACCTGCCAGTCTTCCTTACAGCAGCCTTGGAAGTGTTGAGCAATGTTTTGCTTGATCTCTGCCACTCCTTCAAAACTTGACCATCTGCAGTCCTTATCAACGAAATCCAGTTAACTCTCTGTCTCGCATTAGCTAAGCCATGAAAAAATTTAGTGTTTTGATCCCCATCATTCACCCATCTTTCTCTCGATCTCTGCCTCCAAAAAATTTCCTCTTGAATGATTTTATTATTCAGGCACACTTTCAACACAATGCGCCTTTTCCGATCCTCATCTGAGAGACACCCCACTGTTTCCTCCTCTTTGTTGAGCTCTCTGATTTCCAAACTTAGAGCAGCCTTGGATTTTTGAATGTCCCCAAAACAGTCCTCCTTCCACTTCAAAAACATCTTAACACACTTAAGTTTGTTTAGAAAGATTTTATCCGCATACCCTAACCCGGTGGATTCCAGCCATTTGGACTTGACCAGATCGAAAAGGCTCTCTTCCTTGCATGGATCAAAATATCGGAAATCTGGTACGTATCGTCCAGGTCTCTGGAAGATATGTACCAGTGTATCGGCCGATACATTGAATGTATCGTCCCAGTACATTTTTTTTTTTTTTTTAAATTTTCGCGGATGTCCATTCTGAATCCACAGACGTCCGTTTTGAAGCCACGAGCGTCCGTTCTG
This sequence comes from Chloranthus sessilifolius, assembly GCA_021018995.1. Classification (NCBI taxonomy): domain Eukaryota; kingdom Viridiplantae; phylum Streptophyta; class Magnoliopsida; order Chloranthales; family Chloranthaceae; genus Chloranthus; species Chloranthus sessilifolius. Next base: position 2,097,759 of record CM037584.1, read on the forward strand.
AAGCTACGGACGTCCGTCGCATAACGACGATTCTTTCACGGTCCCCTTTTCAAAGCCCATTCGCGGGTCCATTTTCTCTTTGATCTCCTCTACTAGGTTACTAGATTTAGGCTAGGTTAGATCTGGGTTACAAACCCTAAGAATTGGTGAAAAAGCCCCAAAACCGTGCTTGCAAGTGATTGGGGCCCACTTATACGGGTGATACATTGCCCGTATCGGACGATAAATTGCCTATTTTTTGGGGTGCCCGATAAATACGGTATTTATCGTCTCGGGCACCCTTGAAACCGATATGTATCGGTTTCGTCCGATATTTTGATCCATGCTTCCTTGAGCCACACCAGCTCAATTCTAAATGGCTTGGGCCCCCAAAGATCTCATTGACCAGCGTGATTGGGATGTGGTCTGAGATCGTCGCCGGAATGCCTTCACAACGTAATGAAAGGATGATGGAATCCCAATCCGCCGATATTAGGAAACGATCAATGCAGCTCATGACAGGAGCCTCCTGACCGTTGGACCAGGTGAAATGGGCTCCAGACATGGGGATATCGACGAGCGCCACTTCACCTACAAAATCCGCAAAGCCTGGCATTCTGCTTGTGATTCTTCTTCTACCCGTTTTCTCTTCAGAAAATTGGAGGACTTTAAAATCCTCGCTTAGTATCCATGGGATTCCCCATTGCTGATGGACATAGAGGAGTTCTTTCCAGAACGCTTCCCTAAGTCTAGGATCATTAGGGCCATAAACGGCGGTAAAGGCCCACTGCTGACCGCCATCGACAGCCCCCATCTTCACCGACACCGATCTATTCCCCATAATACAACCTTCAAATCTGAAATCCTTGCTTTGCCAGGCCAAAAGGATACCACCATGAGCCCCTACCGCATTTAGCGCTCTCCAATCCCAGCCTCTTCCTTTCAGAACTTGCTTTAACTTGAAAGGAATTGCAATCACTCCCTGTAGTTTCCTGAAGGGTAATCACCATAGGATTGAGATTAGCTTTCGTCTCTTTCACAATCCTGCACTTCTCGCTATCCCTGAGTCCCTTAGTATTCCAACTAGTGATTCTTAGATTCATCAGTAACCAAAACAGCCCAAGAACATCACTGGGAAGGACCTTCACCCCCAGTAGGCCAGCTACCTCTCCACTCGCCGCTCTGACTATTCGGCGATCTGGTCCCATCTGTTTCGGACCAACATTTCCCAATATTCCCCAAGAAATAAATGAGTCCCCTCCTTCAGAAAGAGGAGCAGACACATAAAAAGACAATGAAGTTCCTGATTAGATTCTCTGAAAAGCAAGCCATATCTTTCACTCTGGAGATTCGATTGCAAGAGCATGTTGAGATCATCCTGCGAGCATACAGAGACACCTTGTCTAAAAGAAACCTCCTCACCCGACACCGAAGAAGGTGTAGAAATGCCTCCATCCTCGTCCGCCCGTGAGCAAGAAGACGACGCCAAAACACTCGCACCCACTTTCACAGTGCGACTCCCGATTGCGTGTAGTTGCCCATAATCAGAATAGGCCGTTCTAACCGTGCCTGCATCCAAGGACTTAGATCAGCATGGCTTTTTCTCCCTTACTAGCAATCTACTATGCCCAAGTTTGATCAGAAGTGAAACAGCCGGGGAGTGACTCCCATCACGAGGTCACTTGTCCATCGTGGATGCAAAGTACTCTGGATTAGAAAACCTTCCAAGTCCAGGGTCAATATCGCGGTACTCCACAGCATGTGTCTTCAACCCCCCTGTTCATGATTGCGCCACATGTACCTCTCTTAGTGAAAGCCCCATTACCAAGCGTGCTATACGGATAAGACTGGCGATTCAGACACGATTTACACAAATTTGAAAATTCTTGAGTTCCGCCCTCCTGGCAACCGCATTCCTTGGCCTGCCTTTCACCACGCGGAGAATTTTCAGCTGCATAGGAAAAGCAGTTACTGTCGTCCTCAGCTACCCGCTTCCCTCCAAAAGGAACCTCACTGTCACCATCACCCACGTGACAGCAATTTGTCACTGCTACCTCCTCGGGATCAACGCCACCCTCTTCCGACATTTTTTCTTTGAGTCCCACCAAACTCTGAAGCACTGAATTAAATAGGTAATCGTGATCCTTGGCGTTTGTGCTGCTTCCCAGTCCCTCTTCATAATTGACGTCCTCCCAACATGCAGTCCATGCAGACGGCTCGTCTTCTGGTTCCACATCAATAGCTATGGGATACCTAGGCTCACCATGGGAGACCCAGATAACCCTCGGTATATCGACCCATGAGCGACAACTGATTTTGATTCTCGCAAAACAGAGTCCTCAAACTCCAAGGTGTTATGGTCAACCTCCTCAAGTTGGCCCCAACGGCATCCGATGGCACACACACCGGCTTGATCCAGAGGTGATATGGTAGTCCTCGAAGGCGTAGCCAAACTGTTTCACCAAATAAAGAATCATGAGCCGCCTCAAATTCCCTCGTCCAAGGCTGGAGTTGGAATGCAATCCCCCTGCATTTCCAATATCCCCGACAAATTTTGAACTCTCTGTTCTTCTCTGACGGATTTCCAAACTCCAGAAGAAACTGAGAGGCTTTACATCTCTCAACTTTCAGATAGGTTGTCCCCCACTCTACTTTAGCCACCTTAATAAAATCCATCAACCGCTTGTGAAGTCGAGAACTCCATCAGACAAAACTCGGAGAGCAAAGTTGCCCACCCTTTGCCGGCTGCCACATATATGGTCACTCCACCAATATTGGGGAAAATCGGTGGTTTGAGTTCGCTGGTAAAGGATTGAGCCCTGGACTTTTCGTTGAATCTCCTGAGCCGCTTCCCCCAAAAGGACCAACTTCCTCCCCATCCTTTCTTTTCTCTTCCGTGAGAGAAGCTTCCTTTACCTTTTCCTTTTCCAGCCAGACAAAACCCGAACTCCGGTGGGCTTTACATCCAGCCTTGAAACACCATTAGCATTTAGTGAAATTCCAGCCACTGCATCTTGAACACTGCCAGCCGCTTGGCTTGCAGTTGACTGGTTCAACTCTTTTCTTAGCCCAAACCTTCAGTTCCTCTTCAAGCTTCTGAAAAAACTACTTCTCTCCATCTTCCGTTCCTTATTACCTGCCAATTGGGCCATCTACACCTTCACGCTCCTTTATGCAAAAAAAAACGAGGCAGTAGGGACCTCCGCCTTTCTCTCCCGCTGAAAGCTAGGATAGCTCCCATGATTCACCCTCTAAGTTCTGAATCCGGACCCCTTAGGGAGTTCAATAGGTTTTCATTCCTGAGCATATTATTAAAAGCTTCATTTCGACACCCACATTTTTCCATAAAGAAACCCATCAAACAGTTCACAAAGATATGTAATTTAATTTATTTTGTGCTTGGTTAACTCTATTAATTTAATAATTTTTAGCAAATTAAGTAACATTTTACAGGAATTTACAATTTATCTGAGACTTTGATATTAATATTATTTTCATTTTTTGTGATTCTGCATCCAAATGGTACCTAAATCTGTCTACATCTTTACTGCAGATATATGTTGGTTCATTCCTCAGGGGAAATGCCTAATGGTGCCCTAAAGTCCACGGGAACAATATATACTCATGTTTTCAGGTAGTTCTACATCAACTGGGAGTTTTTTCATCCTGTTTGCTTTTGCAAATTATAGGTACAACAATAAACTTTTTACTCACATACGAATAGCAAAATTTATATTTTTCTGATTTTCTCTTTAAGAACTTCAAATGTCATCCAATTTTTCTAGCTGAGGTTTATCAGAATTTAGATTCAAATGTTCAATAATATGTTAATTTTGGACTTCAGGTTTTGATAACCTAGTCAACGAAAGAAACTTGTAGTTTGTACCTGGCATGGTCGTGGTATTTTATTCTGTCCGTTGAGAGTAGGGGTGCAAGTTCGGGTACCCGAACCGAACCAGTTTGTTTTTTTCTTTCTTTTTTGAAATCGAAGCCGAACAGAAACCTGGAAATTTAATTTTTTCGGTTCGGTTTCAGCGTTTTTTTGTTGTATTTTTAAGCTCTTTTTTCAGTTTTTTGGGTTTTTTTTTTTGCAGTTTTCTAATCCTACCTAATCGGCTTTCAGTTTTTGCTACCCAAAACCGAAACCAAAGTGAACCAGCAGTTTTCGGAAAGGTTCTGTTCGCTTGGTTTTCGAGTCTGATTCGGGTTTTCGGTCAAAACTTGCACCCCTAGTTGAGAGTGTCAAGTTAATTGTTAATTCTGGCAATTGAGGGAGGACTCAAGAACAAGCCTGGAAACCTTAGAGACTTCTTCTACTTATTTAATTGTCTTAGTGGTCTGTTAATCTGTGTCAGTATAGCTCATCAATGGATGCCTGTGCTCCTCTGCCCAGATGCTTAGGTCTGTATTCTATCCTGTTTGATCCCATCAAACCCCTTTTCAATGTTGTTTTATATGATACCACCAGGAGCGCGAGATCTATTCAAAATCGTAAAACCATATTCTTTTCTCCTTAACCGCTTCTAGTCGAACAATTAGTGTAGCATCGGGCCAGGTAGTATAAAATTTTTGAAACATATATTTTTTCTTTAAATTGATCGATACAACCTGTTGGAGCTTTACGTGGCACCAAAACAGTGTTTTGGGCGCTGTGGAGCCTCACGTGAGCTTGGTGTACCTGTCTTTCATACTCAAGGGGAGTATGCTCCCTTTTTCCTATATATATATATATATATATATATATATATATATATATATATATATATATATATATATGTTCTTTTGATTTTTAAATATTAAATTTAAATAATATATATAATTTTTTTTTGGAAAATTAAGCAAATCTATTGGAAACTATGAAAAAAGATAATCATCACAAAGGGCTCAAATTTCACCTACATTATTAGTCGATTCACCCTCAAATTTAGTGAGTACTTGAATCATAAGTCCCAGGGGAATTGCGAACTGCTCCTGGATGGTAAAGGGCTCGAAATTCGACTATGTTATTGTTGACTCGAAAATTTTGGAATTGAGAACTCTTTTTTTTCTTCCACTTAGCCTTAAAAGTCAGATAGAAGGAATTAAGGAAAGAGACTATTTATAGTTTTTTTAACAAATCCTAATCTAAATAGGATTTAAAGTCCTAAGCTATGCTTAGCCACTAGAAAAAATATACGTAGCCACCTAGGTGGCTAGGAAAATATATTTAGTCACTTAGGTGGCTAGAAAAATACTTATCCACCCGAGGTGGATAGAAAAATACTCATCCACCCTAGGTGGATAGAAAAAATACTCATCCACCCTAGGTGGATAGAAAAAATACTCATCCATCCTAGGTGGATAGAAATATACTCATCCACCTAAGTGGCTAGAAAATATACGTAGTCACCTAGGTGGCTAGAAAAATACTTATCCACCCTAGGTGGATAGAAAAATACACATCCACCCTAGGCGGATAGAAATATACTCATCCACCCTAGGTGGATAGAAATATACTCATCCACCCTAGGTGGATAGGAAAAATACTCATCCACTCTCGGTGGATAGAAATATACTCATCCACCTACGTGGCTAGAAAATATACGTAGTCACCTAGGTGGCTAGAAAAATACTTATCCACCATAGGTGGATAGAAATATACTCATCCACCCTAGGTGGATAGAAAAAATACTCATCCTAGGTGGATAGAAATATACTCATCCACCTAGGTGGCTAGAAAAATACTTATCCACCCTAGGTGGATAGAAAAATACTTATCCACCCTAGGTGGATAGAAATATACTCATCCACCCTAGGTGGCTAGAAAATATACGTAGTCACCTAGGTGGATAGAAATATATTCATCCACCCTAGGTGGATAAAAAAATACTCATCCATCGTAGGTGGATAGAAAAAAATACTCATCCACCCTAGGTGGATAGAAATATATCCATCCACCTAGGTGGCTAGAAAATATACGTAGTCACCTAGGTGGCTAAAAAAATACTTATCCACCCTAGGTGGATAGAAAAAATACTCATCCACCCTAGGTGGATAGAAATATACTTATCCACCTAGGTGGCTAGAAAATATACGTAGTCACCTAGGTGGCTAAAAAAATACTTATCCACCCTAGGTGGATAGAAGTATACTCATCCACCCTAGGTGGATAGAAAAAATACTCATCCACCCTAGGTGGATAGAAATATACTCATCTACCCTCCTAGGTGGATAGAAAATATACTTATCCACCTAGACGGTTATGAGAAAAGAATGACGTACGTGAGAAGAATCTTCTCAATCCGTGTGAAGACGAAAACTTACGCAGCTCTCTCAACCGTTCATTTCATGAAAACCTTACGGAACTGTAAGATCGTAACTTCTATAACCGCTACCACAAATCTATAAATAGCAGACTCGTCCTCATTGCCAGAGATCCGAAAATTCTGTCGAAAATATCTCCGACTCTTCTAAAAAAGATTTTAGGGTGATCTCCGAGATTCTGACTATTCTTTTCTTCTTTTTTTATTTTCTTTTAAAGTGGACGGGAGGAGTAAGTTAGGATTAAAACTTTTAGGATAAGGGCTACGACCCTTACCTAAAGGAGATACGCTTAGGATAAGAGCTACGGCTCCTCCTAAGCGGGATTTATGGTTACAATTTGGGATTACGCGTTACGACTCGTACCCAATCTCTTGCGTACTTAGAAATAGTTAAGCCACGTGGGTACGACCCTGGGCATAACTCCTAGTACACTCGGATTGCAACCACAAATTCAATGCTTATACGGGTTGCAATCACGAACCCGAAGAATAATTTCGGACTATAATATCTAAAATATTCACCTATGATAATTAGAGTTTCCCTTGCGGTTCGGATCATCACTCCCTCAAATGAGGGTTTGGACCTTAACCTCGAGATTGGAAATTCGTTCACAGTGGACTCGTTGACTTTTAGTCAAACGATCATTACATATTGATCAGATCTTGTGATTATGGTCAAATCCAACTGTGGAATCATTGACTTTTAGTCAAACGATCATAATGTGAGATCGTAATGAGATCCAACTGTGGATTTATTATATATTAATAAGATCTTGTGATTTTGATCAAATCCAATGGTGGATTCATTGACTTTTAGTCAAACGATCATAATGTGAGATCGTAACGAGATCCAATGGTGGATTTACTATGTATTGACCAAATCTTAAGATATTGATCAAATTCGATGGTAAAATTATTATAAAATCATCTATGATCATTAAATTTTAAGGAATTTGATGATATCTAACTCATGATTAGACATTTTATCACTGAAAGTGATAATTCTTCTGATAATCAGTTGCCCAAAAAATGGATTTGATATTCGAAGTCATCTTTGAGACTAGAGAACAAGAATTCGTTTTAAGACTCGTCCACGAGTTTCTTACTCCAGTAATGACTCGTGCTTTTAGATCAAATGGACCCGGCTTTTGGAGGAGGGGTTCTCCCATCCGTCGTCTCCTATTTCATATTTCTCAAATCTCCGATGAAGATAGTCTGCTATCCATCTATCTCATGGCGGATTGAAGATGTCAATGAAGACTTAGAATTAGAATCTTAGTTTTGTTTATTTCAGAGATGTAATTACGTTATTATTTTTTAGTAGCTTTTAATCAGAGGTATTCAATTTTGATGTAATTAACGGGGAATCGACTGCGATACCCGGAAGTGTAAGGTCCGCCAATTTAATAAAACCCTCTCCTAGCGAGGGGAAATTTGTTATGATTGATTTGTGTTAGATTTATATCCTACGCAAATTTGTTGTTTACAAATTTCTGGCACGCCCGGTGGGACCCACATCTCCTCTCATCTTTAAGCTACTTAATAAAACAAATTCTCTGAAGTAAAATGTGGGTATAATAAACTAAAACTTTGGTTATTCCATGATTTTTCATTTTAATAGCTGGTTCTTTCATGCAGATATTCACCGAATTTACTACATCAAACATTTCAATGGCATTTGGAAAGAATGTTGCTCACTCCTCTTCATCAGGAGTTCATCGTGTGATGCGGGCTCGACCTCGCGAGAAGCCATACTCCGCCGATCAACCCGTCTTATGGCCCGAGCCAATTTGGAGGAGAAATACGCTCAACAGGAAGAACTGGATTCTCCCAAGTCCTTCACCAGTACTGACAATCCACTTTATGGGGATTCAGACTCTATCTTTTCCGAAGATGAGTTCCCTGAGGTCCGATCGCAATCAGCCTCGGTGAGCCCACCAGGAACTCCGAGGTCTAATCAGTCTCATCCAACGAATTCCCCGCAATTGCTTGAGATAGCCAACCTGACTAAATCACGTGTCCGGATTATTTCTTCATCACCCATCACCCCTCGTTCCTCGAGCTCCCTTCAATCTAATCTCGACGGATCATCCGTCAGATTAGAGACTTCAGACATCCCTACGGTACTTCCAGTGATGATTTTGACAACAGAAGAAAGTACCAACATCCTTGAACAGCTAGAACAGATGCGTCAAACAATCGCAGCTCGTGATGCACAGATAGCTGTGCTGATTGAGAGAGAGAATAATCGAAAAGAGACTGAAGAAAATATCCCTCAACAAAGTACAGAGCCTAATTTCCGAGAATCTTAAAGGTTATCGGAAAGTGTCGGATAGTTCTCAGACATATCGCAAGCCATATCCGCCAGAAATTGATGAAGTCTCGTTTCCACCTGAGTACAGACAACCAAAGTTCTTCTAGTATAGCGGCAGTGGTGCCCCACTTGAGCATTTGGCCCACTTCCTCTCAGCCTGTGGTGACACATCAAAATGCGACGCTTTGCTTTTGCGACAATTTGTGCAGACTCTTAAGGGAGCTGCATTCACATGGTAACAAGCTTCCACCCGAGTCAATATCGACCTGGAAAGAGATGGAAGAGGCATTCCTGAAGAGATTCTTTAGTACTCAGAGATCCATAGGGGTCGCCGAGTTATCACAATTGAAACAACGACCAAATGAAAGGGTCGTCGATTACATTACGCGGTGGAGAAACCTTAGCATCCATTGCAAGCACAAGTTTGAAGAAGCAGTACAAACGTGCCTGGCTGGTATGAGACAAGAATTAGCAGTCCCTTACTATGGACATTCCATGAGTTTCAAGATCTCGCCTACGAACTTCGAACTAGAAAGTTTCATCGGCTTAAATTCAAGGGGAAAACCGAAAGGATTCTCCGGAGGAAGCGAGCGAAGAATAACGTCTACATCTTATCCCAGCGACAATAGCAATCGGCACGGAGATCGTAATCAATTCACGTAACCAAGCGAATAGAAGAATAAACAATCGATCAAACAAAGCGGTGGAGTCAGCATAATTTTGCACCCCCTCTCGAGATCAATTTGGTCTAAGGGCCAATCTAGAAAGGAAAGATAAAAGTATTCATTTAAAAATGAAGACGTCGAGGGCATCTTCGATGGACGCTATTGCATTGTGAGATTATCTGACTACGAATCCCGCAGACACAAGAGCAAAATAAAACAGATGATCCACTATACTGTAAATATCATCGTGTGTTAGGACACACGTTGAAAGATTGTTTCATATTTAAAGATAAGGTCCAGAGTCTTCTTGATTCTGGAGACATTACTTTTACTCCAGAATCTCCTAAACAAGACAATGATAGCATTGCCACGACAAATATGATCACCTTCGGGGGTTTTCCACCAGTTCCTATCCTTGAAAAAAATCCGAACTCTGCACTTCCGGAACTTCATGAGTTCATTCCATCCTGCAAGGACTCTGATTCGTCGTTATCCGAGGATGAAGTAGGCCCAGCCCACTATATTAGCCGGCGCAGGAAGAGAGAATGGAAACAGAGGGATACTGCCCGAAATAAGAAAGTACTGATAGAAAGTGAAGCAACTTGTTTCTTGAAAGAACTGATGCAGAAGAATGGCTTACCCGATTATCAACATCTTGTTACTGGAGGCACATCAGGATGGATTGACGATGATACCCGAGAATGGAGGAAAACACCACCACCACCTCGTCCGTTAGGTTCAGTCCCTTTACAAGATGCACCGACACCTCGTCCGTCAGGTATAATTCCTTTGCAAGATGATCCATGGGAAAAGGCGCTAGCATACAATAGGCGGCAAGCACAGATACAACAAGCAGGAATCAAAGACTTATGGAAAAAGAAAACTTCTCGCCCAGAACGGAACTGGGGTTGTGATACCAAGTCCTTTATAGAAGAAGCTCAAGGTAGGCGATGCGAGTTTAATTGGCAAGAGTCATATATGACAGAATCGCCTGATTCTGAGGAAGGGAGTTGGCATGTGATTCCCAAGAAGAAGAGAACGCACAAAGTCGAAGTTCCATTAGAAACGTCTGCAAATTTAAAGAAATCTGTGGAGAAGGTAAAAAGAGAAATAAAAAAGACTCCTTCGAATTATACTACACTCCAAATGCTGAAGGATCGTAGAGAACGGGAGAAAGGAAAGAAGATTCAACCGGAACCTATGAAATTGTCGGAGAAAGTACAGAAGATGAAACTTGAACCGATGATAATTTCCTTTTCATCGTCATCATCTGAAGTGGAAATGGAAGAATTACAGCCGCTCACGTTGGGAGATTACATACCTCTCGAATGTTCTAAAACGTTCAGGAACCAACCAAAACCAGATGTTGTTGATAGCGATGACAAAGCCCAACAGAAAGAATCAGAATCTCATATCGATGTTAACAAGAGTCAGATTAAAGATTTTCGCATGAAGGAGGTCATTAACTGCTCATCTTCACCGGATGCTTCTGAAGGCAACTTGTCTGATAATGAAGGTTGGCATAAAGTGGTTATTCCACGAAATAAAGAGTCAGTTGAATCTAATAATGTTGCTCCTTGCAACATGACTCAAATTGAAGAGGTAGATGCTATAGAGCAACGTACCGATCGTCCAGTTATACCTTATCGACGTAAGCCAAAGAATCATCATGTTTCGTCTACAGAAACTGTATCACCACCCAAGGGTGCAGAAGGTGCCGATAAGACAACTAAGCAACGAGAAATGTCGTTATTCGACAAAAACTCCCAGAATACCGATAAAGGCAAAGAAAAAGAAAATCCTGATGTAAATTATGATGTACTCTCTCATTTAAAGAAAGTGCCTGCTTTGCTTTCGGTGTATGATGCGCTTTGTTTATCTAGTAGTTTAAGGAAAACGCTGATAAAAACTCTCTCTAACCTGGACAAGTCCATCGAGGAAGTTTGTCGGGTAGAGACTAGCTTGGAAGACTTAGTCTGTACGATCACGTTTTCTGATGATGATCTCGAAACCAAACTTAAGTCACACAATAGACCCTCTTTATATCGGGTCTACTTGAAGACGCTCACCTTCTTGAGACTTATGATAGATGGGGTCTGCCACTACAGGTGTTACATAAAGTGGGACGAACTGTTAAAGACCTCTCACCAGTACCCTCATGATTCAAGGTTTCAATCAAAATAAACAAGGAACCTTAAGATCTATTCACTTACGATTAGATATCAAGAGCTTTCCACTAAGATCCAGTTCCATGTGAACGATGCTAATACATCATATAATGCGTTGTTGGGAAGACCCTGGTTACATCAATGTGGAGTTGTTCCATTCTCACACCATCAATGATTTAAATATTCTCATAATGGCGAGCAAAACGGGTTGCGGTGATCCACAACCCTTCCACCCAGATGAAGCTCATTTTGCTGATGCAAAATTATATGAAATATCTACTTCATCTACACACACTAGTGACTTCGAGTTATTAGATGAGTACTCACCACTATCAGAGTTCTCGCCACCTAGACAAAACTCACAGAGGAAAGTTCTAAAACTCACATAAGGAAACTATCCCTTTTAAAAGAAATCGATCTAAAAAGAAATTTGTTTCCTTTAAAACCCCGAAAGAAACCTATATACCCTTCATCTCAGCTCCTTATTCCCAACCTCGGAGAAGGATCATTCTTAATAAGAAAACAATCTCTCCGAAAGCCAACTCTTGTATCAAGATTGTTAAAAACTTATCCCAAAACCTGAAACCTAGTTCCCCTCTACTGGACTCTTTCACCAAACCACTCACCCAGTTGATTCGGTACCCATCGATTGATTACAAGGATTGAAGAACCCTTCAATTTACACGATATGAAATGAAAAAAAAGACGGGATATGATCTCTCGAAAGGAGGTCTAAAAGATGGAATAGGATGGTCGCACCTTTCGATGCGATACCATCTACGCACTAAACGGGCGACTATAACGATGGATATTTGCATCCATTAAAAGGAGGTCTCAGCACGTGCCTATAGTTATTCCCACAAAATATCTCGGATCCTATGTGATCTCTATCCCACCTTGAAGAGCCTATTCCCGCACCTCATCAGTTTGAAGAAGGAAAACCAACTACCGTTGACGACCTACAAGAGGTCAACTTGGGAACTCTTGAAGATCGTCAGATTACTTATGTAAGTGTCGCACTCTCTGCAGAGGAATTAACAACTTATACCAATTTTTTAAAGAAGAATCGAGATGTATTTGCATGGACATATCATGATATGCCAGGATTAGATGTCAAATTGTGCTCACAAATTAGTCATCAATCCCGACATCAAACCCGTTAAACAAGCTCAAAGGCGACTTCATCCGAGATATAACCAAAAGGTAAATCGACAGGTTAGTTAATGCCGGCTTTATCCGTGAAGTCAAATATCCGACGTGGGTTGCTAACGTAGTCCCGGTCAAGAAGAAGAATGGTCAAATTAGGGTATGTGTTGATTTCAGAGATCTCAATGCAGCATGTCCCAAGGATGAATTCCCCTTGCCTATTTCAGAACTTTTGATTGATTCCATTGTCGGTTGTGAAGCCATGTCCTTCATGGATGGATACTCTGGTTACAACCAAATCTGAATGGCACAGAGATGAAGAATCATGACTTCCAACCCAAGGGGAATCTTTTGCTATAAAGTCATGCCATTTGGATTAAAAAATGTTGGAGCTACTTATCAACGTGCAATGACGAAGATATTTAAGGAATTGCTACATGAAACAGTCGAATGCTACGTAGATGACCTCGTTGTAAAATCAAAGAATAGAGGTGATCACTTGGCCCACCTATATCAAGTATTTTGTAAACTCCGGAAGTACAACTTGAAAATGAATCCGCTAAAATGCGCTTTCGGAGTCACTTCAGGGAAGTTTCTCGGATTTGTTGTTCAACATGGAGGTATACAAGTTGATCCAGCGAAAACCAAGGCCATCATAGAAATGCCACCTCCAAAGAACATTCGTGAATTAAAAGGACTACAGGGAAGACTCGCGTATATCCGACGCTTCATATCAAATCTTCGGGCGATGTCAACCATTCTCTCGTCTGATGAAGAAAGGAATCCCATTCGAATGGAATGAAGATTGTCAAAAGGCTTTTGATAGTTTGAAAGAATATTTATTGCATCCGCCAGTCTTGACTGCTCCAATTAAAGGAAAACATTTAATCCTATATATAGCAGTCATGGATAACTCGCTTGGGGCTTTGTTAGCTCAGGAGAACGAAGACGATAAGGAAAACGCCCTATATTTCCTCAGCCGAACACTCGTAGGGGCCGAAGGAAATTACTCATTTATCGAAAAGAATTGGTTAGCTCTTGTCTTTGCCTCGCAAAAGCTATGACATTATTTGCTAGATCATCCAATCCGATTGATAAGTAGAGCGGATCCATTAAAATTTCTCATGACAAAACCAGTTTTGTCAGGGAGACTTGCTAAATGGTCTTTACTCTTGTCAGAGTTTGACATAGCTTTTGTACATCAGAAAAGTAAAAGGGCAAGCCCTAGCGATTTTCTAGCTCATCCGATTCGGGAATTTACCGTTATCCAAGACCTACCGGATGAAGAAGTATATTATCTTTGAAATAACACACAGATGGAAATTATATTTTGATGGAGCTTCTCAAGCGGCGATTGTTACATCAAGTAATGGGTTGCTTCAGTATTCCTTCACATTAATGTAATCTCTATCTAATAATCTTTCATAGAATATGAGGCATTAGTCATTGGTTTAGAATTAGCCTTAGACATGGCCATTTACACCCTTGATGTATTTGGGGATTCCCAGCTTGTCATAAGACAGTTAGAAGGATCTTACGCAGTTAGAAAAACAGAATTAATACCATATCATCAGAAGATCCAAGAACTCCTTCCACAGTTCGAGAATATACGGATTATGCATATCCCACGAAGTCAAAATAATCAAGCTGATGCTCTCGCGAAACTTGCAGCATCTCTGGCTTGTAAAAATGATGAAGTTGTCGAAATAAGAGTCGCAAGGAAAAGGGTCTTACCTTCCATTATGAGGAGATACCAAATCGAACAGGCAAATTCGGTCAATATTATATCCGCTTTTGAAGTTGAGAAACTAGATTGGAGGCAAGAACTTATAGAATATCTTCAACATGGAAGACTGCCTTACGAGGCACGCCACAAAGCTGAAATTCGTCGAAGGGCGAGTCGATTTGTATATTTCAATGATACTCTATATAAGAGATCGTTCAATAATATCCTATTAAGATGCCTTTCAACTGAAGAAGCTCAACAAGCCATGCAAGAGGTACATGCCGGTATTTGTGGAGCACATCAATCAGGCCCTAAACTACATACCCGATTGAAACATTTAGACTACTATTGGTCGACTATGGTGAATGATTGTATAGATTTTGCTAAAAGATGTCGGGTTTGCCAGATCCACGCTGATTTCATTCACCGTCCACCAGAACCCTTATACCCTACGGTCACGTCATGGCCTTTTGAAAAATGGGGTATGGACATCATAGGTCTAATACACCCCCCATCATCTGCTGGACATAAGTTTATATTAGCTGCAACCGATTATTTTTTGAAATGGGCAGAAGCAGTAGCACTCAAAGAGGTTAAAGCCAGCACAGTTGTAAACTTCATACGTACACATATCATTTACCGGTACGGGATTCCTTCTCGTATCGTTAATGATAACGATACACCATTCAAGAATAAAGTGATAAACAAGTTTTGCGCTAAGTATCAAATAAAACAATGTTGCTCTACGATATACAACCCATCTGCAAATGGCTTGGCGGAAGCTTTTAACAAGACATTGGTCAAATTATTGAAAAAGACAGTTGCTAAAAATAAACGTGACTGGCATGAAAGATTACAAGAAGCCTTATGGGCTTACAGAACGACTCATCGTACTCCTACACAGGCCACTCCATATGCATTAGTATTTGGAGGTGAAGCATTGTTACCCTTAGAGGTCTAGATTCCTTCTTTAAGAGTAGCATTAAGTCACAATCTCACCAAAGAGCAAAATGCCGCACTCAGGTTCTCAGAACTTGAAGCCTTAGATGAGCGTAGGCTCAAAGCCCAGCAAAGCTTAGAGGCATATCGTGCTCGCATGTCAAATTCATTCGAAAAAAAGGTGAAGCGACGATCCTTTAAGAAAGGGGACCTGGTCCTTACTGTTCGTCGCCCTATGATTGTTACCCGGAAAACTCCAGGGAAATTTGAGCCTAAATGGGAAAGACCTTTTGTAATAGAAACTGTCTATTCAAATGGCGCTTATATATTAGTTGATGCAGAAGGAAATGAATCTCCTCCTATTAATGGTCGCTTTCTAAAGCGATACTACCCATAGGTGTGTTTATATGTTATCTCCTACTCGCATGAGGATAAACTGCGTAAGGTTTGTACTTAGGTACATTATTAATGTAAACAACATAGGTATGTTTATATGTTATCTCCTACTCGCATGAGGATAAACTGCATAAGGTTTGTACTTAGGTACATTATTAATGTAAACAACATAGGTATGTTTATATGTTATCTCCTACTCGCATGAGGATAAACTGCGTAAGGTTTATACTTAGGTATATTATTAATGTAAACAACATAGGTATGTTTATATGTTATCTCCTACTCGCATGAGGATAAACTGCGTAAGGAATGAAGCAATAAAAGTTGACTTCTTCAAAATTTGAGTATATATATATATATATGTATGTATTAATTATTCAGAGAATGGGAAAATGTATAACAAATATGAAATTCAACCAATCAAAAAAGTTCATGAAATAAACATGAATCTTATTTGTTAAATCTGCCTAATGAATCTATCGCGGCATCCTTATCAGTCATGAATTGACGTAAAATTGAAAGTCGTTTATCTTTCTCAGCTCTTATTCCTTCTTGTCTAGTCAGCAGATGATTCTTCTTTTTCTCTAGATCTCCTAAGAATAGTTGATCCTTCTTAACCAGCCGAAATTGGCCACCAAAGTTTGTCTTGAATCGGCAATACCCTTTTCAAGCTCCTCAAGTTCAAGCCTCAGAATGTTTGCCTTATCAATTCGAACCTTCATAGTTTCTTCAAGAGTTGAGATATCACACAATTTGTTTGTTATAGCAAAACTAATTGTATTATGATCCTCTTCGATTGTTTGCAATTCCTTCGCAATTTCACCCTTGATAGCCTCTTCAGAAGCCCACAACTTGGTTTTCTTTATTTTTTGAGATAGATCCAGAATATATTTAACTTCAGACTTAAATGACAGATCATCACTGCCAATTCTGGAGATCTCATCACATGCCACATATAAATCTTGCTCCATTATCATAAAATTATCTTCACTCTCCACATAGGGGAGGACTCCCTTCAGAAGTTCGACAATATTCTTCAGATGACTCCTTATTCGATTCTTTTTAAAGGCCGATAGGATAGGCTTATTGATCAAGTCTTCAACATCTATGAAAAAAAGATATATATATATATATATATATAATAAAATAATAACAGATGTATAATTGTAAATAATGAGATGAAAACTCACTCTTTGAAGAAACTCCGCTAGATGAGGCGAGGATAGTTGACACGGATAGATCTGGAGGATTGAAGGGAATGACGTCCGTATTCATTGTCACTAAAGAAGATTCTGGTCCAGATAATGGGTCTTCCCTTGAAAATTGCTTGTCAGGTGACTCTGCTATAATGGGTATAGGAGAAGTGGTCGAGGCCTGTGAGTCAAGTCTTGGGGGCAAGATGAGATTAACTTTCTCCCGCGGAATGGCCTCAATGGTTGATGGGATCTTTAATTGAGATTCAGCAAAGGTAACTGTCAATGGTATCTTTGAAGTTTGTGCATCTTCTTCAGAAGAGGAATACTCCTCAGAAGAACACAAATGGCTAGCGTCTGACTCTTCATCGCTACTATTCTCTTTCCTGAATGTCTCCATAGTTTTATTACCCGAAATGGGACAATTACCCCGATCACTATGTGTTTTTTCTAACACTGTAGTCTCGCTGGTTCCAGTGATGTGAGGAGGAAGCCCAAACTTAAATTCCTGATCATTGAGGTATTTTCCAACCCCAATATTTGTAAGAAACGAATCATCAACCATATCTTCAATTCTGAGTAAATCGTCCATCAACTCTTGTTGGTCATGCATATTTGTAGCAGTGATTTCTTCTTCGATACACCCATCTGGTGTTGGAAGATTTCCTGATACAAAATATCGTTTATTAAAAAAAAAAAAAAAAAAAAAAAAAAAAGAGGATAAATTTACCCATGTTAGAAAAGTGTGAGGTCGTGGAAACACTTTCTAACTCCGCAAGAAAAGCGTCAGGAGAAGGAACAATTGAACTTTCAGCCATATGCTCTTGATTCTGATTGGGTAGGAGCGGAACATAATATCCCCTTGAAGGACTTACAGAGGCCCCTTGAGCATTTGAAATTGCATAAGATGATAAGATACCCTCACCTCTCCTATCGTTATGTACCATCGATTTTGGCTTTTTGTTATTCTCCCCTCTTTTTGGTGACAGGACCCGTTTCCCAGATACATTGGAAGAGGGCTTTTCTACCTCATCACGCTTATCTTCGAAAATCGTGTATGACTTGTCAAAACCAACGCATGAAGAACAATTGAAGACATTAATATTCCCAGGACTTCTCGCAAAAGACGTCTTCATAGGCCACGCCTCTCGAAAAATATCAGTAAAAAATTCAGAGGGAATATGCATAAGTACATTGAGTTTACATACGCCATCTTGTTTATTGGGAGCTAGCTCTAATAACCTCTTAGAAAAATAAACATTGGTATTCGATGCCACCAATAGCACCACATTAAGGAAATCGACAGAAACATGAGCGAGTATGTAAAACACGACTTAGTTCCTCGCGCACTATATGTATCGAATGCCGTCACTAAATCCGCAACAGTAACATCTTTGCGTGCATCCAAAGAAAGAGGGGCCGGGGGAATAATTTGATCATAACCTAATTGTCGAGCATATCGGGCCGGATAATATGGTACGAGCGATTTATGGTTGCCAAGACGTAATGGCAATAAATTTTGTCGTAAACTCAAAAAATAGTGAAGGATTTCGATGGGAAACACAGAGGTATCTCTGCCTGGATTAGCTTGATCTTCCCATGAAAGTTGGTCGTTGTTCGGTAAGAAATGCCCAAATGGTCGAAACTTGAACGATCGGGGATTCCGCATTAAATCTCGAGCCCCTTTCAAACTATGAGCACCGGCTGCTCGCTCCAAAATACTCAGTAAGAAGGGGATTCCTGGCCTAAGTTCAAAATCCCTCAAATTATAAGTGGAAGGAAAATGGGCTCCCACCCATCCAAAGAAATAATGAATAGGGAAATGAGCTCCCGAATTCCCTGGATCACTACACTTCTTTAATTGGTCAAAGCCATAAAATATGTTAGCAAGGACGGCTGGACCGATGACATAACTAGCTCCATTTGCCATCTCCCCTGCTATTATGAACGCGTTTGATTTACGGACACTTTTTCCGAGTCAAGTGCGAACACTTAAAAAGCGCTAAAAAGCGAGAAATAAGTCCCGCGACTAATCCTTAACGAAGACTTCTTTTCAATTCGGGCTACTTGAAGAACCCCCCTTTTTGAAATAAAAGGGTGGATAATGTTGCCGCTCTGATCATAAAAATCTAGGAAGTAAGACATCCATTGTCCATGATTTACATCTCTTTTTTACATCAGGATCATTCTTTACGATTTCCTTTACAATTTGATCGAAAATTTCAAACAAGTTAAGTGTTTCAGGTTTATAGAAAGGTGTCTCTCCGTCTTCACAGTATTAGTATAGAAGATTATTCTCGTGAATACACTCATCTATAAAACACATAGCGGTAGACCACTAATGTGGAATAATTCCTCCAGTGTTATACCAGCTTCCCCCCAAGGAAAGATCCAAGAGTTGGTAAGTGGACAAAAGGCTTCAATTAAAGCGTGCATCATATTTTTGCTACTATCATATCGCCCCCGTGCACACGCAACTGCTATCAACAACTTACATCTTTTCAATTCGCTGCGAAACTCTGAAAACATTTGTACGACCCAGAGGTGAAAACTTAAGTTGGTCGATGCTGCTCCTCTCAAACGAAAACTGTCACCCCATCTGACGCCTGACTCTTTATCTATGAACCTCTGAGCAAAGGTAGGAAAGGATTGTGGGTTATGGAATTCCTCATTCGATAAAAAAACACGACCTGGCTTCAAAAACATTAAATCAATACCATCCTCTTGTCGGGGTTTAGAAAGATGTGACCCCAAACTCCCAAACTTCAATGATCTGCTTAGACTCGTCCACCACTCGTTGGTTGGCGATGCATGATGTCTTCTGTGAGCTACGTTAGGGCTAAAACAAGGAAGGTGTCTTCGCAAGGATACCCCAGAAAAATCATTCTTGATATCACCCGATCTTCTAATTCGATCAGCCTTACAATCAGAAGATTTCTCTTTTGACATAATTAATAAGAGGAAATCTGTGAAAATGAACAAATAAAAAGGGGATTTAGATTATATTTCAAAATCCATTGGAATCATGTTGATCAACTTCATAATTTAGAAAATATTAAGGACGTTTTGATCTCTGTAAACGTCCCAAAATCAGTCAGATCTGCGCGGGTAGCCAAAGTAGATCCTTCGGATTTAATTTCGACCACCTGATCTGCATTGGGATCGATGGTCAATATAAAATCAATCTTATAATTTTCGTTGATTTTTAGAAAATATTTTTAAGGATATTTTGATCTCTGTAAACGTCCTAAAATCAGTCAGATCTGCCCGGGTAGCCAAAGTAGATCCTTCGGATTTAATTTCGACCACACAATCTGCATTGGGATCGATGGTCAATATAAAATCAACCTTATAATTTTCGTTGATTTTTAGAAAATATTTTTAAGGACGTTTTGATCTCTGTAAACGTCCCAAAATCGATCTTCGGGTAGCCAAAGTAGATCCTTCGATTTAATTTCGACCACCGTCGAGATCGATGATCAATATAAAATCAACCTTATAATTTTCGTTGATTTTTAGAAAATATTTTTAAGGACGTTTTGATCTCTGTAAACGTCCCAAAATCAGTCAGATCTGCCCGGGTAGCCAAAGTAGATCCTTCGGATTTAATTTCGACCACCCGATCTGCATTGGGATCGATGGTCAATATAAAATCAACCTTATAATTTTCGTTAATTTTTAGAAAATATTTTTAAGGACGTTTTGATCTCTGTAAACGTCCCAAAATCAGTCAGATATGCCCGGTAGTCAAAGTAGATCCTTCGGATTTAATTTCGACCACCCGATCCGCATTGGGATCGATGGTCAATATAAAATCAACCTTATAATTTTCGTTGATTTTTAGAAAATATTTTTAAGGACGTTTTGATCTCTGTAAACGTCCCAAAATCAGTCAGATCTGCCCGGGTAGCCAAAGTAGATCCTTCGGATTTAATTTCGACCACCCGATCTGCATTGGGATCGATGATCAATATAAAATCAACCTTATAATTTTCGTTGATTTTTAGAAAATATTTTTAAGGATGTTTTGATCTCTGTAAACGTCCCAAAATCAGTCAGATCTGCCCGGGTAGCCAAAGTAGATCCTTCGGATTTAATTTCGACCACCCGATCTGCATTGGGATCGATGGTCAATATAAAATCAACCTTATAATTTTCGTTGATTTTTAGAAAATATTTTTAAGGACGTTTTGATCTCTGTAAACGTCTCAAAATCAGTCAGATCTGCTCGGATAGCCAAAATAGATCTTTCAGATTTAATTTCGACCACCCGATTTGCATCAAGATCAATGATCAATAGAGAATCAATTGTTGTTATCGATTTATTAAGGTTCATAAATTTTAATCGGATCGTGTAAGAGATTTAGGAGATTCATCTTAGTAGTTGGAGAGCGTTCTCGTAAGAATCGCAAATCCAATCTAGGAGATTCATCTTGTTAATCGGAGAGCGTCCTCGTAAGAATCGCAAATCCTATAACCATAAATCGGCATACAGTATTCCCGTAGGAATTACAGTCCGATTAATCTCGAAATAAAAAAATTCATCTCCTGAAATCTCTTAGATTGAAATAATATTATCGAATAGATCCAAATTTCAATGATCAAATCTCCGTAGAGAATAGGATCACTTGTCAGATTTCAATGAGTCGAGTCTCCATAGAGAATACGATCATTAATCAGTAATAAAATTCTCATAAAAAAAAATAAAATTTATGTCGATTTTTTATCAATTAATAAAAAATCGAGGAGGCACCTGTTGACTCGAAAATTTTGGAATTGAGAACCCTTTTTTTTCTTCCACTTAGCCTTAAAAGTCAGATAGAAGGAATTAGGGAAAGAGACTATTTATAGTTTTTTTAACAAATCCTAATCTAAATAGGATTTAAAGTCCTAAGCTATGCTTAGCCACTAGAAAAAATATACGTAGCCACCTAGGTGGTTAGGAAAATATATTTAGTCACTTAGGTGGCTAGAAAAATACTTATCCACCCGAGGTGGATAGAAAAATACTCATCCACCCTAGGTGGATAGAAAAAATACTCATCCACCCTAGGTGGATAGAAATATACTCATCCACCCTAGGTGGATAGAAAAAAATACTCATCCACCCTAGGTGGATAGAAATATACTCATCCACCTAGGTGGCTAGAAAAATACTTATCCACCCTAGGTGGATAGAAAAATACACATTCACCCTAGGCGGATAGAAATATACTCATCCACCCTAGGTGGATAGAAAAATACTCATCCACCCTAGGTGGATAGAAATATACTAATCCACCTAGGTGGCTAGAAAATATACGTAGTCACCTAGGTGGCTAGAAAAATACTTATCCACCCTAGGTGGATAGAAAAAATACTCATCCACCCTAGGTGGATAGAAATATACTAATCCACCTAGGTGGCTAGAAAATATACGTAGTCACTTAGGTGGCTAGAAAAATACTCATCCACCCTAGGTGGATAGAAATATACTCATCCACCCCAGGTGGATAGAAAATATACTCATCCTAGGTGGATAGAAATATACTCATCCACCTAGGTGGCTAGAAAATATACGTAGTCACCTAGGTGGCTAGAAATATACTCATCTACCCTAGGTGAATAAAAAAATACTCATCCACCCTAGGTGGATAGAAATATACTCATCCACCCTAGGTGGATAGAAAATATACGTAGTCACCTAGGTGGCTAAAAAAATACTTATCCACCCTAGGTGGATAGAAATATACTCATCCACCCTAGGTGGATAGAAAAAATACTCATCCACCTAGGTGGCTAGAAAATATACGTAGTTACCTAGGTGGATAGAAATATACTCATCCACCCTAGGTGGATAAAAAAATACTCATCCACCCTAGGTGGATAGAAATATACTCATCCACCTAGGTGGCTAGAAAATATACGTAGTCACCTAGGTGGCTAGAAAAATACTTATCCACTCTAGGTGGATAGAAATATACTCATCCACCCTAGGTGGATAGAAAAAATACTCATCCACCCTAGGTGAATAGAAATATACTTATCCACCTAGGTGGCTAGAAAATATACGTAGTCACCTAGGTAGATAGAAATATACTCATCCACCCTAGGTGAATAAAAAAATACTCATCCACCCTAGGTGGATAGAAAAAATATTTATCCACCCTAGGTGGATAGAAAATATACTTATCCACCTAGACGGTTATGAGAAAAGAATGACGTACGTGAGAAGAATCTTCTCAATCCGGGTGAAGACGAAAACTTACGCAGCTCTCTCAACCGTTCATTTCATGAAAACCTTACGGAACCGTAAGATCGTAACTTCTATAACCACTACCACAAATCTATAAATAGCAGACCCGTCCTCATTGCTAGGGAACTTGTTCAGAACAAACAGTCAAATACAACTGGACTGCTAGATTAATTATCGTTCTCGGCCATATCTTTACCTCTGCCATTGTTCTCTTCATGGCCTTATTACTCAACTTTGTTACTGTCTATCTCACCCCATTGAAGAACACTGGTAGGGATGAGGTGGATGACTCCAAATTGGATCTTGGGGAGATAATTTCCTGCTGAATCCTTATAAAATTTACATGAACTAATACTAGTTCTTTGATTTGGGTCTTCCAACTGATTATGCCTTGGGTTCCATAAGGTGAAATCAGAAGGAAAACATGTGCATTATGTGATACGATGGAAGTGGGCCAAGAAGCTAAGGCCCTGTTTGGCAACACTTTTCCGAAAAAGCACTTTTCAGGGGAAAATGTTTGAGAAGCAACATGATATCTTGTTTGAGAAATAACATCGTCTTTTTCTTCGTTTAATAGACCCATATTTGAGAAGCAGCATTGGGCTGCTTCTCCAAAACACCATTTTCAGAAGCAGGAAACACTTATTTCTGCTAGAGGTGCATCATATTTCAGAATATCAACTATTTGAGGATCCTGAAACATTGGAGAAGGGAAGGAATGCATTGCCAATCACATGGGTAGTGGCCATTCCATCTAAAATCCGCTATGTGTTGGCTGAAGAAGCTCATGAACTAAAAAGGGCACTTAATTTTATACAACTACCTTGTGGGAATGAAGCAGCCAGAGTAGATAAGGGCACATCTTCTAAGTAGTACTGTAAATGGTGTTGTAAGAACCACAGTATTCCAAGAAACCATGGTCCCGGATCATTCTATATATATATATATATATATATACACACACACAGAGAGTAGAACAACACACATGTGGGAATGTGCGAGCACTAAGAGTGTTGGGGAAGGAGGTATTTTTCCTGATTCATAATGCTGATACGTCGATACCTTTGATGGGACTCAATCTTGTATTATTTCCATTGCTCCACTTAGTTTCCTATGTAGATTTCCTTTGAAGGATTAGTGCCTATTTTCCAATTAATATTTTGTTAAGGATTTATGCATTTATCAGTTGTGATTCATGCCCCGAGCCATTGGTAGAATCTTGCCATTTTGGCTGTGCCCTTTAATCTATTTAATGCGGGTTAGATGAAATGGAGATAAGCAAGTGGGGTATTGTGCGACCTTAGAATCTCACTTGGATTAAAGGGAAATTTTTATGAGACAATGGTAAGACCTATCATATTATATGGTGCAAAATGTTGGACTACGAAAACAAGAAGATGGAAAGCATGGAGCTGAGATGGTTTTTTTTTTGGATAACCTGGGTGTCCGGACTCTTACAGCACCTGCCTGCCTAATCCCAAGGGCACATGTGCACCTCAAGTTAGAACATGCCGGGTCAGCACGGGATATAAATCCCTAGGGTGGCCTCAAGGGGAGATTCAAACTTAGGTCTCTTGCTTCTTGAGGCGGTTACCTGGCCAGCTTGCCTAACCCCTTGAGGTTTAGCTGAAATGGGTATGTTAAGATGGATGTGTGGAGTAACAAGATATATATTAAGACAGATTTGTATAGTAACTAGAAAGGAAAAAATTATGTTGCTTGGTTTGGACATGTTCATCAGAGGTTAGAATCAGACCATGAATGAAGGATTGAGATGTTACAAGCACAAGGAAGTAGGACAAAAGGAAGACCAATGAAGATTTGACATAGTGAGAAGAGACGTGGAGCATTGCAGAGTGACAAAGAGCTTAGCATTGATAACTAACTAGTGGAAAATGGAACTCGTAAAGGTGACCTTAAATGGATGGGACAAGGCTAGGATGATTAAACTTCTGTTATTATTATGATTGTAAGTTTTCTAATTTCTACTATTGGAAGTTTTCTCTACAGGGAAGATAGATTAATGTAATTTTGCTTTTGATAGATCAAATAGATATGTTGGTATTGAAAATAGGTATGTTTGTACATTTTTGTAAATTGTAATAAGACTCACAAAACCGACCCCAAATAGATGGGGTAAGGCTGTGATGATGATGATGTGCATATTTGTAAGTTATTATAATGGGCGGTTTTTGGTGGAAATTTTTCATCGATTACAGTTGGTGATTTTGTCATCTGTTGAAATTCAATTACTGTACTTGGTGGAATTTTGCACAAAGCAAATGCCCATTCCCTCTGTTAACATCTGTGCCTTTTTATATCAATTGTTTATCAATTTATTTCTACATTCCTTTGGAGATCCGTACATCACGAAGGTTCTAATATTACTTAATTATTCTTATTCTTAGGCTGTGTTTGGGTTTAGCTCTTTTGGGGCAAAGAGCAGCTCTTTCACTTTTTGGCTTCGGCAGAGAACTACTTTTACATTTGGTAACACAGCTCCTTGCCTCATTTGCTCTGGCAGGGGCTGTTTTAAGTGATAAAATTGTTCTATCTCAAAGCAGATTTTATCTACTCTGGCAAAGAGCAGGGCAAAGAGCTGCTTCTGCCCTTATAAGAGCTAACCCAAACACAACCTTAGAATATTGAATGATGCATTCCATAGCGGTTTCTGTAACACTTTCATTATCTTTTTTTGAACGATAATAGACATCATTGAAGAATCAAAGAAATACAAGCAAAAGCCCAGCCAATGAGAAATTAGCTGGAAACCGCCCAAAAGGAGGAAAAACAAGAATATAAAAAAATATAAAAATATTAAAAAAAAAAAGAACAGCCTAGGACGAGAAGGCACAATCTGGGTCAATCAGTGCTGGTCCAAAATTGTAGCCCAGTTGTGCAAAATACTCAAGCGCAAGTGATCCTGAATCGGGGGTGGACTAAAGCCCAGGCTATCATTCTATCCGCAGCCCTCTAAGTAACCCAACTAGAAGATCTTCGTTGGCGCACAAAGATGCACTTGTTCCTCTCCAACTAGATATTCCAGAAAGTGGCGCCAAAGCTAATTGCCACAGAATATGCCCTTCGATAGAGAAATGGCTAGAACACCAGGAGGCCAACAGACCACCCGCCGAGCTAGGGAAACAAAGATCGACCCCAAACTGAGATAGAAGCGAAACTCATGATTGTTAAACAAAGTGTAACTTTGCAAGTGTACAAGATCGTTGAACACGGGCAAGTATTACGGATGTCGAATCCATAGGGAGCAAGTGAATTTACTAACTTGTGAGAATGTTAATTCTAATTTTTACCAAGGTTGGGAGGGTTTGTGTTGGTGAAATTAACGCTAACTAGATAAAACAAAGATCAACAATTAATAACTAACTAGATGAGGCACAATTAATGAAAGAAATAAAGATGATATTCAGGGATACAGTTACACCCTAGATTCATAAATTTCCTCACGTCAATTTAATCAAACTTAACAAACAATCATCTACCCTTGTTTCACTATATACAAAACAAATCGAAAATAATATGATCATGGATCCATGCATACATTATCCTAACTATAATGATGCATTCACGTATGATAAGAGTCGTGCACAAGGTATAACAAATTATGAATAAACAATCATAACAAGTTAATCAATCATATGATATCTTATATTAATCTACAAGATTAATATAGGTTTTGAGATAATCCTTTTACACTCATTGATCTACAAGATGAATGAGTATAAACGGATTTACGATGGAAGCTTGGTATTCAATTAGAACAACTCAGCCTTATGATTCAAGATTGAAAATAAGCTTGAATTTACTCATTTAGGGTTTGCTTTCTCCTTGAATAAGATAATTAGCCTCTCATCACCAACATAATGCTTCAATATTAATTATTGAATTTTTTCAGAAAAGATTCGAAACCTTTACAACTATTGAATGAGAAAAGCTTAAGGAAAAAAAAGATAATTAAAAGATAATGAAAGATCCTCTACCCTAATTACAGAGTACTATTTATAAGCAAATTATAAAAATATGGAATTCTGGGCATCTCCATACAAATATAAGCGATAACACTTAAAGTCGGATTTTCAGGTCTATTCTCACGGCCGCGAGAATGAGCTCGTGGCCACGAACTCAGGATAGTGCATTCTCTTCTGAATTCTCACTTAAATTCTTCTGCCTCTTTGTTTCTTTATCTACAACCTTTATTTTGTTGCTTACCACCAAGTGCTTCTAGGTTTATGCTCGTCGCTCTTTTGGAGCTCCTTCTTAGTTCGACAATCGTGTCGCATTGATTTTGTGATTATTGCCTTCTTTTAATGCTTTTTATCAATAACCTACAAGCTGCTCATAATTTATTAAACCACATAAATCATTAGTAATAATCTCGTTTAAAGATCATAAAACACCACTTTGGGTATTTAAATTGGTCTCTTTTGGAGATCGATCACACCCCAAACTTGTACTTTGCTGGTCCTCAAGCAAAATTAAACAAAAGAAATATCCTAAAAATTTGAAAGCCACTTTCGTAGGGAGCATGATCACATTTTAGCGTATGTGACAAGCCTTTAAACTCCTAGGTGATCCCTAGTGGAGTTGTGTCTCCTGAGAATTTTCAGTGAAGTTATCCACAAACTTTCAAAAATTTTGAAACCATCGATAAAATTGAGCTTTCAAAACATGATTTATATATATATCTTTAAAGCACAAAACCTTTAATTAATTTAACATGTAAGTTTCCAATTTCAAACATCAATGCCATGCCAATCACACTAACATCTATTTTAATTAGTCTAATGCTCTAAATTCCAAATAACTCATCAATTCATACCTAAATGTGACATAAATTAGTCTAATGCTCTAAATTTCAAATAACTCATCCATTCATACCTAAATGTGTAGTGTGTACATACTAAAACTAAGATTCATCTATCTCGGAACTAATCCAAACAATAAACTAACAGATCTCATGTCTCGACTCAATCATCACCATAGATATACTCCCAAAAATACAAGCACTCCAAATATGAGTCAATTTTTTACAGGCATGTGAGAGATCAATACAAAGTAAATAAATAAGGTCTCACATAATAAAAGAAATACAATGCAATCAATGAATAAAGAAAATCTCATATGAAAGATATTTGTCTATCTTAAACGTGTCATATCAAGCACCATAGATGCAATACATTTATTCTCCACAAGGCAATTACTAATGTAAAATCAAATCATGAAAGTCTTTTTTTGGGTTGTAATGAGGCTTAGGTAAAGGATATGAAAGAAAGGAAGTTGGGGTTCAAAACGTCTGAGAGATTGGAAAATGAACTACTTTTGATTTTTCTTTTTCTCCTCTTTTTTTCTTTTCTAATTTCTCTTTATTTTTTTTTCAATACTTTTCTTTTTCTCGACTTTCTTTTCTTTTCTTATACCTATTTCTTTTGAATTTCATTCCTTTGAGATACCTCATTTTTATTTTTCTTTCTTTCAGATTTTCATTTCTATTCTCCCTTCTTCATCTAATTTTCATCATATACTCTTAAACAAACGTCACAACTCAATGTCTCTCCACTTACTCTCTTTTCATTTATCTTATCTCTCGTTCCTAATTTCTCATAAATAAGAAAAGTAAGATTAAATTTCAAAAATTGTGTAAGAGTAAAGACAAAATTTTTTTGTCTTTACTCTTCTTATTTATGAGAAATTAGGAACGAGAGATAAGATAAATGAAAAGAGAGTAAGTGGAGAGACATTGAGTTGTCTCTCCACTTAAGTGAACGAGAGATAAGACAAAAATTTTTTGTCTTTACTCTTCTTATTTACTCAAAAATTATGTAAGAGTAAAGACAAAAAGACAAAAAATTTAATATGCGCGAAGGGAGTATTAAAAGGTAAAATTTTATGAGGTGAGACATTTTAGGCACAAACAAGTCAAA
The DNA here is from genome assembly GCA_021018995.1 of Chloranthus sessilifolius. NCBI lineage: Eukaryota > Viridiplantae > Streptophyta > Magnoliopsida > Chloranthales > Chloranthaceae > Chloranthus > Chloranthus sessilifolius. The sequence goes on from CM037584.1 coordinate 2,126,761, forward strand.
GATAGCTTTCAATCATGTCCTCAAAAGATGATAATATTGCCTATTTGTTTTAAGCAAACATAAAACATGTTCTAGCATAATGATATGAATTTAATTTCATGCAAAATCACAAGTCAAAGCAAAAATGTATAAGATTATAAAAAAATTATTTCGTATTCAAAGAAAACTTCGATTTTATATAAACACTCATCAAAGATAGATGTTTAGCTTTAAAATTCACTGAGTTTAATCTCCACTAAGAACCTAAGATTCGGAGTTCAAAAGAGCTCATTAATTTATAAATCTTAGCATGATATCAATGCACAAAAGATCTAGGCATGAATATCAAAATCATCCGAAAATATCATATTAAATTTCATTATTCTAGATATAAGCATAAAGTTGATTGGTGGTTGCATGATTTTATGACTTATTTTAATTTTTTTCTACAGTAATATTAAGGTCATCAAGTTACTCTTTTATGTGGCACCCAATCATGTGATTGGGTGTCACGTGGCATAGCAAATTAATGTCGGGCTAGGGATTGGACCTTTGCCCTAGTGGTGATTCCCCCTCACACGTGTAGCGTTGAGGTCACGGATTCAAATCCCATGCTTATATATCAAAAATAAAAATAAAAAAGGTCCTTGGAATGAGGCAACATTTACCTTCATTAAAGATATTCATATTAATCGAGTGGGAAACTTGTAAAAACCTTTATGTTATGTCCAAGTATTTAGCATTAAAGTAAAAAATCTTTTGATGTTTTTCTATTGGTTGTTTGCTTTTGGCATAGATTGATGATGTGTAAAGTTGATTGTCTGGTTATTGTTTTCACTTCACGTGGATAAATTCTTTTTATGTAGATTGGTCTCGTGTGATAGGATGGAAAACCTTTCGCATGGGTTGAGTTTGGTTGAGTTGATGAAAAGGACTCTATGGCCTTATTTGGCAAAACCCATGGGAAAGTTTTTTTTTTTTTTTTTAAACTTTTCATGAGCAGGTTAAAAAAATTACTGAAGGAAAAAAAAAATTTATAAATTTTTTTTGCTTGTAAATAAAAATAATTTCAACCGTTTGGTTATAAATTTTGTAAAATTTTATTGTGGCACATTAAATACATGTTTTATCATATACTATTAGAATATGAGTTTGATCTCATACCATTAAAATTTTTTCACGATTATGTTATGTGCGGCATATTTGTGATCAATCTAATTAGTCTGATTGGTTGTCCATCATTAAAACATATTTCATTTAAAGAACCATGCCTAGAAGACTTTGCAAACTGCCCGATCACTGAGCTTTAATATTAGCAATTATAATTAGGGTAACTTTATTAGCGTCCATGAAATCTTGTTGGGCACCTACCCTAAAAATCATTGATTATTTTAAATCAGTCGTTGGAGATCATATTTTGCTCCAATCTTCCACACAAGGGAAGTTGATTCCATGAACATAGCATCAGACTGTTAATTTTCAATTCCGCATGATACAAATCCTAAACATGACAGTCATTGATCAGGTCATCACATAGAGTTTATACAACAGAAGGTTGTATCGAAATATTGCAAATAGTGACATCTTTACAAATGTAACAATTTATAACATTCAAATGTGTGTAGTAGTTCAACAAGCTATGCAAATCCAACTATTAAAATGGTAGGTGACACGAAAAAAAGCACCTTTATTTTCAACCCAAAATCATCTCTCTCAACCTAGGTTTCACCTTGTTAAATTGTTGACTTCTTATGATCAAACCATAGACTTTTTTCTGGCCCAATATTTGACAAAACGAATCTTGAGATCAATACCCTACTATCAAACCATCAGATATTGATTCAGCATGACACATCTCGAAATGTGAGCCAAGAACCATATTTGATGAATGGCCATGATGACGTTCACTTTTTGAGATCTATACCATGTGGGATCAAAATCTGTTCGTCTGATGGTAGACTCCTTATCTCAAGATTGATTTGTGTAAGACTGACGAGTAAGATGAAACTCCATCGCCATATTCAAAAAAGTTAACGGTTTAAGCATGTTAAATCTAAGTTGAGAAGGAAGAATCTTGAGTTGTAAACAAGGTACCTATTTAAATCCCTCTGGGGCGCTGAAAAATAAATACAAAATCTTTTCATTTTTTTCCAGAAAAGGTGGAACTCACATATCAGCCAAACGTTGGATTATTTTGATTTTGAGTAAAAAATTCAATTTTTACGGGAAAAATTCAAAAACCTCTTTTAACAAACAAGGCCTAAAAATGGAGCTTTGTTTTTTCGCACTTCTTACAACAAGTCTTTTGATGTGTCATAAAATTTGTACTTGCAAGTGCACGAATCGTGATGTAGTCAGTGGGTGCAAAGTACGAGATCGTTCCTACGAGGATTGGTTAGAAAATGTAAAACCAGAAATATCAATTAACTAAAAGAATTTCCAAAGATCTTTTACAGTAACCAACAATCTAGGGTTCTGGTAACTTTTGATAAAACAGATAAATACTAACAAAATCTAAGAGATTTAAACAATTAATGAAAGATAAGGATTGGGATGCTAAATCTTCCTATCGTAGGTTTATCATTTACAAAATGTTAATTTGTGGATTGAGTGTGAGATCTTTAACAGATATCTCAAAAGAAGAACTGCCCTATACACACGTGAGTTTTAAAATATAGATCTGAGATCACGGAGATGTATGATTAACATCCCATGAGTGTATAATTAACACTCACACTTCGGACAATATTTAGAACCCAATTTCTAGGGTAATTTTTAAAGTACGATCTAAGATCAAGGAGATGTATGATTAACACCCCATGGGTGTATGATTAACATCCACACCTTAGATCGTGATTGGAACTCACCACTGAGATAAAGTCATACTATCAATCCGAGATCAAGGAGATGTATGATTAACACCCCATGAGTGTATGATTAACACTCACACCTCAGATGATGGTAAAACTTCACCCCGAGATGGGTGATAATTAGGATAAAATCATTATTGCAGATCTGAAATCATAGGGCATGATTAGCTCCTAGATCTCGGACTGAAATGATGATTTCACCATTTTCAATGAATATTAGGGTCTTAAAAAGTATCTGACATCTCAATCACACAGATTTATATTAATATAAATGAATACCTCGGATGGGGTTCATTAGATCCTTATACTTAATGAAACTAGCCACATATAATTGAAATAAGTAATAAAATAAATGCAGAAGTTGAAAATGCCATTAAAATACCGTAAAGAATTATCCACAAAAAACTTTAATCCAAGTGCGTACACCTCCTTCTTGAAAGTGGATCAAAGTCAGAAAACTAAGACTTATCTTCCTTCTCAAAATGAATAATAAAGATAGTTCAAGAAAATGAGACTCAATGCCCTTACACTTTAAAACGCAGAGAAACTAAAACAGAAGAATACAAAAAAATGAAAACTCTCTAAAAAACAGAACTCTCTCAAAAGAAGAATGCAGAAAAATACTAAGAATCAGAATAATCTCCGAAGGACTCCCCGAATGAATATATCTCCCAGAATATCTTTTTCCTTAATTGCAAAAAAAAAAGCCGCTTTTTCCTCCAAGATTTTATTCCGTGAAAAGAGTACCGAGATTCTCGCTGCCAAACAAAATTCCGAACTCAAATTCAAATTTAGTCGATCAATCGACCTCCCAGATTTTCGTGAATTCTCGGTACACTTTGCATTCAGACACTGCCTCGGTATTCTGGCCATAACTTTCTATCCCGAAGTCAGATTGAGACGATTCTTGCGGCGTTGGAAAGTTGACGACGAGTTCTCCAACTTTTGTGTTTTGACAATTTTCTGAATCTAACGTCTTGAAGGTTCAAATTGAGCTCCAAGTTGGGATAAGTTCCGAATGATCCAATGTAGCACGAATTTGACGTTATATTATGAACTTTTGGGTTATTTCATGCTCAACACATCTCTAGGCCTGTAAATCACTAAAACTATATAAAACATGTTAAATGACTTTCATCGGATAGCTAAATGTAGGTCTTTAGGGGTGAAATATCATCATATTTCACTGCACATTATCTTTCAAATCCCTAATAGAGGTATAAGATATGAAAGGTAAAAACCTTAATATATATAATATATGTATATAATGTAGCATAGGCCTACCATTCTTTAAAGAGTTCTTATATTATTTAAAGAGTCCCGGAAAAAGATTTTTATAAAGACGGGAATCTGTTACATCCTGAAGGCAAATTCACAAGGAGATGGTGTTTATCTAGACATCTTATGGAGGAAAGGATTTCCCAATCATGGAGAGATTTATTTTTTCATGGAGAATTTCTCTTAATTTATTGCCATGGAGAAGATTTAGGTTGCGTATGGCATAGATCTCTGCTAGCTCCGGCCACAATAGAGTTCACCTGCTTTAGTTGGTTGACATTCTCTTTTCTAACTCGCTGCAAAGAAGGATTTACCTGCTCTAGCATCAACCTCCCTGCTCTCTACTAACTCCTTACCAAAACAAATAAAATCTGTTATGGCAAAGAGTGAGTAGCGAGGAGGGTAAAATTGGTGAACAAATAAATCATGCATAAAATCTTGCTATGCAAGGAGAAGGAGGCACCTGCTAAAGTAGGTAGTAGGATGTTAGCAAAAAGGATGAGAACTTATTATAGGAGGTGACTATGATAGGGGCTACCAAAGAATTATGCCATACACAGCCTTAATTTGCAGTACGTTGTGCTATTTTTGTGATTCTATTTTGTTCCTTTACATCAATGCACCATGATATATGCGTACAAAAGAAAAACTTAATTATATGGATTTCCACTGAATTAGATTCGATTTTGTACTAATTGGATTTAATTTTTTGTTAAAAGATCATTGGACCACATTATTAGTTTGTTTCCAATGAATACTTGCAACATCAACCAAATTAGCCCATAGAGAACCTTCCTCTGAAGCATGAAAATGCCCCAGAAAAAGGTAAAAACAAAAGCAGGAAACCACTACATCTTCCCAACCAACCCACTTCAACATCTAACTCCTTTCTTCCTTCCATCTATCTAAATTAAACTAGAGATGCACTACAGAAAGAATTAATATAAAACCTATTCTAAAAGCCAATGAACACGCATTTCCATTTTGTGTTTTCTGGAAAAAAAATAAAAAATCGCCACAAAAACCGAAGGATGGTTTCAAGTTACAAGTTATAACGCATCCTTATATATTAAAGTAATATGATTGCAAATAAAAAGTGGTGTCAAAGCCCACCGCCGCATTTATCATTTAAACGACTGGGGGGCGCTCTCTCTCTCTCTCTCTCTAACTTCAACAATGGGGGCGGCTGATCCGCGGCTACAAGAAAATCCGTTCCTAACACAAGCACAACCTCCAGAGTTGCCACAGGTGCCGTTTGGGGATTGCTTTGATTACTACGATGAACACGTGTTCCTTTATTGGTGCATCATCTGTTTCCTCGTCTTTCTATGTAGTATTCTGATGGACAGGATGCGTTAACTAGTCGAATTATCTCAGTAGTACGCGATGAGAATACTTGGCGGATCGACTACTCTGTTATGGAGCGGGCCCGGGTACCGACTTTTATATCTACTTTCTTTTCTTTTCATGCTTTTTCGCATTTGTCTACCGAGTGGACCCGGTAATCTGGCTGATGTCCAGTTTATGAATCCTTGGGTTTGTAGTGAGATTCAGTTTTTCTGTTTTCAAGTATAATGTAATGGACGTCACTTTCTCTCTCTCTCTCTCTCTTTTTGATATGCTTGTGCTATGCTTCCCATGCATCTTCTATTCGACAGACGGTGAAGTGGACTATCAAGTTAGGAAGAGCCTTTTCTCAGTAAATCCGGTCAATGAGTGATTTCTACAGATGTCAGGGCTACTAAAATTTTGTAGCAGCATGCTTCTGAGAGGATTGGGATTTCGGCAGTGGCTACTAATGTTGTGATGTTGGCAGGGATTTAAAACAGACATATTGTTCGGGCATATTGGAGGTGCCGGCACGGGTCCCAGCCAGATCGATATTCCAATTCTTTATTTATTTATTTTATAATATTAAAAAATAAAATTATTAAAAAAATTGTCTAAGGAGCATTTTTTATATTATATCTAATTCATATTGGTCAGATGATATAAATATCGGCCCCTATTGGCCAATATTTATATTTGTATAAATATCGGATTTTGGCCCACACTCGGCCCAGAAAAAAATAATATATTATATGAATCCAGTCCGGCCCAATACCCAAGCCGGGATAAGCATGTTGTGACCCAGATTGATTCGGGCTGAGCTTGGGTTGTATGTTCTAACACCCGGCCTAGATAAAAAATTATAGAATTAAATATTATATATATATATATATATATTAAGGTAAGAGCATTTTACTTAAATGCCCCACGACTACATCGTTGAATGGATTAAAATCAAAGGCATTTAAACGAAAATGCACTTGCAAAGTTACAATGGCCAATCCCCAAAATACACGTCCAGAGTTTCACCTTTTTCAAACTTTTATAAAAAAAAGTTTATTTAGACATCATAAAGTCTAAAAAATATATTTTAAAAAAATGATTTGAAATTTTTTTTTACTATATTCTATATTTTAAAAAATAATTGAAAAAAAATCAGCCCAAAAAAAAGCCCAAGCCTAGCTCGTCTCGCTATGGGCCGAACATGGGCTGAGTACATTGCAGCCCAGATAAGGGCCCTGCTGAAAAAATTGGAAGGCCCGAGTAGGGGCGGATTGAACTCCAACCTGGCCCTAACCCAGCCTATTGAGAGCCCTAGACACAGTAGTGTGATTGCTTGATGTGCACGAACTTTCAATGCATGAAACGTGAGCATCACGCAGTCACACATATATGTGAACTGCTTTAATACACATGATGGGTGGACACTCATTATAGACCATCACATTCCATAATCCCTCGGTAAAATTGGATTCTTATTATTATAGGATAACATCCTAAAGACTCGGAAAATGGTGTAAATATTGAATAGGGTAGCCTTATTTGCATCTATTGAATTATTGGGGGAGCCAGCGGCCCAAAACTATTAACTTCGGTGATGGAGATTATTTTTCGTCCAAATCTACCACACGATGGATCTTGAGATCATGGGTGATCAATTTTTATTTTTTCTATGTGACATACATCCCAATAAATTGATGACAGATTCATGTGGCTTGCATTACACTCAAAAATAATTAGTAAATGGTTTTGGGGGTAGGGGCCTCATTAATTCGGTAGGCGATACCCTATTGAATAGGCTATGTGCAAGAGTTTATAGATGTTGACCTCAATCAATGGCTATGTGCAAGAGAAACTGTGCTTGACAAATCTCGAAACTAAACAAGTGGTATGCACCACAAGTTTGGATCATTGATGGTTAACCTTTACTTTTTGGGGTTAATGAGAGCTGGCGATTCTACTTTTTAGGTTGACTTACATTTCACCAATCCATGCCGTCCAACCGGCTAAACAAACGAATGTTGGTTTACCTTAAAAAGAAGGGAATTGGTGCAATTGATAATTAATGCAATTTTTTTTTCTTTTTTTTGAGAGGATAATTAATACAATTCAATATAGAGTCTGTTGGTATAGAATTTAGGATACCTATTCAAAGTACTTACGTTGAATGGTGTAGATCTTCCGTTGGGAATAATTTTTTTTAAAAGAGTGAGGTCATAAAATGTTCCTAACATTTGGACCATGGGTACGTCTGTTTGCAAGCGTGCTCATATTCTAGACCCCTTGAAAATTGTTGATTGCTTTAGATTAGATGATAGAGATCATGTTTCATACCGATCTTCCACAAAATGGATCTTAAGATCATCGCACTTTTATCAGATGATCAATTTTTTATTCCATGTATCACAGATCGCAAAAAAAGTACCCTAAAATTACATTTGAGTGCGATGTATTTCATATGATTGAAGAGCCATTTTTGAGGAATATATGACAAATGGAATAAAAACTGACTGTTTAAACCATTTGGATTTGTTAAAAATGAGTGCAAGTTGAGAATATGTCGCTTAAAAGTGTGACCCTACTCACAGGCATCTGTGGAAAAAGCAGTAAGCTAAGTAGAATTTTCTGAAAAATAGACTTTACAAATTTTTAGGGCACCTAAGGTTAATCTAGAAATGCTTGTATTAGCGCAAAGAATAGCTTTACTAACACCTATGGAATCTTGGAAGGCACCTATGCCAAATATCATTGATTACTTAGAATGTAATGTGTGCCTTGTGATTTTAGAGCCATTTTTTTTGGGATATATGCCACGTGAAATAAAAAATTGATCCTCTAATGGTACGCCAAAAAAATCTAGGCCAGCTAGGTCTATTGAGAGCCCAAAGAGGAGGTGCCACATAGCTTCTTAGAAAAATGCATTGGGCCCTAAACAGTAAAATGTCAGGTCAAAAATCCTTGTAGAAAATGATCTACTTCAGGACCCAAAGGTGGGTCACATGAACATATCCATGCATTTGTTATTAGTAGCTTTAATAACCCCTCCCAATGCCCAGCCTGATTTTTTATTTTTATATATATATATATATATATATATATATATATATATATATATATATATATATATATATATATATATATATAATTATTTATAATAATAATATATTTAGAAGGGTTTAATTAAAGAACACTTGGTAAAATGCCATGAAATTAAACCATTGAAGGGTTTAAGCTTTCAGACATTTTAATAAAATGTCACCAAAGCTATTACGCCTACTATGAAAATCCATGTTTTTCACCAAAGCTACTAAGCCTATATAAAATGCCACCAAAGCTACAGAGTTTCTTATAAATAAAAAATATAATATTTTGAGTTTAAAAAAAATTGATGAAAACAAATATTGAGGCCATTTTATGGTAAGTTAAAAATTGCCGTCTCAAGTTTCTCTCATTTTGTACAAGTTCCGTTTTTTTTTTATTTTTTTTGATAAATTATACACCTTCCGTTTCAATTGCAAGTTTTAACTCTTTTGGTAAAAGAAAGTTTGGTTTAAGAAAAAGCCCCGAGCGAAAATGGAAACAAAAGCGTAAACAAAAGATAATCCTTTTTCCTCTTTAAATGGTCGTGAAAGTGAAAGAAAACAAATAATTTCTCAATTAAGTGACTTACTTCAGTGCAAAGAAAAAGACCAGCTTCCCACTATTCACACTCCTTGAAAAGGCAGGCGCACCTACTCCAAAAACTATTGAGTGCTTTGAATCGATGGAATAATAAAATAGCAACGATAGAGATTGTTATTCATCATAATCTTCCACATAATGAATCTCAAGATCATGAGCGTACCATCAAACGGTAAGCCTTTGTTTCTACGTAACATACATCCCAAAAAGTGACCTAAAAATTATGTGTGAGCATGAAGTATTATAGTTATTTTTTGGGATGTGTGTCATATGGAATAAAAAATTTAACATATTATAATGCTCTAATGATCTCAAGATACATTTTGTGAAAGATAGAAACTAAAATTGATTTCGTCATCTGATCAACAGCCAATGGTTTTGTTAGTTGGTGTGGTGTGCCTACCTTGTCAAGTGTGCCAATAATGGTCCTTTTTTCTTCTATAGACGGATTAATGGGGCGTTAGAAGAAGCTTCATGGATGAAACACCAATATTGGAAATCAGCTTTTTTCAGGGAATTCAAGAGCTCAAAACGAAGCTTGGTAATCCCCAGGACCTTTTTCCATGCCTCTTATTTAAGGCTGGTTTAAGGTACTATCACACACTACTTTATTTTGCGTCACCTTACTTTAACAAAGAAAAAATTCATTAACTGTTTTAACCCAGACAAGGAGTTCATTTTTTGTCCATCATCCACCCAAATGAACTTGAGATCATGGACGTATTATCAAACAGTTAGATATGTCACTCTCACTTGCCACACATCTCAAAAAGTGAACATAAAACCCCTTTGAAGGTATGCTACAATTACATTCGTTTTGGGATGTGTGTCACCTGGAATGATAAGCGTTTGACTATGTGATAGTAAGCCTATGATCTCAAAATCTACTATTTCAAAGATTAGGATGAAAAGCAATCCCCATCATCTGATTAAAAGCAGTCAGCGGATTTTATCTTTGTTTAAGTGAGCTGTAATACAAATAGGTGTGGTAGTAATACCAGGTCACCAGCCTCATTTAAACAATTGCCCTCTCTCTCTCTATACCAGTGAGCGTCGCTTCTTCAGCGCTACGAAATGAATAATGCAAATCCTTCATCTCCGATGCCAGCTACACGTATTGGCTCATCATCGCTTTTTTTATCATCTTATGTGGTTTTCTTTTGGCTCTGAGAAGGTAAAATGAGATTTCGTATTTTGAGTCCGTAATTCCATAGTTTATCGACTACTGGTTCTGATATCTGACTACGTTCTCATGGCCTCGAGAGATCGTCCAGAGACGAAACTCTCGTATCTTCTCCTCTTTCTTCTCTGTTTCGTTGCTCCCCTATTCATCTTCTCCTTTTTTAGGGCTTCTAACCGAAGCGGTTCGCTCGATTACCATCGAGAGCTCGAGCTCATTGGGATCCATGAACAGAAATCGGGTCTCTGCAATTACTCAGATGGGATCTGGATTCGCGATCCGAGGCCGAAATCCCGGTACGATAACTGTAAGGAGATCTTCAGAGGGTGGAATTGCATTTCGGCTAACAAATCCAACGCACGTGATTTAATCCAGTGGCGTTGGCAGCCGAAAGAGTGCGATCTTATGCCGTTCGACCCAGTTCGGTTTCTTGAGCGGTTCCGAGACACTAACATTGGTGAGATTTTTAAAATTTTAATTATTTTTAATTGTCTTTTGTGCCGAGTTTTGTTTGTTGACTATTGTTTTTTACTTTTTTGATTTAATATGTGACATGAGACATATAGTTAGAGAAACATGGTTTTGGAGTATGAGCTCTTTGAGAACCATACTTATAAAGTCGGAATTCGAGAAAAAATCTGAAAGGATAAAACAAAAACATGAAAAATTGGCCAAATTTCGGGAAAAAATCCGAAAACATCTGGGAAATAGTTTTATATAATTAAAAATAAATTATTTTTTTAATACATATAAGAAATTTTTCAGGAAAAAATCATAAAAAATGCATTAATATATTGAGAACTGGATTTTTTTTATAAACAAGTTATTTCTAAAAACTGGACGTTTATATAATTACAAAGTCGTGATTTTTTTTTTTATAAACAAGTTATTTCTAAAAACTGGAGGTTGATTAAAAATGCGATTATAACAAGCTTTTTTCAAAAAAAAAAAAAAAACACCGATGTTGGTAACTATGCTGAGAACTAGAACTAAAGACTAGATATATAAGAAGTTTCACTCATAGGTACATGACATGCACTTTAATTCACGTACACAATTTGCAATGTGGTATACACTGAGTGAAACCAAGATAAATTTCTATGAATTTGGAGTAATTCACTGCCAAGTCCGCTCAAACGGATTCATACATTATGGGGAATTGGTGTGAATTTTTGTAAAAAGTCGTTTCAATTGAAGCCTCCTGTAAAGAACAAGCTCCAATTGGACTTAGCTGTTAATAAATGAGACACATGTTAATACTTCTCATCATCATTATCATCATTGCCTTGGCCCATTTACTTGGGGTCGACTTTGCGAGCCTGTTTTCTTGTGAAGGACCTAGTCACTACACCAAAAGCAGTCCTTATGCTTTGGGGTCATAACACACCACCACGCTCGCAGCTGACGTCTACACATCCCACTCTATGCCAACTTCCACTCTCGTACCCTTTTGTGTGGTCCCAGGTGAGTCCATTCCCAACTCTTGCGGCTACTTCCACTGTGGTACCCTTTTTTTTGGCCCCAGCGCCTTCTAGGACTTAAACCCGATACATAGTGCTGGCTCTGATAATCTGATTGTCACGCCCTAAAGTCTGGTCCATGAAACAGGTTTAACTATCGTTGATATATCCTTGAGCAAATTACAATATAATGGAGACAATAAAAGTAGCATCGGCTGGGTTTCTTCGTTGATAATCTCAAAATATTACATTGTTCAACACTTAGTCAACCATGAAATCCTTACATTTAAACAAAAAAAAAAAAACTTCAAAGATTCTTGTTGCCTTGTTGGATTTTTTAGCTCAAAAGGTCTTCAAGTGTTTCGTTCTGATTGAGTGCCTCAGTGTTGGCCTGGCTTATCCCTGAAGATGTTTAACAACTTGGCTGAGTGACAATTCACCCAACAACTAACCCCCTGTAATATCTATATCCGGTGATATCAAACTCTTACGATTCATGACTTGAATCCTATGATTTAAGTCGAATCACAGGCCAAACAATTCAATTTTTATATAAAATCGTTCTTGGGCTTGAATTCTACGATTCAATTTGTGAATCTTACAATTTGACTTGAATCTTACGATTCACAAACCACTTACGTGGGTTTTGTGTTAAGGTCCATGAAACACAAAACTTAAGAAACTTTTATTTATTTTTTTGCTGAAAACTTTTGTGTCCCTTAAAACTTTAAAAACCTATTTATAAAGTAGGAAACTTTTTTAAATACTCTTATCTATCGTGTGGGGTTTAAAATTTGGGTTTCTTTCTCGTCTTCATCTCTAGCCCGATAAAACCCAAAATTTATTATTTAACTTCATAACTTTCTGGTGTGGAGTCAGAATTCAGTTCTGTTTGTTGCAGATGACTGCTATGATAAAATGACTCTTAAATGCACATGAAGAATGTGATGAATATTGTGAGCATTGGTGTCTGCTTTTGAAGATTCATGTCAGGCCATCAGTCATGAATTGATGATGTTTAGATGCATTTGGCTTAAATCTTTATACTATTTATGAATGAAGGACCATGTTATAAAATTGATCATGGACATATTTGGATCTATTGCAAATTTGGGTTTCTTTCTCGTCTTCATCTCTAACCCAATAAAACCCAAAATTTGTTATTTAACTTCATAACTTTCTGGTATGGAGTCAGAATTCAGTTCTGTTTGTTGCAGATGACTGCTATGATAAAATGACTCTTAAATGCACATGAAGAATGCGATGAATATTGTGAGCATTGGTGTCTGCTTTTGAAGATTCATGTCAGGCCATCAATCATGAATTGATGATGTTTAGATGCATTTGGCTTAAATCTTTATACTATTTATGAATGAAGGACCATGTTATAAAATTGATCATGGACATATTTGGATCTATTGCAAATTTGGGTTTCTTTCTCGTCTTCATCTCTAACCCAATAAAACCCAAAATTTGTTATTTAACTTCATAACTTTCTGGTATGGAGTCAGAATTCAGTTCTGTTTGTTGCAGATGACTGCTATGATAAAATGACTCTTAAATGCACATGAAGAATGCGATGAATATTGTGAGCATTGGTGTCTGCTTTTGAAGATTCATGTCAGGCCATCAATCATGAATTGATGATGTTTAGATGCATTTGGCTTAAATCTTTATACTATTTATGAATGAAGGACCATGTTATAAAATTGATCATGGACATATTTGGATCTATTGCAAATTTTAGATATTTTTTAGATTTTAGATATTTTCTTAATTTTTTTTAAAATAGTTGTGAATCTTATGATTTAATGATTCGATTCGATTTGCAAATTCCAAAACGATTTTGCGACCCAACTGAATTTCTGCAACATTAAAACAGATATGCAAGCAGTTGATTACTTGATTATAACTTAATATTTCATTAAACTAGAGTTTAATATCTTCCGGTCAGACATTAAGAATCATAGGCATCATATGTGAACATAAATGCAAATACGGTATGCCGCCTCAAAACTGTTATGATCTCATTTGTAATTTTATGAATTTTCAAAAGTAACTCTAGAAGTTGAAACATGCATCTTTAACCTAAGATCAAAACGTTGACGCATATATAACACCAATCGTGACAGTACCCGATTCCATTGTACTGTCATCTAACTGCGAGCAACTCTGGCAACCCCCAAACCCTATTCCTTCCATATGCACGGTGCTTAAGCTCAACCTGACCTTGGCCATAGGATCAGTGTGTTTACTTCCAGCTAAGGAAATACGATGTTAGACTACCGCGTGGCCTCGTGGGGTATCCCTTCAAAAAATAATGTTAAATGGTATAATGATAACAATGTAATATGAGGAAAATCATTTAACCAACAAGGATCTATGACCCATCATTAATATCTTTTTATTTCAAACTAAGCTTTCCATCAATTTCAATCACATACCATGCAAAGTTTCTTTTTTTAATCATGCTTGTGTGCTATGTAATTGATGCAATACAAAATTATTATGGGAGCAAATAGTTGACATGCGAGAATTGATACTATGATACAATGTAGTCAGCACTATCACTATTTCACATACATGTGTTATCGTTGCACATCATCACATCAAATGATTCCAATTCTTATGTATTGTTTAGCGTACTTATATATAACACACACACACACACATATATATATATCAAAGAACTCGAGTGATAAGGGGTAAGTTACTTGCCTCTTTCGCTAATTCCAATGTCTCCTTGGGGGTTGAGAAAAGTCTCACGATCCCAAGCGTTACCTGGCCACAAGAAGGAAAGTTGGTCGGTGTGGATGTCTCCAAAAGAGAGAGAGAGAGAGGGAGAGAGACGTTGATTTAATATTATTAAATAATGATATGATAAAACTCATATCATAAATAGAAAAATAATGCGTGTAATAAATGTAACAATTATTACTTTAATAATATAATGGGAAATAATATTAATAGTGAAAATTAATAACAGTAATAATCATAATAATAATTCAATTATTACTAAAGAAATCAACAATGCTGAGATGATAATAACGTTAATAATGTAAGAAAAATACTAATAATAATGTTTAATAATAATAAAGTGGTACCAATGTTCTAATATTAGAAATAATAACATGGTAATAGTAATAGTAATAATAATAGCAAAATAATAGTGATAATGATGATTTATCAAAAATAGGGTAGTGATAGTAGTAATATTAGGGATGTTGATAATAATAGTGTATTAGTAGTAGCAACGATAATAAAAATAATAATGGTTTTAAACCACGGAAACTCGACTCGACTCGGAAATCATCTGAGTAGAGTCAATGCAGAAAATTAGTCTGCTCGACTCGCTCCGACTTGGGTTCTTCGTAGCCCAATACTATCCATCATGCAATAATGCATGCCTTGCTACCATTTTATAAAAGGAATAATGGCACATCACCACCTCTTTATTGATTATGCCATAAACATGCACTTATTAGGCCACGTGGTATGTGATTTTGATAATCCAAGTCATCAATATTGTCGTTCATATATGGTAATGGAACTAAAGTGGACCCAAAAATACACTCATTGAATGAATCTGAACCATCCGATCTATGCATTCTAAAAATGACCACTGTCCCTATTTTTTTAAAGGTCGAAATTAAAGTTGCATGAATCGGATGGTTAGAATTTCATATAGGGGTGATTGTTGGCTGAGACGGGCCAATGATGGCCAGCTAGTTGAACTACTTGGATTGATTAAGTATGAGCATTGAGTGGCCTAAAAGTGGACTGTCATGATTCAATCTGTTTAAAGGCAGTCATAGGAGTTGACTTCTTTATGAAAACTTCCCTTCAATCAAAGTGGTACTCGTTGATCATACATTTCACTATATATTACTTTTATTGATATTTTTTATTATCAATTGTTAATAATTTTTAATTTTCTTTTTAAAATCTTTTATTGTTATTATTTAAAAGACCACAACAAAGAAAAAGTAACGGTTTTTTTTTTATCAATTGAGAATTTATGAATGGCTGCATAGAAGGTTGGTAACTTTGGTACCCCATCATGCATCCTTCACAAGAAAGGGATTGTGTACAGGCGACAACATGACTTTAATCAGTTAGTGGAAAATGGTTTATTGATATCAAGAAGAAGAAATACAAGAAATGTGTTTGAAGGATAAGGACTCAGAAGATCTTTACGCGGTACTATTTAACTTTTTTAGTATATGCATTATGTGTATACTCTGTTTTTAGTAATGCATTATGTGCATTGAAGTAGGAAAACCATTTATCATATTCTTATACTCTGTTTTTTCTGAGGATTTTAGAGTGCATATTGTCCTATTTGGCATATCATGTTCAGTGGCTGATTGAGATGTCATTTATGTCTCATATACCACTCCCTTCCATGAAAGGGATATTTCCTTTGGGAGGTTTGGTTGCTGCATGTATCTGAGGGTTTGGAATGATAGTAGTATTGCCTTCAAAAATTTAATAATAAAAATATTATGTTCAGTTTTAGCAAGACTTTAACTTCTTTAACATGTATGAGACCTACACCTACAATTATTTATTTGAAGTGGAGATGTTTTCTTGCTCAAAGTTAAAAACACGCTACTTGGCCAAAATATTACCTGAATACTCACTTTTGCTAGGGACCAATTACCTAGCTTTATGCTGCTTATATTATCAGAAACTCTGCTTGGTCGGACAATAATTTAAACTGCTGATATGAATAGAATCAGGGATCTGATGACCTAGCTTTATGCTGCTTAGATGTCAGAAACTCGGCGTGGTCAGACTATAGTTTAAACTATGGTATGGATCGAGTCAGGGATCTGATGACCTATTTCTGAACCAATTTTGACATTTTATTCCTTATGGTATGGTTAGTCACTTTTCAGAACAAAAATGAATGTGCCAAACTGTCCTCATTTGCATAGACAACTTATTCCCCTAGTTGAGTTGTAATCAATTTCAATAAAATAATTTTCTATTATTAGGTTCTATATATAATTTTGTTCCAGTTGACTTTTCATGTTTTTTATATACCTTACGAATCTTAAACAGTGCAGGATTTGTTGGTGATTCATTAAATAGGAATATGTTTGTTTCTCTGGTGTGCACCCTGAAACAAGCATCAAATGAAGTAAAAAAGTGGCGTCCTGCTGGTGCAGATCGTGGGTTTACCTTTCTCCTGTATAACCTTACTGTTGCATATCATCGAACTAATCTTTTGGCACATTATGGTAGGTAAGCAATATTATATATTGCAGTGATTGTAATGCCACAGCTGCAATCAACTACTACTTGTTTTATTATTGACCTTTTCGGAGAAAAATAATTTGACCCTTTGTTCTGTTCTTAATTACTAGGATGTTAGAGCAACACCATTAGAATTAATTAATGGTTAGTATGAACGGAATTATTTATTTGCATAAATCTTGTTTGGGACAACTTGCTATGTTCAATCATATTGATTAAGAAGCAACATCATCTTTCAACAATAATCCGAAATCATATCATGAATTTAACTAACTTGATCTTTTGCACATTAAATCTTGTAATATATATATATATATATATATATATATATATATATATATATATATAATATAGAGGCCCGGGACTATGCGCCCGAGTGTAGAGAAATCTCTACACCCACCATCAGTGGGCCATCATGTGGCGTCCATCACGAGGATCAAATGCCACGACAACTTAGGCAAGGTCGATCAAATCTCATTCCAAAATTTCTTTTTTTGCTTTTAAAACTTTTCCACTGTTAAAAATGTGGTCAAAGTTAGGAAAAATCAATGCACCAAAGTTTTGGGGCGTTACCTTATCTTTGACCAATCAAATGGAGGGCAAAAAAGTATATATATATTAAAATCACGTGTCCCATGTCTGGTCAACCCAAAATGGGATTTGTTTTGGGTTGATCATGCCACGTGGCCTGTGATCTGGCCACTGAGCGCACAGGTCATCTTGTGCGCCCGAGCGTATTCTCCCCAACGCCATATATATATATATATATATATATATATATATATATATATATATATATATATATATATATATATATATGTTTGTAATATGGGGATTCATTTATACGACAATAAAGATACAAAGAGAAGCCTCACCCAAAGCCAGATTCTTAAAGCCAAGATTTAAAGTATACAATAACTTCAAAAATTTTATGAGGAACAAATTTCCTCATATCTTTATAAAAATTTTCACTTTGCGTTAAATTAAAATAATATTAAAATTTTTCACTTTGTGTTAAATTAAAATAATATTCAATCCTTAGATACCCTTGATCTACCCCATATTTAGCTAACTTTTCCTCCAAATTATTGCCTTCTTTAAGCAATTGGCAATAATCTGATCTCTGCATTGTGTTGAGATCAGTGATCTATTCCTGAGAGTTTGCTAATCTCAATGGATCAGAAGTGCCCTTCACAGCCCACCTTTTAATGTTAAGTAATTCCCTTCAACTCTATTGTCAAAAGCTGTGCCTAGACCCCCACTTTGGCTCCTAGGCTCTCCTTAGGGAGGGTGACCACCTATGCATAATCCGCTTATATTTTTCCCCCTTGGACCACTTATAAGGAGACATGCAAAATTCGTAGATGGGCATTTAGGTTGGTCTACCTAGGGCGACCACAATGGTATTAAGTGAGCCGAAAAATGGTTTAACCAAGCTTTAAAAATGGTTCACTTTTCTCCTTTTTAGAAAAAAATAATCATAGCTATCATTAGGCATTATCATTTAACTCTTTAAAAAAATATGATAGCACTTTAAACCTATAGACCCTCCTCACCTTTGACTATCACTACTTGAGCAAAGCTTAATCCCATAAGAACCCAACTTTTCCAATCTTCTATAGATCAATCAAAAGGAAGTTGATCAAATCGCTATTTAAAATTTTTGTTCTAAATTTTTTAACTTTAAATTTGGTTATATTGATCATAGTTCGAAAATGCGAAACTTTGACTCGACTTGGAAGTCATCCGAGTAGAGTTAATTGGAAACTTTCTCCGATTGAACTCCCTCATGACTCGGGATATTTGATAAATATGTAAAGTTATATATATATATATATATATATATATATATATATATATATATAATTTGAAGAATATATAAAATAAAAATAAAAAATATTTAATAAACTCAAATTTATCAAAGTATCCATCTAAAATTTAATGGTATTATCAAGCATCACATTCACGTAGTTCTAAAGAAATTTATCCCTGATCTAAAATCTAAATTACATGTCTTTTGAAATGACATAAACTAATAAGCAAATTCATCAAAACATTTCTAATAATCTACAAGTTTAGATAATCCAATGCATAAATGTAATCCTCGATTCAAAATTTACTATAGTAAGCTAATAAATATGATTCAAAAATTCTAAATTTAAAGGTCAACTTCAACCATTCAATCAAATCATATTCCAGATTTAAAATTAAGTTCATTTCTTCAAAACTTCAAATCCATCCAACCACATAATTTTAAAAAAATAAATCAAATAAAACCAAGAAAATTTTATTTGATCCTCTCTAATATAGTAATATCACTTTCTAAATTTCCCTCCCCGTCTCTCATTTTCTATTTCTCTTCCCTTGCCATGTCCATGTTGTCTAACCATGCCCCACTTTCTTCCAAGTCCTTATTTTTATGAATATGAATTCATTCATCTTTCTCTTTCTCATTATACCTATTGTTAAGATTGGCGGGATCATAACTCGAGCCATGCCTTTTCAATGTCTTCTATTGACGCCTTAGATTATAGTGAATGTAGACTAAATTATTAAAATTCTCTTCCTTTAGGTGTTGCGCTTCTTCTGTATAAATTTGGTCGAATGTACTCTAATTTTTTTGTACCCAGATGATGAACAACCTTGGCTCAAGATACCATTCGCTATGCATTAGAGGTCTATAGCAGAAGAACCATAAACTTGCCTCCAAGCAACTGCAACTTATAGTTAACGAATTATTATATGTCCAAAAATATATCATTCTATGACTTAGGAAACAATGGAATTAGTCAAAATCAAATTATAGATTTTACTTCCTAGGAGATAATTAAGTGTTATCGAGAATGACCTTATCCGTTTCAAATGACCTTGTTACGTCATTAAATAAGTTATTTGATTTGGAAGTGTTAAGTCTACTGTTGTCATAACCAATGTTGTCAAACCGCATATGCGGTGCTACGCGATGGCATAGTGCCATCGCATATGTGATTGCGCGATGACATAACCTTTTTTTTTTTTTTTTTTTTCAAAAAAATCCAAATTTTTTTTCAAAAGTGTATAATATATGTTTTGTGTTACTTTTTATGTTTTATTAATTTTATAGTTCTAGAAGGGAAAATATAAATTTCATTGATGTTAAATTAATTCTAACTCTTGAATTCCTTGAATCCTTGATTCTTGAAGTGATTTTTTCCCTCTTTGCTTGAAGAATGAATGAATGATGGAATGTCAATGAAGATTGAAGCTCCATGCTTGGTTAACTATAAAATAGAGCAAAATAAATTATCAACAAAGCTTTGAGAAAGAGAGAGAGAGCACTAAAACTAAAAAGAATGACCAAAGAGACACAAATAATACCTTGGATGGATGTGGTATGAATTAGTAAGAGGAACCTCCTATTTATAAGCTTTGGGGAGGCTTTAAAAATAAATAAATTCAAGCAAGCTCAAACGATCATATTTCTGACCGTTGGAACAGTATGCGATCACATACCCTTAAAATCGCATATGCCATCATGGCATATGCAATTTTCACTTTTAGGACCACATATGCGATCGCATAATCTCATATGCGGTTGCCTTTGACAGCTGTCACAACCATGCCAAAACTGTGTAATCACTCCTGATATTTGTGTTGCCAAGTGTTGACGAAGTTGAAATGAGGATGCCCAAAATTTTAATGGTAAGAGATTTCATGGTTATCCATTGAGGGGCCTAAATCAGTCTCAAATTATCCAATAACTTTTCCATTGCGTAGATGATAGGAACATCATGATCAAGAGCATTGGATTCGGGCCGAGTGATTGTCCAACAGCAGAAGAAACAGAAAGCAAGCAGAAACGGAAGAGCCGGAAAGAAAGAGAAGAACGTGAAGGTGGTTAGGAGCTAAAGTTCGAAGGACTGAAAAGTTTTCGCATCAATTTCTGCTCAACCAAGGAAAAAGTGGTCATAAGTCTATCAATATATGTCGAAATTGTGTGATTTTTGTTTGTTCGAAAGCTATTTCGATAAGCTTTCAAATAAGACCAATTTCACGTTAATTGGACATCGTTTGACCCTTCAAAAGTGGCCGTGTAATAAAAAGACGGGATTTAGTTTTTCAGGGCAAACTTGTCTTTTAGTATTTATTTGTTTTAGGGTTTTTTTTTTTTTTTGTGGCCTACTATATAAAGTCTTTATAACTTTGTAATAAGTAGTTGATTATTGAATGAAAATTGAGAGTTTGCTTTTGTGCAATCTTAGAAAACTTTGAAGAGTTTTCGATCGAAGGAGCGAATCTATCGAAACCTTGAGGAGTGAATCTCCATTTCTCGTGCGACTTGGTGTGAAGCCTACGTATTGCCTTGGTGAGGAGCCTCGGAATCCTTCGTGTGAAGCCTTGGACTTCTATCTTCCTCTTCTATCATTTTTCTATTTATTATCTGGCAATATCTTTCCTTGGTTGATTAATTCCAAATTCCAAAACCCCCAAAATATTGTTAGTTTAAATTTTTTGATCTTCCCCTTTTGATTAATTTAATCCCTTGAACCTTCGTTTTCCCAAACCTTTGAGGAGTCAAGAGACGACACTATAATTGTCACTTGATGCCCTAAACTAAATCGAAACTCGAGTCCTTCATCAGATCCGTTTTTCTAGATCGGGAAAATCGATGCATGTGAGCGCTAAAATTGAATTAACCTAATTGCTTTATTGAATTCATTAAATTATTTTATGTGTTGGGTGATTTCGAATATTTTCATTATTCAATTTAATCTGAGGTTAATCTCAAACTTGTATAATTAGGGTTTTAGCGTTTGTCCCGCGTCAGATTTGGTATCAAAGCTCAATTTTAGTTTAGGGTTGTCGGTGTCATATAGGTTTTAGGTTCATTTTTTAATTTTATTTTGCATCATATTGTTTTGTGTTGCATAGTCATGAATCTCGATAGGATAGAAGTCCTTCTTAATGATTTTACGGCTGAGTTTACTGCGAGTCAAGCCATCGTTCAGGCCCAACTGCAAACTCAGCAGGAGGATTTAAAAATCCATCATACTCAAAACCATAGTCGGACATTCCAATTTGAGTCAAGGAGCACTTACACTAATGGGAGCTCTAATTTCCGGGTTCCACGAAACCTGTGATTACTCCTCCAAATTCTTAAATTGCTGAAGCGAGAGGAGCAAGTGTTGAGAGCCCTAAACCTTGTGGTCGTAACAAGTGCTGCAAGTGCCAAGGACTTGGGCACTTTGCATACCAATGCCACCACAAAATTTCCCACTCCAGATTTATTGACTAAAAGAGAGAGTCCTAAGGAGACGGAAAATAGAAAAGTGGAAGAAGTGTATGACCCTTATACTGTGATGAGTGAGGAGGAGATAGAAGAAGTTGATGCATGTCTTGTTTGTGTTAAAGAGACTTATATTTCCCTTGTGATTAGTGGTGTTGAGTCGAATACACGTGAGTCCATCGAACTTGGTACACAAGAACCATTAGTGTCAATTGAATCGAGTACCCCAGAGTCTTTGGTTTGGTTGAAGCGAGTAAGCACGAGTTCCTCGAGCCAACTGTACATGAGCCATTAGTGCCCCGTGATTCGATCATGCATGAGTTGTTAGAGTCGATAGGAACATGTCAGCATATTAACTTGCATGGGATTAATCATCAGATTTTACTGCATGCTGAAAATACACTGAATGACACTAACACAATGAATTTATTTAATGATTTTAATAACGACAATTGTGTGTTAGTTCTTGATAGTCTCGAACATGTGGAACTACTCCCGAACTTGAAAAAGGGTAAATGATGAAACCCCAGGATTTCCTCTTAGCAAGGGCATTCTTTCGATAATTACGGCGAAAGATCTTACGCCTATTTCAAGCCCTACAACTATGTCTTTTGGTCCATTCCTTGCTACCCGACCAAACGAGCCAAGCCCATTTAACCAATTCATATCCGTACCCTACTTGAGCCATATGAGAAAAGGTTGAATGAGGAGGTTCTAGAGTTTCCAAACTTCACTACCAATGCGGGTAAACAACAGGAGTATCTCACAACATGGAAAGACAAGTCGGGAGCTGAGCACCCAAAGCGTACAGTACATGAGTTCTACAACTCATCAGGAATGAGTTCTTCCACTCGGGGAGAATTGAAGGGGACATCACGATCAAGAGCATTGGATTCAGGCTGAGAGATTGTCCAATAGTAGAAGAAATAGAAAGGGAGTAGGAACGGTAGAGCTGGAAAGAAAAAAAAGAACGTGAAAGTGGTTAAGAGCTCAAATTCGAAGGACTGAAGAGTTTTCGCATCACTTTTTGCTCAACCATTGGGAAAGTGGTCATAAGTTTATCAATGTGTCGAAATTGTGTGATTCTTGTCTTGTTGGAAAGCTACTTCGATAAGCTTTCAAATAAGACCAATTTCACATTAATTGGGCATCGTTTGACCCTTCAAAAGTGGCCGCGTAATAAAAATACGGGATTTAGTTTTTCAGGGCAAACTTGTCTGAGGATTTTTTTTTGTGGCCTACTATATAAGGTCTTTATAACTTTGTAATAGGTAATTGATTATTGAATGAAAATTGAGAGTTTGCTTTTGTGCAACCCTAGAAGATTTGTGAAGAGTTTTCGATCGAAGGAACGAATCTTTCGAAACCTTGAGGAGTGAATCTTTATTTCTCGTGCGACTTGGTACGAAGCCGACGTACAGCCTTGGTGAAAAGCCTTAGAATCCTTGGACCTTTATCTTCCTCTATCATTTTCTCTATTTATTATCTGGTAATATCTTCCCTTGCTTGATAAATTTCAAATTCCAAAAACCCCAAAATATTGTTAATTTAAATCTTTTGATCTACCCCTTTTGATTAATTTAATCCCTTGAACCTTCGTTTTCCCAAACCTTTGAGGAGTCAAGAGACGACACCATAATTGTCGCTTGATGCCCTAAACTAGATCGAAACTCAAATCCTTCATTAGATCCGTTTTTCTAGATCGGGAAAATCGATGCATGTGAGCGCTAAAATTGAATTAACCTAATTGCTTTATTGAATTCATTAAATTATTTTATGTGTTGGGTGATTTCGAATATTTTCATTATTCAATTTAATCTGAGGTTAATCCCAAACTTGCATATTTAGGGTTTTAGCGTTTGTCCCGCATCAGTAGATCTCATTGAATAGATAGAAATCGACTGCTCATGGGCCAAAACTGGATCTATATCAAGTCCCCAATTCCCCAAAACAAAAGAGTTAAAAATTTCTGTGTCACGTTGCGAACAAGGTCAAGGTCGACGGCGACAAAGGTCACGGTCGATCGTGAACTTATCAAGGTCGACCGTGAATTGTTTTCCGGGTATGAAAGTCTTTTCATATAAATACTCTTTTTCGGGACTTTTTAGGGTTACAGGTTCCAAATTAAAACTTTCATAAGCCACTTTTGAAGAGAAAGAACCCTCACCCCCAATAGCCTTTTCATGCTTCGGATCTATGTTTTAAACTTTAAGAACAAAAAGGGTTTTTATTTTTCCATCTTTCGTGGATTCTTTTACTTGTGGATTCGAATGTTTACCTACTCATGGATTCAAATGTGCTCGTCGGATTATGAGTGGATCACTGTGAGGGTATCGACGATTGGAAGGCATTCAAATTGGTATACTATGAGGACGTGTTGTGGATTCATCTGGTTGTGGCTTGAAGGGTTTGATAGGACTCTTCATCAGCGTATAGGTCTGCATAAAATTTGTCACCTTATGTAAGTGTTTATATTTTATAGTGAATTTGTTGCCTTGGATCATGGATGGGGTCCCATGGATGTTTCCCTGGATAGGGTTTTACCACCTTAAAATCATTGGTTTTGTGACCGATTGCTTATTTTGTTTATTATTATTCATTGTGCAATCTATCACATAGTCTCTTGACTAATCTAGATTATTGAAAGCCCGTGAGATCGATCTATGAAATTTCAGGAAGGTTGACATGGAAAAGGCCTACGATCGAGTGAATTGGAGGTTCTTAGATTCGAATGTTTACCTACTCATGAATTCAAGTGTGCTCATTGGACTATGAGTGGATTGCTGTGGGGTATCGATGATTGGAAGGCAATCAAATCGGTATAATATGAGGGCGCATTGTGGATTCAACTCGTTGTGGCTTGAAGGGTTTGATAGGACGCTTCATCAACACATAGGTCTGCATATAATTCGTCACCTTTTGTAAGCGTTTATATTTCATAGTGAATTTGTTGCCTTGTATCATGGATGGATCCCTAGATAGAGTTTTACCACATTAAAATATTATTGGCTTTGTGATCGATTGCTTGTTTTTTTTTTATTACTATTCTTTATGCAATCTATCACAAAGTCTCTTGACTAATCTAGATTATTGAATGCCTGCGAGATTGATCTATGAAATTTTAGGAAGGTTGACATGGAAAAGGCCTACGATCAAGTGGATTGGAGGTTCTTAGCATGGGTCAAAAAATCGGAAAACCGGTACGTATCGTCCACCTCCAAAACCGATACGTACCGGACGATACGTATCGGTTCCGGATGATACATTGGTATATATCGTCCAGTATATTGACATATTTTATGGGAGGCACCGGTATGGTACCTTGAATGTACCGTACCGGTGACCCCCAAAACCGATACGTATCGGTTTCGTCCGAGATTTTGATCCATGGCTCTTAGATTACATGCTCTATAGGATGGAGTATGGGGCCAAATGAAGAGGGTGGATGAAGACCTACTATTCCACGACCTGGTTCTTTGTCATGGTGAATGTATCTCCATGTGGTTATTTTAAGAGCTCTATGAGCCTACGACAGAGGGACTCTACTTGTTTAATATAGTGGATGAGGTATTGAGAAGATTGATTCAAAAGGCGACTATTCTCCGGTTATTCAAGGGGTTGAAGGTGGCGAGAGGGGGTCCTGAGCCCTATCTTCAATAAGCTGATGATACCATGATCTTCAGTGGGGCTTCCAGGATGGAGGCCTGGAATGTCAAAGCCATTCTGAGGTCTTTTGAAGCTGTTTCCGGGCAGAAGTATAATCTGGAAATGACCATCCTTATTGGTGTCCGATTGGAGAGGCAGGTGGAGGATATTCCTAACTTCATTGGGTGTGGATGGGACACACTTCCATCTACGTATTTGGGGTTGCCTACATGCGTGGGAATCCTCAGGAGAGTGCTGTGGGAGCCCGTTGTCGAGAGGTTTGTGAAAATGGTTAGCAATTTGGAAAGGGAACTTGCTATCTGTTTGGGGCAGACTAACTCCAGTTGAAACTACTTTTCCATTTTGTTGATATTTTCTTCATGTCAATGTTAAGTTCACCCCTTTCAGAAGTGGGGGGACTTCGAACTGGGAGATGGTAATAATTTGAGCTTTTGGCAGGATGGATGTGGGATCTGACTTTGCCTGAGAAATTTGATGTCCTCTATCGCCTAGCTTTGTTTAAGAAGCTAAAGTTGCGGATGTGGCTATGGTGTCTGGTGAAAGCAGATGGTGGAACGTCAGGTTTAGAGGAGATATGAAAGATGAGGAGCTGAAAGCCGCTCCTATGTTTATGGCAGATCTTTATGGTGCTAATCCGAGTGGCTGGTGTACTGATAGAAGAATCTGGTGCATAGACAGAAAAGGCAGTTTTACAGTGAGATCCTTCTATAATGCCTTTTGAAGGAGGGAAAGGACTGATAGGGTGTGGAAGTATCTTTGGAAGATGGGGGCACTTACAAGAATTATGCTTTTCGGATAGACAGTTGACCAAAAAGAGGCATGTGGCTTTGGAATAACTACGTGATGTGCGATGGGTAGGGATAGAATGCTAGCCACCTCTTCTTGCATTGCCCATTTGCTTGGACTATGGATGTGGCTTTTCCAGGTGTTTAACATGATGGGATGTCTTGCTTGAACGTTCAAGGACTGGATTAACAGCTGGAGAAAGGACCCTTATGAGTTATGGAAAGTAAACTCTGGGACTCGGCTCTGGTGGCTGCAATGTGGGCTATCTAGTTAGAAAGGAATGATAGAAGTTTTTGAAACAGGCAGAGAGAGAGAGAGAGATGCAGCAGGTAGTGAAGAGTGTTTCCGATTTCATGGTGTTATAGGTTGGGTCTGGGGGAGCGGATGTTCACATTTGACTCCAGTAAGGGAGTGCTGGGATGAGTTGATATCAAGCTAGTGGTCTGTGGTGAGCTGTTTGGAAGCTGGGATCCGGGCTGAGTTTGGATTGCTGCTATCCTGGCCACTGGCCCAACGCTTGGGGTTCTTTAGGTGTCACTACTTTGTTCTTGTTTTTTGTGTTTGCTGGGGTTTTTGTGTGGTCTAGAGTCTTGCTGCACTGCAGGTATGTATCCTTTTTTCCTTTTATTGTAATGAAATGCTTTTTAACCAATAAAAATAAATAAATAAAATATAAGGGAATGTTTGGAAACCCCTTCCAGTTTGTATTACCTATTATCAAAAACCAACTTCATTTTTACGGTAGTTGGGAAATCCTTGTGATGCAGGTACTGCAAATGTTTTTCTTGATGGTATTAGTTAGTGTAATGTTATATAGGCATATACGCATTAAAAAAATGTATTATATAGGCATACTGGAGTAATGTAGTACACACTAGCAAAAGCCAAAGTCCTACATACTGGTCTCAGTTTATGCATTATACTGATTAATTGGTATATAATTTATTTCCTAGTGGTTTCAGTTTGTTTAGAATTTCTCATGTGCATGAGGCACATATTCAAAATTAATTCATGAAAAATTTGGATTTGAAAGGGGACATTTTATGAAGGAATCATGTTTCATTGTGCTAGATTAGGTTATTCTAGCGCTCTTTGTTATTATTATTGTTGTTATTATTCTTATTATTATTATTATATTTTGGGTGGGGGGGCAGGGTGGGGTTTGGAAATGTGGTATCGTGAAATAACTTCTGGTATAACTGGTAAGTGCAGTTTCCTTTGTCAAGGTTGATTAGATACTTGGTACCAAGGTGTCAAATTGGGTATCGGTCCATGGAGGACTGATACGTATTTCCAATACCGATACGATACCTTTATGGCCCGTATCGGCCGATACTGATACTGATACCGATACAGATACCGATGTGGCACCGATACTGTATTTAGGCCAAGATACCGATACGTATCGCCGATGCATGCTTGGTACCTTAGCTTCCGAAAACATGATTCGGAATGTTAACTTACAAAATATGTTTAGTAGATGTTGTTTTGGATTTTTTTTGTGTGCTTACGAAATTGTTCATTTGCTAGATATTTTGTTTCACATTGTTGAATAAAAGTTAGTTCTGGTAAACTATTTTTATGTGCTGGCTACTATTTTATGGACACTAGTTTCATGTCTATATAGGTGGTTAGCCAATGCTAATGGCGGCACGCTGGAATCTCTTGGCTACAAACAAGGTTTTAGGGTGGACGTTGATGTTCCAGAAGGAACATGGATAGAAGCTCCAAATTTCCATGATATCATCATCTTAAATACAGGACATTGGTAATTATTTTTTCCAATTCAGACACCCAATCCTATATATTGATGTCTCCATAGTTTGATCAAGGAGCTGTATTTATCCTTTGTTCAAAGAAGAACTTTCAAACAAGGTTTTAAAATTTGGCTAATACTGCTAGGGTATTGGGTATTCCCTAGTCATTGGTCGATACCTATATGCATCGGTTGGTGCTACATATTATCGCTGACCTGTTTTTTTATAATTTTTTAATATTTAGTTTTTATTGGTGGAAATTTTCATAATAACAATTGAACCCTCCTATCAAAATTTATGGTTGTGGCAGTGATTTAAAAACCGGACTTGACCGGCCAGTCTGACCCTGTTCGACCAGAACCGGGAGCCGTTTGGTCCGATAAAAAACCAGAAGTTTCGGTTTTTTGGGGTTTAACCAGTGAACCGTTCGCCCGGTTCTACAATATACTGGCCAGTTTGTTTAATTTTCTTTTTCATATTTTCGAATTTAATATTTTCTTTTTCTTTCTATTTTTAGATTTTCTATTTTTAGAATTAAAGTAACTTAAAATAGCTAACTTATACACTTTACATAAATAGCTTAGTAAAAAAAGGATAAACTTAATTTAATTAGAAGACTTTTAAAAAGAGACAGAATCCTAAGGCAACAAGGATTTTTTTTTTCTTAAAATATAAAATTAATATTTCTAGCTATTTTATGGGAGCCATTACTTGCACATGCTTTTCAAGTGATTGCACCGGATTGCACCGAATTTAGAAGAAAGACTTGCAAGTTTGGTGACCTCTACTATGTGAAAACACCATCTAAGACATTTGATTTGAACGCCATAATTTAAAGATATAAATTGCAAAAGATTAGAACAAAATATAATTTTGATCATTTGATTAAATGGAGTCAAAGGCTATTGTATAATTCAACAGTTGACTACAATAGATCATATGACAAGTATCGTGTTTTGCTCCAATTTTATGTACCAGAAATCTATTGATCATGAACTTCAAATCATACGGCTCATATTGCATTTTTATATATCACATGTCCCTATAATACCAAGTCTTTCTTTAAATTCGGTGCAATCACTTGAAAAGCGTGTGCAAGTAATGACTCCCTTTTTGAAATTAAATAAAAATAGTCTAAAAAAATAAAAACTTCAACCACTAGCATCCGTTGACTAAAAAACCTAGGAAAAAGGAGGGAAAAACCATAAGAAATTATCTTGGTGATTAAGAATTCATTTATGTCATTTATATAATTTTGTATTATTATGATATTAAATTTAATTAGTATTTAATTAATAAAAAATAGTAAATACTTAAAATTATTATTTTTTAATATTTTAATCTTTTATATAAATATTTTATTATTATTTTTAATATTTTGTGTGTGTGTGTGTGTGTGTGTGTGTGTATATATATATATATATATATATATATAATGTAATTGATGTACTGATCCGGTCCAATCTGGTCAGACCAAACCGGTGCCTTAGCCAGTTCGGCATCCGGTTTGGTTTTTAAAACATTGGTTTCTGGTGGTAGTATAACATTCAGATTAACATCTTAAAGCTAAATCAATAATAACTTAAATTTTTAACATAGAAGTTACATCTAGGATGTTTGGCGAGAGTTTCATGTTGATTTGACTTGAATTAAAGATTTCAATTGTGCTGTTAAGAAAAAATTTGAACATTTTCAAATTGTTGGGCATATTAGTATGTATTCATTCGCCTTTTGTTGTCTCATTTGTTTTCATAAATTTAGTTATTTCACGTTGAGGAGATAAAAGTTTCTGAAGAAAACAAAAGTTGGAAAAAAATTAGCTAGTCACAGAGTAGTTGTTATATACCAATATATGTATGTTGTAGACATAACCATAGTCATCGAAATTGCCAACTTTGTGACTATGGGTATGACATGCCACTCAATAAACTAAATTATTCAATTATTAACTATTGTCTTATTAATTAAAACTTATTCTAATATTTATTTATGTATAATATATTAATATGTATTAATTTATTAAAAAAATCACCTCTTGCCAAGGTGCCGATGCAGCTATCAATACCAATCTTTTAAACCTTGCCTTGAAAGTTAAAACCTATATGCCTTCAGAGTGTGAATAAAAGGTTTAAGACTGCTTAATTGTTTTTGACTCAGCGAACTCACTTGCTACCGGTGGATCCTGAATCTGCATGCAAGTTGACCGAGTTGTATGTCTTGGAGGGATATTCGACAATGACTAAGCCAAATTTGACTAATAATGAGGCAAGTCATACCTGTGTCGACTCAATGTCTGTGATGACCACCTCAGCCGTTGATGTCGAGTCTTTAATCCTTGATTTGTACTTAATTATTTAATGCACTTGTTGGAACATGTCCATTGTAGTTGAAAAAACTGGAAGTAAGACTGAATATACAATGATGATGAGTAACCCTAGTCCTACAAAAAACTAATAGGCCCACAAAAAGTTCTGATGTGTGACAACATATTTCATCGATGTTTTAGAGGGATATGGGAACCTTGTAAGGGTTCAATGTTGTGTAGATGGCCTCCTTTAGGCCATAGTGACAAATTTCGCCGAAAAGAGGGCTAACGAAAATTTCGGGAAAATTTCGGAATTCATTAATTTTTGGCAAAATTTCAGAAATTTATGTAATTTTCGGTAATTTTCTTTTTTATATTAAAATTTTATTTTATTTTAAATATTTAGTAATTTTGTATATATTTTAGTAATTTAAAAAAAATATATTAAATAGTTTTTCTATATATTTTTAATCCCCGAAATCTTCCCGAATTTTTTCCGAAAGTTATCATAATTAATCCGAAATGTACCGAAAGGACCCACCACCGAAACATTGCCGAAAGCGAAAGTTGTCACTATGATTCAGGCTCTTGAAAATATTGATATTGGTCAACATTTTAATATATTTTATAAATAGGAGTTAGCAAGCTTTCTGATTGCCTAATTAATGTCATTCCTTGTGGAGATCAACCATATGTGTTGATCGATTTAGCAGGCACAAGTGACTTGTGCATCGTCCGTGGTGCATGGGCCTGTGCACCTAATGCCAACTCTATATGTTATAAAGGATGTGCTAAATCCAAACTATGTATAGACTAGAATAGCCTTATAACAAATTTCTTCTATGAGTCAACCATACGAATTTCTTCCCTGATTCTCTTTCTACTTGTTTAGAGGCTTTTTTATATTATTGGTAAGCTGGACTCTAATCTGCGACCTTGAAGTTACAATATATGTGTTGATTGATTTAGCAGGCACAAGTGACTTGTGCACTGTCCGTGGTGCATGGGCCTGTGCACCTAATGCCAACTCTATATGTTATAGGGGATGTACTAAATCCTAACTATGTATAGACTAGAATAGCCTTAATACAAATTTCTTCTATGAGTCAACCATACAATATTGTCAACCATACGAATATCTTCTTTGATTCTCTTTCTGCTTGTTTAGAGCATTTTATTTTTATTGGTAAGCTGGGCTCTAACCTGCGACCTTGAAGTTACAATATTGTCAACCTTCCATTGTGCTACAGGCCTAAGCCAACTTATTTAGATGCTTGGTGACACACTTAGCTAATAAGGTCACAGCTTGATTAACTTTACAACGAACTTGCTTGGGCAAAAATCATAAGCCCCTTGCCCAATCTCACAGATATTGGATATATTTGCTATCAACCAATTCGTTGAGATGCTCCTCAATTATATAATCAGTTCATCAAACTGTGAAAAAAAGCTGAAGGCCATGTAATAAACCATGAACTTTCCTTTGTTACAGCCAAACCTACCTATTGGGTTGAAATAGTAACCTTAAATGAGCCCGAATATTAAAAAACCTCCACGACTTCCACTGGCTCACTGCACCCGATCTGCTGTAATTTCGTGTTCTTATTTAAATTATTGCTCCACCGTGATAAAAAAAACCTTCCACTGGCTCTAGATTAGCCAAGAAGTTGCTACCAAAATTAATTTTTGCATGCCGAACTGTGTAGTCACCAAGTTACTGACCACTAATCTATATTTTGACATCCAAGAGAGTATTGACCTCACTTTTAACTTGGTTTCATATCTGTGGTTGCTAATATGTGATTTACATTATTTTTTTTATGTGTTGTATTTGAAGTTTTGAACTGCATCATCCTACTTCAGGATTTAAGTTTCTGGTGTATTGTATGCTAGGAGTTCTAATCTATTGTAATTAATTGTCAATACATGTACTGATTGCATTATTTCCACCATCTTCTTTTAATTTTTATTTTTAGGTGGTGGGC
Source organism: Chloranthus sessilifolius (assembly GCA_021018995.1). Taxonomy (NCBI): domain Eukaryota; kingdom Viridiplantae; phylum Streptophyta; class Magnoliopsida; order Chloranthales; family Chloranthaceae; genus Chloranthus; species Chloranthus sessilifolius. The sequence goes on from CM037584.1 coordinate 2,159,565, forward strand.
ACCTTCAAAGTTTGATCCTATTCAGTCACCAATGCTCTTTTTTGAAAATGGTTTGCCTGTACTACCTCCGATACCTCCTGCAGTTGGCCTCGATATGACTCTAAAACATATGGTATAATAACTATCACCTAATGTTTTTTTATTTTTATTTTTTTTTGGAAATTTTTAGAAGTTATGGTTGGTCAAGGCCATACATTCACATGACTTAATTGTTATAATAAATGACAAAGAAAAAATCTCTTAAATTGTTATAAATGACCAAGGAAAGATGTCTTCATTACCATTATTTGTTAGTAAAAATATTTAAAAGGTAGTATAATTTATGAAAATTACCTATTCCAGCATATACCACTGAACTGTTCAGCGATTTACATATCACTGTACAGCCTGGCAACATCTATGTTAAATTTGTATAAGGTGGATAGCAATGCACCAGTTATGGACTCAGCTAACATTCATACTTGTTAGAGAATTCTAAACATATGATCAAAGTACTTTTTGTGCCTTAATGTGAAGCATTGTTGCCCATACACTGTTTAGCTGTCCATTTGAAGGCTCTTGATCAGACGCTAGAAAATCATTTAATGCTACAAGTTTACGCTGAATGTAATCTAAACTATTGCCATGTGTACCACACATTGTGTTCCACAGTAATAGATTTGTTACTCATGCAAAACAGGTAGGGCATGGCCGTGCACCTAATGCCTCCTCTCTTGCTTCTCAACCCGTTTGTCACTGCCCTGTCCAGTGAAAAATGGAGATTGCTGAGGAACAATATCTTCCTACTAAGACTGTATCGACTGCCAGTCATAGAATTCTTGTAGCTGTTGTGTGGCCACTCAATGGAAACACCATTGGATATATGATGTGAAGATGTGTGTTAGTGAGTAACACACATCTTGCTACTATATCTCCAATTGTGTTTTCTTAGAGCATCAACACAATAACTACAATAAATGTCTCGTATTCCCTTTAAATTTCACTGTTTTAGATACTTTTTCAGACGCATTGCTGGCCCAGGTATTGTACATGCCCCCAAAATAATAAGGAGCCTTGAATACTAGAAGAAAAACACCCGTCTCTAACAAGATTAAGTGAATACCCAAAGTGGTGGTCTTTCTATTATAACTTGGGTATCTCAGAGTAGAAGCAGTAGGGCCTTTAGTGGTTATTGTGCTCTCTTATCTCTCCATCTTCTTCTCCTTCTCTCACTCCTAAGTTCTAATAAACCCTAAAGGGGTATCCCTCTCTCTTTAGCTCTTAGTTTATTATTTCCTACAAACACAATCTACCAAATAAAAAGACATGAATTTCTACCTTAGCATGAAACATAAGTTTTCTTATCTTGACAAGGAAAATCGAATGTTAGATACATGGTTGTCAAGGCGAGGCCATGGTGTCGCCATGGCGAATGGTGAGAGAATCAGCCATATGAATTGAAGCGGCGAAAACAAAAAAATCGTGACGCCATAGCGGTGCCATGGCGGAATGGCACTATAGCGCTGCTATGGGCGCCATTGTTAACTACCGTTATAAATTATTATAAGTTTTTTTTTTTGATAGGTTAAATTATTATACGTTATAGTTTATAACGTTATAAGTTATATTTATATCAAACTTATGTAGGGTTAAGTGAAAGCCTCTTTAATCATAACTCTCCTCTCCCCGTCTCTCTCTCTCTCTCTCAGCGCAACGCCTCTCTCTCTCAGCTGCAGCCTACAAGTATGTTTTTTAATCTCTCTCGTCTCTCAATCTCATCTCTCTCGTCTCTTTCTCTCCCGCTCGTCTCTTTCTCTCTCATTGTTTTAAATCTTTTTCTTTGGTCAATAGATGACACCAATAAGCTTTTTCTTTTTCTTATTCCATGGTCAATCGACAGCAGTCAAACTCAAGTTCTTTGCATCTTGATATTTCATGTCTTTTAATATTTCTATATTTGTTGATATTTCATATTTATATTTTATTTATACTTGCTCATTTTGTGAATTTATCGACGTTCCATATTTAATAATTAATGTTTTCGTTCTATGTGGTATGTACTGATATTTATTTATGCATGATGCTTAATTAGTTAAATTTTTTCGTCCAATATAAAAAGTATAAAAATTTAAAAAATAGTAAAAAAATATTAATAATTAATAAATGAAAATACAAAAATACAAAAAAATAATAAATGGTCTCACCAGTTTGATGAGCCTCTTCGCTATGTCCTCGCCACACCGCCTTAACTACCTTGGTTATGTATTGTGTTTAATTACTGTTACTATCTGTGTAGCGAGGAAACTTCGCATTGAATAAATGCCATGTGGAATGCGCATCCATCAACACAACTATTCTTAATTTACATTTTCTTTTGTTTTCATTTATCATTAATATAAAACTAATTATTTGGCTCTGTTGCATTCTATTTATCTGGATGCATATTACTGTAATTTACTCATATTTTCATAGTTAATTAATTATCATATATCTATATGGACCGCTCGTTATCCATGTTTGATAATGACACTCCGGTTTGTATACAAGTAATATGGATTGCAACAGAAACCTGGGTATGTCTTATAGGCACTATTATGTCGAGGTCTAAGCTTCATGTTCATTCAATTTTCTCCTTTAAAATTTCTATCTTTTGCTGATGGGAAGAAAACACTTTAAATAGTAATCTTTTTGTTACTTTGCCAAATGTGTTGAAAATTCCATTGTTTGTCTTGTAACAAAAACAGTTACAATTTTCCATTTTCCCTTGGACCAATATGATTTTCACAATTCAATGGGCTTGGTAGGGATTTGGTCCCTGGCCTTTTGAGGTCTTTTAGAGACAACAAAGTCAGAAATCATCCTTTCCTTTCTCTTGCTTCTATATATGATTGGAAAAGAAAACTTTGATTTAGATATGAAAGTAAATCTTCCTTCCATTTCTCTTGCTTGTATATATATACTTTGAATCTTTGATTCAGATATCTTGTTTAAAGATGCTCATCTTCCAGTAGAATAAATCAAATATCAATGATTGGTCAACGCTTTGTGTCAAACTTACTGCCTTTAAGCAAAAGAGTTTATTTCAATGGACAAAAATGCAAGCCTTATGAAGCAAGTACTTGTGTCAGTTGTGTGTGTTTTCTGGGTTGGGGGGGGGGAGGGAGTTATTTTGGCCAATTATACCAGTGTTTATGCATACCAATATTGGGGAATAGTATGACATACATATTCATTTCAGTTTTAGAAATGTTTCCAAAACATTTCAGTTTGCATTGTGAAGGTTACCTTCCTGATTTAGAACTTGATACATTTATTTCTTTTATATATTTTACTTGGCTCAACAGAGTTTTCGCCTATATATATATATATATATATATATCATTGAAAAATCTGTTTCTAAGTAATCTTTCATTGCCTACTCATTATCTCAAAATTCAGCTTTCTTTAGTTTGGGAAAATGTTTTCGAGTAAAAAAAAATCTCTTGGCTCATAATCGTTTCTCAATGGTAGCTTCCGAGATTCTTGTCTTTATCAAGAGCTAGCCTTTCAATCGCTGACATTTTTATACCTCAACATACATTCTGCAACAGATAAAGTTTGTGGAGAGAAGGACAAGACCTAGTACACCAAAAATTTTCTGCACACAGTCCCCAAGACATTTTGAAGGTGGTGACTGGAACCAAGGTGGTTCATGTCAACGTGTACAGCCGTTGTTGCCTGAGCAGGTGAATCTCATATTAATCTTACACATCTTAAGTGTTGCTAACATTTCTAAAAATCTTGCGAGTTTGTTTTCTCTTGATTTTAGTTAATTACCACTTGGTAACATATTTGGCTTAGTACCCTACTTTGGAATTTATGATGCATGCAGATGAGGTAATGCGCCTATTTTATCATTAACTTTAAATAGGTTAAAATATGTTTTTGTGTTTTTTTGATAAATTTTTATAATCCTTGATTTTTTTTTTGAAAATTTCCCAAATCTTGTCTGAATTTATCCACATTAAAGCAAACTGATCCCAGCCGAATTATTGTCAATTCTGATCTTGGTTAATAGGGTATTTAGCTGCATAAATAGCCTCAGCCCAGTACCTTAAGATCTGGACACTTGATTCTTTAAGCTGTAGTTGGCAATATTTTTCTTCTTATTTTTTATATTCTAGATCTTTTGATATCTCTCAAACAAACAGCAGGATATTGTATTATCCTCTCGGTCGTATAGTTAGTTTTTGCACAGTTTACAAGATGTCTCAACCAAGGGCAATGAAAACTAGACAAAAGGGATAAGATTCCTCAACCAACCAGTGTTTCCTTGGCACTTCTACTTTTGGGATTTTTGCTGTGCCGACACTTGGTGGCACTTAGCACCCGTGCCAACACTTGGACACTCCTCAAACAGCATGAAACTTCTAGACATATATGAAAAACCTCATATTACTATTAAAATGCTTATCATTTTGACAACGATAAAATGAACTTTGTTTCAAAAGAAAAATGTGTAAAGTTTAGTAACTATTGAAACAAAGGTTTCGGTCGTTGAAAACGATTTTATTCTATAATATATGTTTATTTAGGTTCACGACATATTATGAATATTTTCATTACATATCTAAATTGTTTTTCTAAGATATCCCTTCAATTTTTCTCTATATATGTTTTATTTATTTATTTTATTTTTCTTATGGTCGTGCCGCCGTATTCAAATTTTTAGAGATTGGCGTGCCAAACATCTATTGACACCTTGACACTTGGCACCCGTGCCACGTGTCCAGGTAACACTGAACCAACTGTGGGTAGGAACATACAAACTACATCAAAGGGTGGGAACTACCAAACACAATTCAATCCTCGAGACTGGTCCAAAAGGGTGCAATTTTGTTTTCTTCCTTCAGTGAGGGAAGACTGTTTTAATTCTCTTGATCTCTCAATAATTTCTTTGTCTCATTTGCAAATGTCCACAATGTAGACTTACCTTCTGACATTTAGGGAATCATTTTTCCCTAGTAGAGGATGCACGGGCATAGAAGAAAGGAATACCCCTACCTTCACAAGCTAACATTGATACCCACCTGACCTGAATAAAATTTATGCATCTACTATATTCATCTCTAAAAATACCTCTAATTCAACTGACCCTGGTTGACTGTGTCATCAAATGTTAGCTCATATTTTCCAGTATCCAAATTATAAAATGACACTATCTCTTTCCAAAACCATTCAACATGGACCTCCAATTCTACATCAATTTTTTGAACTAAAACATCATACATTTCTTTAACTAACAATAAACTAATGAGTGGTAAGAAATCAACTTAGAGCTAAAATTTCATTAGAACTTAACGAATTTATAGTGGATCAAATAAGGCACCGCAAAATGCTTTTCCCAAGGAAATAAAAATAGAATAAAATAAAACAAAGAGGACAAACGATAAAAGTACAGAGCTGCCACTAATACAGTTACACAACACAAGTAAATTACGACCTCTAAGGGGGTCTGAGACGTTCCCAGTCTTGTAGGACCTCTGTGCTTGAATCTGCCAAGCATTACAGTGAAGTCAAACACCACCCACACAAGTCCTGTGATGTGGAATCCCCAATAATCTGCGTGTCTCCAACTTAATGTCAAAGATCCGTCTGCTCTTATCCTTCCAGATTCTCCAAAATATCGCCAATGGCAGGGCCTTCCTGAGGATGCCATGTCCCCACCAAATAAATCCTCAAACTACGCTGCCAAGACTAGAAAACATGACTAGCCAAGACACCCGCTAACCCCGAACCATGCTAAGAATTCATTCCAATCTATCTCCCCAACTCACACCGCAGGGAAAGATGATCTGCAGATTCTTCGCAAAACTTACTCTACAGACACTTCTCTCTCTTATGTAGTTGCACACATGTCAAAATTCTTCCCCATCCTTCCTCCCACGTGACCACCTTGATTCTAAATTGAGCTCATGTTTTTCACATGGATTTCCACAATTGACCAGCTAATGATCTTTTTACTAGACGTAAAATTTAACCATGAATTTTCCGTTCTTTCCAAGCTCCATACTTGAGGACTTCGATTGTTTCAATTATACTCCACTAGGCTCAACTCTTCTAGTAATAGAAATGCGAATTCCTCAATTTCGTACTCTCTCAGGTTTCTTTGTAATTATGTGTTCAGCCAGAATTGTTCATCCTTATTGATTAAAAAACAAAATGACACCATAGTAACAAGTCGGGGATTGGGAATAAATCGACTTGGAAAAAATTCTAAAAAAATTTGGCAAATTCGGGAAGAAAACGGTAAAAATTTGGGAAAACTATATTAAAAATTATAAAATTTAATTTTTTTAAGAAAATTAGAAAAGTTAGAAAATTTGCTTTTTATTCGCGAAATTCGCGATTTTTTGAAAAAGTTGCGACTTAATGGGGGATTTAATCATTGACTGAAAAAACGTAATGTTTTAAAAATGTCGGTGAATTTGGTTCCACAATACACACCTGGCTCGCAAACTTGTATCTAAAAAATACATGCTCCACCGATCTATTCCTCCATATGACAAAATTTACACTCCACTGGGACGTCTATTCCTCTTTTCCTTAATTGCACAGATGTTAGAATTCTACCCCAAGCCACCTCTCATGTGAAGACCTTACCCTATGAGGAACCACACATTTGCATATGACCATCCAAGGTTGAATCACCAAGGATCTTCTTCCCAAATATAGAAAGAAAGCCTTTACGAAGAACATTTTTTTGATCAGTAATAAGCTATAATTTAGTTAAATAACAAAAATATCAGCAGATTAAAGGGGCCTAGAGAGGAGCTCAGCCAAGAGGAAAATCCCATTCGTGTAGAGTCAAACCCTTTATCTTGGGCATTCCTATTAATAACCCTCTCACTCACCACTAGTGTTTTTAAAATTGTCGGGCGGGTTTGGGGCCGAGGGGAATGTTTGGGTGGAAATCGTTGGGCGGTGCCTTGGCGGGCGCCCCCAAGATCCAGGCGGCCGTATATATATATATATATATATATATATATATATATATATATATATATATATATATATACATTCAATTTTATATCTATGATAAACACAACATTAGATTAGATTATTAGAGGCTTAGAGAATAAAAAATAAATTATTATTTTTCAAAATAAAAAAATTCATAATTCAAGTTAAAACACACAATCACTTAGCAAAAAAGAAAAAAACTGAGGAAGAAGCAAAAAAAGAGGAGGAAGAAGAAGAAAAAACCTGAGGAAGAAGAAAAACAGAGGAGGAAGAAGAACAAAAACAAAGGAGGAAGAAGAAAAAATAATTGAGGAAGAACAAGAAAAACAGAGGAGGAAGAAGAAGAAAAAACTCACCTGTGGCTGGAGGGTTGCCGTTGGGGAGCTGTCTGTCACGGGGTCGCACTTCCGCAACCTCAGTCCCGTGCGGCACCTAACGCACGCTTCGCTAGGTCAGCCTACTTTTGATAACAATCGTCGCGAGGGCGTCCTTCGACGCGCTTTCAACCCGCGCGGTGCTTCACTACCGCGTGCAACGAAGTCATCCCTTTCTGCACATCAGCTCTGATACCACCCGCCTAGAGGACGGGAACTCCTCCCAACATGGTTGCCTCTATTTCACGGCCTACCATTCAGCTCATCGTGTCCCTTACGACACGCCAATCTGCACTACTGCGCTAACTTGGCCTGCTCAAGCTTCACCCTGTGCACTGCACTAGTACCTCGCCCGCCTGCCGAACCAAGCCCACAGCCTTGTGCCTCGCGGTCGCGTGCCCAACTGAGTCCCACGCAGCTTGCCTTCATGTGCGTTCCGAATTACTAGCACACGTTCATCATTAGCCCACATGCTGTCGTGCTCAACTGAGTCCCACGCAGCGCCTTAGTGTTGTTTCGCGAGGTTGCCCAGCCGTATGCACCGCGACGCGTAGTCCGGGGCCATACATCAACCTCCCTCGGGTTCCACACGGCATCGCTGCGTCGACGTCCTAGGCCCACCCTTTCAGGCCTAGGAGACACTTGCGCCCCCTCTGGCAACGCAAGGCCCCGTGTGCGGGGGAATAGCTCTCAAGCTCCCTTCCCCTATATAAGGGTAAAACAGTCATTCAACCAGAATGGCAGGAGAACCTCAAACCTATTGGTTTGACATACCGCAACGCCTCATGCATCGCTAGCCCACCTTGGTTATGTCGCGTCCGTGTCGCGACCGTGACGCTCCGCGTCATACCCTCATGCGACCGTGTCGCGTCCTCGCAGCGCGACCACGTCGCCGGGCCTACTTGGCCCCATGTCGCGTGCCCTCCTAGCACCACATGTCGTGCCACGTGCACCATGCTGTAAGCTCAAGTCTTGGCCCCGTCACATGTCGCCGGAGGGCCGCAGCCGCCTGAGGAGTGGAAAGGGGTTTGGGGGTTCTTTCGGGGTCCACAAGTCCTAAATACGGAGTGTAAACACAATTGGGTCGTCGCTCGAGTAGGAACCAAAGTTGCTCGAGCGATTTAGACAAGAGAAATTGTCCCTAGAATAGTGCACTAGTTGCTCGAGCAACATAAATTTTTTTTTAAGAAGGATTGGGTGGGGGGGGGAGGCCACCTGGGTGGGTACTTGGCGGTCGCCTCGAGCGACTTTCAGAATAGTGCTAACCACAGTCATCAATTCAGCAAATTCCTCAATTTCTTCCTTAAAATTAATCTTTAGGTTGATAGTCCACCTATAACTGTTTCGGCCCTATCCCAGTAATCCGCTATTGTTGTACTTTTGCATGTGGCCAATCTATAGATTGCTTTAAACCAAATCCCTAATAACTCTTCTCCACACCATCAACCACCCCGATCCTCCGCTCCCTCTCCCTAATTGACCACCCATGACTATCCCTCCTCTCTCTCTCTCTCTCTCTCTCTCTCTATATATATATATATATATATATATATATATATATATATATATATATGGAGAAAGAGTCCCAGGCTCAGCGCCCCAGCGTTGAACGTTGTGCACGTGCTCGAGATCACATGTCGCGTGGCATATGATCCAAAAAAACCTGTTTTGGGTTCATGTGCCACATGGAATGAGATCTATAAAAGAAACTTTTTTGACTTTAAAAAACATGGTCAAATATTGGGTTCCGCCCAACATACTTGGTGCGTTGATTTTTTACCAACTATGACTACATTTTGGATGATGGATAAGATGTTTTTTCAGAATTTTTTTTTGTGATGGATATGATCGATCTTGTGCATGTTGCCTCAGCACCCGATCTTCAGATTAGGTGCCACTTAGCATCCAAACGGCAGTCAACACTAGGTGGCTAACCCAGCGTTTTTGCTTCTTATATAATAATAATGATAATAATAATAATAATAACTTGGGTGTCCGGGCCTCTTAGAGAACCTACTAATCAAAGGGGCACGTGCACGCCCCAAGTTAGCACATGACGGATCAGCACGGGATATAAATCCCTAGGAAAAATTTTGAAAGCATAGAGGAGATTTGAACTTAAAAGTCTTGAATTATCTATACATCCTGCACCACCATCTCAAACTGGTAATCTGAAACACAAGCAACATTCTGGGTAAGACTCAACTTCACGAGATTTGCGACAGTAATATTGTTATTGGACACTGCATCTGGTTTCAGGTTGAACAATTATTTTCTTTGGACAGCAATGGAACAAATGTGGAGGTGCGCCTATTGAATGAGCATCTGTACAAGGCTCTAAAAGGTTCTAGTTTCCACTTGTTGGACGTGACCCACATGAGTGAATTCAGAGCAGATGCCCACCCTTCCATCGCTGGTGGGAAAAAACATGAGGATTGTATGCATTGGTGCCTGCCCGGAATTACGGATACTTGGAATGACTTGCTTGTAGCAAATCTAAATATTCAACGTTGAAGAAGGTGCCTTCTTTTATTCTTTTTCTCACTTAAGGATGTATTACCACACTCGCACTCGCACTCATGCACATGTAGCATCAGTCTGTTGTAACTTGTACATATAATCTAGTTTCCATCCACATTTTCATATGGGTATCAATTTGGATTGCCGGTCAGATGATCCTATCAATCTGAGCAGTAGGATTTTTTGGTAGACTCTTGCGCTTAGCTCTATTAACTATCCAAAAGCAGGTTATTGCATTGGGCAGTTACAATTGTCTATTTGGTGTACATATTGAGTTGTGGCTCTTCCAAGATGCGGCCTGTTGGTTGGATGGTTCAGATGGCTTGGCAGATTTTGAGTCAGAAATTATATTTATAGATGACACCATCGGAACCAATGTTTTAAAAACCGGATCGTCCCCTGAACCGGCAAGGGCACTAATTCTGTCGAACCAGGTTAAAACAGGTCAGACCGGATCGGTTTAAAAAAAATAGTAGTTTAATAAATAATACATTATCTAATGATATATTATTTTAAAAAATAGCTCAAGTACGCATATTTTGCGTTTAGTTAGATTCCTAGAAGCTTTTTTTTATTCTTTATCTTTAATTTATATTATAATATTGAATTATTGATATTTTTAAACATATTAAGTCTGAAAGTAATTTAAAAATATGCATGTTCAATATTGAACACAAGAATTCTAATTAAATTTATTTGATTAATTTGTTAAAAAAAATGATTCGATATTGTCCTTATCGTTTACTTAACTTAAGTAAGGTGTTGAATTTGGTAGAAATAATTTTCTTTTATTAGGAAAACTTAGTGAGTTTAAATTTCAAGTTTATATGAACAGGAAACTCATACTTTGCATTAAGTGAATTAACGTTTTCCTAAAAATTTAACATTTTTTTTCAGTTCTTGTCAGAATGAAATGTTGCATGAACTGGTCAAGTTCTGTGGGAACCTGGTTCAGCAAGAAACCTGGCGGTTCACTGGTTGCGTCAGAAAACAACTCATAAATTTGGTTTTACCACTAGACTGGAATGGTAAAAGCATCGTCTTTGGTCGAAACAGGTCAGACTAGCCGATCCAGTTCGGTTTTTATAATGCTGATCAGAATTGTTTCCTCTTTATGTACATTTGAGTAAATCCCTCCTCTACGAAACAATGATTTTGAAAAATGAATGGGACCAAACCGCTACAGGTTAGTGACCGGTCACAAGGAACCGTGCTGAGCACGGTCTAGTTCATAAAATACTATCCAGTCTGGATGGTCTGATGGTTGGACCATCCAGTCCAGGAGCATTTCTTGGTGGTTCCAAGGCAAACGACAGTTGGATAATGGTGGGGACATGCTCATGTAACGGTTTCGTTGCCTGCAATCTGACTGCATGTTGGGTTTGGTTCTTATAGCACTGATATTGATGCTATTAATTTTAGGCTTTCAAATTTTGTGTAAATCAGATAGTTTAAGACAATGGTGCCAGATTCGTTCAAATTTAGGTTTGTAGTAAGCAATTTCGTACCTATTTAATTTACACCCAATTGTAGGGCGAGTAGTAAATGAAAATATTAAATACTTAATAGTTTTCTTAATAGTTTTTCTCACATATAAATATTATATTTTTTTTTTTTTGTTAATTCTCTAACTTTGAAAAATGATGCCTCGGTTCAAATCGAACTTAAAATTTTCGTATTTAAATGAAAATTAACAGAAAATCATACAAATATCCTCAACGTTTGGTGTTTTAATAATATCCCTGAATGGTGTCAGGCTGCAAATTAATGCAACAGTAGATACTGTCCATTTCCATTCCACATCCATTAAGGCCATGATTTTTTTAACTGAAACCCTTTTTGAGTCGCTGCATAATAAGAAAAAAGAAAAAAAGAAAAAAAGAATGCCGTTGAATAAGTAGTCATACTATTTTAAGTTTAAATTATTTTATGTCTTCTTTTTACTTTCATGAAAGCAGAGGTTATTTTAATAAACTATATATTTTAAGGAAAAAAATAAAAAATTAATTTAATAAAAAGCTCACTTACATATGATGATAGTGGTGGCGTCCACAGTGAATTTTTTATATATGTATGTATGATTAAAATGTTGACTTACTCTCATCACTGATCACTCTCTTTATAATTGACACAGTTTTGGAGGACTACTTGAAGTCAAATTTTCACTATAAAGAAATTCCCACTTCGTCTGGTAGCATTTGCTTACTTCCAATTCCAAGTTACAATTGGTCAAAATTTGACCACAATTCAGACATTGACTGACTAAAATCCTTGAAAGTATACCACTAGATTTACAAATGTAACCCATTTTATAACAAGTAACAATTGCACACTACTAACTTACCCACGACACACTGCAAAGGTTAAAAGGTCAAACTTTGATTTATTGAGAACAGAGTAATGTAGAGTCAGAGTAGTATACGTTGTCTAATAAAAAACTTAATAGTATATGACCAAGTTATAAAATAATCCAGATCATTACATATAAGTTATATTGATCAAAGTTCGATTAAAGTTAAAAAATTTGACTAAAAGTTAAACTTTGAGCAATAAAAGTTTGACATTATTAAGTTAAAAATTAACATAGAAATAACTTACATGTGTTAAAGTTTGACAAAAAGACAAGCTTTGACCATGTGTCAGGCTTTAACCAACAAAAAACTTAGTACTGTGTCACAAAGGTTCAAATTAACTAAATAATAACATCCATTATTAGGTTATAATTATACTGATCAAAGTTGAAGAGTTTAACTTTGATCAAAAGTCAAACTTTTAACACAATAGTACCTTCTGCCCCCTATAAGGTTATAAGGGTTAAATTATGATAAAAGTAAAAGTTTTGATTAGAGGTCAAAATTTGACAAATAAGCAATTACAAACAAAAACATTTCAGCTTACTCTACAAGCTTACAAATTAACGTAATGGTAGATACAACCCATGGTCAAATTTTGATAAGAAGTCAATATTTAACAAAACTAAAGTTAAATTTTGGCTCGTAATTTTTTTAGTAAGAAGTAAATATTTAACCAAAAATATGTTAAATTTTGGCATACAATAAAATACCCCACTGTCTGAGTTATATCTTGTCAAAAGTGTATTTAGGTTGGGTTGAATTCGGATCCAGGAATCGGGTAAACAGCTCTGATTCCGGCTGACTCTGAAGCCAACCCGTTTGCAGCCCTACCTTTTTTGGATCTAGTTTTATGATACCTGTGAGGGGAATCCCTTAAATTTATAATAGAATTGGTATTACTGTACGGCACATATGCCATGTTTAGTGTAGGGGTCACCATTTGCTAATATTATATTTGTTACACGTGTCATAAACTAGAGTAGGCCAACTGGCAAGCAGTTGTATGGGTTTGACTTTCCAAACATCATCCTCATTGGAGGATTGAAGCCCATTTATTGTGGGGTTTTATCATTTAATCTGAGAGAGCTTTAACTGTCCATTTTGGCATAATCGGATGGTGTGGCCCCAACCTAAATGATGTCTGCATATGCCACGTGGCAAGAATAGGAATGGATTAGTTCACATGTACAAAATTTGATGACCCCGGCACCACCTCTCCTGTAGTATGGGCCGGAACACCAACTCTATTTTGGACTAATATGTGGGCATTTTTGGCTATTTTGTATTAGTGTGGGGACTGTAATTATTATGGAGTTTGTATATGATACACTACTCATTCACAGATTTTAAAGGCTCAGTGAGCAGCATTTGGTCCGCACAAATATAAACTATTTTACGTCACCAATTGTCTCAAAAGCGTTCATTTTAAAAGCCTATGCACAAATATAAACTACTTTAGTAACAACATTTACACATATATGCACAACCGCATATTATAGTGTTCAGAGGAGACGTTTCAAATCCACCAATCAATGCCATGTTTAGGCCAACAGTATAATTTAGCTCCTAATACACTTAGGGTACGTTCGGTTTATTGTAAAGGCTTCCCTGTAAAAATCACTTCTCTTATAAAATAATGTTGATTGAATTACATGTAAATTTACTTTTTCTCATGTAAAAAATATGTTCGTTCCACCGTAAAATAAGCTCGTAAAATTCACTTTTTGTAAAAAATAGAGCTGTTATACTTTTACAAGCAATATTTTAGCATTACGAGCGATACCCCTCGTAAGTTAAAAAAATTACAGGTAATTTTGGTGGCACAATCCACTAGAAAATACGGTGAAACGAACAACTCTTGGAGTAAAAAATAAAGCCGTTGGGGTGATATTACAAGCTTTCCCTGTAATATTGCCCCTTTACAATGAAACGAACATACTTTTATACTTAGCTCCTAATACACGTAATCCATGCAATCTCTAAAGGTGCCTATTTGGAAACCCGATGAAACTTGTTGATTGCTTTGAATCAGACTATCTAGATCGGTTTTCACCCTAATCTTCCATCTAATGGATCTTGAGACCATGAATGTACCATCATAACAGTCTGTTTTTTTATTCTACATGGTACAGATTCCCAAAAATAGAAAACAACTACTTGCACACGAGATGAGATTCCATATGGTACACATCATGCTCTCATTTATTAGGAAAATGTAGAATACAAAATAAACAGTCTGATGGTGCGTTCTTGGTCTCAAGATCCATCATATCGTGTGAAAGATTGAGGGTGAAAAACCATCTAATTTGTACCAATCAACTGGTTTCATGGGGCTTCGAATCGTAGGCACCTTTAGGGATTGAACAGAGGTACACTACACACAATAGCTCCCAATATCCGTAGTAGCTCCGACAAATTATGCCCCATGGCCAACAAATGGAGGCAGTCATGGCCCATGCATTAATCTTCAAATATATAGATATCTTCATGCACTTTCTTTACTGTTATAAGTGTCATTTAGCAAAACGTTGGGTGTCTTAGTAAGTCGTAAAGTTGAAAGAAAATGACTACGGAGGCATTTGGCAATGCTCCGCTCCCTGGGGCTTAAGAGCAGCTGTCAGCTCAGGCAGGTCACTCTCAAGGCCCAAGAGCATCGCGCAAGCGAGCTCCAAGTGGGGATTGTTCCCAAGCTGAGCGAGGAGGACCACTAAAGCTAGTGTGTAACAGTTTTTGAGTTAGTAAGTTGATACTATGCTCATTTATTAGTAGGTGTGCCACGTGGAATCAATATGCGTGCACATGATCTAAAGCTCTTTGGTATAAAAGATTCGGGCGAAAAAAAAAAAATCTTTATCATCTAAGTCAAAACAGTCAAACACCATCTTAAATGAAGAGTATATTGAATTTAAAGGATAGCCGATCATTTCTTCCCATTTGTTTACATCAAAGATGTTTAGATCATGGCACTTTCATCATATGGCACACACGACTATTCCACATGACGCATTCTAAAAAGTGACCTGAGTACCAACAACAATTGACACTATTTCACTGAAGATTGGGTACCTAATTTGTTGGGTAACCCTGCGAATCACAAATCGATTTGATACAAACCGATTTGTGATTCATTCACTCATGATTAGTGAACTGGAGTCACATGGTGATTATTATTATTTTTTTTTTAATCTTAAAGTTTATTATTACTATTAGTTTTTAAATATTCTTTTTGGTACAAGCCACCCAAATTTTTGAATGTGCTCTATGTCGAACCATTACGTATTCTGTGTGTTTTGGCGATCATGATCTCAAGATTTGTTTAGTAAAAGATTGGAAAAAAATGATCTCCCTTATTGAATTCAATGCAATCAAATGCCATCCAAAATTAACGTTATATTGACTTCTACATGGTAGCACCTATCAGACAATACACATGTGAGTGTTAGTTTCCCATGCTACACATCCCAAAGAGTGGCCCGGGTATAAGTCACCCAACACTCATGTTTCTTACATAATACTAACTCATGTTCTTTGGCGAAGATAACTTGACCCCTTTGAAGAAAATCTTGGCTCCCCCACTTCATAATACACTCTGTTTTTTTGTTACTTGTTAGGTTTCATATGGAGGATTCGAAAAGTAATGACAATGAGGCATTAGCAAGAAAACCTGAGCCCATTGCCCTTATCATAATATGGTTTAAACCCTCAACACTAAGTAATCGAAGGATTACACTTATTGCATTAGCTGTGATTAGGCAACAACCTTTGAAATATTCAAAGGTCAGCTGCTTTGGACTAATGGGTGGTCTTCCATTACTAGAATGAGGGCATAGTTATGCTCCATTAATGGATTATGATTACATTTTGCATAAACCAAGTTGTCAAACTATTAGCTCATGTTAGGAGCTACCATGGGCTAAAAGAACAATACCGGTTGGAGGATTTAAACGCTCCCCTCTATGTACTACAATATGGATAATTATGTATATATTTTTTTTGTATTGGTTAATATTAAAGTACACTAATCAAATGATTTCTATCTTTTGATTAAGTTTGATTTAATTTTTTTTCGATTAAAACATAAATGATGAGCTGCTTGATAGATTACTTGAATTGATCAAAGATGAGCACCACATGACATATTATGAACGAAGTGGTCATCATCGATATCACATTAATCTTATCTTATTTATTTAACTCCTTAGAATAGCTGCATGACTTATTCTCTACTTGGTACTTGGGAAACTTTACTCTAATTTTATTATTACTAAATTCTGCCGAGGAGAAATAAAGGTTGATATATGATAGTACAGATGGCACACAAGACCATAGTCACAAAATCGGGGTTCGATAATAATTTGGCAAAGTTAAAATTCAGAAAAAATCGGCAAAGTTTGGGAAGTTCAGGAACAATTCAGGAAAATAAAAAAAAATAATATATATATATATATATATATATATATATATATATATATATATATATATATATTAGCATAATCTTTTGAGATGTGTGCTATGCGTAATAAGCAATCGACCGTCTGATGATACGCCCATGATCCATAGATCTAGTGTGTAAAAGATAGGGATGAAAAATGACCTCTACCATCTGATTCAAAGCCGATCAATACATACCAGGTTGAGGTGGTGGGGTGAGTAATGTACCCATTGGCAAAAATCTGATTCAAAGTTTTCTTTCAAAAATCTGATGTGAAAAATGTGGAAGTAAAACAGAGGTCGTGTAAAACCTATACAGGTATCAACAATGGCGGAATTTGTTGGGAGAAAATGGAATTAGTTGAAATAAAAAAGGCAAAAAGCTCTCGAAGAGATTGTTAATGGCGTTTGGTTGCAGTGGAAGCTAACAGAGTAGAAAGAGGGCGATTTCGAAGCTGCTTTTCGAATAAAAGCAGTAGATCTGCAAATTACGATAATAAAAAAGGCTTTAAATGATCATCGATGTCCGATAGTGGTACGAAAACTGCTCATAAACCCTAGATTTCTCCAAATGTAGTTAATTTAAGCAGATTCAGAAGAGCTTGAGAGCGACTGCAAAAGAGAAAGCTTCAAAGTTATGCCGAAGTATAAAATCTGATTCAAAGTTTTCTTTCTCAACGTTTTGGGGAATTTTAGTCCCACATCGTTTGTAAAGAAAACGGCACACTCTGTTCCACCCATAAAACTTCACTTAAACAGCTCAACAAGACGTGTGGCGAGTCTTGTGACTAGCGAGCAACAACGTGTGGCGAGTTTGGGGACTGTTCATTAGCCAACGGAGGACATGACCATGCAAAATATTGTTTTGGTGCTACAGGGAGCTTCAATAGACTGTATGGATCACCGTTAATGAAAATTATGTTCAAAATTCATTAAAAATAAAATGTTTAGTTGAAATGTTCTTTATTTTTTTTTTAAAGATAATCCAAACAGTGCTACCTTGCTTCAGGTGCACCCAAAACATACCAATTGAACCTCCATGTGGATGTTGTCTGATGAGTCCCTGGGCATTAATTTCATAGAAGAGAAGCTTACAATCTTAAAGCATTACATTATAGGTCTTCTATCGCGAGAGTGAAGAGCTCTCTAGGATCAGTCCATCGGATTAGGATCGGTCCATCGGATTAGAAAGCCGGAATATGCATTGGAGGTCACGGCAGTGACCATGTACTCGAATGCAAGATCACGCGCCATGTGTTATGTGATCGCAAATTACACTATAAAAAATAAGACTATTAGGAGCAGCCAAAAACTATCACTATTAACAAAAAAATGCCGCTAATACCCTTGCCGCTAATAGTCTTAATAGTTCTTTTATTAATAGCGGCATATTTTTGCTCCAAAAAACTACCTCTAATTGTCATATTTTTTGTAGTGTTATACCATCATTAAGGATTCACCTAGCCCCCTTGAGTTAAAGAATAAAAAATAATTGTTAGACTTTTTTATCCTTCATATCATAACTGAAAGTTTTTTATCTGTTGCTTGAACTTGGTGTATTAAAATTTTGCACCTTTGGCAACTTATGAATTATGGATACCCAACCCTAACTGAGGTTGGCTAGTAGAAACTTGACACATTGCTGCTCCTTGTAAACTAGGGCAAACCAAGTTATCAAGAGGAGAAGGTGTTGAAAGGGGAGGCAGATATAAGAGGTCCTACACTATTGAAGGCTGAAAAGACGGGTACATGTGTGTGTGTCTTGGGGTATCGAGGAGCACGCTTTAGCGTGGCCTTCATGTTAGTTGTCAGCATGGCCTACATCATGGCCCCTAAAACTTGTGAAGATGTTTCTGGGGCATGCATGGTGGGGGCACCCAAAGAAGGTTCCCACATGAGCTAACCCTTCTATTACTACAAACCATGTGAGCCCTCAATTATTCCCTTTAAAGGCAAGTCCCGAGTTAATAACACATGAAAAAGAGATAGGTTATTGATGTGAAACTCTCTCTTTACTTCTCTTGGTCCATTGAAAAATCAAGTTGTAGCCAGACAAATGTAAGTGTTTGACTGTAGATCACTAGTGAAATGTATATATATATATATATATATATATATATATATATATATATGGTAAATGCTTTCCTTGTTAGAATATCCTCTATCAAGAGTACAGAAGTAGGTGAACCCAAGGTAGGGTTTATCCAGATGGACCCCAACACGTACAGCCCTCTCATTTACTGGCTAACACAGTAACACCAGAAAAGCCTCAAAGTTCCACTGGCCTTTTTCTAAATGAAAGCAACTAATTACCAAGCAGAAGTTAGCATTACAAGCTTGGGATTGAGAACTAAGGACGAAGACCACTAGATCTAAAGCTACATTGATCTAAAAAGCCTGAACATTTGATCAAGAAGATGAAAGAGTTGAAGATGATCAGGTAGTTGAAAAAGTGCATTGATCATATGGTTAGCATGGCTTGATATTCCATGTGGATGATCCTGATTGATAACGTGTGTTGTCTATTCTTCTATGCTGTCTTTGATGATTGGTCCCAACCACTTAATAACACCTCTAATCATTTTCCTAGTACCCATGGAAGAAAGAAAGCTTATTTTATGCCAATTTTGATGTATATTCCAACATCAGAGCTCATAAATAACATCTATTTTTTTGTGTTACTAGACCAACAACAAACATGAAATCGGACGGATATGGGTAGAAGGCAACATATAAGCTGTAATGCCCACCGTTGGAGAGTCCAGCGGGCATTCTTGCCACTCCATTCTTGACCTAATGTTCATGGCTAGGTCAGCAATATGGTCCACATGCCTGATTGCCTTGTCGACATGTGTTGCAGCTTTTGACCAAAATTTGGTTTTGTCAAACATTAAGCCCAAGTTGTTTTTTTAATGTTATGTGATTAATAAAGAAAAATTATGTGCCTGACTCCATCACCGTCCATCATGTATCTGATGACAATGGCATGTGGGTCCCAATTTAATACCTCATCTTCATAGTCTTATCTCATTTAATGGGGGCCAGCTTGGCAAGTCCTATTTCTCTAATCATTTATGTTTGGGACTCACTCTACTCATTCTAGGGGCCATAGCTATGGTAAAAGGGTTAAGCTATCAAATGTAAAAACGCAGGTTAGAGTCCAAAGAGCAGCCACTTTATACTTAAAATAAAGTCAGAGCTTATAAGTTTTATATCCGATCCACCCCACTCAGCCCTCTACATAATCACTGGACCAGCATTGGATAATGGCCTTTATTGAATCTTCTCAGTGTCTTATTAAGACAAAACTTCAACCAACCCCACTTTTAAGCCACTTGGTGCCATGTGGCACACATTTTTGACCAAATTGCAAATCAAAGTATACACCCCAAATTAGCACATGCAGGGTCAGCACGGGATATAAATCCTTAGGGTGCCCTAAATGGGGGAGGGGATTCGAACTCAGGTCTTCTGCTTTTGGAAGCAAGTACCGACCAACTGACTAACAAATCAATTATAGTCAATGGTTTAAAAATGAAAGGTGAATGAAAGACCGTTCCACCATTTATTTGCTCGCAGAAGGATTGCAGCCCTATAGGTTTTTTTCTTTTTCGTTTTTTAGAAAATTTAAATTTTCTAAAACCCGCTAAGAAAGGGGTGAACTTTAGAGGATTGGGCCAGTAGCCCAATGGAAGATTTGACAATAATAACACCTTGAGGTCACACATTAAAATCCTTAACTTACCTATATACGTGTAAGAATAGAAGAAAGAAAAGGCATTTGAATGCCAAGTAGCACCAAAATGACCAAGTTGGGGTCCGGAATACATCAGCTTGGAAAAAATTCAAAAGAATTTGGCAAAATTGATCAAATTTGGGAAAAATAGTCAAATTTTGGAAAATAAGAAAGAAAATTATAAAAATATATATCTTTCTTAAAAACTTAAAAAAAAAAAAAAAAAAAAAACTGCAAATAATTCATGAAACTTGCTAATAGTTGTTGAAATTCATGATTTTTTTTTTGAAAAAGTCCCAAATAATTATAATTTCATTCGTTTTTTCAAAGAATTTTTTAAAAATTTCGGAGAATTTGGTCACTGTGCGTAGCACCGAAATGGGACAGGGTTCAGAATATTTTATTCTACACATTATTAGCTAACTAATGAGTGATGACTGATGAGTACACAATCGATTGGGAAGGTGCGCATGATTGGAGTTAGACATAAAATAAAAAAATGTTACAAATATTAGACTATACAATAGTTTTTATAGATCATTCTCGCATCAAAATCAAGGGTTGTCGAAGTCATAATAAACCAATCCCTCAAATGAAAATAAATGCAGGAACAAGAAGGTCCTCCTGGAGGCCCCACCTTTGAAATGAAGGTGAAAAAGACTCAACAAATTTCATTAATGGAAGGGAATTGAAATCTAGGTCTGAAATCAATTAATTAAACTAAGTCAAAGGGCAGTGTCTAATAGCTAGGAGTTTTGGAAAAATTCAAGAATGGTCCCTAAGTGAAAGGTACTTGATGGACGTGGGGTGCATGGAGTGGCCATCTGCGCGTTGCCCATTTTGTCTCTGTTTAGAAAGAGGACCACATCAAGCTATGTGGCAAGGCCCATTCATTCTATGCGGCACACCATTCTATGGGTCGAACCTGGACGACAAAAACACAAGACTATTAGCGGCAGTAAAAAACCTACCGCTATTAACAAAAAACTGTCACAAATACGCTTTCCGCTAATAGTTATTAATTTGGTGAATTTGAAAGAATAAACAACTAATAATTAAGTCTTTTAGTTAAGGTATGATTGTAATTTCTAATTATAATATAATTAGTAATTTAAATTCTCTATGAGAATGACTCATTGACTATAAATATAACGGATGCTTGGTCCCAATTGCTTGACACAATTCAACCCTCCTTATTAGCAAAAACATTCCCATTGTGCTTTGAGGTATTGAGAACGAGGAGTCGGTGAAGATCCAAACGGTAACCCATCTTTCATGGTTTACACCCAAGGTGAGTTAGAGATCTTTTATTTTAAAGCTTTTGATAAAATCATAGCCATCACGATCTTCCCGATAAGGTACGCACATATATTTAAATTTATGGATTGTTAATTTATTGTTTGGATTGATCATACGCTTAGATTTTAGGGCAAATATTTGGGTGCTTGGATCAATAGATCCATTAGCAGATTGTTTTTAACTGCAACCATTGTTACCAATTTCGAATTTCGAAAAATTTCGGTTAGGCAAATAAATGATAAAAGGCAACAATTGGGAAATATTTAGATAAAAAGTAATGAAAAAATTTAAAATATATGTTTTTTGAAAAAGTTTGAAAATTTCGTTAAAAGCGTGTTTAAAATGCAAAAATTGTGATTTTTTCAAATAATAATTTAAAAAAAAAAAAAATTTGGTCGAAAAAATTTAATTTTAAGGGTGCTACCAATATTTTATGAAAAAACTCCCAAGAAACTATCGCACCCTTGCTGCAAAGAAGGTTTTGATGAAGGAAATGGCTATAGCTGCTTGACTTATCAAAAAAAAAAAGAGCTGATGAATAGGATAAATTTGGGTGTCCATCTCAAAATCAATTGGCAATAAGTAGATAAGCTCAAGATCTTATAAGAGGAGAGATAAGGCTATGAATACCCGATATGACACTGAACTTCATCAAACCCCCTTATGTGTTGGCAGTTTAATTGCATGTATTTCCAAAATGGCCGAAATGTTGAATAAAATAATCACCGTGAGTCGTGGTAAATCACCGTCAATTTCAAGAATTATGTTTGAGAAAAAAATATATAAGGTGAATAATCATATATAGTGAGTAGCAATATTGCATATGCTTTAACCTCAACGGTTAGGTGAGGTGGCCAGGTACCTGCTTCCAAAAACAGGAGACTTGCGTTCGAATCTCCTCCCGTCTTGAGGCCACCATAGGGATTTATATTATGTGTTGACCCGATATGTGTTAAATTTGGAGTGCACATGTGCCCCTAGGATTAGGCGGGTGCTCTAAGAGGCCCGGATACCTAGGTTATCAAAAAAAAAATTGTATATGCTTTTAATAACATGAATAATAGTCGTGATGGAATAGCATTTTTATTTAAAATTTTTTAATATATGATTAACCATCAAAGGGAATCAAAGTGACTCACGGTGAGTGTTATAATCCCCCACCGTACATAATACTTTTTTTTTATTATTATAAATAAGATGAACAATTACCATGATAGCATTTTTATTTGCTTTTTGAATAAGGTGAATAATCACTGTGAATCAAAGTGATTCATGGTCATGGTGACTGTTACTATATGAATCATAGGTACTCATGGTTAGTGGCAGATGCAAGATTTTTGTAAAGGGTGGGCACTCATTAGTGGATAGTTCTAACCTCAATTTTTTTCTCAAATTATAGGCATACCGACAGGGCCGGCCCTGACATTTTGGGGGCCCAAGGCGAGTTCCTAAAATGGGGCCCCTATTTCATATTACTTTATAATATATAAAATATTCACCACAATTTTTTTTTGACAAATAAAATAATACTTATATTCTATTTTACTATATATAATTTGAAAATGTAACTAATTAAGAATTTAATACAAATAAATATTAAAAGAAAATGCAATACTCATAAATGCAAGTAAATTTCTAAATGTCTATTATTTAATTATCAACATAATAAATAAATTTCTAAATAAAAATAAGGGCACTAATTGACTCCTCAAACAATCGAAGTTTCCTAGTTTGTGCTTGGACAACCCCTATGGGGTGAGAGCCCCAACCGTGCCGCAATTATTTCACGGTTTACACGTACCCACTACACATGCTTAACAAAAGGGGAGTCGTTTCGAACCAGTAACCTTAGGGAGCAATCCCAAGTCGCCAAATCGCTGCCCCACCTTTCCATCAAAATGATAAAAAGGATTCTTCATGCAATCCTATGCACAAACACACGTGCACATAGTTGTACCTAACACCCCGGCGAGTAGAGTAACTTGGCTAAGTTAACTTGTTGACTCACCGAAATTTAGAACTATCCACTATGGAGCTTCAGAATCTTCTCCCTTAGGGAATTCTTAGGTATGCATAACTTAGTTCCCTTAAAAAGGATGGCATAATGAGAAATGAATTTCCTTGTAGAGTCTCCCCCATGTAGAGTTATTTGGTAGTTTTAAACCTACACTTCTGCTACAAGTGTGCTAAGTGATGCTGCCCTCATACCCAATGCATCTGTAAGCTAATTTTGACCACCTATTTTGTGTCATAATAAAAATTTATATTTTATAAGACGCATCGCACCACTACAAAAAATAAGACTATTAGCGGCAATAAAACTATTAACAAAAAAAAATAAAAGACTATTAACGGCAGTTTTTTGTTAATAGCGGTAGTTTTTGACTGCTGCTATTAGTCTTATTTTTTGTAGTGCACTGAAAATGACAATGATTAAGCTTCTTTTAGCCTAGTAGAAATTTCAGTAACTCGTGGTCGGAGTAAATGACACTCACGGGGTAAAGGACACTCACGCCCACAAGAAAAACAATTTTTTTCCTCACAGAAAAATAGTGATTTCATTCTTTAATATTCTGTAATTCACGACTGCCTTACATGTATAAATAAAGATACAAAAGTAACTTATTTGCTTACCTCTAATTTTTATTCTTTAATATTCTGTAATTCACGACTGTCTTACATGTATAAATAAAGATGCAAAAGTAACTTATTTGCTTACCTCTAATTTTAATCTCTTAATCCAATTCAGAGTCTTGAATAACTAAATAAATAATTAAAATATTTTTACTTTTTAACTAGACTCCTACTTGATGTAGACACTCTTAAAATCACATATATTGAAAAGAAAACAAAACAAAAACTAATTCCACCTATCTAACCCTATACCATTGAGGCATTGAATCATTATTTACATCCATTACATCAAGCATTTTCCCCAGGTTTGGACCTCTACCTAGCACCCTTTTCCTCTACACTATAGTTTTCTCAATGGATCAACAAAAAGAACATCATGCCCAGGTTTGGACCTCTACCTAGCACCCTTTACGTCTATAATCTGTATTATTCTGCAAATGCTTACAAGGACAACACCCCTTATATACAAGGGTTTTTAAAACAGGTTCACCCAGTTGTACTTAACACGACTAGATAACATAATTCTACATACAATTTCTATAGAGCATATATTAAGCGTTAACCAGTAATACCTACTAATGTCCAAAGCAGGAGTTAGTGGGATAACACCTGATATTTGCTCATTTTCATCAACATTTACAACGTCCATGGTATATGGTGTTTGTGGATGATGGTATTGATTGGCCAAAAGGAAACGAGAAAATGATAAGGTGGAACTTTTGAGAAAGGCACTAGAATTAGGGGCTTTAAATATTAGCATAACATAGTGTTTGATAAACATGTAACATCCAGATGGGGGCCTCAAATCACAAACATTTTCAACCCGTTGGGAAAATCCATTGGTAATCTTGAGGAATCAGACAAAAAACCATCGCATCAAGCAAAAACAAAAATTAAACATCACAATGCCCTAGAAATCAAGATTGTACATCCAAGTTCTAGATAATTTAAGAGTCACATATTGAGGTAAAATAAATGGATCAAATAAATAAATAAACAAAGAAACAAAACTTAATCGATAAAGAAAATGAATGAGTCTTCTTATATTGTTGTGGAATCATTGGGAACAACAGCAAGAGCAGCATCTTTCTCTGAAGCCATTGAAGAAGTCTGAGGCGTAGGGAGGCTGAGAGGCACTGGACCGTGGACAGCTGGAGAGAAGAGAGGGTTTGGAGAGAGAGGCGCATGGCACTGGAGAGAGGAGAGGGTTTAGAGAGAGAGAGAGGGTGGAGAGCAATGCGTTGGAGAGAGGAGAGAGGAGAGAGGAGAGAGGAGAGAGGAGATGCGTTGGAGAGGCAAGGAGAGAGGCGCTGGATTTGGGGGCCATTTCTATATATATAATTTAAAAATAAAATAAAATTTTAACCTATTTTTTAAAAGAGCTTTTTTATTTGGGGGCCCCTGGAAATCGGGGGCCCAAGGCAGTCGCCTGGCTGGCCTTGGTCCAGGGCCGGCCCTGCTGGCCATGTGGCAACCAATCCGAAGATTGGGTGCCACGACAAGTTTCCCAAAGTCGATTAGTTGTCATTTAAAAAAATAATTCCAAAAGAAGCATTTTTTCACCCTTAAATATTGGGGAAAATTAGAAAAACATGTCTACTTTAGAAATGTTTTAGCCTATTAGGCTAGAAAAAAAAGTTTTAGGTAAAAGGGATTTCACAAAAATTAGGAGTTCATATATATATATATATATATATATATATATATATATATATATATATATATATGTGTGTGTGAGATTTCAATATTGGCACATGTGGGGCTCAAAAAGGTTCTTAGCAAATTACACTACTACCCCTATTTCTTAGCAAATTACATCACTACCCACTTGCTTAGCAAATTACATCACTACCCCTCTTTTTAGCAAATTACATCACTACCCCTCAATGGGCAATGAGCGTTGGGTGATAGGCGTTGGGCGATCGGCAATGGGCAACGGGCACATCGCCATTTCCCATCGCCGTCCAATGCCCATCGCCCATCGAGGGGTAGTGATGTAATTTGCTAATAAAGAAGGGTAATGATGTAATTTGTTAAGCAAAAGGATAGTGGTGTGATTTACTATGAAAGAGGGATAGTGATATAATTAGCTAAAGAAGAGGGGTAGTAATATAATTTGCTAAGCTAGAAGATAGTGATGTAATTTGCTAAGAAAAGGGGTAGTGATGTAATTTGCTAAAAACTTTTTCAAACCCCTGCCAATATTGAGATCTCATATATCTGCGAATTCTTAATTTCCATAAAACTTTTTTTCCCTAAAGTCACCTAAATATTGGGTTAAAATTGGGAAAAAATCTATTCACCATATTTATTGGCGAACTACAATATTTGACTTGTGATTTTCAAGCAAAGCCAGTTTCATAAGTTTTGGAATCATATGGAATTTAGCCATTGAGTTCTAACCTGAAGATGTGAACCTTTTTTTTTTTTTTCGGAATTGCTAGTAGGCAGGTGGTGCATAGTTAGAGGCCAATCAGATTTTTTTTTAGAAATATACAATTTGTCTCTTATGCATAGCTTGCACACAGCCCAAGTAGTTGTACTGAATCATCATCATCATAATCGTTGTTTTTTTCCCACATGATCAACTGGAAATGGACTTCCGCCAGTCTTACTTCTCCAACCAATTATCTTCAGGTTATAAAAGCAGTTTCTCTAGACTTTCTAGCAGCTCGTATACGCTCCTACTTTTTCAAGTTGAACTACCACCTTTCCTTTTTCTGATCCTCCACTTGTTAAAAATTAAAATAATGATGCCATTTGAGGAA
Organism: Chloranthus sessilifolius; assembly: GCA_021018995.1. Lineage (NCBI taxonomy): Eukaryota > Viridiplantae > Streptophyta > Magnoliopsida > Chloranthales > Chloranthaceae > Chloranthus > Chloranthus sessilifolius. The sequence continues at coordinate 2,186,662 of CM037584.1, forward strand.
CTTAATATTATTAAATTACCTAAACTGTTATGTTACATGCCTATAAAGATGCTAGGTAACTAGCAATTCATCAAAAGATAAATATATAGATGCTAGATAACGAGATAGCAACGTATGCCAAAAGAAATCTGGGGGCCAAAACAGACGGCTGTTTCATGCTTTCAGGATCCGTTAAAGTGTAAATCGAAATGTTGGAGCTTGTTTGATTTCTTCAACCAAGAAGATACGATATTTACAATTTATTATAGAGTACTGATATATGCAACCGAAGATTATGATTTCACTGTTAAAACTGTTGACTGAGTTGAATCAGACCATGGAAATCATTTTTTTTTTTCTGATGGAAAAGTGGGGTTAGAGAGTCTCCTACCCTTTCATTAATACAAAAAAGAAGATTAAGAAATATGAGAGTTACAAGATAAATCTTCTAAGGCCGGAAAGCAAAGAGAAGAAAGAATATCACTGGGCATCTATCGAACAAAAGTGCTAGCATCCACTCCGTTTCGAGCTGATCTAAGAAGTTCGCGCATTTATTTGAATCTCTATTAATATGACAAAATTCAAAGCTTCCGCCATTGAGACCATGGCCAAACTATCATAATGTTGATTCCATGTGGCGCACGGCCCCAAAGTGATACGAAATCAGAGGTTGACTTAAGAAGTTTCAATCAGTTTCTCTTGTTCAAATCAGCCGCACCATTATTTATTTATAACTTTAGAATATAATAAATATTTTAAATAATTTTAAAGAAAATAAAAACTTTCTTTTATTTTCATAGTTTGGTGGGTTGGCTTTTAAGTATTAGATGTACGTATTTTTTTGTATGCAAATGAATAGTTCCACATTGGTAAATGTAAAAGTGGTCCAATGCTATTTATAGAATCTTCCACCTTCGATTATTGTTTGACAATAAAAAAAAAGAGTATGCCTAGCAGCTGCAATTGTTCGAATTTGAATTCGAAAAGGTCTCTTGTTTTCTCCTTTTAGTCGGTACTTCATCGGATTGAGTTTTTTGGGACGATCCTCTACTATTGTAAAGTAATTGATCGCATCCAAGAGATTGAGTTCATTGTATACTGGAAATGTTTCGCTCGAACCCTTTTCCAAACTTAAGGATTTACTCGAGTAAGGAGCGAATAGCGTTTTAAAGATAACGATTACGTGCCTCGAGTCCAATTTCTCTCGTCTATTTCATCATTTTCAAATTGCAGTTCCTATTATTTTCTAACAAAGATCATGGCCCAACTATCATAATGTTGACTCCACGTGACACACAGCTCTAAAGTGATACGAAATTAGAGGTTTACTTGAGAAGTTTCAATCAGTTTCTATTGTTCAAACCAGCCACACCACAGATTACGGTGGTTCTCTATTCTCCCTTCTTGTTTTTCCTCTTTCTTAAGAGATGATGCATGCATTGTACTTTTTTTCTTTTGTGATCTCTCTTTTATTTTTAATGAAAAGGATGAAAAATGATCCCCACCATTTGATTTGAAGCAATCAATGGTGGAACCTTCAGTTGTGGAGACTAAATCGTCGGTTGTAAATCCCGTGCTCTTTATTATATTTACATGTTAGTGGCCATAAATCTTACACCAATCACAAAATGGTTGACGTCAGGGGTGAGGTTATATTTTCATGAGTTCAATTTAAGTACAGCTAAATTTCATTAGTCAATACCTCAAAAAAAAAAAAAAATTAGTCAATCATTGAAAATGTTATAAACATACGGTCTAAGATATTTATGCAACATCTCAGATATTTTATTTAAATTAAATATATTGATCAACAAGAATAGCATTATACTTATTTAGTATCACTGTTTCATTGAGGATTGAATGGTCACTACGTCAAAATAGATGAAAAAAGACGGTCGAAAGCAATCTTATTTTTTAAAAGAGACGGCTCAAAACCGTCTTCACGGCCGTTCTTTTTTTTGGCGTCTTAAATGTACAAGAATGTCCTAAACCATCTTATATTCCATAAATAAGACGGTAAGAAATTACTGTTTTCCGCAGTCCTAATATAAGACGGTCCGAAGCCGTCTCATAATAACCACTAAAGGACGATCACCGGCCATTTAATAATTTTTAAAAACAAACCTACAGGACGATTGGAAACCATCTTTTATCGAACGCTCTATTAGAGACGGTCATGTGCCGTCTTATTTATTATATCGGTAGTCCTTTATGAAACGTCTTATTTGAATGATGGTCGAAATAAGACAGTCTTAGGCAGTCCTTTTTTAAAAATCGTAATAAAAAAAAATATTTATAATTCTAGGAAGGGCCTGTACCCCAGAATACTCTGCTCATCCATCAAAAAATTACAAATGGACATAAAAAAAATACTTCATAGTAGAACAATAAATTTACCATGCTTATCCAACGAAAATTTACTTTGCTTAACCAACAAAAAATCACAAATGAATATCATAAATATTTTGAACTAAAACCACAAATTTACCTTGCTTTTCCAATATAAAATTACAAATTATGGGTATAAATTAAGCCTTCCTTCCACAAAGTTTCTCCCATACAAATTATATAAATTATGGGTATAAATTAAGCCTTCCTTCCACAAGCGGTTAATTAATAGGAATATATAACCTAACATTATCTCAATTTATAGCAAAAACACAAGTAAAGGTTAAAGAAAACGATAAGAGCATCAACATCAAAGACTCCTCCAATGGAGTTGTTCTGCGTGTGGAGAAAAATGGTGGTTTTGATGGCAGAATTAAATGAAGGTGCTCCTCACAAAGAGAACGATTGTAGCATTTATCCACGCCTCTGCAATAAAAAAATGACAAAAAAGTACTCAACACTCCAACTGAACATTTCTTAATTCAACCTGAGTAACATCCAACAAGAATTATGAATAACATCCAACAAGAATTACTAGAAGGGCTCCCTTTGAAAAAGGGTAAAATCCTAAAAAAAAGAATTAAAAAATAAAATAAAATAGATAATTCACCATCATACAGTTGTGCAATCCTTTTTGCTGCATATTCCAGCCATCCATCTGGTCAAGTATTTAGATACTCCCTTGTCAAGACAGTAGTCATGTTACAGTACTGCCAATCTATTATCTTAGTATATATAAATTATATAATCTCTTGATATAACAAATGCAAGTTAGAGGATAGAAACTAACCTATTCCCATAGTAAAATCACTTCACAAACATGAAACAAGAGCTCCAGAGGTTCATAAATTTTAAATCGTGCATTGTACTGTGAAGAAAAAATTGCAAGAATTTTTATTAGGGCATAGATTCATACAAATAGACCTTTGTATAAAAAATGAAAAATAAAAATAAAAAAAGCACCAAATAGCCATAAAAAGGTATAGTGTAGTGCCTAACCCAGGTGCCATTTATGCCTTCAGGAAATTTAAGAACTAGTTTACAATGATCAACAATATGTGCAGTAAGTCCAAGTCCCCTTCTTGCCTGTCCGTCATTTCAAGGTCAGTATGTTTTACCTTAAGCAGTGTCGAACAGGTGTGGGAATATCTTGCACATCTCATCTTCACGTTTCCATGTTGCATCGTCTCCGGAGTGATGTTGCCATAGAACTTTTACTCGAGGAATTCTTTTGCTTCTATTACCATGAGTTTTCCAATCGATGATTTGCGTTGGGGCTTCCATGAAAGGCAGTTCTTCTTGTACTTCTAAAGGTGCAGGGTCTAACACATGTGTGGGATCAAATTTATAATCTCGCAGCATCAATACGTGGAAGACGTTATGTACGTTGGCTAGTGAAGGAGGTAAAGCTAGTTGATAAGCGACTTTTCTAATCTTCTTGAGAACTTTGAATGGCCCGATGAATCTAGGATTGAGCTTTCCTTTCTTTCCAAATCGTAAAACTCCTTTTGTTGGTGATACCTTCAGGAATACGTGATCTCCAACTTCGTATTGACGTTCTCGGCGATCCCGATCAGCATAACTCTTTTGGCGATTATGAGCAATAATGAGACATTCTCGAATAATTTGAATCTTTTCCGTTGTTTCTTTCACTAGTTCTGGTCCGAGCAGACTTCGATCTCCGACTTCCTCCCAACATACAGGCGATCTACAAGGTCTTCCGTAAAGTGCTTCGAAGGGTGCCATCTGGATACTTGCTTGATAGCTGTTGTTGTAGGCGAACTCGATCAACGGCAAATGATCGTCCTAATTTCCTTTGAAGTCTAGCGTGCAAGCTCATAACATATCTTCTAATGTGCGAATTATCCTTTCAGCTTGTCCGTCGGTTTCTGGATGAAAAGCAATGCTGTATTGTAGCTTAGTGCCCAACTTTTCTTGTAATTTCCTCTAAAGTCCTGACGTAAGTTTTGAGTCCCAGTCTGACACGATCTTCACTGGAACACCGTGCAATCAGACAATCTCCTTAATATATATCTTCGTGAGGCTTTCCACTGTTTGGGTAATCTTAACTGGTAAGAAGTGCGCACTTTTGGTAAGTCCATCTATTATTACCCAAATCAAATCGTGACCGTTCTTTGTTCTTGGCAGCCCAGTGAAATAGTCCATGTTGATCCGCTCCCATTTCCACTCCGGTATTGGCAAAGGTTGTAATAATCCCACTGGCTTCTTATTTTCGGCTTTAATTTACTGACAGGATAAATATCTTGATACATATTCAGCAATTTCTCTCTTCATGTTGTTCCACCAGAAGTGTTGCTTTAAGTCCTGGTACATTTTCGTACTCCCTGGATGTACAATATATCGAGACTTGTGGGCTTCATCCAACAGTTCCTTCTTTAGCTCTGGATTGTTTGGTACGCATAATCGGTCTTAATATCGTAACGAACCATCCGCACATATTCTGAATTCTATCTTTTCTTCATTTTTTACGTCTTCCATCAGCTCTATCATCTGAGGGTCAATTGCTTGATTTTCTTTTATCTTCTCTACAATGGTCGATTGAATGCTTAGATTAGCACAGAAGAACTTCGATCCTTCCTCTCAAATGCCTGCTCCCAGATTCCCAAAATCTTCATGCAGTCTCCACTTGTTGACCATGAGTGTGGCGAGTGTCCCTGAGGATTTTCGACTCAATGCATCTGCTACTACGTTCACCTTGCCGGGATGATACTGAATAGTGCAGTCGTAATCTTTTAGAAATTCCATCCATCGTCGTTGGCGCATGTTCAATTCCTTTTGTGTAAAGAGGTATTTTAAACTCTTGTGATCGGTAAACATTTCGAACTTCTCTCCGTACAAGTAATGCCTCCAAATCTTTAAGGCAAAGATAATCACTGCCAGCTCCAGATCGTGAACTGGGTAGTTTAGCTCATGAGGCTTCAGCTGTCTTGATGCATAGGCGATGACCTTCTTATGCTGCATAAGTACACAGCCTAAACCTCTTCCTGATGCGTCGCTACAAACTTGAAATCCTCCACTTCCTGAGGGAATTGCGAAGATTGGTGTGATGTCAACCTTTCTTCAATTCTTGAAAACTTTGTTTGCACTCGTTCGTCCAAATGAACTTGGCGCCATTTCTAGTGAGTTTAGTCATTGGAAGTGCGGGCCTTGAGAAATCCTTCACAAATCATCGGTAGTATTCTGCCATGCCTAAGAAACTTCTGATGTCCGTTACATTCTGTGGCTTCTCCCAATTTACAATGGCTTCAATCTTGGTCGGGTCGACAGAAACTCCTTCTCCAGAGACTACATGACCTAAGAATGAAACCTTATCTAACCAGAAGTCGCATTTACTCAGCTTCCTGTAAAGGTTATGCTCTCGCAATGTCTCCAGAACTTTCTTCAGATGCTCCTCATGGTCTTCACGATTCTTTCAGTAGACTAATATATCATCGATAAATATAATGACGAATTTATCTAAGAAAGGTTTGAAAACTCTATTCATCAAATCCATGAATGCAGCTGGAGCGTTTGTCAGACCAAAAGGCATTACTAAAAACTCGTAATGTCCATAGCGCGTCCGAAAAGCAGATTTTGCTATATCTTTATCGTTGATTCTCAACTGGAGGTAACCCGATCTCAGGTCAATCTTCGAAAAGACGGAAGCACCTTGTAATTGATCGAAAAGGTCAATATGTTATTTCTAAAAACTGGACGTTTATATAATTACAAAGTCGTGATTTTTTATTTTTTATTTTGAAAAAAGCTTGTGCATTTCATTCGAGAGCCATTGATGATTGAAACTATAACACTTGATTGGAAGATCGATTACGGACTATGGTTACTCGTTGATCCCATCATCTACAAAGATTGATCGAAGATCGGCAGGGTAGTTTTTGGATAGAGAGAGATTCACGATATCATTTTCTGGATTTGGTCGACGGTGGTCGTTTTAGTTTTTGGTCTATATGGAAATAAAAATTTATATCCTGTGATCACCCGACATGTGCTGAATTTGGGGGCGCATGTGCCCTTGGGATTAGGCGGGTGCTCTAAGAGGCCCGAATGCCAAGGTTATAAAAAAAAGAAAAAAAATATTGGGATAAGTTTGGGAAGTTGGGGCCGATGCAGTGTGGAAGGCATCGCCAATCTGGTAGACGAGGGGTTGGGCTCGTAGAGCTTTGTGGCTACGCGTATCAAGTTCCGTACGATGCGCGTATGGTCAAACGGTGCATCAAACACCTTTTCAAATGTTGACTCGTGTATTGGCTTCGCGAAATGCGTTTCTCAGTGCCTTCAAACACGAACAATCGACTACTGGTTCTGAGTTCTGACTATGTTCTCATGGCCTCGAGAGATCGTCCAGAGAGGAAACTCTCGTATCTTCTCCTCTTTCTTATCTGTTTCGTTGCTCCCCTATTCATTTTCTCCTTTTTTAGGGCTTCTAACTGAATCGGTTCGCTCGATTACCATCGAGAGCTCGAGCTCGATCTCGAGCTCATTGGGATCCATGAACAGAAATCGGGTCTCTGCAATTACTCAAATGGGATCTGGATTCGCGATCCGAGGCCGAAATCCCGGTACGATAACACCTGTAAGGAGATCTTCAGAGGGTGGAATTAATGCTGGTCCGGCCTGGGACAATTAGGGGTTATCTATATGAGGCTCAATTATAATTGGCCTGTTTCAAGCCCATACCGAACCTGGCACTGCCCTGCCCATTGAGACCCAAGTAAGTAGGACGGTTTTATAGATGGACTGGACCGGCCCAGTTAGTAAACGGACCGGTATGGGTAGCTCTAAGAGGATCAATTATAATTGGCCCGTTTCTGGCCCGCCCTGCTCATTGAGACCGGAGTAATCGCCACCATATAACCCGTGTAGTTGGTTAGTGATTTGTTTGGGCTCGTTTGATTGCACGCATTGGCCAAACGTGTTTTTAGGTCAATACACGTTTGGTGTGTATTGGTATTATGTGTATCGGACTATACAGGTGATCAATTTATCAACCAATTCTTAATTTCGTTCTTCCCATCAAATTCTTCCTTTCATTCATATTTTTCCTCATCATCAAACTCCTCTCTTTCTCTATCTAACGGAGGAGGTACAACCCTAAGAGTAGAAGTAAGCAAATCATGCGAGAGCCATTGATGATTGAAACTATAGCACTTGATTGAAAGATCGATTACGAACTATGGTTATTCGTTGATCCCATCATCTACAAAGATTGATCGGAGATCGGCAGGGTAGTTTTTGGATAGAGAGAGATTCACGACATCATTTTCTGGAAATTGTCGACGGTGGTTGTTTTGGTTTTTGGTCTGTATGGAAACAGAAATTTATATCCTGTGCTCACCCGACATGTGCTGAATTTGGGGGCGCATGTGCCCTTGGGATTAGGCGGGTGCTATAAGAGGCCCGAATGCCAAGGTTATAAAAAAAAGAAAAAAATATATTGGGATAATTTTGGGAAGTTGGGGCTGATGCAGTGTGGAACGCATCGCCAATCTGGTAGACGAGGGGTTGGGCTCGTAGAGTTTTTTGGCTACGCGTATCAAGTTCCGTACGATGTGCGTATGGTCAAACGGTGCATCAAACACCTTTTCAAGTGTTGACTCGTGTATTGGCTTCGCGAAACACGTTTCTCAGTGCCTTCAAACACGAACAATCGACTACTGGTTCTGAGTTCTGACTACGTTCTCATGGCCTCGAGAGATCGTCCAGAGAGGAAACTCTCGTATCTTCTCCTCTTTCTTCTCTGTTTCATTGCTCCTCTATTCATCTTTTCCTTTTTTAGGGCTTCTAACCGAAGCGGTTCGCTCGATTACCATTGAGAGCTCGAGCTCGAGCTCATTGGGATCCATGAGCAGAAATCGGGTCTCCGCAATTACTCAAATGGGATCTGGATTCGCGATCCGAGGCCGAAATCCCGGTACAATAACACCTGTAAGGAGATCCTCAGAGGGTGGAATTGCATTTCGGCTAAAAAATCCAATGCACGTGATTTACTCCAGTGGGGTTGGCAGCCGAAAGAGTGCGATCTTATGCCGTTCGACCCGGTTCGGTTTCTTGAGCGGTTCAAAGACACTAACATTGGTGAGATTTTTAAATTTTTAATTATTTTTTAATGTCTTTTGTGCGGAGTTTTGTTTGTTGACTAATGTTTTTTACTTTTTTGATTTAATATGTGACATGAGACATATAGTTAGAGAAACATGGTTTTGGAGTATGAGCTCTTTGAGAACCATACTTACAAAGTCGGAATTCGAGAAAAAATCCGAAAGGATAAAACAAAAATATGAAAAATTGGCCAAATTTCGGGAAAAAATCCTAAAACATCTGGGAAATAGTTTTATATAATTAAAAATAAAAAAAAATTATTACATATAAGAAATTTTTCAGGAAAAAATCATAAAAAATGCAATAATATATGTTGAGAACTGGATTTTTTTATAAACAAGTTATTTCTAAAAACTGGACGTTTATATAATTACAAAGTCGTGATTTTTTTTTTTTTTTGAAAAAAGCTTGTGCAAATCATGCGAGAGCCATTGATGATTGAAACTACAACACTTGATTGGAAGATCGATTATAGACTACAGTTACTCGTTGATCCCATCATCTATAAAGTTTGATCGGAGATCGGCAGGGTAGTTTTTGGATAGAGAGAGATTCACGACATCATTTTTTGGATTTGGTCGATGGTGGTTGTTTTGGTTTTTGGTCTGTATGTACACAGAAATTTATATCCTGTGCTCACCCGACATGTGCTGAATTTGGGGGCGCATGTGCCCTTGGGATTAGGCGGGTGCTATAAGAGGCCCGAATGCCAAGGTTATAAAAAAAAGAAAAAAAATATTGGGATAAGTTTGGGAAGTTGGGGCCGATGCAGTGTGGAACACATCGCCAATCTGGTAGACGAGGGGTTGGGCTCGTAGAGCTTTGTGGCTATGCGTATCAAGTTCCGTACGATGGGCGTATGGTCAAACGGTGCATCAAACACCTTTTCAAGTGTTGACTCGCGTATTGGCTTCGCGAAACACTTTTCTTAGTGCCTTCAAACACGAACAATCGACTACTGGTTATGAGTTCTGACTACGTTCTCATGACCTCGAGAGATCGTCCAGAGAGGAAACTCTCATATCTTCTCCTCTTTCTTCTCTGTTTCGTTGCTCCCCTATTCATCTTCTCCTTTTTTAGGGCTTCTAACCAAAGCGGTTCGCTCGATTACCATCGAGAGCTCGAGCTCCTTGGGATCCATGAACAGAAATCGGGTCTCTGCAATTACTCAGATGGGATCTGGATTCGCGATCTGAGGCCGAAATCCCGGTACGATAACACCTGAAAGGTGATCTTCAGAGGGTGGAATTGCATTTCGGCTAACAAATCCAATGCACGTGATTTAATCCAGTGGCGTTGGCAGCCGAAAGAATGCGATCTTATGCCGTTCAACCCGGTTCAGTTTCTTGAGCGGTTCAGAGACACTAACATTGGTGAGATTTTTAAATTTTTAATTATTTTTTAATGTCTTTTGTACGGAGTTTTGTTTGTTGACTATTGTTTTTTACTTTTTTGATTTAATATGTGACATAAGACATACAGTTAGAGAAACATGGTTTTGGAGTATGAGCTCTTTGAGAACCATACTTACAAAGTCGGAATTCGAGAAAAAATTCAAAAGGATAAAACAAAAACATGAAAAATTGGCCAAATTTCAGGAAAAAATCTGAAAACATCTAGGAAATAGTTTTATATAATTAAAAATAATTTTATTTTTTTAATACATATAAGAAAATTTTCAGGAAAAAATCATAAAAAATGCATTAATATGTTGAGAACTGGAATTTTTTATAAACACATTATTTCTAAAAACTGGACGTTTAGATAATTACAAAATCGTGATTTATTATTTTATTTTTTTAAAAAGCTTGTGCAAATCATGCGAGAGCCATTGATGATTGAAACTATAGCACTTGATTGGAAGATCGATTACGGACTACGGTTACTCGTTGATCCCATCATCTACAAAGATTGATCGGAGATCGGCAAGGTAGTTTTTGGATAGAGAGAGATTCACGACATCATTTTCTGGATTTGGTCGACGGTGGTCGTTTTGGTTTTTGGTCTGTATGGAAACAAAAATTTATATCCTGTGCTCACCCGACATGTGCTGAATTGGGGGGCGCATGGGCCCTTGGGATTAGGCGGGTGCTGTAAGAGGCCCGAATGCCAAGGTTATAAAAAAAAGAAAAAAAAAATATTGGGAAAAGTTTGGGAAGTTGGCGCCGATGCAGTGTGGAACGCATCGCCAATCTGGTAGACGAGGGGTTGGGCTCGTAGAGCTTTGTGGCTACGCGTATCAAGTTTCGTACGATGCGCATATGGTCAAACGGTGCATCAAACACCTTTTCAAGTGTTGACTCGCGTATTGGCTTCGCGAAACGCGTTTCTAAGTGCTTTCAAACACGAATGATCGACTACTGGTTCTGAGTTCTGACTACGTTCTCATGGCCTCAAGAGATCGTCCAGAGAGGAAACTCTCGTATCTTCTCCTCTTTCTTATCTGTTTCGTTGCTCCCCTATTCATCTTCTCCTTTTTAGGGCTTCTAACCGAAGCGGTTCACTCGATTATCATCGAGAGCTCAAGCTCGAGCTCGAGCTCATTGGGATCCATGAACAGAAATTGAGTCTCTGCAATTACTCAGATGGGATCTGGATTCGCGATCTGAGGCCGAAATCCCGGTACGATAACACCTGTAAGGAGATCTTCAGAGGGTGGAATTGCATTTCGGCTAATAAATCCAACGCACGTGATTTAATCCAGTGGCGTTGGCAGCCGAAAGAGTGCGATCTTATGTTGTTCGACCCGGTTCGGTTTCTTGAGCGATTCAGAGACACTAACATTGGTGAGATTTTTAAAATTTTAATTATTTTTTAATGTCTTTTGTGCGGAGTTTTGTTTGTTGACTATTGTTTTTTACTTTTTTGATTTAATATGTCATATAGTTAGAGAAACATGGTTTTGGAGTATGAGCTCTTTGAGAACCATACTAACAAAGTTGGAATTCGAGAAAAAATCCGAAAGGATAAAACAAAAACATGAAAAATTGGCCAAATTTCGGGAAAAAAAAAAAAAACTTTAAAGATTCTTGTTGCCTTGTTGAATTTTTTAGCTCAAAAGGTCTTCAAGTGTTTCGTTCTAATTGAGTGCCTCGGTGTTGGCCTGGCTTATCCCTGAAGATGTTTAACAACTTGGCTGAGTGACAATTCACCCAACAACTAACCCCCTGTAATATCTATATCCGGTGATATCAAACTCTTACGATTCATGACTTGAATCCTATGATTTAAGTCGAATCACAGGCCAAACAATTCAATTTTTATATAAAATCGTTCTTGGGCTTGAATTCTACGATTCAATTTGTGAATCTTACAATTTGACTTGAATCTTACGATTCACAAACCACTTACGTGGGTTTTGTGTTAAGGTCCATGAAACACAAAACTTAAGAAACTTTTATTTATTTTTTTGCTAAAAACTTTTGTGTCCCTTAAAACTTTAAAAACCTCTTTATAAAGTAGGAAACTTTTTCAAATACTCTTATCTATCGTGTGGGGTTTAAAATTTGGGTTTCTTTCTCGTCTTCATCTCTAGCCCGATAAAACCCAAAATTTGTTATTTAACTTCAGAACTTTCTGGTGTGGAGTCAGAATTGATTACATTTGTTGCGAATATTGCTATGATAAAATGACTCTTAAATGCACATGAAGAATGTGATGAATATTGTGAGCATTGGTGTCTGCTTTTGAAGATTCATGTCAGGCCATCAGTCATGAATTGATGATGTTTAGATGCATTTGGCTTAAATCTTTATACTATTTATGAATGAAGGACCATGTTATAAAATTGATCATGGACATATTTGGATCTATTGCAAATTTTAGATATTTTTTAGATTTTAGATTTTTTCTTAATTTTTTTTTAAATAGTTGTGAATCTTATGATTTAACGATTCGATTCGATTTTCAAATTCCAAAATGATTTTGCGACCCAACTGAATTTCTGCAACATTAAAACAGATATGCAAGCAGTTGATTACTTGATTATAACTTAATATTTCATTAAACTAGAGTTCAATATCTTCCAGTCAGACATTAAGAATCATAGGCATCATATGTGAACATAAATGCAAATACGGTACGCCGCCTCAAAACTGTTATGATCTCATTTGTAATTTTATGAATTTTCAAAAGTAACTCTAGAAGTTGAAACATGCATCTTTAACCTAAGATCAAAACGTTGACGCATATATAACACCAATCGTGACAGTACCCGATTCCATTGTATCATTATCTAATCATGAAACAACTCGCAACCCCCAAAACCCTATTCCTTCCATATGCAGGGTGCTTAAGCTCAGCCTGACCCTGGCCATAGGATCAGTGTGTTTACTTCCAGCTAAGGAAATACGATGTTAGACGACCACGTGGCCTCGTGGGGTATCCCTTCAAAAAATAATGTTAAATGGTATAATGATAACAATGTAATATGAGGAAAATCATTTAACCAACAAGGATCTATGACCCATCATTAATATCTTTTTATTTCAAACTAAGATTTCCATCAATTTCAATCACATACCATGCAAAGTTTCTTTTTTTAATCATGCTTATGTGCTATGTAATTGATGCAATACAAAATTATTATGGGAGAAAATAGTTGACATGCGAGAATTGATACTATGATACAATGCAGTCAGCACTATCACTATTTCACATACATGTGTTATCGTTGCACATCATCACATCAAATGATTCCAATTCTTATGTATTGTTTAGCGTACTTATATATAACACACACACACATATATATATCAAAGAACTCGAGTGATAAGGGGTAAGTTACTTGCCTCTTTCGCTAATTCCAATGCCCTTGGGGGTTGAGAAAAGTCTCACGATCCCAAGCGTTACCTGGCCACAAGAAAGAAAGTTGGTCAGTGTGGATGTCTCCAAAAGAGAGAGAGAGAGAGACGTTGATTTAATATTATTAAATAATGATATGATAAAACTCATATCATAAACAGAAAAATAAGGCGTGTAATAAATATAACAATTATTACTTTAATAATATAATGGGAAATAAGATTAATAGTGAAAATTAATAACAGCAATAATCATAATAATAATTCAATTATTACTAAAGAAATCAACAATGCTGAGATGATAATAACGTTACTAATGTAAGACACTATGATAAATCAACAATGCTAAGATGATATTTGTAGGTGTGGCACATAAACCACACCTACAAATATATAAAGAATCGCTGCTCAAGTAGTAGTATAATAATCCACTACAAAAATCGGTGGTTTATTATAATTAAAAAGTGGTTTAATTAGTTAACCTTTATGGCATGCAACTCTAACCCCCATCACGTGACAAATCTATCGGGAACTTATTCCTAAACTTTCTCTCTTTATTATGCAATCAAAACCACCGTCTCCCTGATTCATCTCTGTTCTTTCTCTCTCAAACCCTAGCCTCTCTCCTCTTCCTCTGTCTCGACAACCCCTTTGCACGAGTTCGTCTAATCATCTCAAACCCTAGCCTCGTCCTCGTCTCCCTTTGACGGCCACCCTGTCTCCGAGATCTGCACCGGTAGGTGCGAGTACCCTAGGTCCGCCAACGCCGAGTAAATAGCGTCGATCTGCGCGAACAACATGTTGTCGTAGCGGAGATTCGAGATCGGATCCAAAATTCCTCGGTTTGGCTGATACAACATGAAATCCAGAGGGACTTGCTTCGGATTCCCCTTGTATGCGAAAAACGGATAAGCGTTGATGAGAAAAGTTGATCCGATCTTCGATTGGAAGCTCAAGATCGGAGAAATCACGTCTGTCATATTACTCCGGAAAGATCCCGCGGACGGTGGATAAGATGTCTGAAGCACGGCTAACGAGTGCGCTGTTGTGACGCGGGTGATTACTGCTGGTTATGGAGACTACAGAGTAGCTGTTTGTGAAAATGTTTGTTTGAAAACTGATACTATTGATGTCCCTCCTGATGAGACTGCTCCCTCCACTTATATGAAGATTGATGTTCTTTGTGCTACTCACTCTCTATTGGATGTTGCAATCTCTTTATAATATATTCTATTTTCCCTACTTTTTTGAGAACTTAATTCTTTAAACAATTTTTAAGTAGCTTGCAGGAGCTGTCTTTTGTGATGTTGCTTCCCACTTCAAGAGAGGATTCACTTCAATGCTCATCTCTCAACTCCAATGAGGTATCAGCTACTTTGATCCTTGATTGAGTTTTCTTTTTGTTTTTTTTTTGGATTAATGTCTATGTAAATTCCCTTTTCGATAAAGACCTTGACAATTAGGATCAATTCAAGTCCCGAACAAATCATCATCCTATAGAAAGGCAGATATCATTTTGGAAATATCACCGTGGATCATCAAATTTTCTATTTATAGCAAGACAGGAAAATAACTTGTTTACTAATATGAAAGCCCCTCTTTAAGAGTCGTATTACTATTATTATTGAAAATGTCTCAAGTTTAAAAAAGAATTCTTACATTCAAAAATGCCTCAAGACTGTGTTTTCATTGTTCAACTTCAACCTACTGGATTGTAATCTTGACTTCCTACATCATGCATGCTGCTCAAATAAAATCGTCTGGGTTCAAAGTTTAATTAAGTTCCATGTGCATGGTTGATTTGTTTGAAAACTTTTGCAAGATGCTTGTAGACGATGAGTACAAGAAGAGTTAAGTTGCCTCCCTTTATAAGTTACGTAGAATGATGCATTACTGGCGTATAAATAGAGGTTGTCATCATAAGTTAGCTTTAATTTTCCTGTTTCATTCATATGTGAATCTTCTGGCTATGCATGCTTTATTTGGACATACATTTTCAAAAAATCACAGTAAACATAGATGCACAATATTTAGGTATAGAGGATCAACGATATTTTCCCTGACAATGGATGCGTTAATCATAGTCATGCAAGAAGAGATTCCATGATGCATGTTCTTTGCCAATTGTTATGTCAATTTATTAGGGAAAAGAACATTATACAACAATCTTTTAAGATTTGGGTGATCTGTACCATCAAAATAATAGATCATAAAATGAAGTGCAACAGGCCCAAAAATTGGGTTATAGGGAGATTTAAACCATCCGATCTGTGGATTACAATATTAACTGTTGTTTCTAGTTTTAATGGTTGATATTAAAGTTCATCAATCGGATGGTTCATAGCCATTTACGGGCATGTTTCTTTGGGTTGACACTTGTTCCAAGGATAGATTGTGACTTGGACAATTTATGTTGATCAAAGATGTTTGCCAGTTGGCACTTTCCACCCAAGGATTTAGCCACCTCTAGCTGAAAATAGTATGTTTGGAGGAGCAGCCACGGGCTACTCCTCCATTTTCAGCTAGACGTGGCCAAGTCCTTGGGTGTGGAAAGTGCTTCTCAACCAATATTTTACATTAAAAAGTGATTTTTGGAAGCAACTATAATACTTGAGAATTCCGATGATAGAAAATGATAAAACATGGGTAGCACGACAAGAAGTCTATAGATGAACCAAGCCTATTTCAAACCCAGCATTTGGGTACTTTCCCCAATGGAAAATGCTTATTTTCATATGATTTGAATTAAATATAGCTCTATCTAATACGTTCCAGACATTATATTTGAAATAGTTTAAATTTTCTTGAAGAAACTGCATTTTGGTTAGCCGTTCTAACAACTAAAAAAATAAATAACTAAAGTAAGGGAAGCCTGCAGTTGGGCAAATCCGGTAAAGGAGTTTGCCGACGTGCAGTCACAAATTCAGAAAATATGTGGAGAAATTCCTGGCAACTTGGAAGGTGATGACCAATTAGGGAAGCTTGCAGTTGACGAGGATGATCTATCCTTGAAGAAATTAGATGAGTTCCATTCTCAACTCCAAGAACTTCAGAAAGAAAAGGTAGAGCTTCCCAATCTGTCAGTTTGATTTATTTTTTGAAGTTTGGGTTGTCCTTTATGTTTATGATTACTCATTGATCTCTCTTTTTCTATGTGGGCAGAGTGATAGATTACACAAGGTTCTTGACTTTGTAAGCACAGTGCATGATCTCCATATACTTCAAGCCCATTGCGTTGAGTTTCAAGTGGAAAGAAAGCCCAGCTGGAAATATCACCTGAAGCTTATCTGATCATTTCAGTAAGTAACCCTCAACCATTAGTGAAAAGAGATACACTCTTATGGCCGCTTTACATAAATATTATTATGAAAAGCACCCATTTAGGCCACATAGCACACATTATTGATCATTTTTAGTGTTTCATACGGATGGTTATCACTTATACCAGGTGCCCAAAATTCACCAATGTCAGAACTCTTTATTATTCACCGTTTCAAAAATGTGTGCTACTGTCTATATAACAATAAATAGATCAAAGGGTTCATATATCCGAGTGTGATTTTTGGGCACATAATAGCACTCCGAAATGACCTACGATTTTGCTGACTTGGATTGCTCACTTCTAAACAACATTTAATGAATCTTTTCTGCTTGTTAGGTACGTAACAATATTTGCTTGGGGATACTGCATGTTACAAGACTGCAAGATCTCAACATTATTGGAGGTAATATTCTCAAGTGCCAGACCAAAATTTTATGTTAATACCTTTTACTTGCAATTAGGCCTGTCAATGGGTTGAGTCGAGTCGACCCATTATCCAACCCCATTTTGGTATTAGGTTTGGTCTGCTCCTCAGTTCACTGAAAGTAGTAGTTCATGTGTAGGTTAATCCACGGGAAGCTGCATTATCAAAATTCCTTACAGAAAAAAGCTACTGTGCTAGTTTCGATAGCTTCTACCAGTCCATCCTAGTGGCATGACCCCATGACTCAGTTATGGACAAATAGCTTCTACTAGTCCATCCTACTATTGTCGAAGTTTCATTGTATCTAAAATGGGCTGAGGATGTATACTCGATATTTTGTACATAAGCAAGTGTACTCTGTTTTTTTTACTTAAAATTATGCATCAAAACATGGCTACATCATCCGCAAATAACGTGAGCCGTGAAAATCTCTTCTTGTGCGTCCATGGTTAACACATCCATTACTAGGGCAAACAAATATGAGCTCAAGGTAGATCCTTGATGCGGCACAACTCTTAGAGGGAACTCACTCGTCTCTCCGCATATTGTTGTTACACTAGTTACTGCCCTCTCATTCATGTCTTGGATAATCTCAAAATACGTTTGGGATTCGTTTCTTCCTCAACTTCCACCATATTATCTGTCTCGACACTCTAACACAAGCCTTTTCGAAATCAATAATGACCATATGCAGGTATTTCCTTCTTTATGAACTTCCCAATAACTTGCCTCAACATGTAAATAGCTTCCGTTATTGATCTTCCGGGATAAATCCAAACTGGTAAAATAAAAATATAAAGCACAGTTCTCTTTGTGCCTGGAAGATATTGCTCCTGTAGCTCTTGGGACGTACATTCAGACCCTAACTTTATCCATCCATCATGCTGAGACTGTTGGCTCTAGTGCTATTGGTTCTCACGAACAGCGGCTAGAAAAGCTATTCAACTTATTCATGGATCATGGAAACTTATGGGTTGTTATCAGCAGTTTAACTGAGATGAAGAGCCCTGAATTAACTGAGAGCATTCTCTACAAGTAAGTCACACAAATTCGAGTGCCACTTTACTAACAGGCTGTTCATTGTCCATGTTTTTGACACTTCATTTCCTTACTGCAGCTATGTCCACCAATATATCCATTCATTAGAATGTGATGTCAGGCTGGAGATACTTGAAGGAATAAATGAAAAGATTCGGAAGCGTTTTAAAAACCCAAAACTGTCAAATAGTAACTGTTCTAAAATATGTAAGCATGCTTCCATGGCTTGGTGCCGATCCATTCTTATTAGCTTGGCCTCGATCACGCCATTACATTGTGAAAACCCAAGCATTGAGGTCCCTACTCCAGTTGGTAGTAGCTCCAAAAATGACCAGCTGCTGCTATATGTTGATCTACAGCCCAATGGATTATGGACTTCATCATTTGAAGACCCAATTCATCTGAAGGCTCTTGAAATGAAATGGGGACAAGTTTTGTCTAATATAAAGTTTATAAACACTAAGCAAGCTTTGGAAGGGAATATGGAGGCTGCAACCACTCTATTGAGAAGCACGTACAACTTCTATCGGGAAAGCTCGTGTGGAACACTTCCTTCAGGTATCAACGTATATACGGCACCATCTCGGTTAGCAACAGAAGGATCATGTGCGCCGACCATGGAAGGTGTTGAAATCCTTGATCTGAGCGTACCTTGGAAGTTTCTCTTGTGGGCACACACGCTAGTGCACGGTCGTTACTCAAACATACTGGTTGTTGTAAAGCATTGCGAAGATAATGCTAAGGTATTGATATTGTAATCCTTTATGATTTATTTAAAATTTGAAATCAAATTTGCCTATTTCATAACTATTGTGGTTGTTGTAATGCAGTCAAGGATGAGAAAGCGAACTACAGCGTCATCTGCTTTGCCACACACAAGTACACCTGCTTCAACTCATACAGGTACTATGGCATTACCAATTTCAGTTGCAACATCAAATTTACCTACTCCATAACTGCTATGAAGACGCTGGTGTTGATATCAGGGATAGAGACGAAGAATGACGACTTTGTATATTATTATTTTTTAAACATTTTTTAAAAAGAATTTCGATTACAAACGGGTAATGTCAAGCAACAAGTATAATTTTTTTTTTACAATAGAAGTTGGGACTTGAAAGACACATCATATAATATATAATATATACAATGCACACTCACGCCACACTTGTGCAGCTATAGGGTTTCTATTTATATAGTGGAATTTGAAAAGTTTATGATTTTATGTGACTTGAATTTTTATCTCCACTTTATAAATCAATCCAATGAAATGTTTTGCTGAATTTATTTGATTTAATATATATATATATATATATATATATATATATATATATATATATATAAGTCTATTTGTATCTTACGATAGTCAGCACGATACGATACGGATTCTCGTGGCAGCGAGTGGCGCTTTGTCATGCCAGATTTCTCTAATTTTGGTTAATTTTAGAAAATTTTGTAGATATATAAATATCTGCATTATTTTTGCAATTAATGCGTGATAAAGTTTTCTCCCTCTTTTTTTTAGGTAGAAATTTTTTTTTTCCCTCTCAAAACTTATTCTACACTTCAATTTTGTAACTTAGGTATCCCCTATCGGATTGAGATAGTATCAGTTTCGTAAATGGAAGCCACATTGTGGAAAGGGTTTGCATTCCAACCCAGATGATTTTTTTTAAAAGGTTTTAATGGGCCTTGTCAATGGGTGGGATTCGAATGCATGACCTTACACCCACACATCATACTTTTTTTTATGATCTAGGGATAAATCCCTACAGGTGGTCAACAGGGGGTGGGATTCGAATGCATGACCTTCGCTTTTGAAGGCTTGGTCCTGGCCATTTTTTTAATTTATCAATGAACCACATACTATAATAAGACCAAGAAAATGAATAAAAAAATACAAACATGGGCAAACCAGCAAAAGACTGGATTACCTCAAGAACTAAACCACCCCCCAATAACCCAACACTCAGAATAAACTCACCCCCTGAGTCAGAATACCAGTCCCAAAGATAGACCTCTCTAGTAAAAGGGATATTGTAGAAAGTTCTCCTACTCAGATCCCTCCTCTCTTATCACCTCCTCCTTATCACTATGAGACAACCTGATCCAGCTAATCACCAACTCCCTAACACTCTTCACAATCAAGGCCATAGGCTCTCTTTTATGATCAAACACTCTTTGCTTTCTTTCATTCCAAACTGCCCATATTACCACTAAGGCCACAATTCTCCAAATCTGACCTTTCTCACCATCCAGATGATTTGCTTCCCATGAGGCTAAAAGCTCTCCAGTGTTTTTTGAATTAGACATGATTTTTTTTCAGGCAATTGATGAAGCTGAAGATGAGTGGAGCCAGCATAACGCGAAGAACCTCATAGGCATGAGAGTAAAGGGATTATGTGCTTTGATCCCGAATGACTTCCCTTATTTTCATGTTGAATTCTGTTTAGATTTTAGATAGCTCTAGGTCCCCAAAAGGTATATAGTTCAATTTATAATAAGGTTTAATTTTGTCAGAAATTTTAGTATTTGATGCTCATAGGCTTTCGATGTCTTTTTATTTGTGTTAATCAGTTAAAAGTGGTCTATTGACTAGGCTATCTGCTGCTTCTACCCACCAAGTAACTGAAATTTCTCATAGCACATTGCATTTTAAAAAATAAGCTAGTGAAATTTGAAAGTCTACCTTTTGATGTAGGTGCCCATATTTAGGCCTGTTAGGTTGGTCTATGTTTTGGGCAGAGGATGATATCCAATTTGTCTAAGATTTGCTGGTGAGAAGAATTTAACCTTTTGTGAAATATTTTTCTTATATTTTATCATTTTCATTTTTTTCTCCTTTATGCTCAATTCCTTGTCTCATTCAGCCTAGACATGAGGCATGGCTGCATATACATTGCTAAATGACCTCATGACCATCCATAGATGTTTGTCACAAGTTTTATGGTAAACTAATGGCTAGAAACTCCGTCTTCTCTCTTCTTCAACCATCGTAGGAGATCGGTTTAGAAAACCTCCTTCTATAGAACCCTCTTTTGTGGAAACCCTTGATCCTTAGAAAGAACTTGAATCAACCTTAGATTCGTAGTTAGCTATTGAGAGAGGTTGAGATCATTGGGGACATGTTAGAGTTGTCTCTGTGAACTCGTGGGATTGATCGCGGCGCGAATTGTCGAGGAAACCCGCCGGTTTCGTTCCGAAGCTCCGTTCGCGTGACTCATTTCTAATCAAGGAATACTTAGACTAAAGGTACGTTTCGATTAAATTTATTGATTAAAGTAGTTGGATTGGTCATGGGTTTTTATTTTGTGATGTATGGGATTCGATTTGGGTGAAAACGAGAGAAATCACATCGCTGTCGCTCGCTCGAGCGAGCTATTTTAATCGCTCGAGCAAGATGGCACCAAAGGTTTGACTTTAGAAGTCATATACTCAAAAAATATTCTCTGTCCTCGTTCGAGCGAGCTTAAGTCATCGCTCGAGCGAGAAATTTCTAAAGGATCTCGCTCGAGTGAGCTATTTTAATCGCTTGAGCGAGGTATCGTTGAACTCCGATACTGTCTTGGTATTTTAGTCATAACTTTTTACTCTGAACTCCGATTGAGATGATTTTTTTTGTGTTAGAAATATAAAAGAAAAATCTACAACTTTCATATCTTGACCAACTCGAAAATCAATCATCTTGAGGGTCAAAAATGTATAAGAAGGTTACATTAAATTCTAGGATTGGTTCAACTTGCCCGTTTCGACTTGTTTTCAAGGCAACGCTTAAATAGGTTTATATTATTAGTGATTAGAGTTAACCCTTGATACCTCAATTTATATGTGAATGTGGGCGAAGGATGGTAGAGAGTTGAGAAGGATCGAGAGAAGAAAAATGGTAGATCTGAGACGTTTCTGTTTGTCACTTGCGCGACGTTTATAGCTCGCTCGCGGGAGAGATAAATATGGGGACATTTGTTCTGTGCTCGCTGGCGCGAGGCCTTAGGTTAAATAAGGATCGCTCGCACGAGGGCTCGCGTGAGTTTCAGAGGGCTCGATTATAATCGATCCAGCGAGGGTTGTGCTCGCTCGAGCGAGGCCAAAGGCTCGATCGAGCGAGGTACAAAGTATATGTTTTGTTTAGTTTTGTTTGAGCTCCTTAGAGATGTGTTCCTTGGATCCTTTAGAAGATTCCTAAGGAAAATTTGAGTATTTTGAATGTAGGAGTAAAGTGTTGAATCATGCGTGGAATGTGGATTGTGTTGAGCGTGCTTTAAGGTAGGGGAACTTCAACACAAACTTGCATGTTTAATTTTGATTCATAACTTCTTTGAGGTATTTATATGAAAAAAATGATAAGTTTCCTTGATGTATTTAGATGAAAAATAATAAGTTTTCTTGATGTATTTTGATGGAAGTTTGATAAATATTTGAATTATAACTTGAACTCCTTGCAAAATAGAAATTTGAAATCCTTGAGTCGAAAATGGTGAATTCTGAACTGTGAACTTAACCTAGAATTTGTACTATGGTATTCGATTTTTAAGATGATTTTTAAATAGTGAGTTTTAAAACCTTTGAACCAAGAATGTGAGCTTTGGATTGTAATTTAGAAATCTAAACTAGAATGTGAACTCGGAATCCTTGAGTCTTGTGGAGTTGTGAGAAAGTACACCCTTGGACCGCTGTGGCGGGATGTATGTACACCCCACCCTTGGACCGCTGTGGCGGGATTTATGTACGCCTTTGGACCATTTTTACGAGATTTTACGTACTCCTTTGGACACTGTTGTGAGTCATGTACACTTTTAGACCGCTTTTATGAAATTTTACGTACTCCTTTGGACACTGTTGTGAGTCATGTACGCCCTTGGACCGCTTTTGCGAGATTTTACGTACTCCTTTAGATAATGTTGAGATTCATGTACGCCTTTGGACCATTTTTACAGGATTTACGTACACCCTTGAACTTCGATGTAACCATGTACGCCTTTGGACCGCTTTTGCAGGATTTTACGTACTCCTTTTATCCTTGTTGTGACTCGGTACACCCTTGGACCGCTGTGACGGGATTCATGTGCGCCTTTGGACTGCTTTTGCGAGATTTTACATACTCTTCGGATGTTACTTCATAAATCAAATGAGAAGTCATGAGATTAAGGTGGCCCGCTATGGGCGGATTTGTGCTTGTGGACTGCTATGGGCGAATTTTGTGTATATGGATCGCTGTGGGCAAATTATGCTTGTCGTGGACCGCTATGGGCGGAGTATAAGTACCATGTGGGCCGATGGGACGGATTTGAAATCAATTTTTATGTGATAAGAAAATGTTTTGAAATTAGTTTTTTTTATGTGAGAAGTAAAAGTATTTGAAATCACTTTTGTATGAAAATGAAATCAGCTTTTAAACCAGTTTTGTGTGATAAGGAAATCAATTTTTGAAATCAGCTTGATGCAACAAAAAAAAGGTATTTAAAAATTAGTTTTGTTTGATAAGAAAAGTGCTTTGAAATTAGTTCAGTTTTAGATATGAGAATATTTGATTTTTACATTGAATCTATGCTTCATTATGATAAGATGTGGATTTGTATTGAGTTTCCTCTACTGAGCTAGGATGTAGTTCACCCCCCGACTATACGTCATAGGTATAATGCTATCAGGACACCAGACTTGTAAATTAAGGACTTGAGGAGTGCTGAGATTTTCGGGATCGTAGATCGAGTGCCTTGTGGAGTTTGGTGAGTGTGGCTTGGTACAATGTGTTATTATATACTAGTTGTACACCAATGTTTGATACATCATCGGTGGTTATTGTTAGTTATTGTAATATTGGATATTAGAATTGGAGATTTATTTATACCATATGTATTATCTGCTTTGATTTCTAATGTATGTGGATGTACCAAGCATTCTGTATAGATTGTGATCTACGATCTGACGGTCTGAATTTTCTCATTAATGTTTGAAGAAAAAAAAAATCTCGAGAAATTCAAGTTGGGAAAAACCCGGGCTGTCACATATGAAATCTTGGAAGACACCTATACCAAATATCATTTATTACTTAGAATCAGACCACTGAGATCGTTTTTCCCTATTCTTCCACACAAGGTATCATGAGATCATAAGTATATCATCAAACGTTTAGGTTTTTATTCCAATGAAGCATAGATCCCCATAAATATGGTCCTAAAATTAGGTTTAAACGTAATGTGTGCCTTGTGATTTTAGGGCCTTTTTTTAAGATATATGCCATGTGAAATAAAAAATTGATCTTCTAATGGTACGATGAAAAAATCTAGGCCAGCCAAATCCATTGAGAGCCCAAAGAGGTGCCACATAGCGTCTTAGAAAAATGCATTGGGCCCTAAACAGTAAAATATCAGGTCAAATCGCCCATTTATCCTTGTAGAAAATGATTTACTTCAGGACCCAAAGGGGGTCACATGAACATATCCATGCATTTGTTATTAGTAGCTTTAATAACCCCTCCCAATACTCAGCCTATTTTTTATTTATATAAATATATAATATAAAATTATTTATAATAATTATATATTTAGAAGGGTTTAATTAAAGAACACTTTGGTAAAATGTCATGAAATTAAACCATCGAAGGGTTTTAAGCTTTCGGACATTTTTATAAAATGTCACCAAAGCTATTACGCCCATAGTGATAAATTTCGTTTTCGGTAATTTTTCGGTGGGGGGTCCTTTCGGTACATTTTGGATTAATTTCGATACATTTCAGAAAATTTTCGAAAAAGTTTCGGTGATTAAAAATATATATATATATTTAACCAATTGTTCCAAGTGGATATTGACAACGTGCAAATAGACAAACTTCCAAGTGATGTTGGCAAGGTGCAAATAGACAAACTTCGAAGTGATATTGGTATTTGGCAAGTTACAAATAGACAAAATACTTAAGCAAGAGTTGTGACTTGTGAGCAAGAGTAGTGGACGTTCAAGCGTTGAATAACGTTAAGCTTGTTTAATCCCACATCGATAAAAGTAGAAAAGGGGACACTCCAACCCCCTATATAAATCACTCATCTAAGCAACGTATAGAGCATGGAAAGCTCTCCTGCTTGCCTTTATTTTAAAAATTAAAATAAAATAAAATAATAATAATAAAAAGCTTAAATTTTTCAAAATTATTTATTGAAATTTTTGAAATTTCGTCGAAATTTTCGAAATTTGGCCGAAAAACAAAAATTATCGAAATTTACGAAAGGTACCAAAATTTCTTCGAAATTTTCGTTCTACCCTCATTTCGGTAATTCGGTAAAGCTTGTCACTATAATTATGCCTACTATGAAAATCCATGTTTTTCACCAAAGCTACTAAGCTATATAAAATGCCACCAAAGCTACAAAGTTTTCTATAAATAAAAAATATAATATTTTGAATTTTTTTAAAAATTGATGAAAACAAATATTGAGGCCATTTTATGGTAAGTTAAAAACTGCCGTCTCAAGCTCCTCTCATTTTGTACGCCTTCCGGTTTTTTTTTTTTGATAAATTATACACCTTCCGTTTCAATTGCAAGTTTTAACTCTTTTGGTAAAAGAAAGTTTGGTTTAAGAAAAAGCCCCGAGCAAAAATGGAAACAAAAGCCTAAACAAAAGATGAATCCTTTTTCCTCTTTAAATGGTCGTGAAAGTGAAAGAAAACAAATAATTTCTCAATTAAGTGACTTACTTCAGTGCAAAGAAAAAGACCAGCTTCCCACTATTCGCACTCCTTGAAAAGGCAGGCGCACCCACTCCAAAAACATTGAGTACTTTGAATCTATGGAATAATAAAGTAACAACGATAGAGATTGTCATTCGTCATAATCTTCCACATAATGAATCTTAAGATCATGGGTGTACCATCAAACGGTGAGCCTTTGTTTCTACGTAACATACATCCCAAAAAGTGAGCTAAAAATTATGTGTGACCATGATGTATTATAGTCACTTTTTGAGATGTGTGCCATATGAAATAAAAAATTGAACATATTATAGTGCTCCAATGATCTCAAGATCCATTTTGTCAAGATAGAGATTAAAATTAATCTCGTCATCCGATCAAAGCAGCCAATGGTTTTGGCAGTTGGTGTGGCGTGCCTACCTTGTCAAGTGTGCAAATAATGGTACTTTTTTCTTCTATAGACGGATTATTGGGGCGTTAGAAGAAGCTTCATGTATGAAACACCAATATTGGAAGTCGGCTTTTTTTAGGGAATTCAAGAGCTCAAAAAACGAAGCTTGGTAATCCCCAGGACCTTTTTCTATGCCTCTTATTTAAGGCTGGTTTTACTACCACACACCACTTTATGTTACAGCCATATCACTCAAATAAAGGAAAAATTTATTGACTACTTTAAATCAGACAATGGAGCTCATTTTTCGTCCCAATCATCCACCAAAATGAATTTGAGATTATGGGCGTACTATCAAACTCTCAGATATATTAATCCCACTTGCCACATATCCCAAAAAGTGAACATAAACCCCCTTTGAAGGTATGCTACAAATACATTCGTTTTGGGATGTGTGCCACATGGAATGATAAACCCCCAGGGTCCGGTCGGCCCCGGTACCGGCCGTCGGCCGGTGTCAGTCCGGTGGCCGGAAAAACCCCCACCGGCGGCTAAATTATTATTTTTTTTTTTTTATTGTAAAACAGTCATTAAAAAAATAAATAAATAAATAAATAAAATAATAATAATAAATAAAATTCATTTTAAAGTTTTGACCGATCATAATGTCAATCATGACTCTGATACCAATTGATGGAATCTAAATGGATCTGACGATCCGACCATCCAAAATTAAGCCTAAAGATCTAGGCGCACGATCAATCAAAAATAATAAATATATAAACTATAAATATGCGCACCTTGAGCGTTAGCCATTGATAGTTGCCGATCTTCAACGATGTTCTCGCGTTCAATGTCTCCTAGCACAATGGGGATGCTCTAGCCAATAGGGAGGATTGAATTATGTCGAGCTATCGTTGGGACCAGGCACCCCTTATATTTATAGCCAAAGAGTCATATCTCATTAAGGACTGAAATTGCTAATTGTAGCGTGATTAGAAATCACAATTATACCTTAACTGAAAGACTCAATAATCAGTTGCCTATTCTCTTCAAACTCACCTGAATAGCAATTGTACATCTCAAGGTTGATCTTATACCATTCATCGGTCAACAGGTTTGACCATAGTGATGGCCACCAAAATAGGAACGTCTAACAATAGTAAGCCCATGATCTCAAAATCTATCGTGTAGAAGATTGGGATGAAAAGCAATCTCCATCATTTGATTTAAAACAGTCAGCGGATTTTATCTTTGGTTAGGTGACCTGTCATACAAATTGGTGTGGTAGTAATACCAGGTCACCAGCCTTATTTAAACAGTTGCCCTCCCTCTCTCTCTCTCTCTCTACCAGTGAGCGTCGCTTCTTCAGTGCTACGAAATGAATAATGCAAATCTTTCATCTCTGATGCCACCAGTTCTCCCGTGTGTTCAGGTTCACTCCAATGCCAGCTACACGTATTGGCTCATCATCGCCTTTTTTATCATCTTATGCGGTTTTCTTTTGGCTCTGAGAAGGTAAAATGAGATTTCGTATTTTGCGTCCGTAATTCCATAGTTTAAGAACTCAGGAAATTAGTAGCTCGTATCTTGACTTCTTAAATTAATTATGTGAGAAAAAGGTTGAATGTAGGGTAGGCAATTAATGTTTATTAACTCATCTGGCCTTAATTAGAGAGTATGTGGAGCTGATCTGCCATTAGTAAATTTTGTAATTAGTCTCTGGTTTAGGGTTGGTTGCTTTGTTATTGTGCATAGTGCATACACATGTAATGGATGTTGTTACTGTTTTTATAAGTGAATAAATTTAGTATCTTTATATTAAGTAGTTGCTGTTTATTTCTTATACATTTTATTGTTATGAGCTATGACTCATGATCCATCCCCTCTGAAATTTGCAGAATTGCTAATGGAATGAGTGGAGTTGATCAACGATTGATTTCTGCCTGACTTCTTTTTCAAATAATATTCGCATTTCAATGGGAGCTATAGTAGTTTATAAGAGAATCGAGATGCAAATTCAATGTACCGAACCGAAATTCATTTTCTTGGTTTTCGGTTTTCGGGTCAATGCCGATCCCGAACTGAAATCTGTTTCATGTTCGGTATACCGAATACCAAACTGGCACAACCGAAGCCAAAGTATTTCGTTTTTAAATTTTGGTAAGCATGGGATTTAAAGCCCTGACCTAAACGCTAGGCCCATGAGGGCATCACCACCGGAGGAAAGGTCCAATCCCTATTTCGGTTTTAAATTTTTTTATTAACTTTTTTTCCATTTTTTAAAGTATTTTTCTGATTTTTTCAATTTTCTCATCCTACCCTTTTGGTTTCCGGTTTTTGCCACTGAAAATTGAAACCAAACTGAACCGAACTGGAATTGGTTAGGTTCAGTCCGAATCGGTTTTCGGGTCGGTGTGGACCGATTCGTTTTGGTTTCGGGTCAAAGCTTGCATCCGTATAAGAGAGAGTACACATACTTATAATGCATGAAACTTCGTCCACATCAAAAAGTCACATAGACAGGTCCATGACCCATGATGAGTGGAGACCCACTGTAAATTTAATTCTAGTTAGGCATGAAACGAGGTACTTCTACCGGTCATTTTCCTGGAGAGCTGTTCATGAGTTAAAAAACAATAATAATAAATAAATAAAATAAAATAAAAAATCATGGATATTAAGTTTGGCTGCTTCTAATCCGTAGGGATAGCTTAGTTGGTCAGGTCTTAGGTTTGCTCCCTAATGGTTACAAATTCGAGTCCCCTCTGGAGTATTACCCGGTCATTAGCTTCAGAGTCTCGCGGTGCACAAGCTGGCCCAGACACCCACAGATATAAAAAAAAAAAAAAAAAAAACAAAGTTTGGCTACTTCATGACGAAATTTGAAATTTTTGACTGAAATGTTTCGGTTTCAGTCCCCACCGAAACCAAAATGAAAACTCAAATTATTGGGTAATTTGGACCGTAGGGAAGATTTCGGCCGAAATTTTGGTTCAAAATTTCGGTTTCGATCCCCACCAAAATCGAAACGAAATCCCATTTTTTGATCCTTGCACTCCACAAACGACGCATCAATACCAGCCACCAGGCCATTAGGTGAAAGAAGAGCTCCATTTATTTGAGAGAATTGTGAAATCTCCACAGATCTCATGACACAAAACTATCTTGTGAAGTCAAACGTTCAATTGAGTCTATGCACTCTCGCTCTCTCATGTTTACCCAAACAAATCCACACATCCATTGGAAAATATTTTATTACATATACGGGTGGTGTACGGACAGTAATATCTGTGAAATCCACGAAATCCTTGTATATGAAAAACCAAATGTACACGGGCTTGTATATGAAAAACAAAATGTACATGGGAATCGTGTATATTTTTCAAGGATTTTTTACCTGATAGGATCAGAAACTATCAGTTATTACCTGACAGGATTGGACCTATCGGTAATGACCCAACAGGGTCCAGGACCCTCAACGTTTTGAGTTTCGAGGTGTTAAGAGACATGTGTGTTTATGATATCTTTAAAAAATTGGCATGCGCTTAAATTCTGATTTAGGGAAAATTGAGTTACAAGAGAATATCCTTAGGTCACATATAAGAACGATGAATTAGTCTCATATGAGACCAATTGGTCCACTATAAGACCAATTGGTCAGTCTTACATAGGATTGATCAGTCTCATATTGGACTAATTTAAGACCACCGTTCTCATTTGAGATCATTTGATCAGTCTTATAGTGGACTAATCGGTTTCATTTTAGACTAATCAATGGATGGTCTTATATGAGAAGTAAGGGTATTTTCATTTAACTCAATTTTCACTTAATCCAAATTTAAGCACATGTCAAATTTTTGGACCTTATTAGGTAAATACTGAAACATACTTTTAGGACTAGACCTGCTGGATCATTAGTTATAGTTGGTACCCTGTCAGGTAAAAGGCGAAAGTTCTGAACCCTCTTCGATAATTCGCCCTATTTTGATTTGGGTGGGTGGGCTAAGCAATTTGGAATTAGATATAGAAATAAGAAGAAGCAACCTGCGGGCCCGTCACGTTTAGGTCTCATCAAGTGGTATTTATGGAAGTGTACGGCTATGGGCTCTCGCATTCAATTGTGTAAACATAGTGTGAAAATGCATTTACTTAAAAACCGATCAAACTTTTATGCATGCCTAGGTTTACAGATTCAGCTGAAAGATTGTGTTACGGAATGATTTCTACCGTCTGATCAAATAGACAACTCATACCACCTGGATATCTCGATCGATCAAATAGACAACTCATACCACCTGGATATCTCAATTGAAGAATGCGTGCCTCATCTGTAAAATTTGATGAGCCATGCACTACAGTTGCTGTGCAGCCGCACACCTAATACAAATTGTAAATCAACTACTCTTGACCCTAGAGGAATAATTTTAATTTAATAAAGGAAAACGAGTCCACTTTTGACTAAGGCAAGGCCCATTTTTACCTATTTTCTGCAACCAGAGAATAGACATATTGGTGTCGAAAAAAGCATTAACTGCTTTTAATCACCTTCCACAAAAAAAGATCTTGAGATCATGGGTGTGCCATCATACAGCTCAAACATTGATTCGCACATACCAAAAATGGCACGAGAAAAATGCGATCCAATATATGATCTTTTTGGGATGTGTACCAGGTAAAATCAATCAACATCTGAGCCATCTAATGCTCGTATCACTACTCGAGCTTTGCCGAGTTCAATTTCGCACCCACAAATATTTGCATCTCCCGAGGTTCAACCAGCTCAGTGGTGAGAGATTGACTCAAGCACCACTCTGGTTGCATGATCCGTGCACCTAATACCACCTCATTTCAACTAGAGCCACCCTCATTTCCTTAGGAGAAGAAACTTAGGCCAAAATTGGCTTGCAGCTCTCCACGTACCTGTATACAATCTATAAATTTATTTGTAAGTCTTACACGATCCATCTTCAGTTTCATCAAACAGCCAGCAAGTCGGAAAAATCTATCTGCAGCAATCTTGGTTAAATAAAACCAATAAAAGCAATATGTACCGGAGAGATAGGTCGTATCGGAGTGACTTATTTTTTTATATGCTTCACCTGACATAAATGAGTCTCTGATCGGTTCCAGGCACAGCCGAATCGTATCAAGATTTTACAACCTGTGGGTGAGCATTAGCAAATAAGTATTTCCGCTTTATCAACGGCGCGATGGGCTTTAGATTAATGCACAAGCGGATTCATTCCGTTACTTGACCGAAGAAAGAAAAAAACTACATCAAATTGGTCAAAACTCCAGTATATGGCCACCTCCCTGTGGAATTTTTTTCTTGTTTTTCATCTGTAATGCTAATTTCCCGATCGACACAAGTTGGGATGTAGTTGGCCTCTCCATCATTATCATGCAGTAGCGTCACCTTTCTGTTCTTTAAAATTCAGGAAATATCTTGACTCCTGAAAGCGCAGCGGCTCATTCCCCCAAGAAGTCCATCCGGCCACCATTTCCCTAGCAAAAAGTTCAATGCACCTGGCAGGCTTGGGCCCCGGTATATAATCTGATAGCAACTCTAACTAGGTAAAGGGAAAAACGTATGATTCAATCAAGTAACCATATACCATATGCTTTAGTTAAAAAACAGGCAGGAGAACAAAAAAAATTACATTGAAAAAACAGGGGCCCACTTTTTATCGAGTTCAAAGTAAACACAATGGAGTCAATGTGACTAAGAGGAATCAAATATCGATCATTAAAAAACGGATTATCAATAGAGGAGTGCTCGTAAGTGAATTTATTTTGCCTCATGACACATCTTTGACCAATCCAAGTCGCCTGAGTTGCAGTTTGCAAATCATGTGCACTGATGTTAGCCTAAAATTGGTGCCCATCAATATCAGCGCTGGGAACAGGTCTGGTCGGTTTGTGTCGGGGAAAATTTTTGGCTGCCCGAAAGATCAAAGATATATGCCTGACCCGACACGATGGTGCATCCTGACCATACCTAATAGGTCAAGGGTATATGCTAGCCCGGTTCAAAATCCTCTAAAACCCCTTACATAATATATAAAATATTGGGCTGGGTCGAGAGACTTTTACCAGACCCGATCCAAAGTTTGGGTTGGATACTTCATGCCTGACAAGACAGGTCAAGTTTGTGTGTCCAACCCAGTTAAAACACCGGGTCAAACAGGTCAGGTAACAGGCCAACCCAACCTGTTGACAGCCCTACCCACAGGCTCTTAAATATAAGACTGTTCATATCTATCATGGGATATTCCGATCAACGAAAAAAAAAAAAACTCACATGGGATCTATATTGAAGTGCTTGGACTGGTAGTACCATAGTTCAAAATCTCCAAAACCGGTATGTACCGGACGATACATATCGGTTTCGGAGGTCACCGGTACGATATTTGAATGTATCGTACCGGTGCATATACACATATATTGGTATGTATCGGACAATACATACCATGTATCGTCCAGAAGAGATACATATCAGTTTTGGAGCTGGACGATACGTACTAATCCGGCAGCAATTTGGAGTTTAATGAAGAGTTAAGAAGGAGGATACTTCCGATTGGGGGCTTTCTTGAATGATCACCAGGGATGCTGATTATAACTTGATTGCCTTTTATGGATTTGAATGTTGGCAAACATACTGAATCTGTCTCCTGTGAATGGTCAAACAAGTTTACAACAGAAATAATCCATAATAATAAAATAAAATAAAATAAAAAGACATTGTGGGTGTGTGAGATATAGTGTGCTTATATGGTACTCTCTCACAACTCACCATCCCAGAACAGTGGCCCAAAAGAAGGCACTCATACGGTCGATGATGAAACAGGTCTAATTCACCAATCAGAGAACCATCTGGTTTCACCTATAACATTCAAAGACATGAAGCCATATCACATTTAACAACTAAATGCCAGCATAGGGTAGAGCTGTCAACGTGCCGGTTCGACCCAACCCGATATTTTAGTGGGTCGGGCACTTAAACTTGACCCGTCGGGTCGGGTCGGGTCAGGGATGAGACATATAACCCGGACCAATATTTTAAATGTAAAAAACCCGGAGGGGTAGCTCAGTTGGTCAGGCCTTGGGTTTGCTCCCCAATGGTCACCAGTTCGAGTCCCCTCAGGGCCACTGGAGTATTACCCGGTCGTTAGCTCCTGTGAGATTAGTCGAGGTGCGCGCAAGCTGGCCAGGACACCCACGGATATCAAAAAAAAAAAAAAAATTATATGTAAAAAGTATGAAAAATAGGGGTTTTTTACTGGGTCGAGTCGGGTTCACCATTGGGTTGGGTCGGACATTTGTGATTTTCTTATTGGGCAGCCAAATTTTTGCCGGCTCGACCCGTTGACAGCCATAGCATAGGGCAACAACACATCATATCATTGATTATAAAAGTGCAAATCCAACGGGACAGAGAGCTGCAGAAACCATTAAACACCAACTAATTGCTCCTAATTATGAAGTATGAACCAAAGTGTTTACGAATTGTCGGATCAATATGCTAAGCAGGAGAAATTTGCAACTATGATTAAAACTATTAGTGTTACTATTCCCTAATTGATGCAAGCCTAATTGCTATACAGTAGAAACATGAACTCACCTTTAACCAGTAAAACTGAGTAGCATTTGTGATTCCCCATGCAGGGAAAAGTTCTTTCTCGACATAATCCCGCAACTTCTCCCTATTGGTCACCCACAAAGCCACGAGGGCTCCAGCTGTATGAATGAGTTGCTTAACGGGAAGGGACAAAAAGTATCGGTTAGGCAATGTTGGATACCTGCAATGGACACGGTAAAATTATAAAATTTTAGTACAACATAAAATTTCCAAAAAATTTAGAAAGGTATAAATATTTCTAAGACAGGTAATCATGGAGAATACAACCTGGGATCTACTGAGGAGAATAATCTATATGGTAATAATTTCATTGATATTTTGTGGCACAAAATGATGAGAATGTGCAACCCTCAAATATTCTAGACCGGGTTAGCAGATGAAAACCTACTAGAGATCACTGTTCACAGTGTCAGAGGATTAAAACTTCAAGATTTACAAAAGTTAAGGGGTTCAAAATCAAATCGCAAAAGAAGCAACATAAACTATTATTCCAAAATTCCACTCTAATTCTTTATTCTTGTGCAGACTTAAATATATAACAAAATAAAAAGAACTTTTGTTCTAACTCTAATCTATTCCTAATTAAGACTTAGACTTGGACTCTATAATGTAGATGAATAACTTTCCTACGTTTTACCCACAAAATCTAGAATTCGATAACTTTTAAAAGAAGGGGTTTCCAAAAGATCGTTAAAAACTCAAAATCCCAAATATCACCGGTTATATCGGACGAATCTTTCACATCTGCGAAAATTTCTTTCCCCGTGTCCTAGACGTTACCCATATTTCTGAAAGTCAGCCGGGTGGTAGTAGAGGAGATAGAAAATGAGTAATAGAGACGAGATAGAGAGTTGCCGGCCTCCCCTGCTAGAGGTGGCGGGATCTTCAAGATATTTAGCCAAAACAAATCTTCATTTTTGAACAATACCGAAATAAAGCCCATAAGTAACTTGTGATTTAGATCATAGTCTCAACATTAAGACCTTGGTTCTTCTCCTCACATGATCACTGAAGTACACATTAAGATCTTGTTAATCCCCAGCTCCTCTAAGCTGCTCCAAAACCTCCTCCCTGTCTTCCCCAAACAACTCCAAATTCTTAATTATAGAGCTGCTCCAGACCCCCTAAAACTGGTTCAAAGAGCTCCATTAATGGCTGTTCTAGGTGATCCTTCTTCTCGTCATAGGTGATCCTTCTTCTTGTCATAATGCCCTGTACCACAACAGGTGTGAAGGAGTAGAATCACTAAAGAAGAAGTTTGAAAAAAAATTCGATTTGGCTATGCATAAAGATGTGACGGTTAATCAGGTCTGGGAAAGGGAAGGTAACAGGTTGTAAAGGAATATACAGCTGAGAAAAAATTAGAAAGAGGATAAAATGATATGCCGCAAATGCTTGAGAGAATTAGATCGAGTCTCTATTAGAAGCAGTGTTACCAAGGCATGTGGCACGGGTGCCAAGTGTCGGCACGTGTCCAAGAGGAGTGTCGAAGTGCCACCAAGTGTCGGTGCGGCAAAAATCCCAAAAGTAGAAGTGCCTAGGTGACTCATTAGAAGGGATGCCGAAGATGGATCAGTTCTCAGTGACATCCTTCTACTTGACTGGGTTGAATCTAATCTAAACAATGAGATATTGGCAATTCATATTGCATGCAAAAACTTGATAAAATGTTCTAATATAAAGGACCTTAGCACCAAACTTTATACTCAAGATACACAAATAGGCCTAACCCTATAGATAAATTACGGGAAGTTTACAGCAACTGGTCTCTCGGTGTTTTTTTCACAAATTTTAAATTCAAAATGAAGAGAATTAAAGAAAAATCCATTTATCTATTCCCAACATATCCTAACTCAAAGTTCTTTATCAACGGTGGATTCAATAATGGGGTATTGGAGACATTAGAGTGCTATCTTTTAGCGCATATCCTCCAAAGAGTTTCTATTACATAGGCTATGGATTGTGTCAAACTGATAGTAATTTTCAGACATTGACATTGAAATTCATGAAATTGATCCATATATTGTGGGTTGAACTGGCACATGTACCTAATAAGAAATGAGGCCTTTCAAGAGAGCAGTTGGCGTGATTTTATTAAAACCTCAAAGAATATTTAGGAAGAGATACTATAGGGGAGAGAATAGTGAAAAGGCCAGAAATAGAGAGAGCAAGAGAGATTTTCGAGAGAATCTCATTCCAAAAGAGAGGATTGTGCGAGAGATTTTCTCTTTTTTTTAGATTAAAAGAGGTTGAGGAACAGAATTGTGCAACTTATAGGCTTGGTCGTGTAACTTAAAGTCTTACACAGGGGAAAATATAGGGGTTTGATAGGTAGAAGACATAGGGTAGATGATGGGCATTTTGTTCTTAAATCAGTTTGAAAACCAAAATTCACAGAAATAACAGCCTCTTTCACTTTTATAGTAGTACAGATTTTCTTTGGCTAAGCACCTAGTTATGCCCTTCTTTGGATCCATTCTAAGTTCTGTTATTAAATGTATAGTGTTTATCAACCAATAAATAAATAAATAATTATCAATATTCTCTTCATTAGTACACCAAGAGCACTTCCAGAAATATGGTAGTTTTTTTTGTGTGACGAATGGTAATACATTGTCACAGTAGCCATTTGGCGTGACGATAGATGACTTAGGTTTGTTCCCAAGGTCACCGAATCCCCTCCTGAGAATCACCTGGTAAAGATAAAGAGGTATGTACCCGTAGGGTTAGTCCTTCCCTCGAAAGGGTTGGGACACCGTACATCTTATATATAAAAGAAATAAATAAATAAATTTGAAACTCAGTTTGATTGGCAAGCCAGAGTCCAGAGTTGGACTCCTCAACTCATCCTTCTAAAAGTATTTAAGAAAATAAAAAAAGGGAAAGCAAGGAATAGAGTAAAAAAACATATAATTAGATTACTATTATGCATTTAATATTATTGTAATAATTATATAACTCGTGGAAACCTATCCTGAATAGTAATTATAATCCTAGATAAAAATATACATATGAGCAAAAACACTTGGATTGTATGTGTCAATGAGCTCAACACGTGGGACTTGTATTCGACAACACAAGTGAAGAATTTAGGTAAACACTGGTCCGATGGCCATGAAGTCCCTTGACAAAGAGTCACGACTTTATAAAACTTGGAATCACACCCCCTGTAACATACACAATATTGTCATCCATCAAGAGAGTCCAATAAGAAGACAACCTAGAATGACACCCCCTATAACAGACACTATATCGTCATCCATCCATGGTTCAAAATACCGGTTTTCCGG
Organism: Chloranthus sessilifolius; assembly: GCA_021018995.1. Taxonomy (NCBI): domain Eukaryota; kingdom Viridiplantae; phylum Streptophyta; class Magnoliopsida; order Chloranthales; family Chloranthaceae; genus Chloranthus; species Chloranthus sessilifolius. The sequence continues at coordinate 2,223,738 of CM037584.1, forward strand.
CACGTATCGTCCAGCTCCAAAACCGGTATGTATCGTCCGATACGTACCGGTTCGGGACGATTCATTGGTAGATTACCAATATATGTAATGCACCGGTACGATACATTCAAAGTATCATACCGGTGACCTCCAAAACCGGCACATACTGGTTTCGTCCAAAATTTTGAACCATGCATCCATCAATAGAGTGCAATAAGGCGTGGATGACCAAGGAAGCCCAGAACTTGTTGGCAATGCACCAAATTTTAGCCTTGTCATATGTCAGAATTCAGGAATTATTAAACAAGGGAAAGATACAGAAATAAATAAATGATAACTAGGAAAAAATATTGGAGAAAAGCCTTAGTTTTAAGAAAAATATACTAAAAAAAGAAGGGGAAATGTAAAATTTATAAATAAAAACACAAGAAGATTAATAATGCAACTAATTGGATATACTTGAAAAAATTTAAATAGGTCAAAAAATACACTTAATTGACAAAAAAAAAAACAAAAATTCAAAGAAACAGCAATGATTTAATCACAACGCTTTAAAACAAAATGAATATTTTGATGAAAAATTACAACCAGCCTCTCTTCTCTCCTCTCTCGTCCGAAAGTTGACATGCTTATATTTATATTTCACTTAATTGGTCTTACTTTGTATGGATGTTTAAATTTTTTCACTGCATAGTTCAATCTTTGCATCAAAAGTGTAGCAGGAATGTCAAATATTTAACCACCTAACTGGCCAAAACATTGCCATGGGCAAGAAAATGATAGTATCTTGTATGTAAGCTTATCATGTCTGGTAAACGGAGTGTCTTGATTGTAAAAGACCCAGTTATTTAAGCTTTTTAAAATGTAGCTATCACTGTGATCAAAATCCTACGTTTACGATATGAATCCTATGATTCAAATCGAATCCCAGGCCCGGCGATTAAATTTATGTAATAAATCCTAAATTCATAAGAACCTTCTGATTCATATATTGAATTATACAATTCGATTCAAATCCTACGAATCTTATGATCTGATTCATGGGTTCACGGTCACAGATTGACAGTGAACCCTATTTTTTATTTTTTTTTCCTTCACTTTTTAGCTTTTTAAACAAACATAAACTTCTTTAATTCACTCTAATAAAAGGTTCTAAAACATTTGTCTTCTTCAAAAACTCTTTATTTATTTTTTTAATATTTTTGTGGTATGAACATGGATTCGGTTCCCGTTAACCCGTTTGTTGCGAAGTTCTCTTATGTCCACAGCCATCAAAAGGACGCATGGTTTTGAAGTTTGAAGGTCTCTGGCGGAGAACACATCTCAACAAATTTTTTTCATGTTTAGAGTAAGAGACCCATTATGATTAAAAAAATTTGCAATAAATTTGTCTCTAAAAACCTTGATGATTGAGATTTTATAGATACACATATACTTTTATATCAATGTATACTGATGAGTGATGATTAATGTCAAGGAGGAAGTGGAAGAGTTCAGCTACAGTTTTGTACATTTATATCAATACATACTTCTTTCATATACTTTGACACATTTTATAGTTGATCTTCAATCACACATACTTGATTTACATTTTATACAGATTGTGAATAAAATATCATGTTGTATGATTGATTACAGGGCATATTTGTATATAAAACAAATTTTTAGATTTATTTGATTTTTTCATTTTTTTTTTCTTATTTAATAAAAAAATATTATGAATCTTACCATTCAACGAGTTAATGATACGATTTGATTCATAAAATCCAAAACAATATTGTGATACGATTCGATTTTGACAACATTGGTTGCTATACAAGTAAGTGCTTGAATGTAAGAAATTTACAGAGAACCTGTAGACAATTCTCTTCATACAAACTCTACAGACCTTACTTGATCAACTAGGGAACTGGATAGAAGAAGGATGTGAATACATACAATGACTTCTGATGTGCACTTCCATTTTCCCATGGTGGATCGATGACTATAAGGTTGAAACCATTATCAGACTGAGCTGCAGAAAAGTTTTCGTAAGAAGAAACAGTAGAAGTAGCAACAGCTATTTACTTGCGTACTACATGACGAGGAAAACTAAGAGAATTTTCAAAAATAAATGCCAAAATGATTATCATAAAAATGCAGCTTACAGCCTAACAGTAAATCAATCTATGTGCAGAAGAGTATTACCAGGAATCAGGTTCTGAATTTGTCCCAAGTCCGACTTCCACATGACCAAGAAACAAACTAAAAAAGGTAAGACACTTTATGGCAAGGATCAAAAAATCGGAGTTCGTTTCGGTTTCGGTGGGGACCAAAACCAAAATTTCGGCCGAAATCTTCCCACAGTACATAAAAATCCGAAAATATGAGTTTTCGTTTCGGTTTCGGTGGGGACCAAAACAGAAACATTTAGGCCAAAATCTTCAGATTTCGGCCGAAATTTTGAACCATGCTTTATGGTAGCAATGTATTCAACAAATTAAAAATAATAATTAAAATCCTGAGCTCTAAATGCCAAAAAAAAAAAAAAAATCTGAAGGTAACCTATCATGTTGAAAATAATCTTAATAAACAATGCTCAGAATACATTGAACAAGGATCATATGAGCAGATCCTCCCATAAGCTTATATTCATTTTAATCAAGGGAGCGATTACTTGCACGCACTTTTCAAGTGGTTGCCTCAGATTAGTAAAAAAAATTGATATTATCTTGTTTTTTTAATGACTAAGTTACCCTGGTGATTGTTACTTTGGTAGAGAGGAGTCAAGAGAGAGAACGATAGAGAGAGAGAGAGAGAGAACAGTAGAGAGGGAGACAGGCAGGGAGAGAGAGAATGGTGGAGAGAGAAAACAGTGGAGAAAGAGAGAGAGAGAAAGAGAAAATGGTGGAGAGAGAGAGAGAGAACGGTAGAGAGAGATAGAGAGAAACGGCGGTGGAGAGAGAACGGTGGAGCAAGAGAGAGAGAGAGAGAGAACGTGTAGAGAGAGACTTCAGCCATGATAACATTGATAGTGTAATTTTCTTTATAGTTTTAGGGGCAATCATATAAAACATCTGCAAGGACAAATTTTGGTGACTTCGGTGCAATCACTTAAAAAGCATGTGCAAGTAATGGCTCCCTATTATATGAGAAGATCCTCCTATAATCTTATATTCAATTTAGTCAATTAGAAACCATTAACATGAATCAATTACATACCATGTGAAAGCAGCTTTTTGTAGGCAATATGTACCACTTGTTTAGAAATTCAGCTTCCACATCACCATCCGTCTCATTAACTATTAAGTTATTAAACATTGGCACCACCTTCCCTTCGCCACGTTGGAGTTGTACCAACTGCTTACCTAAGAAACCATGACAACAGCAAAAGTCATTAGGCAGCTTTCTTCCAAGATGAACAAAAGTTGGAGTAAATTTTTCTAGGCATAATGGCCCCGGACCATTCTTTGAACACCAAAATGGTGTTTAAGTGATCTTACACCATTAAAATTAGACATTTTATCTCACACCATTGTAGTGTGATTTATCATTATGCCATGTGGTATACATATGTGATCAATCTAAATTGTCCAAGTAGCATTTATTATTGGGACGTCTCAACCCAAAGAATCATGCCTATAAGTGGATGTGAACCGATTCACGAACTTTAATATCAGCCATTAAAATTAAAAGCAATGGTTGATATTATAGAGTACAGATAGGATGGTCTAAATCTCTCTAAAGCACCACTTTTGGGCTTGTTGCATATCAATCTATGATCTATCACTTTGACGATATGGACCACCCACATTTTAAACCATTGATGGTTTAAGATCATCAAACACCATTTTGGTGTTTAAATGATGGTCAGGAGAGTCGAGTCCATTTTAACAACATAAGCAAAAAATCCTAACATTGGATAATATCTTTGAGACAAAAAATATCCAGGATATCATAATCCACTTATGTACTCTGGGATTTAGAGGGTTATCATATGTTCTTAAAATATTGCAGAGCTCTAATAATGCATAAGCTGAGTACATTTAATATGGGACCCAACATCGAGACCACACAAAATCCTCAATTAACCTATCAAAATTAAACTTTCCAAAAACATGACCCTAAAACCACCCCTTCATCAAGCCACATAATTCATTACCAGCAAAACCTGGTCCAATGGATGACCTTATCCTGTTTAGTATCAGTCTCCCTCTGTTTCAGCCACTAAATCCTCAATTTATTTTCTGCCAGCGAATACGTAATGAAGTCTAAACAATGAGTTTATTCAATTGAAAAGAATAAACTTTTGATACAAATATTATAACTCTAATAAAATAACTACTAAAATATGTCGACCATTCACTAGCCTCCACCAGGAGAAAATCTGGACTACACCACTGTTTCAAGAGACCTGAGTCCAAAACTCATTGTTTAGGACTTCATTACATATCCAATTTCATAGGCATTTCAATATTCACAATTTTTTTCATTACCAAACCTTTCTAAACACAAAAGAAATTTGAATATTAATGAGTACAGAAATTCACAAATAACCCAATGTGCCTCCCAAGGAAGAATTATAAAGTGTTTATCGCAACCAAATGTTTATAAATTTAATGAAAAACCAGAAAAGGAGAGAGAGAGAGAGAGAGAGAGAGAGAGAAGAAACAGAAAAATACTCTAATACATATATATGGGTAGTGATCCTCTCACTCGAGTCATGGGACATAACATAAGCCCATGATTCGAGCTATCATTGGCCGCGTGTCACATCAGATGACTTTTATGGCCACCTGATGTGACATGCAGCCAATAGGAGCTTGAAACATGCGCTTATGTCCCATGACTCAAGTTAGGAAATCATTATAGGAGCTGGCATCATGGGCTAATGTCCCATTACTCGAGTTAGGAGATCATTTCCCATATGTGTGTGTGTGTGTGTGTGTATATATATATATATATATATATATATATATATATATAAGTTATCCTTCATTATATGCGCATTAGAGAATACTGAATGCCATCTAATTTCCTGAGTTGAGAAACCAACCTTCACTTTCCAAGAGCTTATCTTGAGAACGAAAATAAAGAACTATCTCATATAAAGGTGCTTGCCAAATTGTTCCAAGGTCAGCAAAAGACTGTTCATTGTCTTCTCGTATTGGGGACACATCTTTATCATCAATCAGGGGACATCCATCTCTCTTTAGATTGCAAAGAAATGACAATAGATCGCCAGCTCGCAGAAAAGCTTCATGTGAACTCAATAAGAAAGGCCTCACATCCTGCTAGGGAATTGCCTTTATCAATATTATGTCACTAATACAACTAATACACCCTTTACCTAAGAACCTTTTGGAAACGAAAAACAGTAAGTTACCATAGTATATTGGACCTAAGTATTATTATAATTAGGATTAAAATTTAGTGAAATATAGGCAAGGGGAAGCCATGACATTACATAACAGCCCAGAACATTGGTTATGAACCCCATGGCATCACGAAAAATTAGTATGAATCAATATATAAATAGCATTGATCACTACTACCATCATTATTGATATCTATAAGCCAAGTGTGATATCCACCACGGGCCACGGCTAATAATGGGTTTAACCAATAAATACCTAATAAGATTGATGCATAATATTTTTTCTTTATTTCTCTTTTTCCTTATATCCGTTTAACTTTAAAACAGTTTCAATATAAAAAAGGGCATTACCCAGTGTTGGTCCCTATGTACACGATACATAGGGAGGGGTGGAGCTGTGGAGGAGATACAGACTTAAACCTTCGGCTTTTTACGCACAAATAGCTGCTCTTTGGACTTGAACCCACGTTCACATGCTTGACAGTGCAAGCTTTTATCTTCGCATCAAGCAATGTTAAAAGGGGTGGCAAGAGGGAATTGCATAGATCATTTTCCCAAAAAAAAACCTCATCTCCATGGGAAAAGTTAAAAATTGACTATAATCAATATCAATTATCAAACGGTATCAATCACAAGGTGGAGATTTCAGATTTTATTTTTTTGTTTAAAAAAAAAAAGATCTACAACATTGTCCCTTACTCCATGTGGCACCAAAATAGAATGTTGGGTCCATGTGACAACTTTTTTTGAGACCTTGGAGTCCTCCAATGGAGTACCTTCACCGTCCTCCAATCTCTCTAAAAAAGGTGCCACGTGGACGAACAATTGCACCATTCAAATTTCTTGATATGTACAACAAACAATAACAGATAATACCAGATTATAAGGCATAATACTACTGATATGTGATTAAAAAATGATAATAATTACTGCAACATTGGTTGAAATATTATATAGTCACCAAATTCTCCGAATTATTGAAAAATTCATGAATAATTAACAAATTTAAGGTTGCACGAATTATTCATGAATTTTTTAAAAAATGTGTATATTTCTTAAAATTCACGAACTTAGGGAATAATTCACTAATAATTCATTATTTTTATTATGTTGTAACAAAATAATTTATAATTGTTAATCTTACTTTTATTTTTTCACCGTTTTTTCTTTGAATCTGCCTAATTTGCCGGATTTTTTCGAATTTTAACCTTGTCGAACCCCGACTTGGTGACTATGGGTTGAATTAAGTATAGAGTTCCCTTGAAGTAGCAATTTGGAAGGAGAAGCTTTCTCTGTCAACAGTGTAGAAATCTTAGGTTTGCATTACATTATGAATTACAAAACATAGCATGGTATTTAGCACAATTAACGGTGATGACGCCCCGACAACTCTACCTGCCAGCAGGCGTATATGCAAAATGATCAGGACCGTCCATCCAATCAATCTACCACCTCTTTGACGGCCATACTGATATTCAAATCAACCACCTATCGACTCCACGGCGTGGATCGGTAGGAAGATGCAACCATTTGGTGGATAAAGATGTGGAGCACCATCATATAAAACCTCATATGCAATTAGTCTTCCAAAGAGAGAGAGAGAGAGAGAGAGAAATAAATAAAAATTAAAACCTGATGGCGTTTCTCTGCAGCTAATTCCCTTTGGTTGAGAACGTAAGAACTCCTCTTACGTTTCTTCTTCTTCTTCTTTGATGTTGAGTTTAATGAAGAAGATGGAGGAAGAGGTTGGGAGAAACGAGAATAGTATGTAAAAGGGGAAACCCTAAAACGGGTGTAAGAATCATTGAGGACTCGAACGGGATCCATGAAAATAGCATTTGAGCCTTCTAAACGGTAGATGCCTGTTTCCGAGAACGACGACAGCTCATCGCTCAACCGCTCATCCACCATTTTTCGATGCTCTTTTTCTTGTAACTCACCACTTTTGAGATTTGAGAACGAATTTTAGGCGATGAGCGGGAAACGATGCCAAACAAACGAGGCGTTCACTTCGTTGTAAAGGCTTTACGTGTAAAATGCCTTCACAACTTTGTACCTCTATTTGTACCTATCAGATTACTCATGAGCGCCTACACTGAAAATCGTTCAACACGTTGAATCACACGTTGATTGTTTTTCAATCCCAATCTCACACAGTAACTGTTGAACGGTCAGGATTTTGATTCTATATACAACATAGGGCAATGATCAAGTCTTACTAAGTAGAACCCGATTTCCAGTCTTACCCCATCCCCTGCCCTTGGAAATAAAAGAATCTTGACTATACATTTTGTTATAAAAAGTGAAAATCAAGAAAGTCAAAATTCACCGATTTCTAAGAGCACCGGATAAGGTAAGACTGAAAATCCGATTTTGCATGGTAAGACCTGACCACTCCCCATACAATATATTCCAAAAATTGGCCTTAAAATCACGTCCGAGTGTTATGTGTGCCACATGAATTTGGGACTACCTTTTGTGATGTGTGCCACATGATATAAAATGCTTGATCGTCCGATGGCACACCTATGGTCTCAAGATTCATTGTGTGAAAGATTGGAATGAAAAAGATTACCATCATAACTGGTCTTGAGTGTAGACGCTCACCAGTAATTTATCTCAATAAGTGTTTTGTAAAAGTTCTATTAATCATTCCAAGTAGAGTATGTTTGGATATAGGGAAAATGAAAGGTTAGATTTACAAATATGTCATTTTTTAATCAGGTAGGTTGTAAATATGGGTAGGAAAACATAATCTCAACTTTTCATATTTTCCCAACAAAATTTTTGGACCCTGGCATTATCTTTTCCATCCCCTCAAAAAATGGTATGACAACTTTTATTTAGCGACATTCTTTTTCTTTGTTTATTAATGTTTAAATCTTGTAAAACTTTTATCTCACCCATCTCGTCCAATAAACATGCATTGACTACTTCGAATCAAAGGATAGAGATCATTTTTCATCACATCTTTTAAATAATTGATCTTGAGATCATAGACATATCATCAAATGGTCAATTTTGTATTCCATATAACAGACAACCCAAAAAGTGACTCTAAATTCACATGTCACACATCACACTAAATGTAATTTTAAGGATCACTTTTTGAGATGTGTGCCTTGTGTAATTAAAAATTTATGGATTTAGAGATTATTTGTTTGAAAGATTAGAATGTAAGGCGATTCCCATAATCCAATTGAAAGTCATCATGGCGAGTAAAAACGAGGTTGTTCGCATACCCTCCATCAATCAAATAGTTCTGTCCAATTCGGACAATAAGCTTGTTCTGAGGGCGAGACACTGCATTATGAACTTGCAGGCTTTGATGAACATAAGGATTCATAGATCCATTTTTTTCTTTCAAACTTATGAAAGCAAATTTTAATTGGGTACCTGTGTTCCCACTTAGATCATATCCGAAACTCACTAAGACCTATTGAGTTCTTGAGATGATGATATATATTCACGTCAATCTTTCACACTATGGATCTTGAGACCACATAGCATAGATCCCAAAAAAGAGGCCTTAAAATCACATGACACACATCACGCTGAAACGTAATTTTAGGGCCATTTTTTGGGATCTGTGTTACGTGAGATTCACGTAAACCTATTGAGTTCTTGAGATCAGATGATACAGATTCACATCAATCTTTCACACTATGAATCTTGAGACCACATAGCATAGATCCCAAAAGAGAGGCTTTAAAATCACATGACGCACATCACGCTCAAACGTAATTTTAGGGTAATATTTTGGGATCTGTATTACGTGAAATCAAAAAATGAGTGTATGATGGTAGATCATGATCTCAAGATCAATTGTATGAAAGATTGGCACAAAAAATGATATGCATCGTCTAATCTTAAGACGTCAATGGGTTTCAATCGTAGGAGCGAACAAAGATTGCAGACGCCCAAAAAGAGATACCCATTTCAATGGCGCGAACAGAGGTTGCAGAAGCCCCAAACAGAGGTACCCATTTCAATTTTGCAGCAATTCTGAGACCTACTTACAAACCAAACTTTGCAATGCAAATCTAGGCTAGCAACATAATTTTTATGTCATGTGATGTACGTTTTTTTAACAATTCAAATTGTTGAAGTGACAAAACATAATAAATTAGTGTATTGAATTTAAAGAGATACTTCACATTTTAGGAACATGTGATATGTAAACATATAATATGAACCGTTTGATTTGAAGTTAATAATCAATAAATTTCTGGAACATAAAATTAGAGCAAAACGCGATACTTCTCATATGATCTATTATATTAAGTGTTGAATTATATAATAGCATTTGACTCCATTTAATTAAATGATGACTTAAATGATATTTTCACATAGAAGAGGTCACCAAACTTGCAAGTCTTTCTATTAAACTCGGTGCAATCACTTGAAGAGCGTACGCAAATAATGGTTCTCTAAATGTATTCTAAGAGGAATAAAACTATTCTATCTAGCACTTTAAATGATGGACCATAACTCATTTTCGACACAATCCTAAGTGGTATCGAATCTATGTGAGATCAAGTGATCAACCATAGGCTTTCTCCAAATCTAAGCATATCTACCAGTGTTCTTATTTTTTAAGGGTAATATTGAAGCTGGTTTGCATCATCTTATAGGTATGATTCGCAATGATGGACTACCACTAAGACTATTGAAATTGATCACAAAATGTGTGACAGGGCATAACAAGGAAATGTACTTAATAGTATAAGATCAAACATAAATTTTAATGGCGTAAGATAATTTTAGACACCGTTTATTTTAATGGTGACAGGGCTTCGCGTTTCAGAATTTGTAGGGGAAAATGTATAATTTTATTTGTAGGGAAAATATATTTGTAGGACCTAGGAAAATTTCAACATATTGTTTGGCAAAATATTTGGGAGAAATATTTTCTTTAATTCAATATAATTGGAAAAAATAAAACTTTGGAACTCAAACAGATTTCTCTCGCATGCGTAAAATTCATTTTCATAAAAAAAATTTACTGAAAGCTAATTTTAGGAAAATGGGAATTTTCACTTTTTGTGTGAACCTCACGAAGTTGCCAAACACAGGTGATTTTTAGGTCAAATGAGCAACTTTCCTTGCTGCAAAACAAACCCTTGGTCTCAGATTTCCAAGGTTTGAAACCATGTGGATGAGCTCTACTAAAAGCCAGAAATGTTTATAGGATGGGGATTGCACAAAAAATTAATCAAATCAAGAAGCGCATACAAGAGCTAATCGGCATTTGCCGCTAGAGCTGCAAATGGATCAGTTTCTAAAAAAATTTAACCGAAACTCAACTGGTTGGGAATCAGTTTCAATTTTTTTGGTTCGGTTTTGGTTAGGAAAACTTGATCGCGGCAGCTACGATGACCATGTATGGTGAGCTACTATTGAAACACCAATAAGTAAAAAATGAGGTGCTATCAGCGAAACTTCCATATTTATTTTTGGCCTCCCATGAATCAGATAAACACTATATCTTAGTTTATCTGGGATTATGAAGGCACAATTACTTGATCAAATTGCTAAAAAAAAAATATAAAACAGAAAAAATAAATAAATAATAATGGGTTTTCGAAAACTCAGAAAACAGAATGAATTGCTATCCTTACATACCCAAATCCACCAGAAAAATAATTAAATAAGTATATAACTATTAATATACAAATAAAAGCAAGTGCCAGGAAAAATAAATTAAACCATCTTCTTGATTCCAATATGGAAGTGCCCAAATTCATTTTCAAAACAACGAAACGCAGATTTAGCGATCAGAAGGTTAAAAGAGAAGGAATCGACAGCCTAAAAGTAGAGGAAAAAAAAAAAAAAAAACTTAGCTTGAGAAGCCGTCTTCTGCTCTGGCCTCATCTAGCTTATATAGCTCCAAATCGCCCAGAACCCTAATCCTCATGTCGTGGGATTGTATCCAGTGTGTACTATTATTTAGGGTAAAAGATACTATAGATATAGCTTTTCTTCGAAGTTATTTATGGTGCTCCTCAATCTAGACCGTCCAATAAAAAGGACAAATCTTAGATGGGCCCATCACATTATCCTTATTATCAGATCCGATCTTTATTGAAATCCAAACGAACATGTTTCCATCCATACAAGTAAGACTAACGCCCCCTTACATGTAAATGATATTAGCCCATGCCTGTATGTGGAGGCCCTATGATGCTCTATGTACATCAGAGGTTGACGCTTTTGGGAACAATTTTGTCCACTGATCTCAGAGACATATAAATGCATGATAGTGAACTTTTGACAAGGTCAAGGTGTCTAAATTCGTAACGTTTCATTCATACATTGACATCAGTGTGCTTTATTTATTTTGGGAGCAAGGTGTCAAATGGGGACTCCGTTTCGGTCTACGGAGGACCGATTAGTATCATTCTCCGCCGATACGCCAATACCTATATTTTTTTGAAAAAAAGAAGTTATCATACATGTAATAGTGAAACTATAGTTTAGACCTACAATCTAAACTATTAGATAATTTTTATTTAATAAAAAAGAAATTTGTTTAAAAAATAATAATCGCGGATACGCCAATACCTATATTTTTTTGAAAAAAAATAAATTATCATACATGTAATAGTGAAACTATAGTTTAGACCTACAATCTAAACTATTAGATGATTTTTATTTAATAAAAAAGAAATTTGTTTAAAAAACAATAATAATAAATTTCAAAACTGTTACTAATCAAATTTCAAATTCAACCATATCTATATCCAAATAGGAGAATTTTGGATGCAGGTTATTATATAAAAAGTGAAAAACATGTAAGTCAAGATTCTCCCATATTCGAAGGCTCCAATTGTGGTTGAACTTGAAATCATATTCAACCTAGTTAGACCTGACCATTGCCTCAACTCCAAGATGGTGCGTAGCCATCACTTCTTTGAATCAAATACCCTCTAGTTACCGGATTGGAATATGTGGAAGGGCAATGGTTAGGTCCAACCAAGTTGAATCGGATTTGGAGTTCAACCATATCCGTAGCTCTTGGAAACAAGAAAATCTTGACTACACGTCATCCTATAAAAAGTAAAAGGCATGAAAGCAAAGATTCTCCGGTATCCAAGGGTTGTAGATGTGGTTAAACTCGAAATCTGGTTCAACCTAGTTTGACTTGACCATTGCCCTATATGGAGTAAAATATATATATATTTTTTTTTTCATAAAAAAAAGGAAGGGGATGTTAACAATTAACATAGTCGTCAACCTTTGAGTGGTAGCTCACTTGATATCCTCCCTCCTTGTGAGGCTTGAGGTTGTGGGTCCTAAAGCTCATATTGCTTCCTCCCTTATATTAATAAAGTAAGTGTTGTTGTGTGAGATTTATTCCCTTATGTGTCACTCAATGTAGGCACATCCAGGTTGTTTATGCTGATGACAGTATAAAAAAGAAAAAAAAAGAGAGAATAATCATCTTTTTTCACTATCTGCTTCCGGTGGAAGTGGCTCACTCTCACTCTATGGTTACCCTTAAGACTTCTCTCTCACTTTGTACTTCTGATCAAGGATCAGAATAGCGATTTCGTTTTCGATTTCGAGCATAACCGAAATCGAAAATTTGAACCGAATTTTCAGCCGATAATTTTCCCTCCATATATATTTGGACCGAAATTTCAGTTCAAGTTATTGTTTCGGTGTGTATTGAAATCAAAACAATTTAGCCTATAACTTGAGTTATCAGTCGAAATTTTGAACCATGTTTCTAATGCCCTTAAGGCTTTTCTCTTACTCTCTTGGACACCATATGGCACTCAAAGACAATTAAATATTCAATGGCGGGATGACTAAAAACAAGAGCAATACATTAATCAAGTCATCATTATTTTTACCATTAGATTAAAGTTGTGTATTATTTTATTTTATTTTTAAATCCCTTAAATCCCCTAAGTAGGATTTAAACTTAGTGAGAGTGGTGGTGAAAATGAATGTTGTCCTAATGTGAATCTTGGATGCTGTCTAAAAGAACCTTTTATCCATTAATTTCTAATATCTATCTATTATATAGAGGAGTTGTGCCATGCGAAAAGACCATCGAAGCCATTTGATTTTAAAGGCAATGATCTAAAGATTTTTTATATAAAAAATGGCATAAAATACAATCTTTATCATATGATTGACTGCACTGAACCGTATTATAGAGATTGATTTCGTGCCAATCTTTTTTACTTCGGATCTTTATCATATCCTTCAAAGACTTAGATGATATTTCACATGATATAAGTCCCCAAAAATCTTCCTTTTAAATTGTGTACTTGGGCCAACTTTGTGTAGTGGTACCCCCCTCCCCAAATAGGCTACTGCAGTATTATATAATTCATCAGGAATCTCTATGGTGGGATGAGTCGTGCCGGGCCATGAGTCTCAATTCATTGGGTTGGGCGGGTTTTGGATATATATATATATATATATATATATATATATATATATATATATATATATATATATATATATATATATCAGGCCTACCCAACTTAGCCCATACTCGGTCCATGAGGGTCTGGGCTGAAGCCAGACTCCAATAGGATGGTGCTTAACATAGAGGGTAGTGAGCTACTGAGCTAGCTTCCCTGTGATTGAACCTGGCTATTTCCTAAAGCTAGGTTCAGCATGGCCTAAAATCTGGCTGTTGGGTTTGCTTCAGATTTCGGACTGGACCCTTGATGGATGCATATTCCTTTTGCAAGAAGCCCAAGGACTATCATATATACAACAAAATCTAACTATATTATAAGTTAAGGCAATGGTCAGATGGAATAGGATACCTCTTCTTCTGAATAAGGCGATCAGTAGGTCGGGCCCTCTTGAAGGACTAACAGCAATTAAACCAGCCCGTTTAATAGATTTGCCGGCTTAGCCCTATTAGTTTTTCAGGCCGGTCTCAGACCAAGAATTTAGGACCGTCATGCCTTCATTATATCTAAAAATAGGGCTAAATCAGCTGGCCCCATTAGGACACTAGGTACGGCCGGATCTGAACGGTCGAGAACTGGTTCCAAGCTAATTATTATTCAATTTCATTCTTTGGCACAATTAGATCTTGAGATCATAGGTCTATCATGAGATGATTAGATAATGATTGCACACATCCCAAAAAGTGAACCTAAACCACATTTGATAATATGCTTTTCAAGTTCACTTTTTGAAATGTGTTCCTCATTTTTCCTATGCTTAAGTTATGTGAGTGAGTTGTGGCTGTAACACAAAGTAGTGTAGTCCTAATACCAGTCATTTTTCATTTTATTTATTTTCAGTTGTGTGACGTGAGCCATTACCGCAAAATATTTATTGTTTTTAACTTTGTCGGTAAAAAGTCCCGCAAGATGAGTTATGTTTCTCCGTAAAAAGTTGGTAATATTTGGTTTTCTTGTTTCTTTCTTTTTTTAACAATTTGGAATTCCGTATCGTTAGTTTGTAAAAAGAAAGGTTAGGTGAGTTGGAGAAATCTAACACCGTTTAGATTCCTAGATGCCAGTATCAAGTCTTCCGAGCCATTGACACGGTAAAATGTCTCATGAGGCCTTCCACTCTTGTAGTGAAACCAGGGGTCCACTATCAATCGACGGTATTAGATACACTAACACACTTTATGTGGTATTAAGTTAAACATAATACACATCATGTTATATTATTGTCCGAAGGTTTGGCACATTTAAGAGGCGTTACGATTTACGAAGCACATTACAAGACGAGTGTGACGACGTAGCGTGGAATCTTCGAACTGATGTAAATGTTGGAAACCAATGAGAAAATTACACGCGTCGAAAACGTGTCATATGGAAACCGGTTGTAACTGAACTTTGAGCCAGCTCATGCCGAAGGTAACGACTGGCTAGATCCTTGTATTTCCTGCTTTAAAATACGGCCGGATTTCGAGATAGCCCTTACATCCAATCAAAATAACGAAAATGCCCTCCTTTAAAATGACCTAAAAAGCCCATGAGTTTCTTTTAAAGTTGGTATTAGCTACTTTGCCTGATCGCTTCTCCAGCTGCTCGGGTCAGTCTCCGTCGCAATGTGACGTGTCTTAAAAAGTAAATATGAACCACATTTGATGATACAGTGTTTATGTTCAGTTTTTGGAATGTGCAACACCTGTAATCAACATCAGGATATCTCATGGTAAGCCTATGATGTCAAATCTTTTCTACTGAAGAATAGAGAAAAAAATTATCTCCATATTTGATTCAAAATAATTAATAGAATTTTCTTTTATTTAAGTGAGGTGACAATAACATAGACTAACTAGTATCCTAGTAACACCAATCATTACTTTTTTTCTAGTCAAAATGATGAGCACCACTTGTCGGGGTCATGGCCTATTAAATGCCTGCTCCGGTCCGGACGGTCTAAGAAATGGTCCAAAGTTCAACTATAGATGTGTTTTAAAAGTCATACCCAACTTTGAACCAAAATCAAAATAGCAGTTTGGTTTTCTATTACCGGCATAATCGGAACCGAAATTTTAGCCAAAATTTTTTGTCCCTTCATACATACTTTGACCAAAATTTCAGTTCGATGGGGACCGAAATCAATACATTTCAGCCAATAATTTAAATTATTGGCCAAAATTTTGAACCATGATTCGAACCCTTGGAGGCAATTATCGGCTGAAATTTTGAACCATGATTCGAACCCTTGGAGGCTAGAGTTTCGATTCAACAATTCCATCGCCATTCAATCAGTCAATGAATTGCATTTGATTATGATTGTTGACTGGTAAACCTTAAAAATATTGGATGCCTCTATTAGGGCCTAGTCAATCTCCAAAAGTGCCCCGTGTGTAATCCCTTTAAAATTATTGACTGTTTCCTATTATATGATGGAGATAGTATTTCACTTTAGAACGTTGTTTTATAGATGTGCCAGATTAT
This sequence comes from Chloranthus sessilifolius, assembly GCA_021018995.1. NCBI lineage: Eukaryota > Viridiplantae > Streptophyta > Magnoliopsida > Chloranthales > Chloranthaceae > Chloranthus > Chloranthus sessilifolius. The sequence goes on from CM037584.1 coordinate 2,239,974, forward strand.
CAGTGTCAAACAAATGTATCTAAAATTAACGTCTATTATGTAAACTGACCATAACATTAATTTTAGATGACTTTTGGCCACTTATGAATCAGATGATAAAGATTGCTTTCCAAATTAATATTTTGCACCTTAGATCTTGGGATCTTAAGCGTCAAATAACATGATGGGATTATGGCATGTTCCCACAAAGTGACTCTACTACCAACAGTATCAGTACTCGTGTCAAGTATTTAATGCCGACATAAAGCCAAAAGTGACCCTCGGAGGAGGAGTTAAAAGTCTAGTGATTCTTCAGGGGCAATCATGTAATTGTGAACAAAAACATGGGTGGAGGTCTAGGGTTTTACATGCTGTTCCAACTGACGCCTAAGTCCACACAGGAACTTACCCGGTTCCTTCTCTGTCCAAGCTCGGTCGTCGCCGTTGTTGCTTTGCGCGTTGAAACTGTGAGGAGAGAGAAGTTGCTTCCCACGTTTTCCTCCCTCAATCTCTCTCTTCCATCTTCGTTTTCTCATGCGTACAAGCCATCTCTATTTCATTTCCTTTTTATCTCCCAACTGGTTTCCCACATTTTTATTCGTCCCTTTCCCCTCTTCTGTCAACTGCATTGCTTCTTCGATTCACCTTTTCTCCTTCGTTTTACTGATCGTGGTGCTTCTTTTGAGTTTCGTCTTTAAAAAATTCGAAATTTTGATTTCTTTTTGGGTTTTTAGAGATTTTTCTTTGAACAAAACGGAGGATTCGAGTTGGCGATTTATTCTTTGGTGACATCAAGGATCTGAAAGCGGAGTTTTTATTCATTAATTTTTTATGTTTTTTCAGAGGGGACACATTTGGGCTCGGATTTGTTGGTGGGTTCAGCTGATATTATGAAATGAAGAAGGGTTTTAGCTCGATTTTTCTAGGGTTTGTGTTCAATTTCACGTTTTTTTTCTAGCTAAGAATCCCAGCTGTGAATCGACTAAAAGATTCGTCCTTTTCAGCTCAAATTCATCCTGTTGACCTGCGATTTGTGTTTTAAATTCTGCTTATCGTTATCATACCTAGGGTTATATTCTTCTTCTTCTTCTTACTTTTTTTTATTTCTAAATACCTCCATTGGTTCATAATTTACTGCAATGGGAAGCCAATTCAGCAGGAAGACGGGGGAATCCCCGCCCGTTGTCCCCATCACCGCAAATTTGCAGTACACGGCCGAATTAAACTCGTACGCTGCCGCTTGCCGACTCGATCCCGATTTACAATATTTTGACAATACCCTACAAGCCCGCACAAACCACGTCATCAACTCCCTCGCGGTCGGCGTTGAAGTCCGCTCCCTATCCTTCAATTCCCTCAAAGCAGTCACCGGTAGTCTCCTCGAAATGAATCAAGAAGTAGTCAAAATCATCCTAGATTGCAAACAAGACATATGGAAGAACCAAGAACTCTTCGATCTCGTCGAAGAGTACTTTGAGAACAGCTTACAAACTCTCGATTTCTGTACAGCATTAGAAAAATGTCTTAAAAAAGCCCGGGATGGGCAATTGATCGTTCATGTCGCACTGCAACAGTTTGCGGAAGAGGAAACCGCTGTCCTTGATGGGAATACGAAGAAGTATTTGAGGACCCGAGAGGAATTGAAAAATTTTAAGGAGGCCGGGGACCCTTTCACTGAGGAATTCTTTCAGGCATTTCAATCGGTTTATAGGCAACAACTTTCGATGCTGGAGAAGTTGCATATCCGCAAGAGCAAGCTCGATAAAAAGCTGAGATCCGTTAAGGCGTGGCGGAAGGTATGTAGCATTATCTTTGCTGCAGCTTTCGCGGCAGTCCTTATTTGTTCGGTCGTGGCGGCCGCCATGGCGGCACCACCTGTCGCAGCAGCATTGGCTGCAGCGAGTTCAGTACCTTTGGGATCAATGGGGAAATGGTTCGACTCGTTGTGGAAGGATTACGAAGATGCATTAAAAGAGCAAAAGGAGATAATTAGTTCAATGCATGCGGGCACTTTTGTTGCCATCACGGATTTGGGTAGCATTAAGGCTTTGGTCGATCGGTTGGAGATTGATATCGAGTCACTATTGAACAATGTGAATTTTGCCCTTGGTGGTGAGGAGAAGGTGAATTTCGCTGTTGAGGAGATTAAAAAGAAGCATGAGGTGTTTATGAAGAGTATTGACGATTTGGGCGAACACGCCGATAAGTGCAGCCGCGATATACGGAGGGCGAGAACGGTTGTCTTGCAGAGGATTATTAAACATCCAAATTGAATTGTAAAAGCTCCTCGGTATGATCTAATGATTACGTAATTCTTATTGCTCTTGTAGACTTATGTGATTAACTGTGTCTCTTGGATCCGCTCTGGATTCAATGAAGAATAATAGGAAAAAAGTAGACACTTTTAACTCTATTTACTTTTTTTCTTTCCTTGTATCAAGAAAATAACATATGTTACTTTTTTTTTCTTTTTTTTTTTTGTTTGCTTAATAATGTTCATCTTGTTTTGGTGGCAAATTATGTCTTCCGTTGGACTAATTCCCCAAATTTTTATCGCCTCTACCATTTTTTTATTCATATGAATATAATGTTATTGATGTCCAATGCAGGTTTTCTTTATAAGAAGCAAACCTTGTTGAGTAACTTAATAATGAAGCAATTCTATTCTTTAAGTTATATGCTCTTACTCTTGCTTGAAACAATGTTGCATAACTATAAGTATGATCCAAGACTCATTTGAATTGATATTTTCATTACCGTGACATCGCTTATATAGGATACTCGTGCATTATTTAAGATTCGTGCAAAATTGATAGTGCAACTTTAAAGATCACAGACACGATTAATACTTTTGAATGGTTATGTTGGGTCCCTGTACAACCCTCGTGGGCCCAAGGGGGCCCATGCTCGAAACGCTCTCCCAACACAATAAAACATTGAATTATGCCTCATCCATCACCGATTGGTTTTGGTCGGAATGGTAGCTCAATGGGGCATAAGATCCTAAAAGTGGTATCGGAGCCAGGTCAGGGGTTTGAGTCTTACTCGGGTGATATTAGCGATGGGGGGATTGTTGGGTCCCTGTACAGCCCTCTGGTCCGTCGGGGGGAAGGGGGAGGGGGGGGGGTCGGGTGTTGGGGGCATGCTCGAAACACTCTCCCAACACCTTAAAACATTAAGTTGTGCCTCTATTATCACTAATTGGTTTTTGGTCGGAATGGTAGCTCAATGGGATCCTATAGGTTCTCAAGTAAGGAGAATTATGTACCTGACGCATTTCTAATGAATGTAGTACTAGAGAAACAAAAGGATACCTACAAAATTCGTTACATCTAAAGTGGAATACTATTTTATTTTACAAGGCATAGTGAGGAGGGAAAGTTTTAACTTGATTTTCAATGGGGATTGATTTGGATCTCTCTCCCCCCCCTCTTTTCCTTTTAAACTCCAAATTCTTGTTTTTGTTAGCCTTTGAAGTGTAGGCTCTTTGTCAATATCTAACGTTGCCCTTCTTTCCTTGGATTTCCTTGGAAAGAGACAAGTATTTACGGAGTACAAGGAGTCTATGTGGTTGAATGGGTGGTCATTAAACTACCCAACTAGGGGTGTAACTTCGGTTAACTGAACCGTACCGAAAATGAGGGAGATAAAATAGAACAACTTGTGTTGCTGCACTACAAAAGATTTCCTTATACTAAAATAGCTTGCTAGCTACTAATACATTAAACTTGCTTTTCATTTAAAAGTTTCAACTTTTGTCATGCTACCCGGTTACACCAATATATATAAAGAGGAAAATACATTGAGCAAGTAAAAGACACTTTGAAATATGAAAAGGTACCTAGAACCTTAAAAAGACACCTTGGAAATGACTTCTAGGAAACAAACCAAAATAATTATTTCTCTCTTGAGAAATGAAAGGTCTCCTTGTAACTTGACAAAATTACTTAAAGCATGTTCCAAAATAGCTTTTCAAGTTGTGCAACCCAAGACCCACTTTACTTGGGTTTGTATTCCAACACTCCCTCTCAAACCCAAGTTTCGAAGTTACTCCAAATAAAGTCTTCAATCTTTAAAATGTTTGAATCTTTAAAGGCTTCGTAAAAATGTTCGCAACTTGTTTTTCGGACCTGCAATAGATGAGCTTGACTTCATTCTTCTTCACTTGATCTCGGATAAAATGATACTTTGTGTCAATATGTTTGATTCGACCGCGAGACACAGGATTCTTTGCTAAAGAAATGGCTGATCTATTATCAACATAGATCGTTACTGGTTGATTTGTAGAGTGATGCAACTCTTGTATTATATTCTTCAACCAGATAGCTTGACAAGCACATGCAGCAGCAGCTATATATTCAGCTTCACATGATGAGAGAGCAACAACATTTTACTTTTTTTATGACCACGAGACTGCAGCTGAACCAATATTGAAAACATATCCTGATGTACTTTTTCTGTCATCGTGATCTCCACGAAAATCACTATCCGTGAATCCTACAAGATCAAAATCATTAGTAGGCTTATAAAACAAACCATGATCAATTGTACCCTTGATGCATCGCAAAACCCTTTTAGTAGCCAAGAAGTGATTGTGTTTTGGTGCTTCCATGAATCTGTTGATTATACCAACACTGTGAGCGACATGGATCAAAATCTCGAATTTTTGATACGTATCGTCCAGCCCCAAAATTGATGTGTACCGGACGATACTGTCTGATTTTTTTCCCAAAAAAAAAATATATGATAATTTCAAATTATTGTTTGATACGGACGATACATTGGACGATACATACGATAATTTGAACGATAATTTGACTGTTTTTTAAGGGGGGCGAGAAAAACCCAATGTATCGTATCGTTCAAGTACAAAACCGATATGTATCGGTATCATACGATATTTTGATCCATGGTGAGCAATGTCAGGTCGAGTGACTGTTAAATATTTAAGACTTCCAACAAAACTTTTAAAAAGTGTAGGATCCACTGAATCGCCTTGTTCTTCCTTTTGTAGCTTTACACCCACTTCCATAAGTGTGCTTGTCGAATTACAATTGTTCAAGAATTTCTTTTGCATACTTTTCTTGTGAGATAAAAATTTCTCCCTCGGTTTGCTTTACCACTATCCGAAGGAAAAATGACATCTTTCCAATGTCGTTCTTTTCAAATTCCTTGATTATAGATTTTTTTAAATCTTTTATCATATGAAGATTGTTTCCTGTGAAGATCATGTCATAAACATATAAGCAAATGATCAATATATCCCCAACACCGTTTGTTTTGGTGTATAAGGCATGCTCGTATGGACATTTTATGAACTCATTATTTTGAAAGAATTCATCGATGTGAGTGTTCCATACTCTTGGGGCTTGTTTTAGCCCATACAATGCTTTCTTTAATCGGTACACACATGACTCTTGACCCTTTTTGATGTAGCCGTCTGGTTGCTCTATGTCGACTTCTTCTTGAAGATAGCCATTCAAAAATGTCGATTTTACGTCTATTTGAAAAATATTCCAACCATTTTGGGTAGCTAAGGCTATAAGGAGCCTTATAGTATCAAATCTTGCAACAGGTGCAAACACTTCTTGATAATCAATGCCTTGACGCTGTTTGTAGCCTTTGACGACTAGCCTTGCTTTGTATCTTTCAACTTCACCTTCTTAATTCTTTTTTGCCTTGTAGACTCATTTCACTCCTATCGCCTTTTGCCCTTTTGGTAGTGGTAAGCGCTCATGTATCATTCTTTTCTATTGCTTTGATTTCTTCATTCATAGCATTTTTCCATCTTCGATCAATAATAGCTTCTTCAAAGTACAATGGATCACAATCCGCAAGAAGACAAAATAAAGTGAAATCGACGACTTCCGTTTGATCGTATATGTCATTGAGACTTCTCATTGTTATCGGTGCCCTTGATTGACTACTTGATGATGCGATATCAGCCAACGGAAATGATGATGATGAATAAGGAGTTTGGGGAGGAGTTTGATTCTCCTTATCATTCTCTTTGATGACTTCTTCATCAACTAGATTTTTTCCTTTACTTTGTTCTTCACATTTGTTCCCCTCCCAAGATGCTTCTTCATCAAAGATAACATCTCTAGAAATAATGATCTTCTCGGTTACACAATTGAATAATTTGTAGCCCATTTTTCTCCCTTGTCATCAAGCTTCGTTCTTCTTTGACTTGGAATATGTGCATATGCAATGCAACCAAACACTTTGAGGTGCCCAACTCTGGGTTTGTAGCCGCTCCATGCTTCTTGAAGTGTCACGAACTTGACACTTTTGGTGGGGCTTCTATTAAGCAAATAGACAGCACATGCAATTGCCTCTGCCCAAAACTCCTTTGGCATGTTCTTTCCTTTTAGCATACTCCTTGCAATGTCAAGGATGGTGTGATTCTTCCTTTTTGCGACACTTTTTTGTTGAGGAGTGTAAGCAAACGTCAACTGATGTTTGATTCCATTTGACCTGCAAAATTCTTGAAACACACTTGAGGTGTATTCACTACCTCTATCAGATCTTATAGTTTTAAGAAAGTAACCACTTTGTTTTTCCACCATTGATTTAAATTGCTTGAAAGTCTCAAAACACATCTGATTTTTGTTTGAGAAAATACACTCAAGTCTTTCTGCTGAAATCATTGATAAAAGTGAGAAAATACATATTTCCTCCTTTTGATATAACCTCCATTGGACCCGCAACATCAAAGTGAATAAGTTGAAGAGGTTCAAAAACTCTTCTTGATTCTCCCACCGGAAAACTCAATCTATGTTGTTTACCCAAAATGCATAATTCACATAATTGTTTTGGATGTTCAATTTTAGATAAACCTTTCACCATATTAGTTTGAGATAACAACTCTAGCCAGCTAAAATCAAAATGCCCGTAGCACAAATGCCATAACCAAGAGTTGTCTTTCACAATAGAGTTGAAGCATTTAACTGCATCATTCTTAATATTTAAAATGAAAAGTCTATTCTTTGACATCTCCACCTTTGCAATGATACCATTATTGCAATTTTTAATAACAAGAGTGCGGTCCTTCATATGTACCCTTTTCTAGGAGTTGTCCCAAACTCAAAATATTGCTCCACATTGCGGAAACATAATAAACATCGGAAATATATTGATGATCACCATTTTTTAATTGAATCATAATTTTTCCCTTTCCTTTTACTGAAGTTTTAGATGAGTTGTCAAACGTCACATCACCTTTTACCGACTCATCTAACTCGGTAAACATTTCTTTTTCACCACACATGATTGTTGAACCCAGTATCAAGAAACCAAGTGGTTTGATTTCTTGATTTATCTCCCTTATATGCAAGTAACACAGTAGTTATTTCTTCAACCTTTTATTCAGAGAGATTAGCTTGTTCATCAACATCATTTATAGATTTACTTCTACATACATTACTATAGTGACCAAATTTTGGACAATTGTAACATTTGACATGTGATTTATCATACCTTGGCTTGTATGATGAATTTGTAAGATCTCTATGACCTCTTCCTGTTTGGCCTCGTCCTCGTTCACTTGAAAAACCACCATGATCACCACGTCCCCTTTCATTAAGGTAATTACCACGGCCACCACGAGTAAAACCTCTGCCTCGATATCCTTTGCCACGTCCTTTGAAGTTCTTTTTATCTTCTTTAAGGACAAATTTGTTTTGCAAAGAGTGCTCGACCTTTTCGTTAGAGTTTTGTTTCATTCTTTGTTCATTGGCTTCAAGTGATCCCATGAGTTCATCAATTGTAAGAGTAGACAAATCTTACGCTTCTTCAATCACCACCACGTGTTCAAATCGTTGTATCAACGATCTTAGAATTTTTTTTATCACCCGAACATCCTCCATGCTTTCACCATTTCTCTTCATGTTGTTAACAATAACCAAAATGCGAGAGAAATATTCTGAAATCGACTCACTTTTGTTCATACGAATGGATTCAAATTCTGAAGACGAACCTTTTTTGCTTTATCAACTCCTTTGAATGAATTTTGCAAGATCTCCCAAGCTTGCTTGGACGATGTGGCATTTGATATTTTTTCAAAAATTGATGTCTCATCTCCTTGATAGATTAAGAAAAGCGCTTTCTTATCCTTCAATCGTACCTCTTTTAGTGCCTCCTTTTGAATTGTCATAAGTGTCGCTTCCGCTTGTGGTGATTCCGGTTCATTGTAGCCGTTATTGACGATGTCCCACAAATCTTGCGAGCCTAGCAAGACTTTCATTTGGATGCTCCAATTATCATAGATTTCTTTTGTTAAGATTGGAATTTGGGGTTGAATCACATTCGCTATCTTCCTTAATCGAACCTGGCTCTGATACCAATTTGAAGGAGATAAAATAGAACAACTTGTGCTGCTGCACTACAAAAGATTTCCTTATACTAAAATAGCTTGCTAGCTACTAATATATTAAACTTGTTTTTCATTTAAAAGTTTCAACTTGTGTCATGCTACCCGGTTACACCAATATATATAAAGAGGAAAATACATTGAACAAGAAAAAGACACTTTGAAATATGAAAAGATACCTAGAACCTTGAAAAGACACCAAGGAAATGACTTCTAGGCAATGACTTGTAGGAAACAAACTAAAATAATTATTTCTCTCTTGGGAAATGAAAGGTCTTCTTGATAGATGAAAGGTCTCCTTATAATTTGAAAAATTACTTAAAGCGTGTCCCAAAATAGCTTTTCAAGTTGTGCAACCCGAGACCTACTTTACTTGGGTTTGTATTCCAACAGAAAGTTCCGAAACCAAATATTCGGTTTTCGGGTTGGTTCCAGTTATACCGAACCCGAACTAAAACGTTTCGGTTAACCAAATTTCCCACCCCCCTAAACTGAACCGATCCAATTTCACTTTCAGTCGGTTGGGTTTGGTTTTCTGTTTTTCTTGATATGTTTTTTTTTTCTTATGTTTTGAAGAAAATATTTCGTTTTTTTTTTTTTTGGTTTCCTTCGGTTTTTGGTCAGTTTTCTCACCCTACCCGGCTGGTGTTCGGTTTTCAGCTACCAAAACCGACACCAAACTGGTTTTCAATTCGGGCCAGTTCGGAAGGTTCAGTTCGGTGTCAGTTTTCAGTCAGTTTTGATTCGGGCCAGTTCGGAAGGCTCAGTTTTCGGGTATCAGTTTTAATTTACACCCCTATACCCAACACATACTCCTTTAACTAAAGGACTGCTTGACATATGATAAACCATGGGGAAATATTTTTCGTAATGTATTGGTGGAGTTCATCTTAACAATGAGCTCCTTCTACTACCAAGTGGAAGCTTCGGGTATTGTGACACACATGAACAGGATATACTTGCAGAATTCCCGCTTGGTATTGCTTCCACCATGGGATAGCTCTCACAGTTCAACGGACCTCAGTCAATGGAGTTTACTAATTTTTAGTTGAAAAATATGTTAAATTTATAAATCCGAAAAGTGCAAAAAATTCTAAAAAAAAAGATGCTGAAAATTTATATCTGCTGAAAAATAATAAAAAATCCATAGATGGGATTTTGTTGTATTTGGGGAAGGAAAATGTGTTGTATTATTGAAGGTTGCATGTGTAATAATATTTTATCATCTTATGATAACAGTGTCACAAATGCATAGATAGCATAACTACAATACTGCATTATATTCATAAATTATCATCAAATCAAAATAGCCATTTAGAACTTTTTTTTAGTTCAAAAAAATTGGAACTTAGAAATATCAACTATCGAAATGTATAGTATGCACAGATAAAGACCTTACTTGACAAAGGAAGCGTAGATCTAGAGAGAATTGTCGAAAATGTTGATCTCCTTCTTTCAATTATATTGTTGGGTTGAGAGGAAAACCCGGTAAAAACTACCTTTTTTTTGTTTTTGAATTTTTCAGCATGAAAATTACCAAAAAATGATTTTCAAAATTTATAACCATCGTCACCAGATTACCGCCAGAGATACTCCAAATCCTGGCCTTGTTCCTCGACCTTAACAAAAAATGCCAACACTCAAAACCAGCTCGAGATCCTCCACTCAAACCCACATCGTGGGCTTTGGGTCCAAAACCCTAATACAGATGCAAAGGTTGGATCTAACCCTTGCTGCCTCCTCCAACGCGCACCTTCGATGCTTGGAAGCTGCCGCTAGACATCCAATCAAAACCAATGATCCCAAGCCCTCAGATCTCCAGACCTGTTGGCAGTCTTTTTCTTCGTCCTTTTCTTCTTGGACCCTCTTAGACTTACCCCTCTTTCCTCTACACATTGCTTCATGCTCGTTCTCGAGATCCTAAGGTTCAGTGTTTTGATTTTTCCCTTCAGAAGTTTAATGTGAGGGGAAAAGAAGTTTATCAAATTGAAATAATATGCAGCCCTACTACTAATAATTGAATCCCATGGTACTCTATCTAGGAAAATTCTTGAACAGACCTGCAACCAGTGTTCCATTACTTTTTTATTTTGTGCTTCAGTTTCTCTCGTTCAACTATTACTCGTAGCTTCCTCTCCATCTGAAGGACCCATTGGCTTAGTTTAGGCATTCCAAGAGAAGCCACAAGGGAGTTCTCACTTTGGTTAGAATTCCTAAACCATGATATTTATTTGATTTATTATTATTATTTACTAAGTAATTCCTACACTATGATTGCTCAAATCTTCTATATAGGGTGTTACTACCATTCCTTGGTCTTGTTATTCTTGGAAAGTCTAGATTGTAGGATGACTTATTTTTTGCCTTTTCTTGCTACCGTTGCAACCTGCTGCCTTCCAGTAACCAAGCTCTATTCCATAAAATTTTACTACATTTGTATGATGTAAAATATGTTCCATCTGTGTCTTTCCTGTTCCGTTTGTAAACCCTATAATTTGTTGTCTTCACTTTTACCATTATAGCAGAACTACTGAAATAGCTGAATAACTGTTCGTATAGGTATCAACAGGCAATTGAGCTAGTTATACCCCTAGGTTGTTAAATGGGTTCCATCCCTTTTATTAGGATTAGAAAGATCTGGGAAGTTAGTAAATGGTATTCAAGAATCTCCATTTAACTTTGAATATGCATGTTATTATGACTTCTTTCAACCAAGGAAGTTGAGACTCCGGACTTCTGTTCGCCTTTTCTTTCTTTGGATGGAAAAAACCATATACCAGTACAGCTGATATAATTTGGCCTAGGGAAAAATAGATTTTAGAGGAAAGAAGTGTTCCCGTCTTTCTTTTTTTTAGGTTGATTGGTAAGCAAGCAAAATTTTATTAAGAAGGGAAAAAAAAGAAACAGAGAAAAAAATTCCTTTCAGTGAGAGGCTGGACAAGGAAACAGGAACAAGGATCAAAATTTCGGGTTTCATTTCGGTTTCGGAGGGGACCGAAACCAAAATTTCGGCTGAAATTTCAGTCCCAAATTATCGTTTCGGTGGGGACTGAAACCGATAATTTCGGCCGAAATTTTGATCCTTGAACAGGAAACAGAAAATAGAATAGGATATCTGCTGCATTGGGGAGGCGATCTGACAACGGGCTAAACCTCTTTTTGTATGCCATCAAGAAGAAAGGTCAGATATGAAGAGAAACATACCTAGCTGTTGTCTGTTGATCAAAGTATCAAAACTCGGCCGATACCGATATGTATCGGCTCTTCAAGAGTCAATACCGATGCCATCTAGATACAGGTATCGGGGTGGTATCGGTCTGATACTACTTTTTTTTAATATGCGACTCACAAAGAATACAAGTCTTTGAATACATTAAGGAAGAAAATGAAAAATAATCAAGAAAGCAAATCAGTCACACAGAGAAAACACACCGATTTTACATGGTTCGGCAATATTGCCTAAGTCCATAGATTCACCCAAGTTTCACTATTCTTCGAGAGTTCCAAAATAGGTTACAGAAACAGTCACTCAAAAAAGACTTTATATGCCCTGTAAATAGGATAACATAATAGAATGTGAAATTACTATTACACCCCTGACTTACAGGCTCTTTGAGGCGCAATCTTGGCTGGATCAACAGTACTCCCAAGTGACTCAATCGCATTTGTCTCCACATATCAACAGGTCTGGCAGCTTAGGTGTGCTCCCAAGAGACAAATTTGTTTATGGGCTTCGTAAAATCATGGAGGTGCGTGTGTTTGGACAAGCTCCACACCAGCGCAATCTAGCTCCCACCTCCGCCCGCCAGAGCAAGTATTATTTGCTTTTGCCGGAGCTTTTTGTTCCACTTAAAACAACTTTCCGCCACTGCAAGATTGCTGCGGAGAGCTGGTTTACCAAATGTGCTTCAGGCCTAAGATTGCCGCAGGAGCCCAAGGGCCGCTAATTCCAAGTTGGAGCTCCAACTATCTTCAAGAAGCATATTAATGTTCAATAATTGAGAAATCACTTTATTATTATTATTATTATTTAATTTTTTAAGGTTTGCTGGGCTGGAACTTGCGACCTTGAGGTTGATATATTGTCAACCTTCCATCATGCCAAAGGCCCAAACTCGGAAATCATTTTACTCCTGGACCCATTTTCCTCTATAATTTTCTTACAATTATTTTATACCTCAAGTTATTGAATAATAAAGATCTGAAGCTTTATTGAATCTTAGCTAGTTCAACAGCTTCACTAACTTTGGAAACTAAAAGTCAGTCAAAAGCTATAAATAGCAGTGTTTTAAAAACCGGACTGGCCGGTTCGACCAGAGCCGGTGCCTCAAGTGGCCTGGTTCAGATAAGAACTGAAATTTTCGGTTTTTTCTTGTTGAACTGGAGAACCAGCTGACTTTTACCCTAAACCCGCTGGTTCAGTTCAACATGAACCGGCCCGATTCATCATTACTTAATTTTTTTTTTCAAAAGTATACATGTCATGGAAGTGATTTGAACTCAAAACCTATTAAAGAGTATCACTTAAAGCCTATGTTTTAACCAATAAATGCTGTTGCAGTTATTGTCTTCTGGATGCAAGATTATTTAAATATATAAGTTAAAAACTTATATTAAAGCTAGGGAAATTTGCACTTTCGATTATCTAAGTTTGCGTATTTGCAGAAACGGCTCTATAGTTTCATTCCTTGCATAACAAGCCAGCTCTAAGCCTAGCCAGTTTCACGTCAGCAACCGCCTTTTAAAATCAAATTACTTTTAAAGTTTAAAAGTAACGATTACTTTATTACTTTTCATTCTTTATTTTTTACTTTAACTTTAACTTTTCTGTAAAACCGAGAAGGCGGCGGCTTATCGGCGACAAAGCGAAAAAAAGCTCACAACAAATTTTCAGGTAATTTTTTTTTTAACATTTAAACGCATTTCATCATATGCTATGTTTCTCACCTAATTCACTGACTTACCGTTAATGTAAATTATGTTTCTCACCTAATTCATTCGATAATGTAAATTATTGGATAATTTACATTATCGGGCGACAACTAACATTATCGGACGATAATGTAAGTTAGCGTATGATAATTTACATTATCGAATAATACTGTAAGTTAGCGTCCGACAATTTACTTATTGGCCGATAATGTTTGTTGTCGCCCGATAATGTAAGTTAGCGGTAGGTTTTCAACCTCACTTATTTTGTTAATTAATTATTTTTATTTATATTGCAGTTCTCACTAAGTGATTGTAAAATGACTATGTCTCTAAAGCCCTTCGGGAAATGTTCTAGAGTTGGTGTTATGAAATTTTACTTGCACTGTAACGAAGAGAGGAAGAAGATACTGGATGATTCAATTTTCGGTCATCTATTTAGGATAAATGAGAAATTATGATTCATTAGAGACTTGGTTAACACTATTTTAAGCTTTTTGGTTAAAGATAATATTTTCAAGATTAGGAATACCAATGTACTGCTGCAAGAGTTTGATATAACATTCATTTTAGGCCTGAATATGTTGACGGAACCTGAGTTTGAGAAGAATGTGACCGTACCAGAGGAAGAAACTATTCGATACAAATTCTTTCGGGGGAAACCTGCTAAAAGATCTCGTATTGAAAAAATAGTTGATAGTGTTGATTTATCCTACGATGAAATTTTGAAACTATCATTATTGTTTCTCTTATGTTTTTTCTTACTTCTGGACACATACCAGGAAGTGGACTCACAGTACTTGGCATTAGTAGATAACCTTGAAGAGTTCAACAAGCTTCCATGGGGCCTGATAGTTTACAATAATTTAGTAGATAGCATATCAAAAGCGAACGTAAGAAAGGAAATGGCGAAAAAGTCAGAAAATGGGCATTACAGCATCTACGGATGCACTATCGCCCTACAGACTTGGGCGTTTGAACACTTTCCTAGAGTCACCACCGCTCTTACTGAGCTCAAAGATCCATTTCCCTGACTAATGAAATGGGAAGGCCCGAAATTCAGCCGTAATTCAAATTACTATCGAAAAAAAATTCTTAAGTCTAAAATTATCTTAGAGCTTGAAGCTGTAAAGTATAAATTACTGTATAGATCAGTTCGGCTCTTTTTTATGCAAAGAGAGATGGAAAGGGAGCTGGAAAAGACCGACTAGTCTTACTTCTAAGAAAATATATATGAATATGACGATGTTCCAAATTATTAGACACGTCCTCAAGAAAGAGTCGAAAAGCCGAGATGACGATAACGACGATGAGGATGACAATGATGACAATGACGAAAATGACGAGTATGAAGTCGTTGTACGTCAACATGCGGAACCAAAGGGCAAGGGCAAAGGTAAAACGGAGAATAGGCCCCAACCAACAAGAGAACAGCCGGCTAGGCAATTCAACCTAACCAAATAAGTAACAGAGCTTAAAAAAGAATGCAATACGCTCGGCATGACTGTAAAAGAGATGAAAAGTGACTTTCGACGTGCATTTACAGTGCTTAAAAGGCAAACACTCACCATTGAACAGCTAGGGAAAGACAAGAAAACCCTCCAAAAGCAAGTTGGGTTATTACAAGTTGAAGTAGGGTCACTAAAACATCGGGTTCTAAATCTAACTGAACAAAATGCCTCAATACAGAAGGACCTTGATGCAGTCACATCTCATTTGACGAAGGTACTAAACCAATTCTTTTTAAATTTGGAAAAAAAATATTTTTTTAAAGATTAATGCTGAATTTGCTTGTCGTCCGATAATGTAAATTACATTATCGACCGATAATGTAACTTGTCGGTCGCTAACCCGATCCCAAATGATGTTATTTTGTAAAATATAATGACAGATTTTAATGTATTTTGTAATTATGCAGGATAATATTCTTTCCTCTGTTCTATTTGAAACATCCGTTCCTACTGCCATTCATCCAACAGCTTCTCAAGCTTTTGCTCCTCAAACTTCTGCCCCTCAAACGACTGCCACTCAACCAACAGTCACCAAAACTTCTGAACCTAAACCCACTGCTCCTCAACCAAGCCATTAATCCACTGCCCCCCGAGCATCTGCCCCTAAACCTACTGACCCAAAACCCACTGCTCCTCAACCTACCCATCAATCAACTACCCTCCAAACTTCTTCCCCTAAACATACTGCCCCTAAACCTACTGGCCCAAAAGTCACTGCTCCTCAACCTACTCATCAAATCACTGCCCTCAAAACTTCTGAAGCTCCTCAACCTCCTACTAAACAATCCTTGGTAGAAGTGGGTGACGAAGGTGCTCCTCTTATCCAGCCTTCTCATGAGTCACAGTCGGCATCACTAAAATCAATTTTAGTGAAACTATCAACTGCAAAAAGTAAAGCCGAGGGATATGACTTACGTGCTCGGAAGAAAAAAAAAACTCCGACCAGTAAAGTTGTTATAAAAAGACCAAGATTGGTTGTGGAGGAGGAGGATGAGCCAAACAATGGAGCACAAATATATGCCCAGTTTTTAGAACCGGCCGAAGGAAGAGGACAATGTGATCGTCAATACTATCATGAGTGTTGACATCACAATTGCTCTTTTAAAGGTTCTCAAAGGACGCTCGTGGCTCGACAATGAAGTCATCGACGAGCTCGAGAGTCCTTGAAGTTATCAACGATTCAATGTTTACGGCAAATGCTGAAAAAGTTGGTTCGCTTCTCCGTCCGCCTTGGTAAGGTTTCAACTATTTATTTGTCTTTTCATTCATAACTCTCAATTCACTTCTTTTAATTTATTTACTTACTACATTATCTTGTTTCAGAGCTTGTTTATGGCAGACGAGAAAAAATTTGAAAATTTTATCAATAATGAAGGTCTAACAACACTTAACAACTTCGATAAGTTGCTGACCTACTGTGACGACTGGCAGATTCGTAACAATTCAAAACTGCTTGAACCTCTACTTACAAATGATAAATGCGGAATTCACGCGATCGACTGTGGAACGATACGTTTTTTAATACTATACTTTGTTTTATTTAACGTTAAGGGCTCTTTAAATTTTTAATTATTTAAGATTCTGGTTCCGTTTTTGTGCAGATTTTTCTTTCGATGCATAGTAAAAAACATAGCCACTTGGCGTTGGCTATAATTTCATTAGTTGATCACGAAATTAAGTTATAGACCCTGCAGACCGAGAGTGCATAAGGAGGTTCGAAGCGTATAAAGAATGTCTATTGCATCACCTTCCGCGTCTTTTTTACACTGTCTGTTTGAAATCAGCTTTCGATTAACAGTGGAAGATATCGACGTTTAACAGTGTCGATCTCCCGCTCCAAAAAAACGGTTGGGACTGCGGTGTATATGTTTTAAAGTATATAGAATACTTCTCCTAACGGCGGATTGTTGATTTCAAAGAAAAACAAATGCAACAATTTAGAGCCGAAATCGGACATTTAATGTGCACATTTGAGAAGAGTTAAACATTATATTTTATATCTTTGTATAATTTTATATATTTTTGTAAATATTTTTTACACAATTTTGAATATTTTATATCAACTTGTATAATTTTCGTTGTTATAAATTTATTCTAATTGTTTAACTATTCATTATAAACCTCATAAAAGGATTTGCATTTGAGGTTCGGATTTCACAATGCCCGCTAACTTAAGTTAGCATCCGATAACTTAAGTCATCGGCCGCTAGCTTAAGTCAGCTTTCGCTGATTTTTCGCTAACTTAAATTAGCGGTCAATAGTATGGCCATGATCTAAAAATGATAATAAATGGTCTCCTTCATCTGATCAAAAGCATCAAAACATTTCATATCCTCTATAAAATATGAAATGCTATCGATATCGATAAAGGTAAAAATAAAGGTACTGACTCAGGGTACTCTTACAAGTAATCTAAGTTAATTTCAAATTCTAACAAATTTACACGAGCGACGGTTATGACTGTATTTGTTACAATTTTGGTATCGTAGTGGTCAAACTTCGCATTTAGATCTTATTTTTCTTTTCTTCAGACGGCCAACTTGACGTATTTTGTGCGGAGGCAAAACTTCAATGTCGTCTCTTTGCAAAGTTTATTGGCGCTTGTCAACAGTCGGGACAAAGTGTTCTTTATAAGTTTCCCTAAATAAATTACTAGTAAATCAATACTCACAAAATTGGGGGATCTTTCTTTCTCTATTTCGGCGCGATAATGCGGCGATTGCATGTGAACATGGTAATCCAAGAATAGCCCAACATCTACATGTCGCTTATCTAGATTGACACTGTCAGTGTAATCACTACGTTTAACTTGAAATATATCGCGACCATATGCTACAAGGTTTTTTCAATGGGCCCATCCTGAATTTTGTGTTATGTGTTCTTGGGCGATTGGTGTTAACACGTGTCATTTTATTTCCTTCCTCTTGACGACGAATATAAAATTCGGCTACCTTTGTGCGAATAGTTTCTAACATGTTCACGATCGGTTCCTCCGTGGCTATTTTCAACACACTATTAATGCTTTCAGCTATATTAGTTGTTAACATATCATTACGCATCCCTGAAAAATAAGCGCGCGCCCAGAAATGGTCACCAATTTCTTTAATCCATATTGTACATTTCAGGGGGGCTTCGTCTTCTATTTTTCTCATAATTCTTTTAAATTTTACTTTCGAAAATGTATGGGCAGCAATCCAGAAAAACAATCTAGAGATTGTATCCTTATATGTATCAAATAGATTTAGAGCTAGGTATCGCATACAGTAGCTGTGAAAGACATTAGGGAAAATTTTTTCCACAGCTTTCATCAAACCTTTCTGTCTGTCTGATATCAATACAAACTGCTCTTCAAAGTCACCGATTACACGTCTCCCTATTATATCAAGGAACCATGTCCAATGATCTTCATTTTCTTTCGGTACAACGCCGAATGCTATAGGGAATAAATGTCTATTCTCGTCTATCCCCGTAGCTATTAACAACACTCCCTTGTATCGTCCACACAAATGCATTCCATCTACCGTAATTATTCTTTGTAAAGTATTACGAAAGCTTCGAATACAAGGTCAGAATGTCACGAAGAATCTCTTAAATGCATTATCAGGCTCGAGACACAATTCGGTCTGTACGTCTGGATCAATCCGCTGTAATTCGGCGACATATGACGGTAACATCTTAAATTGCTCCTTCCGGCTACCTCGGATGTCATTCAACACCATTTCTTTTCCTCTTCATGCTTTACAGTAACCTACTGTTATACCGTATTTTTTTTAAATATAAAAAATTATTGAAGCAGGAGTCTCGTCAAAGGCTTTTAATAGCTTATCCCTCATGAATGAAGCTATCCACGATGTCGTACATTGGCGATGTCCGCTTTCGAAAGCTGGCATTCCGCACGTATGTTCCGAGTGAAAAGTTTTCACAGCAAACGTGTCCACACCTATCAATTTCGATGCATGTATTCGCCAAACACATCCTACTTCAACACACCTCGTCGTAACTCCAAGAGGACTGATTTTTATTGGTTTTATTTGAAAATTATTTGTCATTGCAAATTTTTTAAGAGCTTTTTGAAATGATTTCTTATTTCTAAACGTCTGACCAATGGTAATCGGTCCCCCTTCATAGAGTTCCTCATCATCCGAATTCATATACTCTCCTTTCGAGTCATTAAGCTGATAGTCTTCGTCTACCAGAGGTTGATCAATTCCCCTATTAGTATCAACACGCGAAGTGGGAGATGGCGGTGCTTCATTATTTTTAGGATCACTATCACCGTCATCGACTGGATGATTATTACGTAATTGGGATTGAGCCCGTCGATGTACAGTTATTTGGATTGATGTTGGACGAGGTGGAAATGTTTGATGTACGACAGGTTGTTCTGTTGAAGGCTCGATTATCGTTGGCTCCGAAGCTATTGGTTTTAAAGGCCATTGATATGAACTAAAGTCGACTAAAAACGTTTCCCACTGATTCCAAGCAAATGTATTATTTACCGAATCGAAGTTGAACTAAGATGTATTATGCATTGGATTCATTTGATGACAATATCCTTGATCTTCATCGCCTTCACTCATTGGAATGTCTGAAGAGGGTTGCTCCAGAGGCCTACGGTAGGGGCGAAATCCTATATTTATATTTTTATCATCGGTACGGCGATGTTCTCCTCTTCAAACCATATTTTTTAATTTTCAATCAAATGTTCTATTCCCACACCATCATCTTCGTTTATTTCCTGGAACAGTTGAAATGCTTCTAAAGACGGTAAAATTTTTGCTACGGTAGTGACTAATGATTTTTCGATATAAATATTTATCACACCATCACAAATACGATATGCTCTGAATAAGTTTGTGAGATCATCAAAGTCAGACAATTCGGCAAACACAAGCTCATTCCCTATGCGTAATGAAACCGTTAGTGTAATAGAATGTTCTTCCGGTCGTGTCCTACTGATCTTGTACATTTTCTCCATAAACTCATCAAATGATATGTTCTCCGTGACAGTGACAATCCTCCGATGTCCTCCGTTGTAAGTATTATCTCCCACACGGACGAAATCAAAATGGCAAAGAAGGGGAACATCCATTTCAACCTTAAATATTTACAAGGAAAATACTTGACTTAGCGCTATAATAATATTAAAAAATAAAAATTGATTGGTTAAAAGGCTATCTTAAGATATCGGCCGATACCGCTATCTTAGGAGATCATCCGATATCTTACCTAGCCTGGTTTAACTATTATATGTTAAAAAAGAGGGGAAATCAAGATCTTACGAAGATAATGTACTCGATATGCTACCTAGCCTGTTATAGTGTTCTAGGCTATACCAACTCTAGTCGAATCTCGAAATCGCAATTCAAAAAAAAGTGTTAAAAATGGCAAATAAGCATAGGGACGCATATATATATATATATATATATATATATATATATATATATAATGGAAACGTGGAATCGGCTAGGCTTGGAGCTGGCCTATTATATATATATATATATATATATATATATATATATATATATATATATATATATAATGGAAACGTGGAATCGGCTAGGCTTGGAGCTGGCCTATTATGCAGAGAATAAAACAATAGGACCGTTTTAGCAAATACGCAAACATATAGGGTTGAAAGTGCAAATTTCCCTTAAAGCTAACATGTGATATTACAATCAACATAATATTATTATTAAAAAATTTCTTGAACCAGTCCGGTTGGTCCCAGTTCGACCGGTGCCCGGTCTAGTTTTTAAAACATTGATAAATAGTCAACGCAAGACTTTGATGACATCGATGCTTCATAAATATTTCTTCAAATTTCTTTGCAGGAATAAATAAATAAATAATAACCCACCAAGGTAAAGTCACGGTTGTATAACCATCATCCTATGGGAGATGAAGCTCTTGAGAAAAAAAGAAAAATGTTTATCCATGGATGATGATGCGGTGCAAAGGCATAATAGAAGTCCAATGTACAATAACAGCTAACAAAAAGTGATTTATGAGCAAGGTTGACTGAACCTGAGTTCGAATCGCCCTTGAGGCCACCCTATGGATTTAATCCTGTGCTGACCCAGCCTGGCATGTTGTAACTTGGAGCGCACACTTGCCGCGGGTCTAGTCGGGTGCTCTAAGAGGCTCGGACACCCAGGTTATCCAAAAAAAAAAAAAAAAAGGGTTCGACTTAACAAACATCAGTCTAAAAATTCTGGGAGAAAAAGAACTGGAGCACAATCATTGGCTGTAGAAGAAGCTGTAGAAGTAACTGATGCTAAAGAATACTTTCTTCATGATAAGGCAGTGTTTTTTTTTTTTTTTTTTTTTTGTCATTTGCTAATACCCCTTAAGTAGATGCATGCAAGATTGATAGATCTCATGCTCAAATAAAACTGATCAATTTTCATTCTCAAGAAATCTTGGTATACTCAATTTTCATGTTTGAAAAAGCTATTTTTCATGAGTTAGCATAGTAGCATAGGGCAATCATGGTAACAAAGTATGGGTTCGGCAGTCATTCTCTGTTTAATTTAGATAAATTTGGAGAAATTTATAATTAATTATTAAAAATATCTCTTATTTAAGTTTAAAATGTCAATTTTTAAGCATTAAAATGAGTGCATTATATGATTTACTTACATCAACAAATCAAAATCGTAAAAAAATACTGAGGTGAGTTGGTGAACCCTTGATAATTTACGGAGATTGAAGGCTCTTAACTTCGTGAAGTCCAGCTGTTAACTTTGATTTTAGAGTGCATGATTGACCCTAGACGCAGCGCCTGTGCACCTGACCTCGTTATTGAAAAGTACTAAATTTTAATAACAAATTTCAGCTTTAAAAAAATTTGGAAAAATGAAGCAAGATTTAGCAAATTTGGAAAATATATATATATATATATATAATTTAGGGAAAATTGAAAAGAAAAATTATAGAAATTTAAAAGGAATTAGTCTACAATGGGTGTCCACCTATAATGTGCATTAAAGTAGTCCACACATTTGTGTGACTAATGACATTCATGGACATCCATGGAAGTCCATGCATGTCATTCAGTCACACAAATGTGTGGACACTCATTGTAGATTAACTCATTTAAAAAATAGAGAAAATCAAGAATTAACGAAACGGTGCCTTGAATCAAATGATGGAGATCGCTTTTCATCCCAATCTTTGATTGCATTAAAGAATACATACATTTCCACTATAAAAATTGTTGATTGCCTTGAATCAAACGATGGAGATCGTTTTTCATCCTAATCTTCCCCACAATAGATCTTACGATCATGGCACGACTATCATATGGTCATATTCCAATAGGCACACGTCCTTAAAAGTGACACTTGAGAACTCTTTCTCATGATATGCCAATGATCATGATTACTTTTGGGGATGTGTGCCAGATGCAATCGACATGTGACCGTTTGATAGGTGTGTCATGATCTCAAGATTTATTGTGTAGAAGATTGGAATGAAAAACGATCTTCATCTTTTGATTAAAGGAAGTTAACAATTATTTATGATGGAAACGTGTATGTTATTCACTTGAAAAACGGGTGCAAATAATGCTACCCTTAATAAAAAAAAGTCGAAGAATTCTCATTTTAGTAGCGAAATTTGCGATTATTTGAAAAAGTTGTAGCCTTTCAATAATTCCCAATTTAATCGAGATTTATTCACCTATTGAAAAAAGTCGCCAATAAAATGCAACTTTTTTAAAAAAATTGGAGTCCTTGGTCACACAATGCTAGGTAGGGCTCTCAATGGATTGGGCTGGCCTGGATTTGGTCTTGGAACAGGCCCAGAAATTGAAGGTTTTTAGGTGAGTAACCCCTGTCCAGGACCCAATCCCCATGATCCAGCCTGGGTTAAATCGGGCTGAGCTTGGCTGGCATCCCAACACCTGACTCAGACCCAGCCCAGAAATTGAAGGTTTTTATGAGAGTAAACCCGGTCTGGGACCCAATCCCTGTGATCGAGCCTGGGTTAAATCGGGCCGAACTTGCTTGGCATCCCATCACCCGACCCGATTTATACATTTAATCTCAGGGTCACCAAATTGTGTACACTGGCGCCACGAGTTCATTAGTTAAAGGATTAAATGGTCGTCACACACATCAATAGAGGCAAGGCTTTAAGTTCACTATTGGTCAATCTAAGTCATCTAAGTCATAGATTATCCAAGTCAAGGTGTCAAAATCGCTATCAGATTCGAGTATCCATGGAGGACCCATACGACTCGGCCAATACCGATACAATTCGAACTATTTTTTAAATTCTTTTTAAAAAAGAAAAAAAAAATAGAGGTATCGATTGATACCTGTTACGTATTGATTGATACCGATACTAATAACGAGTTGAGATACCAATATATATCGGTTTGCCGAGAAACTAACACGTAACGCCAATATGTATCGGTATTGGCCGATTTTTGATACCATGATCCAAGTTGCAAATCATCATGCAAGGCTCTAAGTTCACTTATCTGCCATCGGAGAATATCTTATTGGCTAATCCAAGTCATCCAAGTTGCAAATCATCGTGCAAATTGATTGTAGCTTTAAACTGGTGTCTATCAAGGGATTCTAACGATTTAATCCAGTGTCTAGAAGTTGTCCATATCTAAACATAGCGTCCATATTGAAGTGCTTTATTGGATGGTATTGATCCTCGAATGGGCTTTAAGTGTAGGGTACCATTAAATACGCTTAGGAACCTTGAAAATCGCCAATACCAAAATCATTGATATCTTTAAATCATACGATGAAAATTGCTTTTGCTCCAATCTTCCACACATGGGATTTTGAAGCCATGAACGTGCCATCAGACAGCCAGTTTAGAGCCATTTTTTTTAGATCCATGCCGCGTGAAATCAAAAACTGGCTGTTAGATATTACATTCATGGCTTCAAGATCTCATGGGTGAAAGATTGGACCGAAACACTATCTAATTTAAAGATATCAATATTTTTTGCTTTGAGTGCTTTTCAAGATTCCGTCCACGTATTTCAAGGTACCCTAGGAAATTGATTCACAATAAAAGTGCCCCACAGCGAGGGATGGAGGTTCGGTTAACCAAACCTAAACAGAAAATTTTGTTTTTGGGTTCCGTTGAGCCATAACCAAAATCCCACATGAATGAATCGATTTGGTTTTGATTACATTTGTTTTTCCCAATTTCTGAAATTGAAAAGAGAAAAATCAGTTCTGTTCAGTTTCATATTTTTTTGGGTTTTTCTCCATTTTTTTTTTCGGTTTTCGATTTCTGTCATCCAAAATGGAAACCAAACTGCACCAGAATAGGTTCTATTTCGGTCCGGTTCCGACCAGTTCTATTTGGCCGGTTTTCGGGTCGGGTTTGGGTTTCGGATCACCCAAGAGAGTCAGCCTTTGCTGTAGTCTGTAGATGACCTTAGTAAATCTCTTAAATAAAATGAGGAGGTGGTTGGTAGGCTGGCAGCAATCGCATCGAAACATTAATTAGAGGCCTTTTTTTTTTTTTTTGGATAACATTAATTAGAGGTTTCTAATTCACCAGAAAATGATAAAAGGAGAATGAGCAGATCCTTTCATATAAAGATGGTTTGTCACGTGAAAGTTAACAGTAAAGGCTATTGTATAGTATCCAACATCTATAATGTTGTATATAGATAAAGGATATCATTTATATAATTAATAACTTTTATAAACGATAAGATGGATAAAGGTGAGCTGGTAATAAGGACCGGATCATGAGTTAAAATATCGTCCGATACCGATATATATTGATTTTGAACCTCACCGATACGATACATTCAAGATACCGTATTGATGCCTCCAATACAAAACTTAAAATTCCGGACGATACATTAGAATGTATCATTTAAAATCAATGCGTATTATTCGATACGTATCAGTTTTGGAGTTGAACGATACGTATCATTTTCTTGAATTTTTAATCCATGAACCAGATAACTTACTTACTTGGTCCTACATTTATTTGCTGGCATGTGACACCCTATCATATGATCGAGTGTCAAATAAAAGAGCAGCTCGATAATAATAATAATAATAATAAGGGCAATAGCCATATCCAACGGAGTTGAATCAAATTTCGAGTTCAACCACATTTGCACCATTAAATATGGAAGAATCTTGACCTTAATATATAGTTTTAACTTTTTATAAGATGACATGCAATCAAAATTCTTCTATTTTTAAGAGCTCCACGTGCGGTTGAACTCAAAATTCAATTCATCTTAATTGGACCTGACGTTGCTCATAATAATAAATATATAAATCCGTACAATTAATTGCCAATCATATGAAAAATAAATGGTAAAACCAAATATGGCTTATTATATATTTTTCTATACAGGGGCATTTTGATCACCAATTTACTTGGTACGAGGATGTCACATGACAACAAACTAATGTAAGAGCAGGTAAGTTACTTTGTCCTTCATACTATATCACCTTTATGGAAAAGGAGCCATTACTTGCACATATTTTTCAAGTGATTACACTGAATTTTTAAAAAAAAAAAAAAAAAAATTATATTTTAAGGATATGTGATATATAAAAATGCAATATGGCCCGCTTGATTTGAAGTTCATGATCAATAGACCTCTGATACATAAAATTAGAGTAAAACATGATACTTATCATATGATCTATTGTAGTCAATTATTGAATAATATAATAGTCTTTGACTCCACTTAATCAAATGATAAAAATTATATTTTATTCTAATTTTTTGCAATTGATATCTTTAAATCATGGCCTTCAAATCAAACGATTTAGATAGTGTTTTCACATAATAG
This sequence comes from Chloranthus sessilifolius, assembly GCA_021018995.1. Classification (NCBI taxonomy): domain Eukaryota; kingdom Viridiplantae; phylum Streptophyta; class Magnoliopsida; order Chloranthales; family Chloranthaceae; genus Chloranthus; species Chloranthus sessilifolius. The sequence continues at coordinate 2,265,568 of CM037584.1, forward strand.
AGGTCGCTAAACTTGCAAGTCTTTCTTTTAATTCGGTGCAATCAATTAAAAAGCGTGTGCAAATAATGGCTTCCTTATAAAAATAAGATTATACATATGTTAATATTATATAATAGTGTTTTGCTCAGAAGACTCGCACTTGCACAACATTTCAAACACTGGGCAAGTATTAGATTGTCATGTGGCACCCCGTATATTGTCATGTGGCACCCGTTGTATAATATTTAACATCTATGATAGGTGTAAATGTGAAGGATGTCATTTGAAATATTAAATACATCTATTAAAAAAAATTGATGATTTTTTATTTTTAATTTTCTTATTTTTTTCCAGGTAAGCTGGCTTAGAACCTGCAACCTTACGGTTGCAATATTGTGCAACCTTGGATTGTGCTGCTGGCACAAGCCATTTAGGTTTGAACCTCAAAGAATGACACCCAAGGAAGGTTGGGTTTCTTAACCCAACCCACTCGGAGCTGTATAATATAAGGATGCAAATGGGCCAGATCAAGTCTCGATTGGAATTAGGTTTAAAGTCTAGCCTGGTTAGGATACCTGGCTTTCACCCAAGTGTCTAAATCCTGGCAACAGAATTTTCCTTAGATCAACAAAAGAAGCTATTTTGAGGCAACTTATGCAGAAGTTTAGAGAGAGAAAGAAAAACCTACATATGTCTTATATTGATTTAGAGAAGGCTTATAATAGCGTGTAAAGATAAATAATTGGTGAGAGTTGCATCTCAAATTTGTATATTAGGATTATCCAAGACATGTATGAGAAGTCGAAAACTATTGTAAGAACGAAGTGCGAAGAGAAGAGTGAGTTCCTTGTCAAAGTTGGGCTACATCAAAGATTTGTCTTGAGCCCTTATTTCTTTGCTTTGGTCATTGATGCATTAGTCATACATATAGAAGAAAAGATCTTGTGTTGCATGTTATTTGTAGATGATGTAATATTAATTGCCCAAAGAAGTAAAGAAATAAATGATAAGCTGGAATTATGGAAAAAAGCTATGGAGTAAGAGTTTTGAAAATTAGTAGAACAAAGGCATAATATATTGAGTACAAATTTAGTCAAGAGGATAATCTAGAGGAGGATTTAGTCAAAATAGAAAATCATTTACTGTCACATTCCCACAGATTAAGTTCTTTAGGCTCTACTTTTCAATCAGATGGTGGATTTAAGAGAACGCCTCAAATATGATTAATGCAGGTTGAATGAAATGGTGGCAAGCTAGCAGATTATTATATAACTTAAAAATTACACTTAGATTGAAAGGATGTTTTTATAAGACAACGATTAGACCTATTATATTATATGGTGCGGAATGTTGGGCTACGAAAAAATGACAAAAAGATAGAGTACATGTGATCGAGATATATATGTTGAAATTGATGTATAGAGTAATAAGAGAAGATAAAATATGAAATGAGTACATAAGAGAAAATTTGAGAGTTACACCTATAAAAGAAAAATTACTAAGTGCCGTTTGAGATGGTTTGGACATGTTCATCGAAGGCCAGAAGCTAGCCATGCACGAAGTGTTGAGACTCTACAAGCACAAGAGTGTAGCAAAAGAGAAAAACTAGTAAAGACTTGGATCCATAAATAAATGAGATAAAGCTATGATGATAATAATATAATATGAGAAGGACCGAACTGGAACCCACAGCCAATTTATTAAATTGTTGTCCAAAAATAATAATAATGGAACCAAAACGTATAGGTTGTGATGAGTAATGAAATATGATGATATTTCACCCCTAAAGACCTACATTTAGCCACCCGATAAAAACTATTTAATATGTTTTATATAGTTTTAGTGATTTACAGGTCTGGAGATGTGTTGAGCATAAAATAACCCAAAAGTTCAGAATATATCGTCAAGTTCGTGCTACCTTGGATCATCCAGAATTTATCTCGACTTGGAGCTTAATTTTGACCTTTAAACCATCGGATTCACAAAATGATTAAAACACCAAAGTTGTAGAGCTCGTCGTCTTCTTTCCAAATCTATAAGAATCGCCTCAATCTGACTTCAGAATAAAAAGTTATGACCAAAATACTGAGACTGTGTCTGTTAAAGAGTTAGGCCGAGTTTCACGAAAATCTGGGAAGGTCGATCAATCGACCAACAAACTCGATCAATCAACCCCCTAAGGTCGATGCATCGACATAACAAAGGATATTTGAATATTAATTTCAAACTTAAATCTAGTCGATCAATCGACCAAGTTCAAAATTCAAATTTCGAAACAGAGAGATATTTAAAGAGAAAAATCTGAGGGTTCGAATATCTCTCTTTGGGGAGCTTTTTATTTTTCTTAGCATTCTTCTTTCCTTTTCCTAGTTTTAGGTCCTAGATTAGTTTAATTTCTGCATTAAAGAAAGGATTGTACGCATTGGATTAAAGCTTTCGTGGATTTTTGTTGATCATTTTTTAAGGTATTTTAATATCATTTTCAATTTCTGCATTTATTGAGTTATTTATTTCTATTATGTGTGGCTAGTTTCATTAAGAATGAAGATCTAATGAACCTCATCCGAGGGAGTCATTTATATTAATATAAATCTGTGATTGAGATGTAAGATGCTTTTAAAGGCCCTAATATTGTTATTGAAAATTGTGAAATCTGATTTTAAATTGAGATCTAAGAGCTAATCATGCCCTATAATTTCAGATCTGCAATAATGATTTTATCCTAATTATTACCCATCTTGGGGTGAAGTTTTACTATCATCTGAGGTGTAAGTGTTAATCACACACTCATGAGGTGTTAATCATACATCTCCTTGATCTCAGATTGATAGTGTGACTTTATCCCAGGGGTGAATTCCAACCACTATCTGAGGTGTGAGTGTTGATCACACACTCATGGGGTGTTAATCATACATCTCCTTGATCTTAGATCGTACTTTAGAAATTACCTAGAAATTGGGTTCTGAGTATTGTCTGAGGTGTGAATGTTAATCATACACTCATGAGATGTTAATCATACATCTCCGTGATTTCATATCTATATTTTAGAACTCACGTGTGTTTAGGACGGTGTTTCTTTTTAGATATTTGTGAAAGATCTCACATCTCAATCCACAGATTGGTATTACACAAATGATAAACTTATGATGGGAGGATTTAGTACCCCGATCCTTCTATTTTATAATCTGTTAAATTTTAATTAGTGGTTAATGCTTATCTCATTTTTCAAGTTCTTAAGTTTTTAATTTAGAAAATACTGTGATAGATCTGTGAAAATTCTTTTGGTTAATTGCTATTTCTAATTTTAAATTTTCTAACCATTCCTCGTGAGAACGATCTCGTACTCTGCACCCACTGACTACATCACGATTCGTGCACTTGCGAGTATAACTTAATTTTCACAACAGGTTAAAAATTGAAACCCACCAAGATATTAGATTGAGTAACGTATTTACATCCACCGGCTCTTTTTGACAACTATAGGTTTACATGACAAACTGATGACTGTCTTGAATGAGACGATGGAGATTTTTTTATCCTAATCTTTCACATATACTGCAAAAATAAAGTGTTTTAGCAGCACTTGCTGTTAAGGCAATTTTTTGTAGCGACAGTTTTTTGTAGGGACAAGGCTAATAGCGGCAGTTTTTTATAGCAATAGGACTAATAGTGGCAGTTTTTTATTAAAAAAAATGCCACTAATAACCTTAGTTTTTGTAGTATATAATAAATCTTTAGATCGTGGTGAACATACCAAACGATCCAAGTTTGATTTCACGTGCCACATATCCCCAAAAATGACTTAGTCATTGGCATAGCATGGAAGGGCTTCTCACTTTCTCAGGTCAATTTTAGAGATGTGTGCCACATGGAATCAACATCTAACTGTTTGATAGGTGACTATGATCTACATATCAGTGATGGATCTTTATGGATCTATCGATCCGACCATCTAAATATATGCCCTAGAATCTAGGCGCATGATCAATCAAAAACAATAAATCATTAATCTATTAAATTAAATATATGTTCGCACCTTGAGTGTGAGCCATTAATGGTGGGTTGCCGATCTTCAACGATCTTCTCGCTCTTAATATCTCCTAGTACAATGGGGATGCTTTTGCTAATAGGGAGGATTAAATTGTGTCGAGCAATCGTTGGGATCAGGCACCCCTTATATTTATAGCCAAAGAGTCATTTCCCATTAAGAACTTTAATTACTAATTATAGTGTGATTAGAAATCATAATCATACCATAACTAAAAGACTTACCTATTAGTTGCCTATTCTCTTCAAACTCACCAAAATAGCAACTACACATCTCAAGATTGATCTTACACCATTCACCGGTCAACTGGTTGACCATAGTGATGACCACCAAAATAGAAACTTCTAACAGTCTCTCACTTGGCCAAACTATGTCAATAAACTCCGATTACCAAATGTTAGCTAACTTTCTTTGAATGGTAAGTCACAATCAATCTCAATCAAAGTCTTTATAATTAGTCCGATCCAGTGAAAATTTCAACACAGAATCAATGTAGTTAATATATCATGTCATCAATACATGAACGTTCATTAGTTACCGTATTGGAAGTCATCACCGACATGGACTCCAACTAGTATGATTTCACATAGATTGTAAGTTTACAAACTGAATGGTGATTACTTGTAAACTCAATCTATTATTGGTCTTACTTTATTGCCATCTACTGGCACCATATGTTTCAAATTTTATTTGCATAAAAATGGAAAAACAAATAAATAAGTTTTATTTCTGAATCAATTAAATAAATGTATTCACTCTCATATATCCACTCTCAAAGGCTATCAAAATAAACCGTTAATCTCATGCGCGCAACATGCTCTGAAAAGAATATGGGAGGTAAGCCTTTAGTGAGAGGGTCAGCCAACATGAGTGTCGTACTTATCTTTTTAACAGATACAATTTGATTCTGAACTTTTTCCCTTACAACAAGATATTTTATATCAATATATTTAGAACCTCCACTAGTCTTATTGTTATTGGAGATAGCTATCGCAGCGAAATTGTCACAGAAGATTCTCAGTGGCCTTCAAATACTATCAACAACTCTAGGCCCTGAGATAAAATTCTTCAACCATATCGCCTCACATGTTGCCTCAAAATATACAATAAATTATGCTTCCATAGTAGACGAAGTAGTCAGCGTTTGCTTAACGCTCTTCCAAGATACAGGTCCACCTGCAAGCATAAATATATAACCCTATGTGGACCTACGGGTGTCTTGACACATAACATAGTCGGCATCAGAATAACCAATAATTTCAAGGTTATTCGACCTTTGGTACTTGAGCATGTGTCCTTTAGTCCCTTGTACATAGCGAAAAACCTTCTTGGCTGCTTTCCAATTATCCAAACCAGGATTACATTGATACCTACCGAGCATGCCAACTATATACGCTATGTCTGGACAAGTACAAACTTGTGCATACATGAGACTCCCAACTGCCGATGCATAGGAAATTGTCTTCATCTGCTTTCTCTCTAGATCGATCCTGGGACTCTGAAGTAGACTAAATTTATAACTCTTAATGACAGAGGCAACAGTAGCGGAACAATTATGCATGTTAAACCTTTTAAGAACTTTATCAATATAAATTTTTTAAGACAATCCCAATATGTCACGGGCTCTATCTCGATAAATCTCAATTCCTATCACGTAGGAAGATTTACTAAGATCTTTCATATCAAAATTCTTTGATAAAAAGTTTTTTGTCTCATGTAACATGGTTAAATTACCACTCGCAAGTAATATATCATCAACATACAAAACAAGGATGATAAACTTGCTTCCACTGATTTTAAGATATATGCATTAATCCACAGTATTTTCTTTAAAATCATATATAGACCTTTTGAGTCTACATACTAAATGACTCTCCCCCTCAACCTAAAAACCTTCAGGTTGTGTCATAAAGACATCTTCATGCAAGTCACCATTCAGAAAAGCAATTTTAAAATCCATTTGATGCAATTCTAAGTCAAAATGAGCTACTAATGTCATGGCTATCCGAAAGGATTCCTTTCTAGAGACAGGAGAAAATGTCTCTTTATAGTCTATTCCCTCATTTTGAGTGAAACCTTTAGCGACTAATCGGGCCTTGTATCTTTCTATATTTCCTTTAGAGTCTTGCTTGGTTTTATATACTCATTTACAGCCTACAGGCTTAACTCCTTCAGGTAACTCGCAAAGATCCCAGACCAAGTTATGTTTCATTGATTCCAACTCATCTTGCATGGCTTCGAGCCATTTAATGGATTTATCGCTCTTCATGGCTTGGCTAAAGGAAACAGGATCTGATTCATTTCCAAAATCATACTCACTTTCATTGAGGTAGACGATATAGTCATTGATGAGTAGTGAAATATGATGATATTTCACCCCTAAATACCTATATTTAGCCGTCCGATGAAGGCTATCTGATGAGATTTGCTAGATTTGAAGTGTTTCAGGTAAATACAGTCCAAGTTTCTAAAACAGCCCAAGAATCCCGAAAATAATGTCAAAACACTGCTATTTTGGGTCATTGAGAACTTAGTGCAACTTGCAGCTCAATTTGGACCTTCAAGACGTCAGATTCAGGAAATTGCTAAAACATAAAAGTTGTAGAGCTCGTCGTCAGCTTTCCAACGCTTTAAGAATCACCTCAATCCGAGTTCGGTACAGAAAATTATGAGCAAAATACCGAGGCAGTATCTGATGCAAAGCTAGGCGGGAATTCACGAAAATTACTCTTAGATGTCAATCGAGAGAGGTATTAGGTTAGGCTATTATAAAAAGGAAGCCACGAGTTTCTTAGGGGATTATTATTTTTGCAATTAGAATATTATTCATTCTTTCTTTTAGTTTTAGGGCTCTTCACTTTGGGGAATATTTTCTTCATCTTTCAAGTCTTCTTCTCCTTCTTCTAGGTTTATTCAGTAGATTGTACTGTGGATTTGCATTATTTTCTCTCGAGAAATTCATAGATTGTATTTAGGAAAACAATTGCAAATATCTTTTGGAAGAAATAAAAGAGGAATGACTTTGAAAGAAAAGGAGATCAAACACCAAAGATGAGCCTAAATCAAGAGATCGGGAAGATGCGATCCCCAGATAAGTACCCATGTTTATGATTAATACCGCATGATCTATTATTGTTATCATGGAATCGTTTTGCTCAAAGTTTGTGTGATTGAAAATATTTTAAATGCTTTGTTATGACCGTTGATCATGCTGATTAACTACCGTAATCGCTAGATCCGGACCGCAGTCGATCTAGTCAGAGCGATTATGTCGATTGTCGTGATCTAAATATCATGAGATACGCTATGCTTTTTACATGACTCATACCGCAATGTTAAATGAGTCATTGTTTTAGATAGGTATGCCTGGATGACGATCATATTTATTTCAAGTCATTTTTCTAGATGAATGATGGTGAATGATGATTTAATGAAACCGTGGGTTTTAATGATAGAAAAGGGCAATAACTGGGGTAGCATATTCCTCGATCTCATTTTAATATTGTTCAGATTTATCAAGAATTAATTGTTTAGATTAATTTATTTTTCCGCATTTAGGAAAAGTGCTAAGTTTTGGTAAAATTGAATCGCCTTTGGTACTTCCTTAGGACGTTTTTAAATTTAAAAGAATTAATTAAAATTCACGCTTCCTCGTGGGTTCGACACCTCGTTTGCCATATACCACAATAGATCTTGTGCACTTGCAAGGGTTACATTCTAAATCGATCAAGTTTTTGCCGCTGTCGGGAAATCTGAAATTTTGATTAATTCGATAGGATTTTTCTGCTTTGAGTGTTTAAAAAAATAAAATAAAAAAATAATAATTATTAAAATTTATTTCCTTTATTTTTCTCTTGATAAGATTTTTGAGTCTTTTAGAAGTTTAGATTTTAGATACCTTCCTTAGGAAATTTAGGAAGTAGAGATTTTTAGACTTCTTATTTTAGATTTAGAGACTTTTTCCTTATTTTCCTTTTAGATATTTTTAGATTTTCTAAATTTAGTCATTAACTTTTGTGGGACTTTTGTTTTAGGATTTTAGGAATCTTTCATTCTTCTCCTTATTTTTCTCTTTTAGAAAGATTTTATAGATTTTCAATTTTAATTTTTAATTTTCGAATTTAATTTAAAAAAATTAAAATTAAAATTAAAAAATTTTAATTCGAATTTAAAAAAAAAAAAAAAAAAAAATTTAATTAATTTAAATTGAATTTTAATTTTAATTTGAATTTAAAAAAAAAAAATTTAAATTAATTAATTAATTTTAATTTTAATTTTAATTTTAATTTGAATATAAAAATAAAAAATAAAAAAATTAATTTAAATTCGAATTTTAATTAAAAAAAAAAAAAAAAAAAAAAAAAAAAAGAAGAAATCTTTCCTGCTGATATTGGCTATCGCTTATCATCTTTGTTTAAATCGTCAAGCGTAATTTTGTGGTTTGTTGTGATTCTTCAACTGCTTTGTGAGTGGTGTATGAGTTTTACTCGCTCTCATCACCCACATCTCGCTACCGCTTAATCTTGAGATCGAAAGAGCTTGTAGAGAGAATCAAGAGTCCAGAGGAATCAATATCAACAAACCGAGACCATGGCGTACTCAAAGGCAAGAGAGAGATGAGAATAACAACAATGGAATGTCAATAATGGAAATAATAGAACAATAATTTTGATGAGGGCCCTAGAACATCGGAGTATTATAACGATCCCGGTTTTACGAGGATCAGAATGTATTATGCATGCTCCCATTCCGTGGAACCACTATGAATTCAAATCAAGAATGATTCAAATGCTACCAATTTTCCATGGGTTAGCAAATGAAAATCCGACGCTCACTTAAATGAATTCACCGGGTATGCAAAATGTTCAGAGTCCACAATGTCACCGATGAGATAGCTAAGTTCACTCTTTCCGTTTCTTTAAGAGATAAGGCAAAATTCCTTAGAACCACAATCTATTCAGAGTTGGGCGAGCCGCATCGCCAGCCTTAAAAATATTTTCCCATGACTAAGGCCATTGAATTGCGCCGAAGATCCAGCTTTTTTCCCAACAACCCCATGTAAACATTCCATGAATGTTGGGAACGCTTTAAGGAATTGATCAAGTTGCCCAAATCATCAAGTTCCAAGGTGGCAACAAGTCCAAAGTTTTTACAATGGATCGATTCTCAAGAGAGACATGGTTGATGCATCTTGTGGTGGATCTTGTGCCAAAGAAGCCGATTTAATCAGGGCATTGTTTGAAAAGTTATATCAAACTTCGATACAAAGTGAGACACTGGGCGAACCAACTTGAACTCGCACCTAAATCTCATGTGTTGACAAAAGAGATTGTACGATGTCAACAATAATGCCTCAGATCTCTCAACAAAGTTTGACATGTCTGTCAAACAGATGAACATGTTGTTAGCTACCAAGCAAGCTAAAGCTCTGTCACCCCCACAAGGTGTTCAATTTGTGACCACCCAGTCATATGGCTAATGAGTGCCCTACTACCTTGTCATTCTTCCCCGATGAACCTAATCCTCAAGAGTGTAAATGTGACTCAATCTTATCAGCAGGTAGAAACATGTACTCCAATACCTACAATCGGAATGGAAAATCACCCCAACTTAGGATGGGGTGAATCGAACCAAATTGGCCAGTAAACCAAAGAACATAGAGCCAACACAATGGGTGGACAACAACCTTTTCAACCAAATTTTCAACAACAGACTTCCAGCAGAATTCTAATTTCCAATGTAATTCCAATTTCCAACAGTATCGTTCAGATTATCATCCAAATTCGACTACCGAAAAATCAATTTCAATCAATCTTAATCAATCTCATGCCAAGATGAAAGATTCTGACCGAAGAAAAGCTTATGCATGCAATCTTTTCACAGATGATAATGGACCAAGTCACCAATTGGCCAATCAACCGAGTCAATGAGAGAAGGTAGGCTCTCACCAACCCATCAATAATCTCGAGGCCAAGCACCATCCTCAAGCAGACTCCATCGAATAGTCAACAGCTGAAAGTCATTACGGTAGAAGTGGACGAGAGGTTCATAATCAAGTGGAAATGCCAGAGAAGGCGAAGAAAGAGAAGCAATAGAGGAAAAGAATCGAGAAAAGAAAGGAGAAAGGAAAAGGAAAAGAGAAAGAAAGAGACAAAGAGCGGAGATAAGAAAAGTGCAAGAGCAAGGAAGAGAGAAAGGAAAAGAAAAGTAATAGAGGAAGAGTTTCCTTCAACCGTCCAACAAGGACGTGAAAAGAATCGAAATGGAATCGACCTTATGTCCCAAAGGCACCATTCCTCAATGCCTAACTCCTCCATCTAGAATGGGAAAGGGACCACAAAATGGAAGAAATTTTCAAACATTCAAGCAAGTAAAGATAAATCTTCCATTACTTGAAACAATCAAACAAGTCCTCGAGTACGCCAAGTTTTTCAAAGATTTGTGCACCTAAGAGAAAGGCACGATCACGCTTTCAAAGAAAGTGTTCCTAACAAATCAAGTCATTCGATACGATTGAAACCCCACGTAAACCGAAAGACCGGAGTCCCAACTGCTCCATGTGTCATTGGTGGGCAACCAATTGAAAGGCGTTATTGGATTTGGGAGCAAGTGTTAATCGATCCCATACTCAATGTACGAGAAACTCGGATTGGGTGAATTGAAACCCATGACGGTCACACTCCAACCGCGATAGATCGGAAAAGAAGACCGAGGGTGTTATCGAGGATGTTTTGGTTGGAATAGACAAGTTTGTCTTTCCAAAGGACTTCGTTGTCTTAGACATGGAACCACCACAAATCAATCAATCAAGTCCCAATTATTCTTGGACGTCTGCTTTCGCCATCGCCAACGCTTGCATTAATTGTCGACGGAGTCATGGACGCTTTTGGAAACATGAAAGTCGCTTAACATATTCCATGCGATGAACCATTTCCCTAATGAGGATGAGGTCGAATGTTTTACATCGATCGATGGACGAATGGTGGATGAAGCATTACCATCAATGCTCACCAAAGAGGAATTTGAAACGCTTTGTTAGCCATCTATGAGGACAAAGGGCTTGAAAGGAAGCAAAGAGAAAAGTCAAATTCATCATGTCAAGATGATAACTTATGTGAAGTTGTGACTAAGGTAGAACCACTACCATCGAGGTAAAGGATGTCGACTCCATCAATTGAGCACCACCAACCGTGGAATTGAAACAATTGCCCGAGTCCCTCAAATATGCTTTTCGGGACCTCGAGAAACACTTCCAAAGGATAATTTCATCCACATTATCGGAAGAACAAGAGAATGATTTGTTGAAGGTGCCGAAGAGCACAAGGAGGCCATCGGATGGACCTTAGGCCGATCTCAAGGGATTGACCCATCAAGATGTATGCATAAAATACATCCGGAGGATGAGAGTAAACCATCGAGGGAACCACAGAGGCGACTTAATCCGAACATGCAAGAAGTCGCTTTTAAAGGAAATCATTAAACTCCTCGATGCCGGAATCATCTATCCGATCTCGATAGTGAATGGGTTAGTCCAAAGACAAATCGTTCAAAAAGTCCGGAATTACAAAGGAAAGAAACTACGGAGGAGAATTGGTGCCCACCGTGAAACCACCGGATGGCGTGTGTGCATTGATTATCGAAAATTGAACATACCACCGAAAAGATCATTTTCCCTTCCGCTCATTGATCAAATTCTTGAGAAGTTAGGGGCAAGAGTTTTATTGCTTTCTTGATGGTTATTCGATACAATCAAGTGCCCGCTTTTCCACCGATCAAGAGAAGACAACATTCACGTGTCCATATGGTACGCTTTGCATATCGGCGATGCCATTCGCTTATGTAATGCTCCTACCACGCTTCAACGATGTATGTTGGCCATATTCTGACATGATCGACAAATTCATCAAGTCTTCATGGACGACTTCTCGGTTTTGGAAAACATTTAATTCTTGTTTGAATCATCTTTCACAGTGTTGCAACGTTGTGTAGATTCCAAACTTGTTCTCACCGGGAAAAGAGCCATTTTATGGTTCAACAAGGAATTGTGTTGGGGCATATTGTTTCAACGAAGGAATTGAAGTTGATAAGGCGAAGGTCGACTTAATTGCAAATTTACCACCTCCTAAAAGTGTTCGACAAATTCGATCATTTTGGGGCATGCGGATTTTATAGAAGATTCATTAAGGTTTTTAGCAAGGTGGCTAAACCATTGTGTACTTTGCTTGGCAAAGATGTTCCTTTTGATTTTGATGAGGATTGCATAAAGGCATTCCTAAAATTGCGTGAACTCTTATCAAATGCACCAATAATCCAACCAGGATTATTCTTTACCATTCGAACTCATGTGTGATGCATCCGATTATGCGATCGGAGTCAGTTCTTAGGGCAAAGGGTGAATAAATTACCTCACGAATTTATTATGCTAGCAAGACATTAATTGATGCCCAATCGAATTACACCACCACCAGAAGGAATTATTAGTCGGTGTATGCTCGACAAATTCGCTCCTATTTGCTTGATCGAAAATAGTGGTCTTTTCCACTACTCGCTTTGAAATATCTTTTAGCAAAGAAGGATGCGAAACCAAGGTCTGATCCGCTGGATCCGCTTCCGTGAATTCAACTTTGAGATTAAAGATAAAAAGGGGTTGAGAACGTTGTACGATCATCCGCTCAGAATTTCACTCAAGAATCATCTATACCGAGACCATCCGTGACACATTTCCGGATGAACATTTGATGGCAATTGATGTAGCCGGTGCAAAAGTTCCGTGGTTTGCTAACATCGTGAATTATCCGGTCATCGCGTAATTCCCACCGAGTGGGGTAAGAATGATAAGAATCTCTTTTCTCCCAAATAAAATACTATTTCGGATGAACCATATTTGTTTAAATGTTCGGATCGATCATTAGGAGATGCGTGCGAAGACGAGCAACTAAGCGCCCTAAATTTTGCCATCTTGGGCTGTGGAGGCCATTTCGAGGATGAAGACCGCATGTAAAATCCTTCAAAGCGGATTCATCGCCTCAATCTTCGTGACGCCGCTCAATACCGCAAGGAATGCCAACGTCAATTGGCAATATTTCAACTAAAATATGATGCCTTAATCCAATTCCGATTGTTGAAATTTTCGATGTTTGGGGATTGACTTTATGGGTCCTTTTCCACCATCCTTTGGGTATTCATATATTCACGTGGTCATTGACTATGTCTCCAAATGGATTGAAGCATGGCAACCCGATCAAATGATCACAAGGTTGTGGTCAAATTTCGAGAGAACATGTGTTTAACCGATTCGGATCCCAAGAGCAATCATCGATGATGGCGGTTCGCATTTTTGCAATAGCCATTTTGCCACTTTAATGAAGAAGCACGACGTCACTCACAAAGTCATTACTGCATAGTACCATCCACAGACTAGTGGTCGTGGAAGTGTCTAACCGGAAATCAAGCGAATTCTAGAAAAGACGACGAGGATAGAAGAGATTGGACAAACTGGCTATCTGATGCTATGTGGGCCTAACGTTCTGCATTCAAGACACCGAACGGAATGTCTCCCTTCAGAATTGTCTACGGGAAGGCATGACATCTTCGTGTCGAATTGGAGCATAAGGCATTCTGGGCGATCAAACGATTTAATTTCGATATGCAAGCAGGAGGGTCGGATCGAAGGTTACAATTGAGTGAATTAGAAGAGTTACGCTTACGATGCGTATGAAAATTCAAAGATGTACAAGGAAAGGTACAAAAAGTTGCACGATCAATTAATTTCTAAGGAGTTTCATGTTGGCCAAAAAGTTTGGTTATTCAATTCCGACTTAAGCTTCATCCTCGAAATTGAAATCTAGATGGGAAGGCCCGTTTGTTGTTTCCATTAGTGAGCACTGCAATTGAAATTCAAAGCCTTCAGACAATCGAAGTTTTCAAAGTGAATGGGCAAAGACTCAAACCAATGTTTGAGCCGATGACCCAGCTTTAAGATTGAGGCGATGCACCTTAGTGATCCAGATTCTTGATCAATGAAGAGGTCGATCATGACACTTAAACTCGCTTCGGGAGGCAACCAAAGGTGTTTTATTTAGGAGTTGGACATGTGTTTAGTTTAGGATTTAGGATTTATCTTTCTTTTCGTATGTTTAGTTCTAGAATATTAGTTTTAGTTTAGTTTAGGTTATTTTAATTTCCAAATTAGTGTAGCCACATTACCTTCAATCTATTTTTGGTCATGTTCTAATTTGATGCCCATATTCTCCGCACCGATCTTTGTGTTGAGGTACTTTTCAACAGTTTGGGGTGCCTACTTATTGCAAACAATGAGGACATTGTCATTTTTAGGTTTGGGGTATGTATGATTATCTATCTTTCATCACTTATTTTAATTTTCTTTGAAAAAAAAAAAAAATTATTTATTTGGAACCATCATACATGATTTACTTTGCAATAGTTTTCAAACTTTAGTTGATGATGCATGTGAATTTAATTTTGAGAATATTGATGTCATATTTTGAATACTTGTATCTAGGATGATGAAGCTTAATGTGATAATTTGTGGATGACTCAAATTCATGCTTAGAATTTTTGCACTTATACCAAGCTAAGACTTAGAAATCGATGAACTATTTTGAACGTTGAATCTTAGGTTCTTAGTGGAGACTAAACCAGAAGCTTTAGAGCTAATTTCCGTCATTGATGAGTGAATATATAAACTGGAGTTTTCTTTGAATACTGAATTATTTTGCATAATCTCATACATTTTATTTTGGCTTGTGACTTTGCATGATATCAAATTCATATTATTGTGTTAGAACGCATCAGATATATCTACTCAAGACAAATAGGCAAGTTACCATCTTTTAAGGAAATGATTGAAGGCCATCTTTGGCTCGTTTGTGCTTAAAATGCCCACCTCATATAAATTTATCCTTCTAGTACCCCTTTGAGCCTATAGAAAATTTACCCTTATACATTCTTTCGATAAGCCACGTTAACTTTAACCCTTCACAATTTCAAAATTTAGCTTTACCTTCTTATTTGAGAAATTAGGAACGAGGGATGAAAATGAAAAAGAGAGTAAGTGGAGAGATAATGAGTTATGGTGTTTCGAGTGTATGAAATAAATATAAAAAGAAAAAAGGAGAGAAAAGAAAAAAAAAAAAAAAAAAAAAGGAATGAAAATGAGGTGCTTCAAGAAAAGGAAATTCAAAAGAGAAGAAAGAATGAGAAAAGAAAATATTGAAAAAAAAAAAAATGGTGAGAAATTAGAAAAGAAAAAAGAAAAGAAGAGAAATAAAAAAAATAAAATAAAAAAATCGGTTAGTTCCTTTTCCAATTTCTCGTAAATTTTGAATCACAATTCCCTTTCTTTCTTACCTTACCGAGCCCCATTACAACCCTACAAAAGACCTTCATGATCCGATCTTGCATTGTAATCGCCTTGTGGAGAGTCAATATATAATACTTATGACACTTGATATGACATGCTTAGGATATACAAGTATCCGTTTCTATGAGATTTATTTTGTTCATTGATTGCATCGTGTTTCATTTATCATGTGAGACCTTTTATTTGCTTTGTATTGATCTCTCACATGAAAACTTACCAATCATCGGAGTGATTTTATTTTGAGAGTATACCTAAAGTGAGGATTGAGTCAAGACAACAGATCCGAAGATTTCCCGTTTGGACTAGTTCTGAGATGGATGAATCTTGGTTTTGGTATGCACACACTACACGTTTAAGCATGAATGGATGAGTTATCTAACGATTTGGTGCATTAGACTAATTTGAATGGATATTGGTATGATTAGTCTAACATTGTTTTTTAAAATTGACAATTTGCATGTTGAATTGATTATTGATTTTGAGCTTTGAAGTTAAATATATGTTATAAAA
The DNA here is from genome assembly GCA_021018995.1 of Chloranthus sessilifolius. NCBI lineage: Eukaryota > Viridiplantae > Streptophyta > Magnoliopsida > Chloranthales > Chloranthaceae > Chloranthus > Chloranthus sessilifolius. The sequence goes on from CM037584.1 coordinate 2,281,488, forward strand.
ATCAGATTTTGAAAACTCAATTTTACCGATGGTTTGAAATTTTTGGAAGTTTGGGGGTACCTTCACTGCAAACCCTCAGCAGACACATATCCTCCACTAGGGCTCACCTAGGGTTTAAAGGCTTGTTGCACATGCTAAGTACAATCGTGTTCTCAAAGTGGTATTTAAATTTTAGGTTGTTAGTTTGATTTGGTTTATTTTCCTATCATTCGCTTTGCTCGAGGACTAGCAAAGTGTAGGTGTGGGGGTGTGATGAGTAGTGAAATATGATGATATTTCACCCCTAAATACCTATATTTAGCCGTCCGATGAAGGCTATCTGATGAGATTTGCTAGATTTGAAGTGTTTCAAGTTTCTAAAACAGCCAAGAATCCCGAAAATAATGTCAAACACTGCTATTTTGGGTCATTGAGAACTTAGTGCGACTTGCAGCTCAATTTGGACCTACAAGACGTCAGATACAGGAAATTGCTAAAACATAAAAGTTGTAGAGCCCGTCGTCAGCTTTCCAACGCTTTAAGCATCACCTCAATCCGAGTTCGGTACAGAAAATTATGAGCAAAATACCGAGGCAGTATCTGATGCAAAGCTAGGCCGGAATTCACGAAAATTACTCTTAGATGTCAATCGAGAGAGGTATTAGGGTTAGGCTATTATAAAAGGAAGCCACGAGTTTCTTAGGGGATTATTATTTTTGCAATTAGAATATTATTCATTCTTTCTTTTTAGTTTTTAGGGCTCTTCACTTTGGGGAATATTTTCTTCATCTTTTCAAGTCTTCTTCTCTCCTTCTTCTAGGGTTTATTCAGTAGATTGTACCTAGGATTTGTATTATTTTCTCGAGAAATTCATAGATTGTATTTAGGAAAAACAATTGCAAATATCTTTTGGAAGAAATAAAAGAGGAATGACTTTGAAAGAAAAGGAGATCAAACACCAAAGATGAGCTAAAATCAAGAGATCGGGAAGATGCGATCCCAGAGATAAGTACCCATGTTTATGATTAATACATGATCTATTATTGTTATCATGGAATCGTTTTGCTCAAAGTTTGTGTGATTGAAAATATTTTAAATGCTTTGTTATGACCGTTGATTGCGCGTATCAACGGTGTAATCTAGATCGGACACCGCAGTGATCTAGAAATTTGTAGAGCGATTATGTCTTGATTGTCGTGATCTAAATATCATGAGATACGCTTATGCTTTTTACATGACTCATACCAATGTTAGAGTCATTGTTTTTAGATAGGGTATGCCGGATTGATGATCATATTTTATTTCAAGTCATTTTTCTAGATGAATGATGGTGTGAATGATGATTTAATGAAACTGTGGGTTTTAATGATAGAAAAGGGGTACGAATCTGGGGTAGCATATTCCTTGATCTCATTTTAATATTGTTCGTAGATTTATCAGTAATTAATTGTTTAGATTAATTTATTTTTCTGCATTTAGGAAAAGTGCGTTAAGTTTTTGGTAAAATTGAATCTGCCCTTTGGTACTTCCTTAGGGATGTTTTTAAAATCTCTAAAAGAATTAATTAAAAATTCACGTTTCCCTGTGGGTTCGACACCCCTGTTCTTGCCATACTGCAATAGATCTTGTGCACTTGCAAGGGTTACATTCTAAATCGATCAGTCATCAGAAATGGCTGGCTTCTTCACTCTCTCTGATCTATGCAATGGTTGATCATTGACAGTCGCCACGGGAGCAAGAGCCTCTTCAATGTGGGGTGTTTCAATAGGTATAGCCACAGGTGCATCAACACTTGCTTGAATAACTGGTGTTGGTGCCACTTTTTCTTGGATAAAAGGGATAGGAATTATAACCTGATTCTCCTCAAAAGTAATTTTCCTAGGCTCAACACTCTCACTGTTCTCACGATCCTCAAAGAATTTTGCATATCTAGTCTTAACAATCCGGTTACTATGAGTGGGGCAATAAAATCTGTAGCCTTTTGATCTATCATGGTAACCAATTAAATGACAACTTATAGTTTTAGGGTCTAATTTTTCTAATTGTGGGCTGTACACCTTTGCTTCAGCCAAACAGTCCCAAATGTGTAAATATCCTAAAGTCGATTTTCTTCCTACCCATAGCTCATAAGGAGTTTTGGGAACCGCCTTATTGGGAATCCGATTCAGGATATGCACCGCTATTTTCAAGGCTTCTCCCCACAAGAACATAGGCAACTTAGAGTTGCATAACATGCTTCTCACCATATCCATAAGGGTACGATTTCATCGCTCAACTATACCATTCTGTTCAGATGTTCCCGGTAAGGTGTATTGAGCAACAATACCATGCTCTTGTAGATACAGGGTGAATGGTCCTGGATGGCGACCTGTTTTAGAGTATCTACCATAGTACTCTCCGCCTCTATCAGATCTCACAATTTTAATCTTCGAATTGAGTTGTAACTCAACTTTGGCTTTATAGATTTTAAACATATCCAGGGCTTCAAATTTCTCATGAATGAGAAATATATAATCAAAACGAGAATAGTCATCAGTGAAGGTAATAAAATACTTTTGACCATCAGTAGCAGGAGTTGAAAACGGTCCACAAATATCAGTGTGGACTATTTCAAGTAAATTCGTGCTCTTGATAGATCCTTTCTTATTAGTTTTTGTGAGTTTTCCTTTAATGCAATCAACACAAGTATTGAAATCATAGAAATCGAGCGCATCGATTATATCATCTTTAATTAACCTCTCTATTTTATCCTTAGATATATGGCCTAAACGTTTATGCCATAAAATAGAAGAATTGTCGATTGCTCGTTTTCGTTTCTTACTAATTTTATCATCCACATGCATAGAAACTAATGATTGGGCATAAGATGAATATAAATTCAACTGATAAAGATTGCCCACTAATGAGCCACCACTCACAATATCGGAATTAAATAATAGAGTAAACATATTATATCCAAATTTAAATTCAAAACCTAATGAATTCCATTTAGAAATTGAGATAAGGTTTCTAGTGATACTTAAAAAATAAATAGTATCAACTAAATCTAAAATGAAACCACTATCTAAAATAAGACGGAGAGTCCCAATGGCCTCCACGTCTACTTCTACTCTATTTCCGAGTTTGATGGTACGTTCGCCTTTACTTAGCTTTCTACTAGATCAAAATCCCTGCATTGAATTACTTATGTGAATAGTTACATCAGAATCTATCCACCAAGTATTGCGTGGAGCATCAACATAAAGTGATTCAAAACACACAAAAAATAGGTCATTACCTTTCCTAACTAACCAATCTCTGTATTTCTGACAATTCTTCTTAATGTGTCCCTTCTTCTTACAGAAGTGATACTTGATGCCAGAAGTAGATCCGCTAACTTCTCCTTGTTTGGTTTTCAGTAGAGAAGCTTTCGCATTTTTTCTTTTATATGATCCCTTCTTTCGTTTGAAATTTCCTTTCGATGGTCCAAGAGCGGCGTAATGAGCACTTTCAGATTTTTCAGCCCGAAGTCTTTCTTCTTCTTGGACACAGTGAGCGATTAGCTTGTTCATCTTTCATTCTCTTTCTGCGTGTTGTAATTAATCTTGAACGGGCCAAATTGTGCAGGAAGAGAAGTCATAATAAAGTGAACAAAATAACCCTCAGAAAACTCATGTCCATTTCTTTCAATTGAGTCGTCATACCACTCATTCTCATAATGTGCTCCCGTATGCCACTATGACCATCATATTTTATGATTCTCATTTTAACAATAAGACTACATGCAAGTGCTTTAGAAGTCCCCTGAAATTGTTCCTGAATGACTTGCATATATTCCTTTGTATTGTGCGAGTCAGGAATGCCTCCCCGAATCGCATCAGTAATGGAAATCTTTATGATCATGAAGCTCATACGATTTAATCTATCCCATTTTTCTAAATCCGTATTGTTCACTGCTAGATCCTCAGCTGAGGCATCAGCGGTGAGTACCTTAGGTTTATCAGATCATATAACATAGTTAAGATCTATGCAACCTAGAACAATTACAACTTGTTCCTTCTATTTGTCATAATTTGAGCCACTTAAAAGTTTAATTCCACCAATCAGATTAGTTATAGAAGATGGGTTCAATGTTGCACAATAATTAAGGGCTCTATTATGTCCACATACAATTTAAATAGCTATCAATTCCACAAGGTTATAATTATAGTATGTGACGCAAGAGTTAAAATATGTCAACGAATATAATAGAAATTAAAACTAATATAGTTTTATTGAGAAACAATTTGTGTCATTATAACCCTCCGTTGGGTCGGGTAATAACACACTAGTCGCTTCCTCAATCTACATTAATGATTGTGGTACTAATTGTGTCGTTATGATCCTCCGTTGTATCGAGTCACAATACACTAGCAGTACCCACACACCAAATGATGAATAGTAAAATACAACCATCACATAACATTAAGTGATTCATCACTATTTGGCAGAAGAATCCCTTAAGTTGTGATGTCAACGTTTACTACACACTTTCATTGAATTTGTAACACTATATTTTTCAAAAATAAATCTCATTTTAAAAACCACAGCACTAGGAAAGATCATCACCGTTAGGCAGAAGAATCCTTCCAAGCCATGTTCTCAATTTCGATTTAATAATATTTTAAACGGTTACAACAGAGATTAATCAATAAAATAAATAAGTCAAATCCAACTCGTGTTGTGAGTAAGTGTCAAAATTAACAATAATCGAGTGTAATAATGTGTAAGTACCAGCCTTGGTGTTGGAGCACAATTTTCAATACCCAACTCTAATTAATGGTACTCAAATAAACAATAATTATCCGATGAAAATTATCAAAAATACATCAGGTCAAGAAAATGTCACAACAGAGAGCTCATTATCAAAAATGGACCTCAAAAATAGATCTGAAATGTCTGAGAAAGTCAAAATCCATATATAATGTCCGAAAATCGGACCTATAAATAGCCCGAAAAGAATAAGGAATTATATGGGTTTGGGCCTCAAAGACAAACGGGCCGTTTCAAACAAGCCAAACCGGGTCATGGGATGGACCGGATCTGACCATGAGCTGGATCGGGTCATGCCACAAAACGAGTCGGGTCATATGCAATATGGGTTCATGGGTCGGGTGGGTCCATGGGCCGGGCAGAGTAATGGACCGGGTCATGAGCTGATAGGACCCGTCGTTCATTTAAAGAGGGAGACGCATAGGTTTTTTTTTTCTTTTTTTAAGTAATAAGAAAAACTTGAAAAACCAAAAAAAAAAAAATATATATATATATATATATATATATATATATATATATTAACATATCATCGTCAAATCATGAAGCTCTCATGAAACCCTTGATTATATCCTAAAACCCTTGATGCAATAATATCTTGAGTATTAAGAAACCCTTGATGCAGTTGTCAAATCCATTGTCAAATCAATTGTCAAATCATGAAGCCCTTGATGCAATAATATCTTGAGTATTAAGAAAACCTAAAACAGAATAGAAGGTCACACCATCTTCGTTCCTTTGATTTTGCGGAAAAGACAAGCAGAGGTATATAATATAAACGGGGTCAGGTCGATTCAAAAATCGGACACCTGTATTTGCATCCCACAAAAAAAATTTGGGGTTTCACCTCACGACAAGGTCTATTTATTTGAGGTTTCGCTTAAAAAATCGGGCCATCACAAAAACTATAAACATAGATGATCAAAAGGTATTCAATACTTTGACCGATCAAACACTAATCTAGGCTCTGATACCAATTGATGGATCTTTATGGATCTATCGATCCGACCATCTAAATATATGCCCTAGAATCTAGGCGCATAATCAATCAAAAATAATAAATCATTAATCCATTAAATTAAATATATGTGTGCACCTTGAATGTGAGCCATTAATGGTGGGTTGCCGATCTTCAACGATCTTCTCGCTCTCAATATCTCCTAGCACAATGGAGATGCTTTTGCTAATAGGGAGGATTGAATTGTGTTGAACAATCGTCAGGACCAGACACTCCTTATATTTATAGCCAAAGAGTCATTTCCCATTAAAGACTTTAATTACTAATTATAGTGTGATTAGAAATAACAATCATGTCATAACTAAAAGACTTACTTATTAGTTGTCTATTCTCTTCAAACTTATCGAAATAGCAACTACACATCTCAAGATTGATCTTACACCATTCACTGATCAACCAATTAACCATAGTGATGGCCACCAAAATAGAAACTTCTAACAATCAATTCTACGAAGGATTGGACCGAAAAGGATCTCCAATGCCTAATTCAAATCTCTCAACAAATTTTCATGTACCAACATCACAGTAGTGGATGTAGAATATTCGGTTGCAAATACCTATACCCATTTTTTTTTTTGGTCCCAGTCCTTCGTCCCAATAAAATCTATAACTCTCCCCACCAGTAATAACTAATGTAGGTTGCCTACCAAAATTTAAAAAAAATACTAATGCAGGGTTGGGCAATGACCCAGGTCATGATATATACAACTATATTATATAACAGGATTATATATATATATATATATAATTGGGTCTAAATCGGATCTGGGTCATATAACCGGCCCAACAAGTATAACTTAGATTGAGCCTCGTACTATGTTCACCGGACTCGGATGCAATATTCAATCGGGTCCAATCAATCTCTAGGGTCCAATAGTATCGATTATAGGTTTGGGTCCAAGTCAACTAACTGCATTTGCACCCTTGGGTGGGTGGGTGTTTCTTTTGTACCCCTCTAATGAATTAATATTAAGCAAGGAAATATGGATAATTCATTTTTGGCAAGGTATTCATATCGGATATAGATATTTGAGGGATCCAACCACTTACGTATCCTAAAAGTTTCCCAAAAAAAAAAAAAAAGGAAAAAAAAGAAATAAGAATGCAATTTAGAATTTAAGGTTTTTTAGAAGAAAAGAAAATCAAAGGAGCCAATCAGCATGCAGCCTACTCATTCGAAATCGGTCTCTACAATTATTATTTAATTTTGTTTTATTTCCATACTCTTCTTCTTCCTCTTTTATTTATTAGCCTAAAATATACTTAAAAATAATTTTAAAATGCATATATAATCCCTCGTATTTCATCTTAATTTTTTTGAAAATTGTCCTATTGCAATATCCGTATCGTAGCTTTTTTTGATAATGTGGTTCTCACATTATCAAAAGTTTCCAATAAGCTTAGCTGTTTTACAATGGTGCAAAATGAACATTAATCCTAGCCGTTTAATGGGTGAACAGACACTTGGATGGGATATTTACCATGAAATGTAAATTAGTGATATGATTAATGAGACTGAAATCTCCATCCAATCTATCGTACGGTTAGGATGGATTAGTAACCAAGACTTTATAGTTGATCCACCTTAGTTACTGTAGAGGAGTAAATAAGATCACGCGGATTAAACCTTGATTTATTTTAATAAATTGCACTTAAACCAACACATAAACCGAAGCTGTCTCTTTTGAGCTTTTTAGTCTTCGAGTGCTGCTGATAAAAGAGGCTTCGTTTGAACGACCCACTTTTACTTTTTCATCATTGCTATTTGCCACATGTATATTTTTCGTTGTTCCTCGTATCGCTTTAGAATCTGACGGCTAAGATTCACACCCGCCTTATCTGACGGTATGTGCGTTCGTGGACCAAGTGGACGGCTGCTGTTGTTCTGTTTTGGCGGGAAACTAGACTAAGGGAAAGCTCAGATCTTTTAGTTGGGGAAATAAAATAAAAAATCAAGTTGGGCCCCACTCGGATAATACCGCAGCGACGACCGATGGGATGACCGTACCGTGGGGACCACCACCGACGTGGTTACGTTACGGTTTTCAATATTTTGGAACCCTTTTATGCCCTCTAGAAGTAGATATATTCATCAATAATGCACTTTGCATATGAAATTCCAATAAGGGCTTGTATCTTTCACAAATAACTAACATGCCCTTTTTGAGTCGAGATAAAAGAAAGAAAGAAGCGTTTGTAAAGGTCATGAGATGCAGTTGATCACAAGTGACACGGATCTCGAGGCTGAAAATGGAGACAATGGTAAACTTTCGAGACTTACAATTTCTTATCAAAATTTTAAAATCGCAAAATCCCTCACCTAATATCCAAAAGGAGCTATTACCTTCACACGTTGTTAAGTGAGTTCACTCAATTTAAAAAAAGACTTAGTATTTTAGGGACATGTGATATGTCAAAATGTAATATGGGCCGTCTGATTTAAAATTTATAATCAATAGATCTCTGGTACATAAAATTGGAGCAAAACATAGTACTTGTCATATGATTTATTGAAGTCAACTATTGAATTATATATTAGCCTTTGACTCTATTTAATCAAATGATGAAAATTATATTTTGCCCTAATCTTTGGCAATTGACATCTGTAAATCATGCCCTTCAAATCAAATAGCTTAGATAATGTTTTCACTTAGTAGAGGTTGCCAAACTTGAGTCTTCCTTTTAACTTTCGTCGCAATCACTCGAAAAGTTTCTGAAAAATTTCAGAGAGTACAAAAAATATTAAATATAAATTATATTTAAACTTCATAAATTTTTTATTTATTATTTAAAAAATGAAAAAAATTAGAAAAGATATATTAATTTCGCCGAAATTAACGAAGTTTTAGCGATTTTGGAAAAATTATCGAAATTTCGTTGAAAGTTTCGCCTGATCCCTGTTAGGGTAAATTTCGAAAAAATTTGAAATTTTTTTTTAAAAATTTGTCACCATGCTAACAAAAACCCTCACTTTATTCCTTTTATACAAAATAAGGCGTGAAATCATTTTGACGTGCTTAAACTTCAAGTAAAATGCCCTTTTGAGTTTTTGAGTGTTTAAAACTAGAAACCTTAAGCTTGAGCTCTTGTCGGGTTGGGGAGCCCAAGGCATCAAAATCGGTGTTGGTCTGAGGTATCGGTTTGTCCAAGATTGATACGACTCGGTTGATACCGATATGTATCTGCCTCTTTTTCTTTTTTAGAAAACGCTACGTCTCGGTTGAAACCGAGACATATCGGCCGATATGAAATCGAATACTCGAGTTGGAATATCAATATTTATCAGTTTGCCGAAAAACCAATATGTACCGCTGATACATATCGATATCTGCCAATTTTTTATACCTTGGCGGAGCCCCTTGTGAGCTTAGGGCTAAATTGGGCATCCAGACCACAAAGCGGGCACATGCCGAGCCTTCAAAGCCCGATCGGACTCTCCAATCCCAATCGATGCTTGCTGATCAGGAGTTCAGAATCCGACACTTCCATACTCTTGGACCTAATTTGATTGGAAGAAAAAAAACAATATATGATCCATGCTATGAAAGCTTGATCTAAGTCTCTCTAAATTTGGCGACGATCCCTGCGCCGAGGCAAGAAAAGCCGGTTGGATGTGCCTATGTGAAGTTATATTGGTAGAGTGCTATTTCATCATTTTCTTTTGTCATCTGGGCAAGAAAAATGGTAGGATGCCCAAATGAAAAATAAGGGCATTTTATTCATTTTAAAGTAGATTTGGTAGTCACGGCTGATTCCAACAATTAGGAGAGAGATTTTGTGATTTCCAAAGAAGAAGAGGGAAGTTGTGATCTTTAAAAGTTCAAAAGTTGGATGGGGGATCTTGCAAAATGTTTGGTATAAGGAAACCTACTGTGCCCATTTTGGATTTAGAATAATCCACTGATCTTAGACATGTGGCACTATTTTTCATCATAGGTGCAATGTAATGCAAAGGATCTGATATGAAGATATTGTTAAATATATTAAAGGAACAAACAAAATTTAGGCTTGAATTATTTGATCAACATATCAAATACAATAATTATCTAGTAAGATAAATCTTACTTATCTGTCTAGATGATCGTTAAAACGTTCTTGATCGGCGAATTCTCGCTATAAGATCACGACCCTTAAAACAAATCACCTCTCTTTCTTTCTATCTCTATTGATAGGAATAATATTGAGAATGGCCAAAGAAGGGGACGTTGTCCTTATATAGACATTGATTAGTTTCCTAACCCATTAAGGAAACTAAATCTAGAGAATGTATCACATCTATAAAGGGATTACCACAATAAGTAAGAAATTCCACCAGATTGCAGTGATTCCCATTATGTCACGTTTAGAAAGTCTCACCAATTCAAATTTTAACAATTAAGAAAGGAGGTTAGTGTGTGGGTCACAAATACCCAACAGATATGTTTTGGAGGGGGGGGGTGTTTGTGGGAATCGAAAAAACTTCTCCATCATGTTATTCAATGCGATCAAAAGCCTTTAAAATGGATGGCCAAAATTAATCTTCCAGACTTTTACATAGTAGCTATTCATTCAAAATGAATTTCACTTAATTCAGACAATAGATATGTTATGCAAATGCAATCTTCAACCCACCATATCTTCACATCGATTCCTTCACATCAAAGTAACACACATGATAAAAATAGTGTCATTTGCCCATGATCAGTGACCCTCTAGATTTAGAAAGCGTCGAATATTATCTGTCACCCATTTCATAAAATTAAGAAAAATAGTGCGAAGTAACATAAAAGATTATAGATTAAGAAAAAGTTTAGCCCTACCTATATATTTTTAGAAGTTAAGGTGAACAGGTTCGCACTTGGGCCAACTCGAGTGCATCACATTCACGGGGCATGGCGTGCCAACTTCGGTAAGCCTTCAGGGCTTCTAGGCCAATTTCCTTCCCCAAAATAAAATAAAATTCGCGTGTAAGGGATAGTGTTTTCATTTTATAAGAGACAAAACTCCTATGACCACTTTCCACAATATTGCCTAAAAGCAGCTATTTAGTCCACATGGCATACATCTGTAATTTTAATTGTTATTTGTTTATGCGCATCATTTGTACCTTACACACAATACAAAAATCATATATATCATAGTATTGGAATCATTCAATCAGAACGTTTTAGTATCAATTGTTCATATTTGAGTGCATAAATCAAATCATTCCAAGCCTCTAATCACCATAACTTTTGGGTACATGATGACTCCCAATATATTATGACTTTCATGACTCAGATTGCTCAAAATTTATTTCACGGAACCTAAAATGGGTGCTTCTCTACAAATATATTTGTAGATGATTCTCATATGCCAATATACCTTTTCTATAAACGTAGAATTGACAACTCGAGTTATGAGATATATTAAGTGGCTCATTTTCCTTTAAAGCTATAGTGACCAACTCTCTTGACCATCGTTTAAATACTAAATGGTGTTTAAAATCATCATTTTGGGAACATGATGATTTCCAAGATCAGTGCACTGTAATTCACCATCTGATAAGTGTAATGATCGGAGATTCGAACTATCCAATCAGTGCACTCTAACATCAACGATTGTTTTTAATTTTGATAGCTGATATTAAAATTTACCAATTAGAGTTTTGAAATGTTCATGCATTTTTATGCTCTTTAAAATTTGTGCTTGTATTATCATCCACTCAGTGCACCACTGACAAGATAAAGGCTCATTGTTGGCAATTCCCTTGGCTCATTATAGACAACTTTATACCAGAAACTTTTAAGCTAGTCACATCCATCTTTAAATGGACAACGGGTGGGTTACCCTCCAAAAGGGGTACTTGCGTTTGTAACTGGAGGTTCTCGAGTCCCACAGGGATTTCTACTACTAAAAAAAATTTCTTTCATTTGAATAAGACGATAGAGATTATTTTTGGTCTTAATTCTTTACACAATAATTCTTGAGATAATGAGTATATAATCAAATGGTAAAATATTGACTCCATGTAATATACATCCGAAAAAGTGAGCCAAGAACTAAGTGTCATAGTATGCCCCTGATCACACTCACCATTTGGTGACATTTCGAATCAACATCTGATTATCTATGATAAGCTTATGATCTAATGATTTATAATGTGGAAGATTAGAATAAAAAACGTTCTCTATTGTTTGATTTAAAGCAACCAACGGTTCTCGCTCACGAAAACCCTGCTGGTGACACAAGAAGCTCTGGTTATTGCAAATACATTTATCCGACAACACTTTATGAATTATTTGGGTGGTCTTCTTGAGATTGGTGAGAAGTTTATTATTGCATCATAAAAGGTAAAGCCATTCCCAACTTTCACTCACCGAGATTCTTTTAAGAGCGATTTGGCTTCCAGCCAAGGGACCTAGAGGCATCTATAAATTTAATACGAAAAAGAAAGAGAAAAAAAAAAGGTACCATTGTAGATTAATTAAGGGTTGGATTGAGACTCGGCAAAAAGATAGCATTAGTAGTCCCTATTGTTAATATAAAAAAATTTGGTATTCATAATATCTTCAAGGCACGTAATTTATTGCGCTGTCTTAAAGACAATAGGCGCCTTCACTCTATTGGATAAATGAATATGCAATAGAGTTTCCAGCGAGTCTGTCTTCAGGATACAACAGAGCCCGGCCTTGTGAAGAACCGTATATTCTTTTCTAGATTGCACTTTCTAGAAAAAAGACCTGTTACACAGATTTTCTGATAAACAAAATGATAAGAACAAAAGAGAAAAGAGAAATATATCTTATTTTTGTTGTATATCTTATATGTCTTGTATTTTTAAGAGAGATCTTATTTCTATTTATAGAGAAATTCTGAACCATTGTGTCTTTTCAAGTTATGATGAAAAGATTTCAGATCTGTGTCTTTTTAGAGAGTTATATCTTTTCAATAAAAAAATAAATCGATTGGCACTTCTTTAGGGAGATAATATTTACAAGTTTGCCATTGAATTATTATCAATATATATAATGATAATTATAAACTTAATTTTGAAACAATTAAATATATATTACTAAACTAATATATATAACAATCCCCCACTTGTTTCAAAATAAAAAAAATTGTGTATCAAAGTGATCATACTAAGCATCATCAGAGGTACCGATCGGTTTGAACCTTTGACTAGTACATACAACTCGAAGTTTGTAAAGACTTTAAGTAGCTTATAGCCTTTAACTTAAAACCTGTCTAACAAACCGAAATTATATATACACTTACTATGACTTAGCCTGCGCTTTACAGTCATGCGCTAAATTCCTGATTTCATGAGTATCTCAGAGAGAGGACCGAATCTCTGTTAAAACGGCTTCACTTCCACACTCATATAGGAGAATCTGTCATGGGTGCTCTTGTAACTACTTCATCACCCCAGCAAATGAATGCCTACAGAATCATTAAGAGTTAAACTCACCCTCTCACATTACAAGAGATGTGCACGAAATTTAACACCATAGGGATGACCAATAGATAGCATACCTTTGTGCACTTTCAAGGATCGCGTAGTAGTTCTCGTTGAACTTAGGATTTGGGATCTCCAACTCGACTAAGTTGAGGTTCAACTACTGTGCCTTTAAAGATATCGGTCTTAGGCCCATCCCCCTCAATGTTTTCAACACTATATCTTTGAGTAGTGTTTTTGTAAGCTTCAAAGCCACTTTGCCTCTTGTGCTCTCATAAATAATAATATATGCTCTAATTCTATACTTGAATAGGAAAATATGTTTATTTCTAGACTCCCACGATACTATTCCTCCTACCAAAATAAAAATTTATCCGCTTGTGAATTTTGAATCAGAGGAGTCAAAAATTCAAATAGCATCAGTAAACCCCTCTAAGAGTTTAGGTTTGCCACTAAATTGTAAAACTATAATGTATAGTTTATTTCAAGTATCTTAACACCCTACGAATAGATTCTCAGTGTTTTAACCATGGGTTGCAAGTAAATCTACTTAATACCCCCACTATATATGCTATATTGGATCTAATACACTTCATTAAATACATAGGACTTCTATCTCAGTGACGATAAACTGCAATTCTTGAACTCGTTTAAGAATCGATTTATCTCCAATCATTTTGAAATCAAAATATTAGAGACTAGAAAAGCCTTTGTATCTGTATCCTTAAGTAGATACTTCTTTGCTAATGAATCTCAAAATTTTAGTAATAGTGCACTTACAGAAAGTGTTGTACAACCTATCGCTTAATGCATTGAGGATGTGGTCCCGACAATCTAGTTCATCTTCCAGCCATTTGAGTCGAGCATTCAATCATCCACTAGTCGTACTTTCAGTTGTTCCCACTACAAAAATTGGTTGACATGGTGTAGTGAAGACCTAAGAAATCTTGAATATTTGCAAGATAAATTGCACCTTTTAAAATTTGACTCGCCAAATCGATCAAATTTGATGAGATCTTGATTTATGAACTTTATGCTCTGAGCCATTAGAACGATCTATTGTCTTTAAATTGTTAATATAAAATTTGGTATTGATAATGGCTCCGAGGCACGTAGTTTACTACGCTATTTTAAAGACAATAGTTTTGATTCCACTAAATTGCATCCCGCACTGCCTAACAGCATTCACAAGTTAGATAGTTTTGATGGTTCGAATTTCAAACGGTGGCAACAGAAATTGCATTTTCTGTTAACAACACTGAAAGTTATATACGTTATCACAATTCCGTGTCCGACTGTTACCGAATCATTGAAGGCCGTAAAAAGCAGAATGGGACGACGGCGACTACACTTGCAAAGGCTACATTTTGAATGCACTGTCGAATTCTTTGTTTGACGTTTATCGCACCTACGACACTTCGAAGAAACTCTGGGATGCACTCGAGAAGAAATACAAAACTGAAGATGCAAGGTATAATTCTTATATTATCAGTCAATGTTTCAATTTTACAATGGTCGATGATTAACCTATTCTTAGTCAAGTTCATGATTTTCAAGTTATTATTAATTATATGGTTGCTAATGGTTCTCATTTTGATGAAGATTTTTTGGTTGGTGCAGTAATCACCAAATTGCTTTCATCATGGAAAGATTACTGAAAAATTCTTAAGCGTAATAATGAGAAGATTTCTATGGAAGATCTTCTCCTTCATTTACGTATTGAGGAAGAATCTCGAGTTAGAGACAAAACAGAATATCACATTGATATGACATCAAAAACACACTTGGTTGAGTCTAAGGTTGTTAGTGGACCGTCCAAGAAGAGGAAGAGAGAATATTCTCATTCCAAGGAGAATAAGATCATGATACCGAAGAATGGTGGTTACTACCACTGTGGGAAACCTGGATATTTCAAATGGGATTGTCGCCTCTTCAAGAAGTTGAAGAATCAAGCGAATGCAGTGGAAGTGAAAAATAACTTTGTAGCCGTTCTTTCGGAAGTCAATCTGATTTGTGGCATCAATAAATGGTGGATCGATACCGGTGCCATAAAACATGTATGTAATAATCATGACATATTTGTGACGTATGATAAAGCTGATAATGATCAAGATCTCTTCATGGGAAACTCATCTACGGCAAGTATCATAGAACGTGAAAAAGTGAAATTAAATTTCACATTCGAAAAAGTCGTTACACTTACTGATGTGCTCCATGTATCCGATATCCTCAAGAATCTCATCTCGGGTGGTTTACTAATCAAACATAGTTTCAAACTTGTATTTGAATCGGATATATTTATTTTATTTAAGAATGACGAATTTGTTGGAAAATGAAATGTCATGGGAGGCATGCTCAAACTCAATGTAACTGATCAAATCAATAAAATCTCTTATTCTTCTTACTCGGTCGCTCTTTCTAATTTATGACATAATAAATTAGTACATATTAATTGTAGGTCTATGAAATGCATGACTAACTTAGATATAATTCCTAAACATGAATTTTTTGAAAGTAGTGTTTGTAGTATATTTGTTAAGACTAAAATTACTCGAAAACTTTTTCCTAGTGTTATTAGAAATTCATGTTTATTAAATCTAATAAATAGTAATATTTGTAATTTAAATAATATTCCAACCAGAAGAGAAAAACGATATTTTATTATTTTTATAAATGATTTTTTAAAATACGCTCATACATATTTATTAAATACTAAGAATGAAGCTTTTGAAAAATTTACGATTTATAAAGCATTAGTAGAAAATCAATTAAATAAAAGAATAACAGTCATTAAAACTTTATGTTCTAACCCGACAAAAAGTTGGCATCAGTAGTCCCTGTATGAGAGATACAGATTACAGAAAAAAAGAAAAAATAATATAGGAATGTCAACTAATGTGTGATAGAGATGTCCCCGCCGACAACAAAAGTCATCAGGTCAATCATTGAGACAATTAAATTGGTTTTACCAATATGGTTTTAAATATATGTTATATCTTATACATATTGGCAGATATGTATCTGATTAGGCACCATCCGATAAGATATGCACCCTTGATTTGGCATATAGGGTCAAATTTGTCAAATATTGGCCCATATGTATAAATAACAAAATTCTCCTTTTTTGTTATTTCTTCTTTCGAAAAAGGAAATATGTACCTGGCTAGGCACCATCTAATATGATTTACACCCCTGATTGCATAAAATCAGATGGTCTGGCTGTTGAAGGCCACACTTGCAACATGGCTGAAACTTATAGTGGATATATGCATGAGAAACTTTGATCATCAAATGGACAACAGTGTTTTTTTTTATCTTCGCCCCTTTTGGGTACCAGTATTTACACCTTGTCCAACTACAATCTCACCCCACAACCCCAATATATTTACAAGTATTTTTCTGTTGAGATGCACACCCGGTTGAATTTATAGTGCACAATCCTACTTCTATTTTCTGATATGTTCAGAGACCATTCGATAGGAAACTACCGACAGTTATGCAACAGTCTTAATTGTCGTTCAATGTCAGAAATTAAGATACATTAGGACGGTTCATCTTTCTTATATTTCGCAATTTGTAGGGATGTACCGAAGGATTTCTAAAGTTGATTGGTGAGTACCCACGAACCTATAATGCAATAGTCGCAGTTACCGTCCACTAACAGGGTTTAATTAGCACATCGTGGGAAGAGTGTACTGATTTAAGGGATGCGACTCTTAGTTATTGTCTATAGTATTCTTTATTTTTATTAAGGATAATTAGAGAAACATGCCTCAAAAATAAATTTTTTAGCAAAAAAGATCATACGGCAAACATTTTAGAAAAATGATCCTTTCACTAATTTTAGAACTTCAAAAAATTGTGAAAGGACGGTTTTGGAACTTCAGAAAATGTTTTAGAAGAAATCATATTTTCATGATTTTCTAAAGTTCCAAAATCCGTGAAAGCACCGTTTTCTTTAAACTTATGAAGTCATGTCTTTTTTATTAAAAAGTTTGTTTTTAAGGCATTATTTTTTAAGGTACCCTTTTTATTACTCGGTGTGGTTGCAGTTTGACGGGACATAAATAATGGTACTTGTTTAATTATTTTTTTTATATTTTATATGTGGTATGATATACTCCAATTATTAGCTTTGTCTTATTTATCTTAACGCTAGGGCTGTCAACGGGTTGGGCCGGGCCGTTATCTTTCGCGCCAACTTTTCTGGAACCATAGCCATAGAATAAAAAATGAATGAGACCATCGAGTTGATTGCTACATTTGGATGGTTTATCTCAAGGTTATATTAATCACTCACCAACATACTAAACTGCGCAGTGGTTTATAGCCTACAGTGGCTACCTACTTTTAATTAAAGGCTTAAATCAATAAATTAGCAACTACTTGTTCACTTAAAAATACATGTTTATTATATATATTTAACATTTTCATGTAAAACTCATCCTACTTCCCACAAAGTGGGTTTGCTCGACAGTAGCGAATCACGAACCTCAAACCTAAATTCAAGCTAAGAGAAACAGAGAATTGGTAACAGTGGCATAAATACTTACTAACTTCTAGAAGCATTTAGGGTGCATTTGGGTTATCTTACAGCAAAAAAGCAGCCTTTTAGCTCTTTAGCTTTGGCTGGGAGCTAAAATCATGTTTGTTATCAAGTCTCTCCTCCTTATTAGCACTAGAGGAAGCTGCTTTAAGTGATAAAACAGCTCTCCCACTGATCTCTACTAGAGCAGATGAAACTTACTCTGGCGGAGAGGAGGTGGAGAATTGGCATCCGCTAAAGGAGCGGACCCAAACACAACCTTAGGATTCTGCGACTATAGGAAATTCACGGATATCAAGGTTTGACAACTTGTTTCTTCTATCCTTGAAATCTATTAAAATCAATTGCTCGTGAATCATGTTATCATTAAGAAAAAGGCATTCCCTACCCTTCTCAAAAAGTGTGTATAGTTTATCGAGTGCTTGTTCAGTGATCCCTATGCTATTTATGAGCAATCGAGCATTCAAATGACCAAATCAATGAAAGTACTAATTTAACCATTTTAGCATAAGGAAAATGACCTCCTCATTCACCCTTGATAATGGTCATCTTTCCATTATTCCCCAAATAGGAAAATAAGTAATGGAGGTATCATCAACAGCATAAAATTTATCAAGGAACTGACTCAACTGACCATGATTAAATGGAAGGTGCAATGACTATGGATCAAATTTTTTGACAAAACCCCTACATATTGGTCCAATATGTATCGGTTTCAAAGCAAATCGAGTCGATACATATATCTACTCATATATATATATATATATATATATAAATCAATACATATCATCAATTTAATTTTGAGCTAGCCCATACATATTGAAAATCAAGATTTTGATCCATGATTATAAATGCTCATTTATATGTCATGTGGTGCAAAAAGGTTGAAAATAGTGATTTATAGCTTAATAATCTCCGGTGTCAGGGAGAAGAATAAATTTTACTACTTAGGATTCCATGGAAAAAAAACAAGTTTGTGGGCCATGGGTTACAACCCATACAGGTCCCATCTTGCATGGACAAATAATTTTAGCAAGTTTCAAGATCCACAAAAATCTGTGCAATGACAACCATGGACACCGACAAATAAACACACAGCCATCTAACCAATACAAAATCAAAAAAGAGAGATTTGGTACAAGGCACCCGAACTCGAGGGTTAAAAAATCGGAAAATCGATACGTATCGTCCGATACATTCAATGTATCAGTTCAATATTTTTTTTTTTGGTATAATTCAAAAAACGGGTAATATCTTAGGATATTGGCCGCTACCTTAGGATAGCAGTCGATATTTTAAGATATCGGCCGCTATCTTAAGATAGCGGCTGCTAATATACTGCTATCATAAAAAAAAATTAAAATAAATAAATAAATATTTTTTTAAGTTAGCGGCCGCTATAAAATTATTATTATTATATTTTTTTTAAGTTAGAGGCCACTAACATACCGCTATCTTAAAAAAAAAAAATTAATTAAAAAATTAAAAAATTAAAAATAAATTTTTTTAAGTTAGCGGCTGCTGCGGTATGTTAGCAGGCCACTAACTTAAAATAGTGATCACTTTGATATATATATATTTTTTCAAAAAATTAAAAATTAAATTATTGGACGATAATTTCAAAGTATCATCCGTATCGTCCGATACGGGTGACACATTGCCCGTATCGGACGATAATTACCCTATTTTTTAGGGGGTACGATATATAGGCAATATATCGTACCGCCCAGGTCTAAAATCGATACGTATCGGTATCGGACGATTTTTTGACCCATGCTCGAGCCTAACACCAGCGGTCATGCTCAGTCATCCTATTTTTTATTTAAAGGTTTTTAAAAATATGCTATGAATGCATATTAAATTATTGAGAGTTGCTACGAGCACACTAGTTTTTTCTTCTCACATATTTAAAAATAAAATTATGAAAATTAAAGTGGTGCGCGTATTGCAAATGTTGGTGTGCGACTAACAACAAAAACAACACAAAATTTGATAAAGTAGTGCACAAAAGCTTCTACAAAAACAAATACTGCTGACTATATTTTGTATATTTATGAGCTATGCAAAATAAAATTTACTTATTATCAGAAGTTATTGTGCAAATAGTAAAAAATGGTGTGTGACTTGAAATTTCATTAATTGGTGTACGAAAAATAAGAAGTGGTGTGATCATTGCATCCCTCTTATAATATTATAAATATTTAATATTTTTATTTAACTCAAAATACTGCGAATGAAGTAGGTTGACTGTAAAATGGCTCCGTTATAAAACTCTCCATATTAACCAAAATTAAAGAAAAATTCTACGAATAGGCATTCTATTGAACTTTTTACCGAATATTTGCTTTATTAATTTTTATTTTTTTGGCATTGTGATATATGCGTTAGTTCTATTTTATATATATTTTTATTACAATTGTTAATTGATGCTAATGCGCATGATATCAAATATCGGCCGATATCCATACATATCAGTTTCTCGGCAAATCAATACATATCGATATCTCAACTCAGTATTGAATATCGGCTGATACGTATCAGATATCGGCCGATACAATATCAATTTCAGCCGATACTTTTATTATTTTTATTTTTTTAAATAGGCCGATACGTATCTGCATCGGTCAAGTCGTATCAGTCCTCCATGAATCGATCCCCGAGTTTGATGCCCATTTTGAGACCTTGGTGATATACTTTTATTTTTTAAAGACATCTTTTATAGTTTTTTCCGGATCCTTCCTTAAATCTTCGCCGAATTTAAGCACAGAATGGAGAGTTGCATCTTTGCCTCAACTCGCGTACTCCCACATGTGCAAAATCTTATCCATATACAATGTAAACTTTGCACGGGTCTGGCACTATATGCCAACTCAACTCTAAAAATCAGCGGCTGTAACGCATTGAATTCAGCTTTTCAGCACTTGCCAGAGCCACATGACTTAGCATTATGATTAGTGGTTATAATTTTGTACACCTGGCACACCTGCTCATGAATTCTCTACATGTGATACACGTGGCCAACTTTTAGTTGGATTTAGCTCAAGAAAATCCTCTGAGAGGATTAATGAGGGCGTCACTGCTTTAATTTTAGATGAAATGCTTATTAGCCATTGAATTACATGTAAAGTATGTACGAATTTTTAGGTTCTGAAAATCAGTGAGAGTCAGATGTTCATGGTCATAGCTCACTGAGCGTACAAGTTGTAGTTAAATTTGAACTATTAAGCTGGATGCATCAGTTTCAATATGTTGTTAAGCTAGTATACCATTCAAAGTGTACTACTCATTTTTTTTCGACGTGACAATAATTTTTTAGCATATTTAGTCTATGTAATGATCTTGTGAATGACTATTATGGTATATATCTACTATTTTTCTTATGTTTTAACAGTTAATATTAAAGATCACTATTGTTTTATAAGCACGCTTCTTTCAATCATAGACACCCACTTGGACTCTCAACATTGATCACATATATTTTGTCACGTGGCATGAAAATGGAGTATTTTTTAATGATGTGAGACCAATAAGTTATTTTAATAGTATAAGATCATTTTAAATGTTATTTTTGTTACACGATGTATCAGTAGTTTCAGGGTTGTTCGAGACAACTCCGAAGTCCAAGATTTCGAACAATGGTTGCAGTGGACCTTGAGATATAAGATAGCTGTTAAATCTACCTTATTACATGATGTAGAATGTTGGGCTACATAAAAATGACAATAAAATAAATAGTACATTTATTTCCACCCGCTGAATCTTTGAGTTCACCCATTTATGGGGTGTACAACTTTAAAAAATTAAATCTTTAAGTTCACCCACTTATTCGGGTGAATATTTTGTAAAAGATTCACCCACATGAATTCTTTCAACATACTCACATCTTCTTTCCCACTCGACGATGGCAATGTCGGTGACAACAATGCAGATGTCGAGGAAGAAGAAGCCTACAAAATCTTTTAAAACCTTAAGAAGAAGAATTCATGAACTTTTGGAACCCTGAGAAGAAAATGCCATGTAACCCTTTTGAAATTTTAAGAAGAAGAATAAGTTATGAAACTTTTTTAAAACCCTTCAAAAAAAAATTAAAGAGGAGAAGAGAAAGAAAACTTTAAAACGCATATACTCCTCTTGAAAAATCTATGAAAAAAAGGAGAAACGTAAGAAGAAGAAAAAGAAAAAGTATCTATGTGTGACAGTGAGTACCCACTGTCAATAATTTAAAACTAACAGTAGATACTCACTGCTAGTTTTTTAAGTCTGACAGTGGGTATCCATCATAGTTTAAAGCTAATAGTGGGTATCACTATCAGAATTAAATAATTAACAATGGGTACCCATTGTTAGTTCGTCACACATGTAGACAAATTTTTTTCAATGGGTACCCGTAGTCAGTCCGTCACACATACAGACAAGTATTTTTTTTCCTTATGTTTCTCATTCTTTTCAGAGTTTTCAAGAGATTTTTGTAGGTTTAAAGAGGGAGGAGAAGATGAAAAAGTGAGTTTCTTCTTTCTTTACAAAGATGTATGACTGACCAGAACGGAAGACTCGCTAGAATGAAAGAAGAATAAGTGAGTCAACAGGGTCTCATGGGGATATACGACTCATCGAACTAAAGGACTCGCCGGAACTTATGAAAGAAGAAGTGAATTCCAAGGGGGTTTCACGGGAGTGTATAACTCACCGGAACAAAGTACTCGCTGGAACGGAAGACTCGCTGAAAGATGGAGGAAGAAGAAGAAAATGAAAAATAACAATAAAATAAGTGGGTGAACTTCAAGTTTCACTCATCACAAAACCAAATCTTTGAGGGCACCCACAAATTGCTACTTTTTCCCTTCACATGTGTCTATAATGGTGCAAATAAATGTACTCTAAGATAAAGTATATGTGACCAAGATGCCTAGGTTGAGATGAACGTATAAAATAACAAGAAGTAACAAAATCAAGAACTAGAAAATAAGGGAAATCCAAGAATTACGAAATGTCATTTGAAGTGATTTGAACATAATTGGATGGAGACATTCTACGATTGAATCTCCTTTTCAAAAGGGGAATTGGACAAGTCCAAACAAGTTGAATCGGATTTGGAGTTCAACAACATCTCCTGCCCCTTGGAAATAGGAGAATCTTGAGTGCATACCATCCTATAAAAAGTGAAAATAGTGAAAGTAAAGATTGTCCCATATCTAAGCGCTGCATCTGTAGTTGAAGTCAAAATCCAATTCAACTTGATTGGACCTAACCAATGCCCTTTAAAAAGAGTTTTACTCAAGGGCTGCTTATGTGGTTGAAGTCAAAATCCAGTTCACCCACACTGAAGTACATTGATTGCAGAGAATCAGATGATGGAGATAGTTGGGCGGTACGATACATTACCTATGTATCATACCCTTTAAAAAATAGGGTAATTATCGTTCGATACGGGCAATGTATCGCCCCGTATCAAATGATACGGACGACACATTCAAATTATCGGGCGATAATTTCAAATTATCGTCCGATGATTTGATTTTTGAATTTTTTGAAAAAAAAAAATATATCAAAACAATATATTCAATGTATCGCCAATAAATTGAATATATCAAACGATACAGACAATAATTTGATTTTTTAGATTTAAAAAAAAATTAATAATAAAATATTAAAATGATACATTTAATGTATCGCCGATACATTGAATGTATCGGACGATACGCGATACGTATCGTCCTGAACTTCAGGACGATACGTATCAAAAATCTGATATTTTAACCCTTGGATTATCCTCCCAATCATCCATATGATGGATCTTGAGATTGTGGGCGTATCATCAGTCGATCAATTTTTCATTTAATGTAGTACACACCCAAAAAGGTGACTTGAAATCAAGTTTGAGCTTGCAAGTGATGTTGAAGACGCTTTTTTGATATGTGTATCATATGAAATAAAATACTAACGATATGAGAACCCATGACATCAAAATCCTCATGTAAAAGATTGGGAGAATAATTGATTTCTATAATTTGATTCAATAAAGTCAATGTGTTTTAGCTGGGGTGAATTAGAATATTCGATGAGAGGTACTCTTTATAAATATCGTGGCCAATAAAATTCTATCAAAGCCTGATTTCTATAGATTTTTAAGACTATATATATTCGTAGACGTCAGCTTTTTACAATTGATGGCTATAAAGTTCTGGAAGCCCTGTCCTTCTATTCCATGACAAAAGCATCTTTTTAGCGGAAGGAGGGCATTTTCGTCATTGTACATGTTCCAGACTCCCAGCGGCCAGTACAACAAATTTGTGTACATTTTAGCCATTTATCAAAAACATCCGGGGCAAAACGGTCAATACGTAAACCACTACCCATCAATTAGTCAAACGGTCAAATCTCTTTACGTCGACACCACTAACCGCTACGGGTCTTGTCAATTTCTTAGCTCGGAGCGCAGCACCAACGAACACTCACCACACGTGGCAGCATCCCATTGGTCTTCTTCAAGTCGTCGGGATTCAGGGTCTCAATATCAAAATAATAACAAAAGAGGAAAAAGAGAAACCAAAAAAAAAAACCAGTCACTCTCATTTCTTCACTCTTCCTGCTTCTCACTGTGTTTTTTTCTCCTCTCAATTCTTCAATTTCCCGCAATTTAACCTAATTTTTCACCAGGAAAGTTCAAAAATCCGTTTCTTCAATGCCTGATCTTCCATTTACGTAAAATTTAAAGCACTGATCGCTTCGTTCTTCTCGATTTTTTCTTTAAAAAATCCATAGAGATTGATAAAGGGAAATGTTCGAAGCGGTGGAGAGTTCTGTTAATGGCGGATTTTCTCAGTTCCAGAATTGTGGAGATAGCAGTGAAGAGGAGCTCTCAGTGCTTCCTAGACACACGAAAGTCGTTGTCACGGGGAATAATCGCACGAAATCCGTGCTCGTTGGCCTCCGTGGTGTCGTTAAGAAGGCGGTTGGGCTTGGCGGGTGGCATTGGCTGGTAATTTGTAATTCTATGTTGATTTTTTTATTTATCCATTGATAATTTGGAAATGGGTTTTAATTGTGTTTTGTGATTTAGGGTTTTAATATTTTCGGGCAAAAATTAGGGCTTTTAGCAATGTGGGATAATTGGGTAGGTTTCGTGTTGATTTTGGTAAGGGATGTGTTTAAGTAGATATTGGTATTGAGTTTACCAATCAATGGAAAAAATATTGATTATTGTTAGAATTCTATTCGAGTGATTTTATTTTTGTGGTTGCATTCCCCTCCCCCCCCCCCTCAAATTGATGTTGTTTGCTGATTAGATATATTATTATTATTATTTAGTGGTGGATTTGGATTGTGTGGTTTTCTTGTACTTGTGGATCTGGGGTTTTTGTATAATTGATCTGGGGTTTAAGTTTAGTTTTTAGGAGGTTTGATTTTGCAAAGTTGGGCAATGTGCGAGAATTAGGTAGTGTTTGAGTTAAGGTTTTGGAAGTTGTTTGTTCTGATGTTGTTGATTTTGATGCTTTGATTGTTTTAAAATTGATTAATGTCATCGATTGGGTTATCTTTGCATGATTGTTTTGTTTATCGATGTGGTTTTGATTTGTATTTGATAGATTGTTACCCTAGTTTATTAGATTAAATTGGTTATTATAGACATTTAGTATGATTGTGTGCTTCTGAATTTTCACATTGTTACCCTAGTTTTTTATTTTTAATTGGTTATTATAGCATTAAGGATGATTGCGTGGTTCTGAATTTTCACTTTAGATTTCTGAGGTTTCTATTTTTTGTTTATGTGATTGTAATTGCGAGAATTGATTGGATGAGTGTAGTTATTTTTGTCTTTATAATGCTTTAAGCTACTCTCTCTCTCTCTCTCTCTCTCTCTCTCTCTCTATATATATATATATATATATATATATATATATATATATATATATATATATATATATATATATATATATATATATGTTATTTTAGTTTTGTTTCCTTTTCTCTTGTCCATCTCCTCCTTCTCCATTTGGTGCCTTTTGCATTCCCGCATACCTAGCTTAGGGCATGTAATGGTTTGTGATTCATAATTTCTCAAGATTTACTTGTATGATTTTTTTTTTCTCTCTTTGTGGACAGTGGCGTGTAGGGTTCAAGGCGGGAATTTAGGTATTTTCTTTTTTAGTGTGGAGTCTGTAAGTAGTTGTAACCCATTTTGAAATTCACATTTAAGGCAGTGTTATTTGTACTCTTCACTTGGGCCGCTGAGCCCAAGTTTGAGTCCAACATTTGTCTGACTTTTCGATTGTGTTGGACTCCTTTTATATGTATTACCGTATGGCTTCTACTATAGTGATTATTGGATATATACATCTCCAATTATATAACCATTAATATCAATTAATATACCAACACCTTTTATACTTTTGGAAGTATCTTAGTACCTTTATTTTTATCATTTTTACGAGCGAGTGAGCAAGTTGAAGTTTATCTGCTCACCAAGTCATACTTATTGACATGCGTTTGACTTTGAAACCCGACTTCTCTATGCAACATTGGCTCAAGTTTATGGAACTATGGTCATCATGTGAAATGTTCTTGAATTTTACGCTAAAACTTTTGCCAATTAAATTCTGTTGCAGAGTATGTGACCTAGGATTTCTGATTTTCTGTGAGGACTTCATTTTCTTATATTTGGAAATTTGGAGCTAATTCTTTGCTTTGCACAGTGGTATTGAAAGGATAACATGATTATAGAAATTTAATTGTGAGGTGTTGGACTATGCATTTGTGTGCCACAGCAACATGTCCACAGTCGATCAGGTAGTGTCTGAAAAATAAACAATAAAAAGGGTGATCTTCCACCATTGAATATTGGGTTAATGTTGAAATTTTTTAGTGCACCATGTTAGGGACGCGAACCACCAAGTTTGACCTGATTGAAGTGCAAGACCGTCTTATTTATTTCTAAAACCATAGGACTAGATAAAACCTTAGAGGATGTGGGGTATCGGGCGATCATGTGCCAAGTGGCACATGATCTGGCAATGCAATGTAGTGTGCACGGGCTGCGTTGCAATGGACCATTCCTTTTGCCTATATATGCAAACTAAGGAGCTTGAGATAATATGAAAGTCTTCAATCTAACTTACATCTGAAATGTGGGCCGAATGAAACTCACGTATTTGGCTGTTGTTCCCTATTCTTTATGCAAAATGCACAATGAAGAGTAGTGCTGCCAACGGGCCGTGTTAGGGCTGGGCCACCTTAAAATCTAACCCGCCCCTAGGGAGCCAAGTCTGGGCCCTAACCGGTCCCCCCTTAACGGTATTTATGCCTTTGATCTGCACAGCCCTAGCCCTACCATAGGCAGGTCAGGACGGGCATGGGCTGGTATCTGGGCTTTTGTTGTCTATTTTTTTTTAATTCTTAGACTAAAAAATTATTCAAAACTTGAACGCATCAAATTCTTTTCTAGTTTTCTACTAAATAGGAAATGAATTATATATCACTAGATAGTACTATGCACAATATATTTATATGGGCTACGTTTTGATGTAAAATGGACTTTAAATGCAGTAATTAAGGCGAACAAAAATTTAGAAGTGAAAAGTGGATCAGATAAATCTAATGGAAAAAATAAGAGGGCTATTTTAGATATTTTAAAATTTATAGGATCGTAAATTACGCGTGCGCGCGCACGCACATATATGCATAATTTATTAACTTAAAAGAGATGCATGGGCCAGGCCAGGTTTATGGGATGCGCCTTAATAAGCCTTACCTGGCCCGAATCATACCAGGCAGGCTGACAGGCCAGCATGGCCCTATTGATAGCTCTATGAAGAGAGAGTGATAGAGCTTGAGTGATTTGGTAATAATTTTAGAGGATAAGAACTGACATTTTTAACTATTTTGCTTTAACCTCTCTATGAGGAGAGATATCTAGCCTGTTGCTTTGTTGAGGCTCCAGAGTAAGTTTGGCTGGTTTGGATTTGTAAGCCTTAAATGACCCAAGTGTGGAATATCCAATGAATTGGATTCAGCTTTGCCTGTGTATTTTGTCATTTTATATTCTTTATGCGTTTGGTGTTTCTGGTCAGCTGGTCTCTGCACTTCAGTTGTTAGCTATTTAACTTTTCTGGCGTTGTAAGCACTTACGCTCCTTTTCTATCTGTTATTTTCACTCAAGGACTTAGTGCTTGCTTCCTCAAGGTGATGGTTTTTATCTAGTAAGTTGGTCATGTTTCCATTTTAAGTACTTATTTATTTATTTAAATATTCGAATTACTGTTTGGTAGTTTGAAAAGTTGCAAAAATTGGTCTTTTCCCTTGCTCTATTGCTCTCATTGGTTCTTGATTATGCCTTTTCTTTTATCCCGATTCATGAAATTGCAGGTTCTTACCAATGGCATAGAGGTGAAGCTACAAAGAAATGCCCTTAGTGTGATTGAACCACCAACAGGCCTCGAGGAAGACGATGACATTGAATGTGAAAATATGGTGTGGAACGGGTCAGATATGGGTGAGTTCGATTAGCAATAATTTTGTGAGTGTTGCATGATCTGTGTGTGTACATTATAGCGACGTTTGGCAACGATTATGATAGGCAATAATATATAATTTTCTATGCTGCTAATTGTTTATTGTATTTTTGATTCAATGGTTCTTAAGCCTATTCTGTTTTGGCATATGATGTGGTATTGTTTATATTTCCTCCCTGATTGTTTTTAATGACTATTGTAAACTTTGTTTAGCATGAGAATATAAGATCCTAATAATTGATTACAATTATGATTTCCTTGTTTCAATGGTTCTTAAGAAGATGAGTTGGCCTGGGCATTGCATAGATGAGATTTGCTGCTAAAATGTCTCACAATAGCTTAGCCTTGGTCTTGTTTTTTTATGTTGGACAATCAGAGAAAGTTTGCTTGTGGAGGGTGACTTCCGGAAATTCAACAGTTTCTGGTCAGATAAGCAAAGTATTAGCAGATAAAAATATTTCAGTTATAAGTGAGGTACTTTTATTTTCAACCCAAACTTTTCCTTCTCAACCCGAGATTCAAATGCTTTAATCATTGACTACTTTGAATCTGACCATGGAGATCGGTTTTCGACCCCAATCTTCCCCAAATTGGATCTGGAGATCACGCGTCTACTATCAGACGATCAATTTTTTATTCACTCGCACACTTTTGGAAAGCTAATCTAAAATCATGTTTTATGTATGCCCATGACAGTGTTTACACTTTTTGAGATGTGTGCCATGTAGAATCAAATCTAACCGTCTAATGATAGGCCCATGATATCAAGATCCATTTTGTGAAAGATCTACAATTCTACATTGTCTAATTCAAAGCAGTCAATGGTTTTAGGCATACGAAACCCCAGTTGAGAAGGAAGGTTCTTGGGTTGTAAATATAGGCACTCTTTGTAAGTAACTGTATTCTGATGATTAGAGAAGTGATACTGGAAATTCTGGAGAAGGTCTAGTTTCTATTTTATCTATTTATTTATTATTTTTCAGATTACCTTCTTGTTATGATACGGCTTAAATGAAAATTTCTTTGTCCTTGTTACACAAGAATGCAAAACATCTACATCTTTCATCTTCTTAACTGTAATTTTAACTGCTCTTTTGGGGTTTCTGGTTCATGCAGCATCTGATGACACCCTAAAGCCCCACAGGCCAAGACACCGCTCACACAAATCAGTTGGTTCAGCTCACAAAGCTGCGAGCCGCTCTTATTCCTGTGATTCACATTCTAAAGGATCCGTTTCGCCTTCACAGGGTGTAACGGTATGACCACATGCTTGATTTTTTTGAACATTTCATTTCTCATCATGCCTCTGATAACAAGACATGGCTTCCATTTTTCTTGTTTAATTTTCCAAGTATTGGGTGCAGAGGGTTGACTTAAGCAAACTAGAAACAACAGCGCTATGGAGATATTGGCGACATTTCAACCTTGTAAGTTTTAATATAATGGTTATTTTCAAAACCAGCGCATTTTACCTATTCCCTATAACTTTCTGCACCTTTTTCGTCTCTACGCAATTCAGCTTTCATGGTTTCTTTTGTTTGAACCAGGTTGAAGCCAGTCCTAACCCATCCAAAGAGCAACTAATTGATGTTGTTCAGAGGCATTTCATGTCACAGGTACTTTGTGGAAACCTGCAGACTGATATGCCAGTAGGTTTCTTTTGAGTATGTACAAGGATCAAAATTTGAGTTTTTCCGGTACGCAGCAACCAGCTCCAAAACCGATTCGTATTGGATCATGCGTATCAGTTTTGGACTATGTATCAGCTGATACATACCAATATATATGGGCCGATACATTCAGCGTATCAACCTGGTCACCTCTGAAACCAATACGTATCATATCTGACGATACATATCAGTTTCATCCAGAATTTTGACCTGCATGTACTTTATGCATTTTGAAAACCTCTCTTTGCAAGTGTGGGTGAAGTGATTTTGACTCTGGTTTCATTTGATATCCAATTGCTTATGTTCATAAAGCAATTGGATGAGTTGCAGGTCATTTCCGGGTTTGTGCAGGCTGCAAAGAGACTGAAAACAGTCTGCAATTGACCTCAAGAGAGCGGGGGAGAGGGATAGAGAGCGGTTGCAATTTGGGCATTTACTAACATATTGGTACCAATGTCTTTTGCTGTTTGTAGTTATTTTCTGTAACATATGTATCCTTGGCTTGGTTTTCGTAACAGTTTAGGTAACTGGGTTTTCAGAAATAGCCAAATCGGGGGTTTCTGATGGTCGTGTTATGTAGATATGTAGACTGGTGGGGAAACTTGCAGCAGTTTTTTGGCTCTAAAATATTGCCTAAATGTACTACTGCTTACTACTTGGGGGCGAAGTGGGTTCTTAATGTATAGTCATAGCTTTCAGCTATATATCCTTATTGCCCCATCTTACTGATCAGCCTGCTTAGAGTTTGAATGAAATATTTTAATTATTGGTTCCAAACTCTTTTTGAGGATGGGATTTCTCTCTGATGTTCCCGCTGCTCAAGCATTAATTTCAAAAGGCTGGTATTGCCACACCACTATAATGTTACTGCCATTTTAAGCAAAGTAAAAAAATTTGTTTATTGCTTTGAATCTCAATCCTCCGTACAATTAGTTCTTAAGATCATGGCCTACCATCAGATGACCACATGTTGATTCCACATGGTATACATCCCGGGAAGTTAATCACAATTTGATGGTGCACCATGATTACGTTTCACTTTTTGTGTTGTGTCATGTGTCATGCGTAATCAACATCTGACCATATGATGGTAGGCTCATGATATCAAGATCTATTGCTGGTCAGATTGGGGTGGAAAATGATTTCCATTGTCCGAATCAATGCAGTCAACTCTTTTTTCTTTGACTAAGTGAGGTGCCTGTTGGCATAAAGTGGTGTGGCAGTAACACCAGCCACTTCAAATTTTACCTTCTCTGGGTTTGCTTGAAGTCATAAATCACGGTCGTTGATTGAGGACTTCACAGAAATCTAGCTTGTGCGATAGGATGTGCCTAGGGGTGTATTCGGTTGGTCTGTTTTGGACCAAATTCGCAAACCAAATCGGTCCTAATTGGTTTCTAGATTTTCAAATCAAATCAACCCATCTAACTCTTAAACCAAACCAACCCAATTTGATTTGGTTCGGTCGATTTCAATTTTCTACTTGTGTGTCAAAATTTTCTTAACTTGTTAACGTGTTTTACAGTTTTATTATTTTCATATTTTCTGTAGTTGTTTTACTTTTGTAATTTATTCAATCTTTTCAAAATAGATAATAAAAATAAATGTATTACATTAACTCTAATTAATCAAAATAATATATATATATATATATATATATATATATATATATATATATATATATATATATATAAATATATATATATAGAAACTGCATTCGATTGAGCTGGGGAGGCTTGAAACTGAAACTATACCCGGCCGTTTGGTCGGTATTATTTAATTATTGAAAGATACATCACATCGGAGAAGTACCATCTCATTATCTGTTCAGGGCTTTCGTCAGGACCCCATCCAATCGACAGACCATGACATCGAACCAACTGCCGATCGCATTTTAACCAGCTGATGATAAATGGACTGTCTCTGTCATTGGATGCTTATCACTTCATTAGTCATTAATTATGTAGCCCATCAAGGACATGGTACAATTTTTTGGACTATGATTGTCTTTTTCCTTCCAAAAGTGGACCATAGATTGGATGGTCTGGATGGATGGATGGGTGGGTATGTGCTACAATTTGCTAATAGAGTTGCTTTCTAAATGCTTCCCTTCTTGGGGGAAGGCCTGGTTCTTTTATGATTTAGGCTGCAATTGGTGTCCACACACATCATGCGAGGTGAAGCCGTCAACACTTCTGTGCCCTTGTGACTTGTACGGACTTTCATGCATTGGAACGCTAGACAATCATAAGATGTGTAGAATGTCCATTTCTACCTTTAATGAAGAAAAAATAGAGCTTTCAAGTCCACAACTTGGCTGGAGAACCTAGTGTAGGCTGTGTAGCTAAGGCACTTAAGCTTGAGTAATATCGAGCTAAGCCATAGCTGAGGCACTTGAAACTAGGGTATCCTCGGCTTGATATATAAAAATTATTTATTTATTTTTTATATGCATTTTCATATTAAATTTATGAAAAAATGTTAACATAAATATATATAATTTTAGAAGATTACAAGTCTTAAATACCTAGATGTGTGTAGGTATAGATAACTTAAAGTAACAAAAGCAAGATATAGAAAACAAAAAGAATAATAGAAAAAAAATTGTAATAAAATTTACTCCCGCCAGAGCTTGATAGAGCCGAGCTAGAGGTCAGTTTTGGTTGACTGGTATTCAACTCGTTGCTAGCCTTATACCAAATGAAAAATGTTTTAAGACAAAGAGATTCACACGATTTTTTGGAGGTTTCAAAAGTAACCAATGACACCACCCATATCTCTAAAAAGAGAATTTTAGGTATGTAAAATGACTCAAATGCTCATTTTCTTCTTCTTCAATAAACCAAATCCAGCAACCTGAAAAATTGTCACCAACAGGCATTGGGGGAACCACATACAGATCAGTGCGGGTGGGCTCAAACTGAAAAACCTTTTTTTATTTTTTATTTTTAAAATTTTCATATTATAAAAGTATTTAACTCACAATTCGCAACATGTCACCCCCTAAACCCACGCCCTCTCTAAGGCCTCGTTCGCGAGCGGAGAAAAGCTCCAATTCTTAGTTTTTATTCAAAAAGGAGGTGCTTTCTGAAACTTTCTGAACGATTCAACCGTTCAAGAGTTGGTGTGGGGTCTACCATGTTTGGCCATTTTCCTAACGATAGCGACAGGTCTCTTGCAAACCATTTTGCTCAGGAAAGCTCATATTCTTGGCATGTGAAAGTATGCTTCTCCCTCATATGCACACTGGATTGAAGCTCCTTCTCCCAATGGCTAAAAGATCTATTCTCAACTGCCAGCTCTCCGTAGTATTCTCTCCCGTTTGCAATCCCCTAATCAGAACACTCACAAGAAAATAGATAAATAAATAAATATAAATTAAATATAACTTTCACCCAAAAAGATGAGCACTGTAATTTAAAAAAAAAAAAAAAAAACCTACATGTTTAAGTAGTTCTTGTTGTGTAGATAACTTGGCTGCCACATCAACATCATGGTATTTTTCACCGTTATGAACGTGTGAAGAAGAAGGGCTTAAGTCCATAGCAGATGACCTTTTTTCAACCCCCAAAATGGGCAAAAATCCAGAGTTCGAGTTCAACAAGATGAGTCGAGGGAGCTGTAGAACGATTTCGGCGACTTTGAGTTCACCTTCTGTGAATGAGGAGCACGCTATCCTTCTGCTCTCTCCGTGTTTGTTTTCCCCTTCCATTTAGATGAACAATTGCCATTTTTTAAAGAGAAAAATGAAGGGTTGAGGACTTACCACCCCAACGGAGGGTAATTTCTCGTGGATTGTTCTTTGTCAACTTAACACCCCCAACGACT
Organism: Chloranthus sessilifolius; assembly: GCA_021018995.1. Classification (NCBI taxonomy): domain Eukaryota; kingdom Viridiplantae; phylum Streptophyta; class Magnoliopsida; order Chloranthales; family Chloranthaceae; genus Chloranthus; species Chloranthus sessilifolius. Next base: position 2,315,245 of record CM037584.1, read on the forward strand.
CTATTTTTTACACCAAAAGTTGTTCGTTTCACCGTAAATTCTTGTGAATTGTGCCACGAAAATTACTTGTAATTTTTTTGACTTATAAGGGGTATGACTTGTAATGCTGAAATATTGCTTGCAAAAAGTATAACGGCTCTAATTTTTACAAAAAGTGAACTTTACGAGCTTATTTTACGGTGAAATGAACATATTTTTTACATGAAAAAAAAAGAAATTTACATGTAATCCAGTTAGTTATATTTTACAAGAAAAGTGATTTTTACGAGGAACCTATTACAATGAACCAAACGTACTCGGAGGGTCTCTGCCACGTGTTTGTTGGTTTCTGCCACGTGTCAAATGGATTGAGCTAGAGGGTCTCTAGGTTTTTGTTATAAAGGGATGCAGGTTCGGTGTACCGAACCGAACCCTATTTTTTGGGTGTTCGGTTCGGTACACTCCAAACCGAAACTGAACTAAAATCCATTTGGTTCAGTTCATGTTTTTTTTTTTGAACCCGAAACTGAAACCTATTCGGTTCAATTCGGTGTAGGTAAAATACCTACATTTTCTAAATTTTAGGGGTTTTTTTTTTTCGATTTTTTCAAATTTTTTCGATTTATTCAACCTACTCCCTCGATTTTTGGTTTCGAGCCACCCAAATCGAAACCGAACTGAATTGGGACTCGGTTCGATTTCTGTCGATGTTCGATGCGATTCGGTCCTATTCGAGACCCTCGATTTTCAGTTCATTTTCGGTGTTTGGTTCAAAACTTGCATCCCTAACGTTATTGGAGGGAGATAGGAGAGAGTAAAAAATAATAAATTTATGAATTTTTTATTTTAATGCCAAAAAGGGTGGGGTCATCAATGGGTCCAGGCTACAACCTCGGCCTACAAATTGAAATATGAGCCCAAGTTCGGCATACCAGACCTTAGCCTTGCCTTGATTCAAGTAAATATTACGTCACTTTTATTGGTAGGAGACATGATGTTTATTGAATTTGAGAGGATTGCTCGTGAGAAGTAGGGATGCAAGTTTTAAACTGAATCGAAAATCAAGGGTCCTGAACAGGACCAAACTGCACCGAAACCAGACACAAACCGAATTGAACCCTAATTCGGTTCAGCTTCAGTTTGGGTGGCTCGAAACTAAAAATCGAGGGGGTAGGTTGAGTAAATAAAAAAAAATTGAAAAATTTGAGAAAAAAACTAAAAAAAAGGGTATTTTACCAATACCGAACCGAACGGGACTTATTCGAATTGATTTCAGTTTTAATTTCAGCAAAAACAAAAAAAATCGAATCGAATCGAATGGGTTTCGGTTCAGTTCTGTACATCGAACTTGCATCCTTAGCGAGAAGTCACAGGGTAGTGGAATATTATAAGTTTAAATTTTTTAACAACATAGTAGTAATGTTCTAAATTATCAGTAGTCATGTTAGAAACTCCAGGTTCAGTACATTCAAACACAGGGTCATCAGCATCACAGCCTACGCCTCTAGCTAGACGAAGGATTAAAATAATAGACCTAGATCCTCTGATCAGGGGCCACAATCGCACCGCCTTCCCCAACACCCTCCATTTGTACTTGTGCCTCTTAGGATTCGTCATCGAGTTCGAGCACCATAAATTCGAAGCCCTTTCCAAAACCCACTAGCCTCACCACCCTGTTGTGCACCACCAGGGCAGCACATACCGTATGAGAAATTAATTTTCCCGCGAAAAGTCGAGAATCTAAGCAACTGAAGGTTATGAGAAAAGACAGGAATAGAGTATTCTAAGAATGAGCAGTATTTTAAGTTTTCAGTATGCCCGGCTTGAGCGAGGCCTAAACCTACGCCATCCCCTAAACCCCTCTAAACCTGCGCCCTCTCCAAACCACTCCCTCTGTTCCCTCTCTTTTTTCTCTCTCTATACCCCCCTCGTCTCTATACCCAGCGCCCTCCCACTTTTCTCTCTCTAAAAAACTAAAACCCTTTCTCTCTCTTTTCTCTCTCTAAAACCCAAGTACCCAACCCTAAACGGCTAAACCCCCGGCGGCGCCCTCTCTTGGCCTTCCGGCGAAACCAAACGCGGTGGTGTTGACGTGTTGTGGCTGGACTGCTGGAGTCTTTGGTGCCGTTCTAGAACTCTTTGCCATTATAGGTATGATACTATCAATCTATCATAATTTTTTAGAACAAAGAAAAGAGATTTTTTAAAAATTTATTATTATATTGTTTTCGCACATGAAAACTTGGTGGCACCACAAGAGTCTTTGGTTGCAAAAGCAGATACCCTGTGATAAATTAGGTTTATTTAATTGAATGCATGAATAAGCAATCAGGGCTTATTTGGGAGTCCTAAATACATATCCGATAGAAAATAGGCATGTTCTGAAGATGGGATTTTAAAATTATATCTGTTCTCAATGTTAAAAGACTCCTATGGACTGTTTGATAAATTGCCTGAACGGGCTCATATTGATTTTTAAATTATACTTTTCTCGGCCTTTTGATAAGGTTTATGTGATGGCAAGGGATTACCATTTTCATTTATTTCTCCTTCATAGATATCATAGTTGCTTATGTGCTTTGAACTTGTAAGTTGAGGAATTAAGTCACCAAAGAGGATAGACTGATAGCCATTATTGTGATTATTATTTTTAATGTATCTATGTGTAGATAAAAAAGATCACTTATCACTTATAAAAAGTTTTTTTTTTTTTTTGAGATCATTTAAAGTTTAAATACCAAATCGTCGAGGACAATTGCCTTAAAAGAAATTTTCTTTACAGTTGTCAATAGATTCAAAGTTTAATTTTTTTTGTAGATGAATGATATACAATGGTCAATGCCTTATTGTTACAAATTTCTTTTTTTTTTATAAATGTAATATTAATGAAAATTATATTTTATAATATAAATTAATTTAAATTTATATTCATTGTATAAAATTTATTTTTAATTCATTTTGCGCCCTGCCTAGATGAGATTCCTGGTTTCGCCACTGCCTGCTGGTACCCTCAATACGTTCGATCAGTTGGCTGCTGCAAATCAGTACACAGATGTGCTAGCGACCTTCGGTCTACATCCACCGACACCAAAACTTTCAAGCTAGCGATTTGCTATAGAAGCCTGATTCTAAGCTTTCTGTAGTTTTTTTTTTGAATGTTTTTGATTCTCCTTCTTCCTCTAATCTTTAGCAGCCATTAATGGAGGTAAATGAACACAACATGAGTGTTGGCCATGAAAATGAATATAGAAAAAACCTCCCTAGAATTGGTGATATTTAGGCTGTTGAATGAGTTTTATGGAAGCTTCCTTAAGCAACCCAAATGTGCATATGGCCGAAACACATACCTTTGGATTTCTTATTGGCCTTTGAAGCTTTTGATTGTGAGGGTTTTGTGATGTTCAACTGATTGGGTTTTTAATGGGTTTTGTGCAAGCTATAGAGACCTCCAGCAATGGATACCTCTACCAATGCGTTGTTGATTATTTCCTTCATTCGCCGTGTAGACACTCGAACCCTCTCAGAAATCCAAATCTCATTGATCTTGAAAAGGGTAATATAGTGAATTCAAGTATTGCTATTTTCACACGGATTTTAAGATTTTGGAAAATTGTGTGAATCCTTTATTTCTAATACTTTTTAAGTTGGTATAATGCTCCAAAACGAATTCAAACCGATCCTGAGTTTCTAAATTTGGCTTTAGCTAGCGTGAGAACTAGATTTTACTAGTGATAACTCTATTTGCACCCACTGAAAACTTAGTCAAATATTTTTGAAGAAATGGCTTGGGAAATTGTTTCCCTTACAATCTTCTGCTCAGCTAATCAGCTCCACAATGGAAACCCAACATACTTTTTAACCAAATTTCAGCGCTCTTAAAATAAGGGGGAATAGAGGAGTTGACGAGTGTTTTCTATAATTCGAAGTTGGTACAAGTGTTAGATTTTGTTTTGCACCCACCAAGACTCAAGAAGAACCCATCCGCTCCACCTGTCAAGTGTGGTTGCTTTTAGAGCTTTGGTTAGTGCAAATAGAGGTATCCATTTTTTTAATTTTCTGCATGGGCGCCGCGCACATTTGGGATGAAGCAGCAGCCTCGAAATCAACGCACTTGGGGACAACAAATTAGGTGCTTTGTTTTAGAGGGCAATGGTTAGGTCCTACTAAATGGAATCGGATTTCAGTCTGGAGAATTTTGAGTGCACGTTTTGCTATTAGAAAGGTGAAAATCAAGAAAGTCAAGATTCTTCGATTTCCAAGGGCACCAGATGGGGGTAGGACTGGAAATCCAGTTTTGCTTGGTAGGATTTGACCATTCCCCTTGTTTTAAATGGGGGATGGAAGACCACTTTCTCTTCTTTTCTATTTATTAATTGTATTTTGGTTTGTCGGAGGTGGCAATGGGCTGGGCTTGGGTAAACCCCTGGTCTGGAGGATGTGACCTAAGCCCAAGCCTGACTGAGCCCGTGGCAGGCTTATGACCTCAAGCTCAAGCTCGACCCATTTATTTATAAATTACTTATTAATTTAAAATGAACTCCATATTCATAAAAATAGAGAAGTTAATATATTAAAAATATTTAATAGTAAGTTATTTTCTATTTCCAAGAAAATCTAGAGTCTAAACATAGAAAGTGTAGTTCTTTTAAGTGTGTTGTTTTTTCTATTAAAAAAAAATAATATTACAAGTGACTCAATATGCATTTAATATTAGAGATCAACGGGCCTAAGAGCTTAAGCCCAATTTATTCCTATTAAATTTCGAGCTTAGAGCGTTAGACCAAGCCCAGCCCAAACACTTTTTACATGAGGCTGAGCCTAACGGGCTGGGCGGGTCTACCCAAGTCCAACCCATTGCCACCCCAAGTTAGATGACACACTTTTTTTTTTGGATACGATCATACGGTCGAGACAGCCTCGAGAACTAAAGAACATGCACGCATACACATATGGCAGTTGCAGAGCAGCTTGAGGGAGCACCAAAAATCAATAATTTCTTTTTTTAAGTTCTATGAATTACCGTGGAGACCTCAAAGTGATCCCAAAATTCCCCATGTTTTACCCCATGCGTGCATCCAAACATGGATGCTTTCACATGCAAGGTAACAAACTCGGTTTCGGTCCTTGGAGGACTAATACGAATCGACCGATACATATCGGCTGATACTGTTACAGATCGACTCTTTCAAAAAAAAAAAAGAAAAAGAAAATGAAAATACAGGTATCGGCAGATACCCGATACAGGCACGTATTAGTCGATACTGAGTTGGATATGATAGGAATTCAGCCCACACTGACGAACTCCCCATCATGATGAATGTGGAAAAATAAGAAAGGCGCAAAGAAACAATCACACACAATACAATATTTACGTGGTTCACCCAATCGAGTGTTACGTTGACGGGAGTATATGCACTATTTATGAATGCTTACAACGCACACACTCTCTTCTCTCTAGTGCACTCTCAAACAAGATCAAATGCAATTGTCCATAGCCTAATCGCTCTTACACCCAAGAACGTTGTCCTTAAAAAAACAGAGATCTGTCGAAATATAGTAACGATTCCGACACAAGAATGACATCAATCAAATCTTCAATCCCCAAGCCATTCTTCAATACCTTCCCTCTCCAAAGTATTCACCCAAGTTTCTCTCTAGAAAAACTCTCTCAAAAGCCCTCTAATTTGTCCATGAGTTTTTCCTTATACAGAAGTCCCGAGTCCTACTTCTAACCCAAGAGAAACTGTTAAAAAAACGGAATCTGCATGTAACTTAGATATCACGCGCCGTTGTGGGTCGCTCAAGCGAGAACCAAAGTTGCTCGAGCGACTTGTGTTCGAAAGTTTTACCTTTGAGCCGTGCCCCAGTGGCTTGAGCGAAAACCAAAATCGCTCAAGCGACTTGGTTGGGGTAAACCTATAATAACAATCTTCACCTAGGTTTCATCTCCAATTGCGTCACCGCCCTAACGGGCCTCAACACCTTCGACGAGTGTTAATCAAGTTTAGGCAATGCCCAAACTTCTTCTGTGTAATCGGGTTAATCAATATGTTCACTGCATTCTCTTTGATAAGTCCAAGTGTTAACAGGACCATGTCTTTAAACATTTTCAGGACGTTTCTTCGTCCTTTCTGACCTTCTCAAAGTAGTTTGAACCGGAGTCGGTACCTAGGGCTGCAAGTCTTGAGAAATTGTGCCATTAGAATCTTCATTATCCTTCTTATCTTGTTTATGCCTTTCAACATCAACCTGTACCTGAGGTTTACCAGATGACTGAGGTTTGTCTTCCGCCTTGTTCATCGAAAACTCATCTTCGTTAAAAGTAACATCCCTTTCAACTATCACTTTGTGAGATTATGTATCCCACAAATGATAACCTTTGACTCCTTCACCATAGCCAATCAAGACACTTTTTGGATTTTGGATCCAACTTGGATCGTTCACTTCCCTGAAGTAATGCATAAGCTGCACATCCAAACACCTTCAAGTGAGAGTAGTCCCCCTGTCTTCCATACCAAACCTCATTTATAGTTTTTGAGTTTAATGCCGCTGAAGGTAACATGTTGACCAAGTAACATGCCGTGTTCACTGCCTCTGCCCAGAACCCATGACTCAAGCCGGAATGATTTAACATACACCGCGCTTTTTCTACTAGTGTTTTGTTCATCTTCTCTGCTACTCCGTTTTGGTAAGTATTTTCAGGAACTATTAAATACCTAACAATTCCTTGAATTTCACATTAAATCTTGAAATCTGATAACATGTATTCCCCACCATTCTTAGATCTGAGAATCTGTTTTTCAACCATACTCTGCCTTTGCCTGAATTTCTGAAACACATCCGACTTATTTTTAATCGGATACACCCAAACTTTCCTGAAATAGTCATCTATGAATGACACAAAATAGTTGGCTCCACCCACCGAAGTGACTTTAGTCGGTCCCCATACACCGAATATATGTAATCAATCAGTCCCTTCGAAGTATGTTTTCTCGTGGAGAAACTGACTTTTGCTTCTCGAAGATGCAATCTTCACAAAAATTTAGCTTACAAGTTTGAATGTCAGATATTGCATTATTTTTTATGAGCTCCGTTAGCCTACGCTCACTCATGTGTCCAAGCCTCTTGTGCCACAAATCAGAGAGATCCTTGGATTCTTTCGTAGCAGCAACACCACTGCCGCTGATTGTGTTGCCTACTAAAGTACACAAATTTTCTATCTTTTCACCTTTCATCGATGTCATAGCACCACGTACGACCTTTAATCAAATATGTCTGAAGAAATGGCTTGGGAAATTGTTTCCCTTACAATCTTCTGTTCAGCTAATCAGCTCCACAATGGAAACCCAACATACTTTTTAACCAAATTTCAGCGCTCTTAAAATATGGGGGAATAGAGGAGTTGAGTGTTTTCTATAATTCGAAGTTGGTACAAGTGTTAGATTTTGTTTTGCACCCACCAAGACTCAAGAAGAACCCATCCGCTCCACCTGTCAAGTATGGTTGCTTTTAGAGTTTTGGTTAGTGCAAATAGAGGTATCCATTTTTTTAATTTTCTGCATGGGCGCCACACACATTTGGGATGAAGCAACAACCTCAAAATCAACTCACTTGGGGACAACAAATTAGGTGCTTTGTTTTAGAGGGCAATGGTCAGGTCCTACTAAATAGAATCGGATTTCAGTTCGGAGAATTTTGAGTGCACGTTTTGCTATTAAAAAGGTGAAAATCAAGAAAGTCAAGATTCTCCGATTTCCAAGGGCACCAGATGGGGGTAGGACTGGAAATCCAGTTATGCTTGGTAGGATTTGACCATTCCCCTTGTTTTAAATGGGGGATGGAAGACCACTTTCTCTTCTTTTCTATTTAGTAATTGTATTTTGGTTTGTCGGAGGTGGCAATGAACTGGGCTTGGGTAAACCCCTGGTCCGGAGGATGTGACCTAAGCCCAAGCCTGACTGAGCCCGTGGCAGGCCTATGACCTCAAGCTCAAGCTCGACCCATTTATTTATAAATTACTTATTACTTTAAAATGAACTCCATATTCATAAAAATAGAGAAGTTAATATATTAAAAATATTTAATAGTAAGTTATTTTCTATTTCCAAGAAAGTCTAGAGTCTAAACATAGAAAGTGTAGTTCTTTTAAGTGTGTTGTTTTTTCTATTTAAAAAAAAATAATATTACAAGTGACTCAATATGCATTTAATATTAGAGATCAACGGACCTAAGAGCTTAAGCTCAATCTATTCCTATTAAATTTCGAGCTTAGAGTGTTAGCCTAAGCCCAGCCCGTGGGCTTTATGTCAAGCCCAAACGCTTTTTACATGAGGCCGAGCCTAACGGGCTGGGCGGGTCTACCTAAGTCCAACCCATTGCCAACCCAAGTTAGATGACACTTTTTTTTTTTTTTGGATACGATCATTCGGTCGAGACAGCCTCGAGAACCAAAGAACAGGCACGCATACACATATGGCAGTTGCGGAGCAGCTTGAGGGAGCACCAAAAATTAATAATTTCTTTTTTTTAAGTTCTATGAATTACTGTGGAGACCTCAAAGTGATCCCAAACTTCCCCATGTTTTACCCCATGTGTGCATCCAAACATGGATGCTTTCACACACAAGGTAACAAACTCGGTTTCGGTCCTTGGAGGACTAATACGAATCGACCAATATTGATATAGATCGACTCTTTTTTAAAAAAAAAGGAAAAAGAAAATGAAAATACAGGTATCGGCAGATACCCGATACGGGCACGTATTAGTCGATACTGAGTTGGATATGTTAGGAATTTAACCCACACTGACGAACTCCCGTTCACGATGAATGTGGAAACATAAGAAAGGCGCAAAGAAACAATCACACACAATACAATATTTACGTGGTTCACCCAATCGAGGATTACGTCGACGGGAGTATATGCATTATTTATGAATGTTTACAAAGCACACACTCTCTTCTCTCTAGTGCACTCTCAAACAAGATCAAACGCAATCGTCCATAGCCTAACCGTTGTAACACCTAAGAATGTTGTCCTTCAAAAAACAGAGAAGAGATTTGCCGAAATATAGTAACGATTCTGACATAAGAATGACATCAATCAAATCTTCAATCCCCAAGCAATTCTTCAATACCTTCCCTCTCCAAAGTATTCACCCAAGTTTCTCTCTGGAAAAACTCTCTCAAAAGCCCTCTAATTCGTCCATGAGCTTTTCCTTATATAGAAATCTCGAGTTCTACTTCTAACCCAAGAGAAACTGCTAAAAAAACGGAATCTGCATGTAACTTGGACATCACACGTCGTCGTGGGTCGCTCAAGCTCGAGCGACTTGTGTTCGAAAGTTTAACCTTTGAGCCGTGCTCCAGTCGCTCGAGTGAAAACCAAAATCGCTCAAGCGATCTGGTTGGGGTAAACCTATAATAACAATCTTCACCTAAGTTTCATCTCCAATTGCGTCACCGCCCTAGCGGGCCTCAACACCTTCGACGAGTATTAATCAAGTTTAGGCAATGCCCAAACTTCTTCTATGTAACCGGGTTAATCAACATGTTCACTGCATTCTCTTTGATAAGTGCAAGTGTTAACGGGACCATGTCTTTAAACTTTTTGAGGACGTTTCTTCATCCTTTCTGGCCTTCTTAAGGTAGTTTGAACCGGAGTCGGTACTTGGGGCTGCAAGTCTTGAGAAATTGTGCCATCGGAGTCTTCATTATCCTTCTTATCTTGTTTATGCCTTTCAACATCAACCTGTACCTGAGGTTCACCAGATGACTGAGATTGTCTTCCGCCTTGTTCATCGAAAACTCATCTTCGTTAAAAGTAACATCCCTTTCAACTATCACTTTGTGAGATTATGTATCCCACAAATGATTACCTTTGACTCCTTCACCATAGCCAATCAAGACACTTTTTGGATTTTGGATCCAACTTGCATCGTTCACTTCCCTCAAGTAGTGCATAAGCCGCACATCCAAGCACCTTCAAGTGAGAGTAGTCCCCTTGTCTTCCATACCAAACCTCATCTATAGTTTTTGAGTTTAATGCCGTTGAAGGAAACCAGTTGACCAAGTAACATGCCGTGTTCACTGCCTCTGCCCAGAACCCATGACTCAAGCCGAAATGATTCAACATACACCGCGCTTTTTCTAATAGTGTTTTGTTCATCTTCTCTGCTACACCGTTTTTGTAAGGATTTTCAGGAACTGTTAAATACCTAACAATTCCTTGAATTTCACATTAAATCTTGAAATCTGATAACAAGTATTCCTCACCATTATTAGATCTGAGAATCTGCTTTTCAACCATATTCTGGCATTGCCTGAATTTCTGAAACACAATCAGATTTTTTTTAATCGGATACACCCAAACTTTCCTGAAGTAGTCATCTATGAATGACATAAAGTAGTTAGCTCCACCCACCGAAGTGACTTTAGTCGGTCCCCATAAAGTAGTTAGCTCAAACCTATCCTTGTACGTACGAACACATGTGATACGATACCCCTGAATTTAGGATCCATCTACCATTAAACTGACTGGAGCTTAACAATGCACACAATAGGTCTTCACTAGAACTCGACTTAGCAACACTGGCCTGTTGCGAAGTCCCTTAATCACCCTTATCTTTCTTCAATCTCTACTTGCAATATTTACGAATATGTCCAGATTGCTTATAGAAGTAACAGATAACATCCTTTCTGTCACCCCTAGATTGGGACGTGTTTCCTCTCGTTGATTTATTATCCCCTCCGGACTCGTCTCTTTTACGATCATGGCTCCGACCCCTTTCGCTCAAGAGACTAATCCCTTCGGAGTTAGATTTGAGCTGTTTTCTCAATTCGTTGGAAAGAAGTGCAGCTGTCACTTCATCGACGTCAATAGTATCTTTACCATAAATTAATGTGGTAACAAGGTGCTTATAAGATGGTGGCAGTGAGGTGAGCAAGAGAAGTGCAAGATCTTCTTCAAGCTTCACCTCAATGCTCAATAGTTCACTAACTATTTTATTAAACGAATTCAAATGGTCATGAATACGCGTACCAGCCTTCATACGAAGGGTGTAGAATTGTTTCTTCATTAAGAGTCTGTTGGACAACGACTTTGTCATGTATAGAGATTCCATCTTCTTCCACAGATCCACGGTCGTCTTCTTGTGAAGAACGTTGTATATAATTTCATCGGACAAACACAATCGGATAGTTCTTATGACTCTCTTATTAATAAAGTTCAACTCTTTATCGGACATCTCTGCCTTCTTCCCTATCTCCTTCCCAAATAGAGCATCATCAATATCTTGTTGGACAAGGAGATCTGTGACCTTGACTTGCCACAATGTGAAGTTATTCTTCTCTGAAAACTTCTCCACCTCGAATTGTGCATTCGGGACCTTCATCGCCATTGTAGCATAAACCTAGAACCTGACTTTGATACCACTTGTTAGGAATTCAACCCACACTAATGAACTTTCGATCACGATGAATGCGGAAAAATAAGAAAGGGGCAAAGAAACAATCACACACAACACAAGATTTACGTGGTTCACCCAATCGAGGGCTACGTCCACGGGAGTATATGCACTATTTATAAACGTTTACAACGCACACACTCTTATCTCTAGTGCACTCTCAAACAAGATTAAACACGATCTTCCACAATCTAACCATTGTAACACCCAAGGACGCTGTCCTTCAAAAAACAGAGAAGGGATCTACCGAAATATAGTAACGATTCTGGCACAAAAACGACTTCAATCTAATCTTCAATCCCCAAGCAATTCCTCAATACCTTGCCTCTCCAAAGTATTCACCCAAGTTTCTCTCTTGAAAAACTCTCTCAAAAGCCCTCTAGTTCGTCAATGAGCTTTCCCTTATATAGATGTCCCGAGTCCTAGTTCTAACCCAAGAGAAACTCGCTCGAAAAACGGAACTTGCACGTAACTCGCTCGAGCGACTTATACTTGTAAGTTTTACCTTTGAGCCGTGCCCCGGTCGCTCGAGCGAAAACCAAAATCGCTTGAGCGACCTAGTTAGGGTAAACCTATTATAACAGGATATTCGATACGTATCGGTGCCAATACGTATCGGTATCGGCCGATATTTGATACCATGTTCACACGTCTATACTCTACTCTACGTGGTTGAGTTTTACAATAAACAGTAAATAACCTGTGCTAGAGTCGTTGCTTGACCACAGTACATGCTAGGGAGTGTATCAGACTATCAAACTATCACGAGAAGTGATGCCTGATTTCAATGAGCCATTTGTGTTGAAGTTTAGTCCCACATTGGGTAAATTATAGCCTTGTCTCTCCCAGTATAATATCCTGGACCCCTCCACTCATAGCCAATTGGTTTTGAGTTGGATGCATAGATTTATCATGATATGAAAGCAGGTCTTTTTCCACTCCATGTCACTTCATTCAATTGTCTACGTGATTTGACTCAGGCCTGCCAACACATGCGGGAGTGTATTGAAGTTTAGTCGCACATTGGAGTATAGAAGAAAGGAAAGTGATACGGTCAACCTTCAAAGTCAGGGTTGCTACAAATCTTTTAAGAATACGGTTAACTGCAATCGAAATCAAATCATTTTGGTTCGATTTCGATTTAAGCTGAATCGAACCGAAAACCAAAAGTTTCAGTTTCGAGTCAGTTTACCAAATCTGCACCCGTAAATTCATCCCATAAGTCTTATAGCCATCCATTTAAAAGGCTCTTGATTAGATGATAGAAATCATTCAATGACACAATTGTTGGATGAGTTTAGAGTTGTGACCCGTGCACCACGGTTGGCGAAAGGCCGTGCACCAATCAAAGTCAAACTTATTGGACGTACTAGAATCAATTATTGTATTCATTGGTGCCCAGGTTGATGTGTTAGCAGAGAAACTATGACGTTTCTCAAAGAGGCGCGAACTTGATACTTGATTTGGAGCTAAAGTGAGTAACCATTGCCTCTTTATTTTAATTCTCTTATTTGAAAGATGTTAAAAAACTAATTTGATCCTCATATGTTCGTTGTACTTGCATTATGGTTTGGATAAATTACTTTAAATGTTTTTAATTATGAGCAAAATTTTACCTTTCACATGTTTGTATAAATGTCTGTGAGATTTATTTTTTTGTTTTTTTTTTTTAAAACCTTTTTTTGTCTTGAATATCTTGTGTACAATTTTTTTTCTCTCATTGCCTTGTAAACAAGTTTTAATTGCAAATTGAAATTCTTGGCAATAATCCCATGCGGAAGTCCACCTAAACACAACTCTAATGCTCTCCTACACTCTTCATACAAAAGAGCATGCTATTTTTGTTTGTATTGTAGGATTTATTTATTTACTTATTGATTCTCTAGTTTGATTTTTATCACACTTATATCGACATTGAAAGCAATAACTAAAAATGATCCAAGAACAAGATAGCAGAAGGATGAAATATATCTAGTGGTATGCGTGAGATGTATTGTAGATTATAATTGACATAGTACAATGAATAGTATACACCCTTGAGATATATTGGGACAGCCAGGTGCATCCGTTTCGATAGCAACCAACTAATCAGACGGTTTATAGAATCATGGGAGGGTTAATAGAAAACGTGAGTCAATGTATTTAGGAACTGTAAGTTATTTTGTCATAATCATGATCAAACTTAGGAGAGCACCCAACATGTGTTAGAATGCCAAGTGGAATGTGTGATAGAACATTGTTCATTGTCGGTTGGACGGACGTCCGTACCTGAACCCACAAACATCCGTGAGTGATTCATAGACGTCCGTGCCCTGACAGTATAAAAGGGAATTTCAGTTTCGGGAAGTTACTACTTCCGGGAAAAAGTTTTAACGTTCGAAAATATGTTCATAATTTCTGATTTCCCTTCTCTTTGAGATAACTTATTTTTTATTTCGTATTGATCTAAATCTCAAAGTATCATTTGCCTCTTCGATCTGAGGTTGAGATTGCTTGGTTGAAGTCATTTGTTGGCTTTTGTGAATCGAGTGGACCATTGTAAGAGACGACGGTTGAAGGCGATAGTTTTACACTATGAAAAGGATGATCATGAGACGCGATCGTTGTTGCTGAGAAGAGTGATAGGACATTTTATTCATAAAACACTGTAAGAATTTATTTTTCAGAGTGGATTGTTTGCCTTGGATCTAAGATAGAAGAAGGGAAAGTGATACAGTAAACCTTCAAAGTCAGGGTTGCTACAAATCTTTTAAGAATACGGTTGACTGCAATCGAAATCAAATCATTTTGGTTCGATTTCGATTTAGGCTGAATCGAACCGAAAACCAAAAGTTTCAGTTTCTGGTCGATATACCAAATCTACCAAATTTACCCTAAATTTATCCCATAAGACTTATAAACCATCCATTTAAATGGCTCTTGATCAGATGATAGAAATCATTCAATGACACAATTGTTGGATGTGTTTAGAGTTGTGACCCGTGCACCACCGTTGGCGAAAGGCCAACACCAGCCAAAGTAAAATTTATTGGACGCACTGGAATCAATTATCGTATTCATTGGTGCTCAGACAGATGTGTGAGCAGAGAACCTATGACGTTTCTCAAAGAGGCGCAAACTTGATACTTGATATGGAGCCAAAGTGAGTAACCTACGCCTCTTTATTTTAATTCTTATTTAAAAGATGTTAAAAAACTAATTTGATCCTCTTATGTTCGTTGTACTCGCATTATGCTTTGGATAAATTACTTTAAATGTTTTTCATTATGAGCAAAATTTTGCCTTTCACATATTTGTATAAATGTCTGAGACATTTTTTTTTAAAATTTAAATTTTTTATTTTTTTAACCTTTTTTGTCTTGAATATCTTGTGCACAATTTTTTTCTCTCATTGCTTTGTAAACAAGTTTTAATTGCAAATTGAAATTCTTGGCAATAATCCCATGCGAAAGTCCACCTAGACAGAACTATACTGCTGTCCTACACTCTTCATACAGAAGAGCATGCTATTTTTGCTTGTATTGTAGGATTTATTTATTTACTTATTTATTCTCTAGTTTGATTTTTATCACATTTATATCGACATTGAAAGCAATAACTAAAAATGATCCAAAAACAAGATAGCAGCAGGATGAAAATGAAACTCATCCCATATATCTATTGGTATGTGTGAAATGTATTGTAGATTATAATTGACATAGTACAATGAAGAGTATACACCCTTGAGATATATTGGTACACCCAGGTGAATCTGTTTCGATAGCAACCAATTAATCGGACGGTTTATAGAATCATGGGAGGGTTAATAGAAAACGTGAGTCAATGTATTTAGGAACTATAAGTTATTTTGTCATAATCATGATCAAACTTAGGAGTGCCTCCAACATGTGTTAGAATGCCAAGTAGAATATGTGTGATAGAACAACTGTCACTGTGTCCGTTCGTACCTGAACCCACAGACATCCGTGAGTGATTCACGCACATTCGTGCCTCGACAGTATAAAAAGAAATTTCAGTTTATGGAATTTACAACTTCCAAGAAATTTTTTTAACGTTCGAAAATATCTTCAGAATTTCTGATTTCCCTTCTCTTATAGATAACTTATTTTTTATTCCGTATTGATTTAAATCTCAAAGTATCCTTTGCCTCTTCGATCTGAGGTTGAGATTGCTTGGTTGAAGTCATTTGTTGGCTCGTGTGAATCGAGTGGACCATCGTAAGAGACGACGGTTGAAGGCGATAGCTTTACACTATGAAAAGGATGATCGTGAGATACGGTCGTTGTTGGTGAGAAGAGTGCTATGACATTTCATTCTTAAAGCACTGTAATAATTTATTTTTCATAGTGGATTGTTTGCTTTGGATCTGAGATAGAAGAAGGGAAAGTGATGCAGTCAACTTTCAAAGTCAGGGTTGCTACAATTCTTTTAAGAATACGGTTAACTACAATCGAAATCAAATCATTTTGGTTCGATTTCGATTTAGGCTGAATCGAACCGAAAACCAAAAGTTTCAGTTTCGAGTCAGTTTACCAAATCTGCACCCCTAGATTTATCCCATAAGTCTTGTAGTCATCCATTTAAAAGGTTCTTGATCAGATGATAGAAATCATTCAATGACACAATTGTTGGATGTGTTCCAAGTTTTGACCCGTGCACCACTGTTGGCGAATGGCTGTGCTCCAACCAAAGTCAAACTTATTGGATGTACTGGAATCAATTATCGTATTCATTGGTGCTCAGGCTAATGTGTGAGCAGAGAACCTATGACGTTTCTCAAAGAGGCGCGAACTTGATACTTGATTTGCAATCGAAGTGAGTAACCTTTGCCTCTTTATTTTAATTCTCTTATTTAAAAGTTGTTAAAAAACTAATTTGATCCTCTTATGTTCGTTGTACTTGCATTATGTCTTGGATAAATTGCTTTAAATGTTTTTCATTATGAGCAAAATTTTGCCTTTCACATGTTTGTATAAATGTCTGAGAGATTTAATTTAATTTTTTTTTTAACCTTTTTTTGTCTTGAATATCTTGTGCCCTAATTTTTTTCTCTCATTGCCTTGTAAACAAGTTTTAATTGTAAGTTGAAATTCTTGGCAATAATCCCATGCGGAAGTCCACCTAAACACAACTCTACTGCTCTCCTACACTCTTCATACAAAAGTGCATGCTATTTTTGCTTGTATTGTAGGATTTATTTATTTACTTATTGATTCTCTACTTTTATTTTTATCACGCTTGATTTATTTATTTACTTATTGATTCTCTACTTTGATTTTTATTACACTTATATCGACATTGAAAGCAATAACTAAAAAATGATCCGAGAACAAGATAGCAGAAGGATGAAAATGAAACTCAACCCATATATCTATTGGTACGCGTGAGATGTATTGTAGATTATAATTGACATAGTACAATGAATAGTATACACCCTTGAGATATATTGGTACAGCCAGGTGAATCCGTTTCGATAGCAACCAATTAATCGGATGGTTTATAGAATCATGGGAGGGTTAATAGAAAACGTGAGTCAATGTATTTAGGAACTGTAAGTTATTTTGTCATAATCATGGTCATACCTAGGAGTGCTCCCAACATGTGTTAGAATGCCAAGTAGAATGTTTGATAGAACAACTATCATTGTCGGTTGGACGGACGTCTGTACCTGAACCCACGGACATTCGTGAGTGATTCACGGACGTCCGTGCCCCGATAGTATAAAAGGGAATTTCAGTTTCTGGAAGTTACAACTTCCGGGAATTTTTTTTTTTTTTGACGTTCGAAAATGTCATCAGAATTTCTGATTGCCTCTCTTTGAGATAACTTTTTATTGATTCCATATTGATCTAAATCTCAAAGTATCCTTTGCCTCTTCGATTTGAGGTTGAGATTAAAGGATGATCGTGAGACGCGGTCGTTGTTGGTGAGAAGAGTGATAGGGCATTTCGTTCTTAAAGCACTGTAAGAATTTAATTTTCATAGTCGATTGTTTGCCTTGAATCTGAGATAGAAGAAGGGAAAGTGATACAGTCAACCTTCAAAGTCAGGTTGCTAAAAATCTTTTAAGAATATGGTTAATTGCAATCGAAATCAAATCATTTTGGTTCGATTTTGATTAGGTTGAATCGAACCGAAAACCAATCGAAAACCAAAAGTTTCAGTTTCAGGTCAGTTTACCAAATTTGCACTCCAAAATTTATCCCATTAGTCTTATAGCCATCCATTTAAAAGGCTCTTGATCAGATGATAGAAATCATTCAATGACACAATTGTTGTATTTAGAGTTGTGACCCATCCACCACCATTGGCGAAAGGTTGTGCACCAACCAAACTTATTGGACGTATTGGAATCAATTGCCGTATTCATTGGTGTTCAGGCTGATGTGTGAGGAGAGAACCTATGACGTTTCTCAAAGAGGCGCGAACTTGATACTTGATTTGGAGCCAAAGTGAGTAACCTTCGCCTCTTTATTTTAATTTTCTTATTTAAAATATTTTAAAAAACTAATTTGATCCTCTTATGTTCGCTGTACTTGTATTATGTTTTGGATAAATTACTTCAAATGTTTTTCATTATGAGCAATATTTTGCCTTTCACATGTTTGTATAAATGTCTGAGAGATTTTTTACTTATTTATTTATTTTTTAAACCTTTTTTTTGTCTTGAATATCTTGTGCACAAAATTTTCTCTCATTGCCTTGTAAACAAGTTTTAATTGCAAATTTAATTTCTTGGCAATATTCCCATGCGGATGTCCACCTAAACAGAACTCTACTGCTCTCCTACACTGGTCATACAGAAGTGCATGTTATTTTTGCTTGTATTGTAGGATTTATTTATTTACTTATTTATTCTGTAGTTTGATTTTTATCACTTATATCGATATTGAAAGCAATAACTAAAAATGATCCAAGAACAAGATAGCAGAATGATGAAAATGAAACTCAACCCATATATCTATTGGTATGTGTGAGATGTATTGTAGATTATAATTGTAGATTATAATTGACACAGTACAATGAATAGTATACACCCTTGGGATATTTTGGTACACCCAGGTGAATCCGTTTCGATAGCAACCAATTAATCGGACGCTTTATTGAATCATGGGAGGGTTAATAGAAAACGTGAGTCAATGTATTTAGGAACTGTAAGTTATTGTCATAATCATGATCAAACCTAGGAGCTCCCAACATGTGTTAGAATGCCAAGTAGAATATGTGTGATAGAACAGTTGTCACTGTCGGTTGGACGGACGTTCGTTCCTGAACCCACGGACATCCGTGAGTGATTCACGGACGCCAGGGCCCCGACAGTATAAAAGGGAATTTCAGTTTCGAGAAGTTACAACTTCCGGGAAAAAAATTTAACGTTCGAAAATATCTTTGGAATTTCTGATTTCCCTTCTCTTTGAGATAACTTATTTTTTATTTTATATTGATCTAAATCTCAAAGCATCCTTTGCCTCTTCGATCTGAGGTTGAGATTGCTTGGTTGAAGTCATTTGTTAGCTCGTGTGAATCGAGTGGACCATCGTAAGAGACGACGGTTGAAGGCGATTGCTTTACACTATGAAAAGGATGATCGTGAGACGTGGTCGTTGTTGGTGAGAAGAGTGATAGGGCATTTCATTCTTCAAGCACTATAAGAATTTATTTTTCATAGTGGACTACTTGCCTTGGATCTGAGATTAATCCCGTGGTTTTTACCTGTGAAAGGGTTTTCCACGATAAAATCGTCTGTTTTCAATTTGTGGTTGTGATTGCATCTTTATATCGTGTAAATTCTTTTATCGCTAGTTATATCATCAATTACCCCGAAATTTCAATTGGTAACAAAGCCCAGTATACCTTGATTGATTCTCACGAATCGAGTGTCATGGCCAACTCGGGATATCATGATCTTCCTAGAGAAGGTGCATCTAAAACTAGATCTCCTTTATTCGTTGGTTCTAACTATCCTTATTGGAAGACAAGGATGAGAGTTTTTTTAAGCTCTATGGATCATCACATCTGGTATGCTGTTGAGGACTCCACCTACTACGACCTCCGTGATCAATAATATGCCTAATATTACATTTAAACCCATATCTCTATGGACAGATCAGGAATACAATCTTGGCTATAACTTCAAGGCTCTAAATGCCTTATTTGGCCCAGTAATTGCTTCCGTATTCCGCCGGATCAGTACGTGCACTATAGCCACATATAAAGGGACTCCTCAAGTGAAGATTTCTAAACTTCAGATGCTCACATCACAATTTGAAAAGCTTCGCATGGAGGAGGATGAAATTTTTTCTGACTTTTATATTCGTTTAAATGATATTGTCAATGGTTCTTTTAATTTGGGTGAACCAATTTCTAATACGAAAATTGTGTGAAGTTTTTTAAGATCTTTATATAAACGATTAAGATCTTAAGTCAATGCCATTGTTGAGTCTAAGGACGTTGATAATCTAAATTTGAACACACTTGTGGGTTCTTTACGAATCTATGAGTATGAAATACAAGACACTCATGGGAGTAAAAGTGTTGCTTTCAGATCTTCTTAGATGAGTCTGAATTTAGCAGTGATTTTGATCAATCAGAAGAACTTGCTCTTTTTGTCAAAAAATTCAAAAAGTTCTATGACAATAAGAAACAACTTTTTCAAAGAACCGAGAGGTTGGGAAAATTTAAAGCTTTTGAGAAGAAACCAAAAAAAAACTCTTCTGAAATACAATGCTATAAATGTCGTGGCTATGGACACTTGCTGTAGAATGTCCTAATCGAAAAAAAGTTAAGGGCAAGTCCAAAGTATTGGTTGCCACACACGAGTGAGAAATACAAAATGAGCCATCTTCTGATGAATCTAAACAAGCTTCACACGGATTTAGAGCTTTTGTGGCCTCAATTATTGAGCCAGATACTCCTCAATCTAGAAGTTCTTCTACCAACGAGACTGGATATGTTAATTTTTCATCTTCTGACTTTGAAAATGAAGGTGATGTTCTGGATATGACTAATGCCTATGGTGAACTATACCTAGAATCTATAGAACCCACCAAAGAAAAATTAAGATTGTTCAAGGAAGATACTATAAATAATCTTAGCTTTCAACTTGAAACCCACATTCAAGAGAATTTCCCTTGAAAATTCTTGTAAATCTCTTGAGGACAAAGTGAGGTTTCTAAACTCTGAATTTTTGGAACAAGAAAATAAAATCAATTCTCTCACTTTAATTACTGAAAATTTAAAAAGTGAACTTGGTTCCATTATTGTCAAATATTCACACTTTTGCAATGCAAACGAGAAATTTGAGAATCTTTTATGGATTGGTCAAAGAACTACTGATAAATCTGGTATTGGGTAAAATCATTCTTCTACCCAAAAGTCCATAGCCGAGACAAATCATGTTCCTAAATTTGTAAAGGCAACCAAACCAATTCAAGTAACTTCCAAACCTGGACTGAAAAACACTAAGTCTATTGTTCCTATAGCCTCTGGAAGAAGAATTCCGATATGCTATACTTGTGGTTGGGAAGGACAGACTTTTGTGTATTGCCCTTTGCTTTCAAAACTTTTTTATCCTAGTCCTAACTTTAGGCAATGGAAGAATCATAAAATTGTCCAGCGTAAAACTCCTAAAGATAATTACACTCAATTCATTCCTCCAGTAAGACCTAAAATTGTTGGAAAGAGGTCAGTCAAAGATCACCGAATCTTAGATATTAACGTGTTTGGACCTAAAATTGTTAGAACAGGTCAATCAAAGATCTCCGAATCTTAGATATTAAAGTGTTTGGGTCAGAAAATCTGACTTGCTGGCTCAGGTTGCTAATATTTCCCTCAAAGCGAGTGAAACATCAAGGTGGGTTCTTGATAGCGGCTGTTCTAAACATATGACTGGCGAGAAATCATTCTTTTCTCACCTAAATGGCTAAATCCATACTCGGAAGGGAGAAATCATTTTTTTCTTGACTAATCTGTCAGTTGATTTTTTGTAAATATTTCTTTGATATATATATATATATATATATATATATATATATATATATATATATTGCCCTTCATTAAAAAAAAAATCTTCTGAGCTGTATGTGCTGATTCATGATTATGTTTGATACAATATGATAAACTTAGGAAATGCATATGGTCAGATATCATGCAATATAACTTAATGTGTCCTGAGTTAATCTTATATCATTTTATCTCTGCTTAATCATTGTTTATTCTGTATATTCATTTGTATTAAAGAAATATGTTTTTCATACTTAAATATGTCATTGAAACTCTTTTGAAACTAGTCATAGGAAATTATTGCTTTGACTCAACATAATGCCTCCCTAATATTTTATTGGTCAAATATATCTTCTTGAGTGCTGCCTACATCATGCCTATTCAATTTGAGTTATTAAGCCCGCATGAGTATTTTATACTTAATGCCCTAAGTTAACTGGGTTGGGAGTCATTTGCCTAACACTCGTTACATGGGTTGAATAGAAAGCTAGTAGAGGTAAAGCAATATTGTTTTTATCGCCTGTGAAAATTCACCCCGTGACTCGCTCAACCTTTGTAGCCTTTTTGACTTGAGCAAGTAAAACCGTAGGGATGTCTGAACATTTAATGTCCTAAGCTATCTAGTTGGGAGTCATTGTTCTAAAGCTCAATACATGGGTCACTTAGAAAGCTTAAAAAGGTTCAGAGCATTGCACAAATCACATTGCTATTGTTCCAAAAGTATAAGTAAATATCCTTCTTGGTAAGTGATTTTCAATTTTTTTTTGTTCTTGATTGGTCTCTCATCTGTTGCAAATGACATATTGACATATACAACTATTACGCAGATATTTCTTTAACAGATTGCATTTTCATACTGAATAAGCAGGGATTAAATAGTTACATGTGCAATTTTGATCAACTCTAGCATATTATATAAACTTGGATGATAGATGCATATACCCACTTCATATGTTGAGATCATTTTATTGAACACATAACCCATGAAACAATTCATGTGAGATTGATAGTCTTTTTGAATAAATAGCATTTTCGTGTTCCTCTTGCTGTTTAATTCTATTTAGGAGGATAGTTTATTGTTCAACAGATTTTCATCAGATTTCTTCGGTATGTCCACACTGCACTTCACAGATGTCCTTTGACATTTCACGGACAACTGCTTATCGAACACCCCAATGCGCCAACGCATATTCATTTAGACGGACGTTCGTTGACTATTCACGGACGTCCGCATTTTAAAGCTCCCACTGGTGAAGTGCACTCGTATTAGGACGGATGTCCGTATTACATACATGGACGTCCGTAGTTTTACATTACGATTTAGTGTACATTCAAAACACTGACTAATCGTGAATGTGTCGTTTCAACCAGTGGCAGAACCAGGATTATCATCTAGGCGGAGTGCAAGATGAATTAGAGATAAATTTTGTATAATGAATATAATTTTAAATTAATTTATATTATAAAATATAATTTTCATTAAAATTGCATAATAAAAAGAAGGAATTTTTAACAATAAGACATTAACAATTGTATATTATTCATCTACAAAAAAATCAAATTCTGGATCCATTGCCAACTATAAAGAAAATTTCTTTTAAGGTAATTGTCCTCGGTTTGATCTGATCCGACGAGGAGAGAAGTCAAAAGCCATTTTTTCATGTGTTTCTCTCCTTCACTGCTGTTCCATTATCAAACTGGGTTCCTTCCTCACTTCCTCTAATATTGTCACACAAACCAGTTCTGAAGAATATAACGAGTACCAGAGATGGGAGTTCACGGGTCTTTGATCAAGTGAAGACTGCTTTTTGGGATTGTTGAATCGATGTTTGGTAGAAATCGTTGATAAGAGTTACAGCGGGAAGGTTGGTACTTGCAAAATGCATGATCTAGTTTGTGATTAGGTGATCAAAATGGTAGAGAAAGAGGAAATTTGCAACTTGGAAGGTGCAAAATCTCGACATTTGGGTTTTAGAAGCAACTTTGATAAGAGAAGATTGCAAAACAATCCAAAGCTGTGATCATTGCTATCTACAACAAATGTAGGACAAGTTAACAAAATTGATTCAACTGTTGTGAAGAAGTTCTATGAATGCTAATATCTAAGGGTGTTAGATCTTTCGAAATCAAAATTTGAAACATACCTCAAGGATCTATTGGGCCACATTGGATCACTCACATTACATATCTCAGCCTAAGGAATACGCATCCAACGGTCGAATTTCCTCTTTCGATGGAAAACCTCCGTAACCTCCAGATATTAGATGTTAGTTACTGTCATAATTTGAGAACTCTCCCATCAAATGTCACTTCTCTACATAATCTGATTGTCTTGGATTTAAGCCATTGTGGCTCACCTGAGTACTTGCCTAAGGGGGTGGGAAGGCTCAGAAAATCTTCAAATGTTGGTAGGATTCAGACCTTTGAGATCGAATCGGATGGATGGCTGTCGCCTTGAAGAGTTAAGAAACCTGACTCAACTCAAGACACTAGAGTTACGGATAACTGCAGCTGATGAGATTGGGGATAGTGAGTTGACCTCATTGTCGCAACTTCAGAAGCTACTGGTCTCGCAAACGAAATCATAAACCCTAGATGGTTGAAAAAGGGAGTAAATATCGCTTTCTTCTACCGGAAAACTATAACCATCCATATTTAAAGGAATATCTAGTACTTCGGAAATGCTGAGTGGAGAGAATTGATTCTGCTTACCGAAGACGTAGGAGGTGACATAACATTTTGTCCTGTCCTCAACGATAATACTTTTGGTTAAATTGGCGTAGAAACACCGAACCACATCTGTGTATGCCGAACCCGAAATAGAGAAGATTGAAAGCCGCCCCAGATTTTCAAACATGGAGTAGAGATCGTGATCTTGAAGAAATTTCTCGAGGATGACTCGCTCGACTATTAGAGATCTGGTGGTGAAGAAACGATTAAAACTCTCCTCATGTGCGGGAGCCGGAAACCGTTTAACGGTCGAAGGAGGTGCCGAACCCGATGCGGATGTTGTAGCAGAATTTTTTCTTGAGTTTTTACGTCGGAGAGACATTTTAGAGATCCAGTGAAAAAACAGTGAAAAAACAGAAAAAATCCCGAGGAAAATGGGTTAAAAAGACAACCGGACGTCCTTTTAAAAAAAATGACCACGGACGTTCATACACCACAGACGTCCGTCACTAGAGAGAATTCACGTGACGATGCATCTGAACCGTTGAGAAAAGACACAAAACAAGGATGATTGTCCGTTTCAGACTCACGGACGTCCGTTTTAGACTCACGGACATCCGTTTTAGACTCACGGACGTCTGTAGCGGGCTGTTAATGAACATTGAATATTGTTTACACATGTTCGGGTTAGTTGAAAGCGAGACTCCTGGTCATCCTATTGGTGTTGCTCTACACTAAACGTCACTCAAACCAAGCCTTCAGTGGCTTCGTCATATAATGTTTGCCACACTTATGCCACGTGCAGGGAACAAAGAGCAGGTTAGATGGGACACCGTCTATCTTATATTCCTACTGGAAAAGGAATGTCCTTTGTGTGTCTGCACAATCATTTTTGAAATGGTCGCTCGTCGTATGCGCAACGAAACTTCCAAGATGTCTCATCTCTTTTCAATTATCATTGGAAAGCTTATTGCCTCCCAAATGACTCTTCGTCCTCTTCTAGCGACCACACGAGTGATGGCTCCGCTAGGAAAATTGACAAAAATAGGGAAAAGAGTACGCGTGGATATTGATGATATCGAGTTTGTTGACGATAGTGAGGAAGGTGATGACGATGATGGTCTTGATGCACCTGCAAAGGGCGATATTGGGTCTGGCTCTTGTGCCATTCCATCTCAGGTTCCTCTTTCTGTTGTTCCTGGACCAGCGGCGCATTACTACTATCCCCGGTTTGATCGTATTGATTCTAACATCAGGGCATTGACATCTCAAGTTGAGACTGGTTTTACTTTACACGGGGAGCAACTATCCTCTCTTTAGATGTCAATGGCAAATGGTTTCGCTGAAATGATGGCTCAATTTGATGCTCTTTTCTATCCACCTGGTGCTCAGTTTCCTCCTCAGTGAATGTGGTTTGTTTGTTTGTATAGATGTTTGTGTAGTTGTTTGTATTTTTAAGGACTATGGGTGGTCATATTTGTAATTTTTAATGGTGAAGGTATGCGAGATAACTTATGTTGCTTTTTGTGGATATGTTGCATGTGTTTAACATTCTCTTTGTATGGATAATTTATGTTGGTTCAAGACTGTTTACATCTATATAACATTTTCTTGTTATAATCCTCTTTGTCACATTATGACCAAAACAGAGAGATTTTTTGGATGGTATGATGATTTTTTAATTGTTCACATTTTGTTTACTATGGAATCCTTGCTACACTTGATCTTGTGTTTTACTGTTTCAGGTAGCAGGTTTGTAATTTTTGGTTTGTTAAGTCACTATAAACTAGGTTTTGTCATGATTGTAACAAAGGGGGAGATTGTAAGTTATTTTGTCATAATTATGATTAAACCTAGGAGTGCTCCCAACATGTGTTAGAATGCCAAGTAGAATATGTGTGATAGAACAACTGTCACTGTCGGTTGGACGGACATCCGTACTTGAACCTATGGACATCCGTACCTGAACCCACGGACATCCGTGAGTGATTCATGGACGTCCATGCTCCGACAGTATAAAAGGGAACTTCAGTTTCGGGACGTTACAACTTCCGGGAAAAAATTTTAACGTTTGAAAATATCTCAAGAATTTCTGATTTCCCTTCTCTTTGAGATAACTTATTTTTTATTTCGTATTGATCTAAATCTCAAAGTATCCTTTGCCTCTTCGATCTGAGGTTGAGATTGCTTGGTTGAAGTCATTTGTTGGCTCGTGTGAATCGAGTGGACCATCGTAAGAGACAACGGTTGAAGGCGATAACTTTACACTATGAAAAGGATGATCGTGAGATGCGGTCATTGTTAGGGAGAAGAGTGATAGGGCATTTCATTCTTAAAGCATTGTAAGAGTTTATTTTTCATAGTGGATTGTTTGCCTTGGATCTGAGATAGATCCCGTGGTTTTACCTGTAAAAGGGTTTTCCACAATAAAATCGTCTGTGTTCAATTTGTGGTTGTGATTGCATTTTTATATCGTGTAAATTCTTTTATTGCTAGTTATATAATCAATTACCCCAAAATTTCAGGAACAAATAGAATTCTTTCTACTCAAGAACAAACACAAACATATTGATCAGTAGTACAAAAGGACTCCTTTAGAAATGTCTCCGGTTAGAATAATTGAAAATAACATATCTTGATAGTAACTGTCGCAAACATTGGTTTGAAATCTCAGATTTCTTAATTGTCGATACGGAGTGAAACGAAAATAGCCCTTTTAATGATCTTACACCAGTAAAATAGGTGTTTGATCTTACACCATTAAAGAATATTTCATTGTTATGCCATGTGGCAAATATCTTTGATCAATCTAAACAGTCCAAGTGGCTGTGTATGATGAGAGCATATCTTAGTTAAAGAATCACACCTATAAATCAATTGCATACTGTCGGATCAATGATCTTCAATATTAGCCGTTAAAAAATAAGAATAATAACGGATATTATGGTGCACAGATTTGGACACACCGTGATAGCCGTTCACGAGATCATCACATAGACTAGCCATTCTCCTAATGGTCTGCTCTACTTGAGCGCCAATTAGCGCAAGGTCAAAAGTGAACTTTCCCTGATTTTGTGCTAATAAACAGTTGTGCAGCAGCCGAGGCTTGACCATCTGGATAGGAAGAGATTGACCTGAATCTTGCATCTAGCACTTGGGTTGGATGCCTAATACCAGCTCTTAGGATTTAAGGGTTTTATTTTCTTAATTTTTATGTATATTGTTGCTAATCTTTTAGTTTAAAAATAATTTTTTCTTAATTTTATGAAATATATTTTAGATATTTAGTACTCTATTGAGGTGCACTTAGTCGAGTGTTAGTGAGCCTTTGAGTTAACTTGTTCCGACTAAATTTCAAGTCGAGTCGAGAACCATGTTGCCTACACAACCCAAATACCAACCAATAATACAGTCAAGGAGTCCTCTCTAATTGAAGGCACCGACCGAATTTCCGAATTCCCTTTTCTTGTGCCATACTTTTCTTTCAATTTAATTTACAACAAGGCCTCAAAATCATTCTCTACCCTCCACAGCCATATCCCAAGAAATGCCAAGATAAGTTCCTTAAACTTTTGAATTCTCAAAACCGGCCAATGATTTGGACCGGCATGCCATTTCTCATTCAACAATGTGGTATTTCATGCAATCTTTTGACCCATTCCATAGTAAGTTTCTTTGCAGCTTGTCTCATTTCTTACTCATGCTGGGCAACAGAAATATTGACATGTACACTGGCAATAGTAAAAGTTTCCTCTCATCCTTTTAATCATATTCACAAACGCATCACAAATACCTTTAAGAAGCTGTATGTACTCCACATGGTTGGAGACAAAATGGTCCTTTAGTCGACTTTGGGATATTTTGGGGCTCGAGTCAGTGGCGAGTGTAAAGACTACACGCTCCAGCTTACACGCTGAGATGACTGGCCCCAACTTTCATTGTGCAGTCAATTCGTTGGTTCACCCTTGAGTAGGTGAATTTTGGCCTATTATGGGGTCTGGAGCACTGTTTGAAGCTATTTTCATGCATTAGATCCTAGCCCTTCAATTTGCATCTTAGGTGGCTTGATCTTAGGCTGCACATTGGCCTATTTAATGAAGCATTCATTTCCAGAAAAAAGGGGAATTTTTGGAAGCATTGAATGGGCTGGAACCATTAAGCACTTAATTCCCTCTTTTCCTTGAAGGAAGTCAAAGTCAAAGAGGGACTGGGAGGTGGGTAGTGTAGTTTTGGTGTTATTATTTCTCTCTTATCTTCTGCCTCTTTTTTCTAAGGAATCATGTGATTCCTTAACTCTTAGGATTTGGGATCGAGTCTAACTACATTGCATTGGCCTGGCTCAAGTTCTTGAAAAACAGGGTTTAAGAACTCCCACTCTCGCTTATTTCATTTTGCTTTTCTTTATTTTTCCCTTTTTCCATGGCAATGGAACTATTCACATAGGTTCCTTTTAAAGCACATGCGTTTGGATTAAGTAAAAACCGTTATTTATGAGTGGTTTAGGTGCACATTGTTGCCCTTCCTAATCATAACCGAGACCCTTATCCAAATCGAATGGTTTGGTGGAGGATCAAAGGAGTCAAAATTCCTTTTCATATTCGGGTTCCCAAGATGACCCACTAAAAAATTGAGTGCCAACGTGATGCAAGACAAACACTATCCTAATTATGCAATTTTGAAATCAAATTGAGATTTAATTGAGCAGTGGTAGTATAGAAATTAATCCCAGAACACAAAATATTTAATAACTTTATTAGGGTAAATTAATTGATTCGGTTTAGCGTTCGTTAGCATATGAACTTTTCTGATCTAGAAAATAGGTCTAAAGATAGACTCTAGTTTCGATCTAGTTTAGGGCACCGAGTGACAATCTCGATGTTGTCTCTTGACTCCTTATTAGGGTTCGAATAATTTAAGGCCCAAAGAGTTCAAATCGTTTATAGGGAATTCACGAATTAAGGTTGGGAATTAGGAAACAAAATCCCAGCAACAATATCTAAGAGAAAATAAAATTGTATTGTATGGGTTTTAATAGAAGAAACAAACTAGAAAATTACTTGACACTAAGAAAAGATAAACATAAAAGATAGAAGATCCAAGGAATCGCTCTAAGGAAGATAGGCCTCACACCAAACCACACCCGGAAGAAGAGTCACTCTTCTAATGAAAACTCATCTCTAGTTCTCTAGAATTTGCACAAAACAAACCTTCTATATTTCATTAATCATCAACTATCTATAATTGTGCTTGCAATGCCTTTATATAGGTTAAGAAACCCTAATTAAGCATAAGAAACTAAAATAGAAAGTCCTAAAATAATATAAAGCAAAAAAGTCAAAATTCGTCCACAAGTTGGACTCCAACAAAACAACTTCGCATGATCTCGATCGATCAACTTTGGGTCTCGATCGATCAAAACAATGCAGATTTTTTAAGACTGCTCTCGAATCAAATTCGATCGATCTAGGTAGGATTTCGATCGATTGAATTTAGATAGTAAGTTCACTTTCAGTTGCTCTTTTCTTTCCTTCATCCTCCATTGTTTTCCCACATGCACGCCTTCCCGTGATGGGGTCTTCTCCCCTGATGCAGGCGCGCACATATGTCTTCACGGCCCTTACAAGGTATCTTAAAATGCCTCAATGCTTTGAATTTCTTTTTGACTTTTTTATATGCCTTGTACCGTTTGATGTCCCCATTACAACTCCAAGGGATCTTAAAATATCGGGTCCAGTTGAGTATGGGGCCAAGTCGACCCGTTGACAGCCCGACATCCTTTATGTGCCCTGTCACTCTCCTTGTCTCCACTTCTATTTTCTGGGCAGCTAACCAGTCCTTAACAGCATTTCCTAGATCTTTTTTGGAGCTGGCATACATCATTCATACTCGTAGTAACCGTCCCATCTTCTTACTGCCCTTTGATTCTTCTTTCTTCTTTCAAACATCGATTCGGATCAGTATTATTTTATCATTTTCAAGATTAATCACTTTCTATTCTGACATTATTGCTCTTATATAGCTAAAGAACCCGTAATCCTTATGCATTCTAAGCTACCATTTGAGCAAGTTGAACTTATTTCATAACAGCAACCTTGTTCTTACCCATCAACAATGCTAAATTGTCTACTTCTCTTTAGGTTTATTTAATTTTGGCTGGTTATTTTCAAATTCTATGGGGAAAATAGCTTTGATTATACTGTTGAGCAGAGTCATCTGGTGTTTGTGTTCTGAACTGGCAGGAGCTAATGGTATTTGGGTTCCATCTATTAAAGAGCTTAGGGAATCGTTTGTCAGTTATTCATGGCGCCTGTGGATTTATCTCAACAAAAATGTATTCCTGTCTTATTTATGCTCACGGATTCTTCAGCTATTCAAAGACGTCTGTTAGCAAGATCCATCCCCCTCAGCAATTTAAACATGAGAAGTTTGTCCATCCAAGTAAGAGAAAGAATGCGAGATCTACTAAATCCTGTGGTGAGACAGACGCTAATAACCCAAAAATATACATGAGGGATATCATCGGAACCATATCAAACATATTAAGGTTCTCAACGTGGGATTCAGCTCAGGAACAGCTCGAAAAGCTTCCTACCCGATGGGATTCTTTTACGATCAACCAAGTGTTAAAAACGCACCCGCCAATGGAAAAGGCTTGGTTATTTTTCAATTGGGCTTCGCGTTTGAAACGATTTAAACATGATCAGTTTACTTATACGACAATGCTTGACATCTTCGGAGAAGCTGGTCGGATTCCGTCGATGATGTATTTGTTTAATCAGATGCAAGAGAAAGGTTTAAAGATTGATGCTGTTACGTACACCTCGATCTTGCATTGGCTTTCTAAAGACGGGGATTTTGAGGGGTCATTGAAGACTTGGGAGGAGATGAAAGCTAATGGTTGTCTACCTACAGTTGTTTCTTATACTGCCTTTATGAAGGTTCTTTTTTATAATAAAAGACCAAAGGAGGCCACTGCAGTTTACAAGGAGATGATCGAATCTGGATGCTATCCAAATTGCTACACATACACAGTTTTGATCGAGTATCTTGCTGGAGCTGGTGAGCGTCAATTACTTGCCCAATTTTTGTTTTTTCCCTTAAAATATTGTGCTCATGTGCCCAAATGTTAAATATAGTCGGCATATATTATAGGCTTGTGTTATTGCCACAACACTTTATGTTACAGCCACCTCACTTAAACAAAGGAAAAATTCGTTGACTGCTTTGAGTTAGACGATAGAGGTCATTTTTCGTCCAATCTTTCACATAATAGATCTTGAGATCATGGGCCTACCATTAGACGGTCAAATGTTGATTCCACGTGGCACGCATCCTAAAGAATGAGCGTGATCACATCGTACCATCAAACTTGGTTCACATTCATTTTTGAGATGTGTGCCAGGTGGAGTCGAGTCAATTAACATTTGACCGTCTGATGGTAGGCTGATGATCTAAAGATCTATTGTATGGAATATTGGGACGAAAAATGATTTCCATGGTCTGATTCGAAGCGGTCAACAGATTTTTCCTTTGTTTAAGTGAGTTGACTGTAACATAAAGGGGTGTGGTAGTAAAACCAGCCGTATTATATTGCAGTTGAAATTACTGGCATGCACTAAATCCTTCAGGCGTTATGTGTTGCCAATTACATTTAATTTGCATGTATCATTTAAGCGCATTAATGCAGTCCATATAGATTGGTTTTTCTTATGTGTTTCACATCTTTGTAGTACCCACAACTTTCCTATTGTCAGCGACCTTTTGGATTTTTAAAAATTCCACTGTGCTGATAGATTGCCTTGGAAAAGTTGAAATAGTTACAAAACTGTGGACGACTTTTATCCATTCAAGTTCATTCTCTGTTTGATAGGTCAGCCACAGTTAATGATGGTGCCACTAGCAATTATGAGTAAGGTATCAAACTTGGTATTGGGTATTGGCCAATATGGAGACGGTATCGCCGATTCCGTATCGGCCAATATTTTTTCTTTTTTCTGAAAAAGCAAAAAAATAGAAAAAGAGCAATTGTCTTGGTCAGTATCGGCCTAGTTTGATACCATGATCATGAGTACAAATGGTTGCATATTGTATATTTCATGCTTGATTTTAAGTTCTTTGAAAACTGAAGTGTACGGTTCGTAAAAGATTTTAAGGCTGTGTTTGGCATTGCTCTTTGGGAGAGTAGAAAAGAGCAACAACTGCTCTTTGTTATTGCAAAGAAATGTGGGGAGAGAAGGATTGGAACTTGGAAGAAGATAAAAGGGAGGCTGCTCTTTGAAATTGGAAAAGCAGCCTCCCCTTTTTTCTTCCTCCAATCCTTCTCTCTCCCCATATTCATTTGCAACAACAAAGAGCAGCAGCTTCTCTTTTCTTCTCTACCAAAGAGCAATGCCAAACACAACCTAAGTATCTAAGGCTGGGGTAGTATATTTTTCCTTTTTCTTATTATCGAATCTATTTGACAAAACCTACTTATGGTCCAAACGATGGGACCATGCACACTTGGGTGATCCAGTAGAAGATAGTTGTATGCTGTGTTGGGAGACGATGAATTATGAATAGGTCAATCATCTCACATAGGGGTCTCAATTGGTCGGGCTTGAGACTGGCCCGGCCCGAAATGGACTGAGGTAGGTAGGCCAGAATAAAAAATAGGCCTAGCTGGGCACGTCCCGATAGTAAACGGGCCCCTAGAAGTCAATTAAAAATCAGCCCGTTTGAGCCCGGCCCGACCAGTCATTTGAGATAATTTTTATATAATTTATATAGAAATTTTTGACCGGCCCGTGACTCATCCCGGCCTGCCCCAGTCATTCGAGATAATTTCTATATAAATTAAAATTTAATATTCTTTTCTATGGACTTTTTCTAGGTTCTCTGATTCTATTTTCTTGCAAAGCACTGCACTACATTCTTGCACTGTCCTGCAATTTCTCATGTAGGATTTTGAAATCGTCTCCTGTATGACGCTTACTGATGAATTCTGAATAAAAGTGGTCATGATTTCTTGTTTGGTTGGTTACAGGTAAATTCAAAGCAGCCCTTGAAATTTTTAGCAAAATGCAAGAAGCCGGAATACAGCCTGATAAGGCCACATGCAATATTTTAGTCCTGAAGTGTTCAAGAGCAGGTGCGACCTCGGCAATGGCTCAAACCCTTCAGTACATGAAAGAGAGCTCACTTGTCCTTCGTCACCCCATATATATGGAGGCCCGAGAGGCTCTCAAACTCGCAGGTGAGAGCGATGAGCTCCTCCGAGAAGTCAATCCCCACTTATCATGTGATGGCATTGGAGATTGGACATCGGAGAATGAAGTTGCTACTGAGGACCCTTTCCTTGACTCTGCCCATAGAGGCATTGTTCTAAACCTTTTAGCAAGAAGGAATTTTGCTGCCATAGAGCACTTACTCTCGGGAATAATGAATGATCAAAATACCCAGTTGGATTCTGCGCTCATCTCTGCCATTATTCGGGCTAATTGCGAGAATTGTAGACTTTCCAGTGCTTTATTGGCATTCAAATACAGTAAAATAACTGGTATTAAGTTTGAGAGAGCTGCATATCTCTCCCTGATAGGCCTATTCATCAGAATGAATTCGTATGAAAATATAATGGAGATTGTGGAAGAGATGGTTTGTGCCGGTCTTGATTTAGGAACACATCTGGTCTCCGTTTTGATTTACAGGTTAGGTTGCGCTGGAATGTGCTCTTCCGCTGAAGAGATGTTAGAGTTTTTTCCCGATGAACAGAACACCATAACTTATACAGCTCTAATAGATGCGCACATTCGGTTCGGGCATGTTAATAAGGCACTCGATCTTTATGGGATTATGTATAGGAAAGGGATTCGGGCCTCGTCTGGCACTTATGTAGTTCTGTTAACTGGCCTCGAAGGAGCAGGAAGAATCCAGGAAGCGGAAGTTTTTAGGAAAAAATTGAAGAGCCTGAGATGGAATAATGACTCCCAAGTGATTATTTCTATGGAGGAAAAGTTATGTAATCTTATGTTTGATATCGGACGGGTGTTGTGACCCCGTGGTTTGGTGGCATAACTTTGACATTCGTGTCATGAGTCTAACCCATCCACAACAGGAGGAAAGAGAACTATATGAGAACCAGTAATCTTCAATCCTCGCTATGCTTGGCAAAGGTGGCTTTTGCAGTAAATGATGGTTGCCAACATTTTATTTCACCTTATAATGGTTCGTGTAGCTAACCTCAAAGTCGCAAGTTTGAGCCTAGCATACCTATTAATAATATAAAAAAGCGTGGTATGGTATAAAATCTAGTCCGAGACTTGGTATCGGCGAAGTTACCAAATTCGCTGAATTTTTAGTGATGTGAATTAATGAAAAAATTATTCATGATTTAAAAAAAAAAAAAGTCATGAATAATAGAGTTTTTTTCTTGATTTTTTAACATTTTAAATATTTTTCCTCCCATTTTAAAAGGACAAACGCTGCTCTTCTGAGTAGCTGATAGCAAATAGATGGGATAAGGTAATGATGATGGTGATGCTCTTATGTCATTGGACTATTCTCTTTGGAGCAAGAAAAGTAGGAGCGGGTGCTGCTTCGGTTCTCGGGTCATCCACATTGTTACCTATGCCAGTCCGAGCATTGGCTGCAATGAAATTTTTTATGTAACATATGTACGGTTAGCAATGCAGGCTAACTATAACAATGCTGTGCAGCCACAGGGACCTGACCTTAATACGTGCATGAATGTCTATGCTTTTTAAAGTTTGTGCGTTTGAAGGTTCACGGAAGGGAAATTATAATGAAGGGACCGGAAACAACAGATCATTCAACAGATGCTTATGTGGCCTGACATAATTGGCTGCCCAGAAGTGCATTGCTAGGGACTCACTGCACTTGCATTATGCCACATCAGCAGTCCGTGTCTGTTGTTTCCGGTTCGCAATATAACATTGTCCTCCACTTAATAAATGCAATTTAGAAAATGCATTGCAAAATCCCTAGGGGTGTACATCCTTGGATAAGCTCAGACTTTTCCGAGATTTGATCTGATTAGAACCGCCTGAATCGTAGACCCGATTGGAAATAGGGGTTTGGGTTTGGGTCACTTAACGTTGACCTGACTCAGACCCGACCCAAGTTTGGATTGATTTTAGGTCCATATGGTTGGACTCAAACTTGACCCAATCAATATAGTCCTTGAGACAATATCCTATTAAATGTAATGTGACACTATAAAGGCCACGTGGCACCCCTCCCCCCTCTGGCTCACCATTTCTCTATGGGGTTTTAGAAATTGTGTTTTTTTCTATATTATATATATATATATATATATATATATATATATATATATATATATATATATATATATATATATATGGCTCTGATCTAACTTGGTGAGAGTGAACGATGACTAGATTGATTTATTTAGATATTGGCTATTAAAACAAATTTTTGCTTTCTTTCAATAGGTCTTTATCCATCGCGGGCACATCCATGTGACGTGTAAACGTGCATTTGGGTGACATGTTGCACCTAACTGGCACTATCCTAGGGTTGAAACGTGGGTGACTTGATCCTGATATGATGATCATAATCACTTCATTTTTTGATTTGTATGTCAATGAAATCAAAATCTGACCGTTTGATTATACACCCATGGTGACAAGGTCCATTGTATAGAAGATTGAGATGAAAAATCATCTTCATTGGCTGATCAGTTATATGATTTTCAGCATCAAATTCCGGTTTTCAGGAGTGGGCCCTTAGAGATTCCGTACGTGCAAATAACGCTACTGTTACCCCTCCTATGTATTGACCCGAGCTTTTAATGCTAAATTACTAACCCCCTTTTTTCTGCCCTTCTATGTATTGACCCGAGCTTTTAATGCTAAATTACTAACCCCCTTTTTTCTGGAAGTAGCGTTTTTCATTCATAAAAACATTGGAAATATTTAATTTAAGCATTACCAATGATGGTATAGATAGAATTGCAAGAGGGTCCATATATTTCAACGCATGACTGCTTTGAATCAAATGATGGAGATCGTTCTCACTCTAATATTTTATCGAGTGGATCTTAAGATCATAAGTCTACCATCAGATAATCAGATTTTGATTCAAGGGACATAGTGACTTGACATCATTCCCACCATCCTCCCGCTTATAACCGACAATCTTTTCACTGCTCCAAACTCAATGGTGGCATCTAAACATGAGGGTTGCTCTCTTTGTGAAACTTAAACCAACAACTTAGGAGATACAATCATGCACCACCTGTGTCCGCGTTCATGAAGGCACTCCTCTCTTTGAGAGGATTCACAACATGTAAAGTTATGGTAAGCTTATTTGCTCCACCATGTGTGTGGATCCCTATCATCAATTCTTTTGAGTTTCATGATATGTTTACCTTTTGGAATATATGTCATGTAGAATTAAAATCTGACCATATGAAGATAAGCTTATAATCTCAAGTTCCATCTTAAGATTGGGATGAAAAACAATCTACATCATTTTGTAACTCAAACAAGTTATTTGTCGATGTTTGGGTTGAAAAGGAAGTATCTGTGGCTGCAATAAAGGCACCCATTGCAATTTTGTGTGACGAAAGTGGTGGGCCACCACTTATGTGGGTGCCGATTCTCTCAACCAAATCCAAGGGCAATAGAACCTGCCTAAGTTGATTTCATTTCCACTTTGAATACGAATAGAGTGCGCACTCCAGCCTAAGTCTACTAATAGCTTTTTCTTGGATCTTACATCATTAATTTTAGGGATCGGACGGTGATAGATGCATTAACTTTATTCGCTCACCAGCCGTCTATTTGTCCTTTCAAAAAAGGTTCCTAGTTTCCGAAAGGGAGGGTGTTCCCTTGTGGGGCATGGATACCTCAGCCAAATTCCTTAATCCAATACTAGCTACCAAGATTAGCGGATGATACGATTTAAGGTGGGTAATCTTGTGATAAATCCCGAATGATTCTCCAAAAAGTAGTTGGGCTATCTAACATAATGATTATTTATTTATTAATACGGCCATTGGAACGAGACAACCTCGAAAACCGAGGAGTGATGAGGGTTAATTAAAAGGCACTTTAGAAGAATGACTCTGAAAACGAAACGTTTTAGCTCTATATACGGGCTTCAAATGTTTTAGAGAATCGGGCATTTGATATTTTCAGAACTTCTGATATCCGTGAGATCGCTCAAATTGTATCACGTGGGACGTATTACATCCTTAGTAATTTGCTGAAATGCCCTTCTATAAAGGGCATTTCAGAAGCTTACGGTGGGTTATTTGACTTCGATTTTCCTGCGCAGCTCCCTCTCCTCTATCAGAAGCTTATGGTGGATTTTTTGGCTTCGATTTTCCTCCACAGCTCCCTCTCCTCTATCTCCCATTTCTCTATTGCCCTCCCTCCTCTGTCGCCTGCACTCACTTCTTCATCACAGCCTGGGGTGAGCAGAGCATCGATTAGCATAGCCTTTGGCGAGGGCGAGGCGAGCAGAACATCGATTAGGGCTTGGAAGGAGTTTGAAGCAAGACATTTCTTCATTTCTTAAAGCAATTTTTACCCCCTTTTTTGCAAGAAAAATAATTTTTACTTTTATTACTAATATTTCTCTGTTTAGGGTTCAGGGTAAATAGGTCGGTGCACCTTCTTTTACGCCGAATAGGACTGAGTCATTCCGGCAGTAAATAATCTTAAAAGGCGTTACATTGTCTTCAATCAGTTTGGAACACCATTATTAATTTTTAAAGGCGTTACTTTGTAGGATTATTTATTTATTTATTGGATTATATTGTTATTATTTCTAAGATGGATATCTTATGTGTGTAGAGTTTTGGGGATTATTTGAAAGTGTTTCAACAACATTTGAGATGTTTCATCCGACTAATTGGATTTAATGGTTTCGCTTTTAGTAATTGGTTTTAGATTTTTCTTATAGTTTTATTAGTAATATATATTATTTTAAAGCTGCGTGTCAAGTGTTTGATAAAATGCTTATAAGAAATATGAGGATTTGGTTCTTTTCCTTCTTAACAGAGGTTCCAAATTTCTCAACGCATTTGTATAGCTTCGCTTGTAAAAGGAGTGTGTGCTTGTGATATCCCATTATTCCTTCATTTTAAGGGCATAAAGCTGTCTTGTGGTTATATACGATTCGTTCAATATTAAACAACGTGTATTGGTTAATCTAACCCCCTTTATTCAGGGATTGGTTGGCTTGTATGCAGTAACCTTATTAATAACTTGTTTTATCCCCTGCTAATGAAAGGAGCTAGGTGGGATAGTGAGTCTTAAATAATTGACTTGGTATCTTGGTTGCACAATGTCTAATCAAGTCAAATTTGAATAAATATAGAAAGGACATCTTAACAAAATATTAACCAAATTTCATTTGCTGCAATAAGGATGATAATTTTCAATAACTAAAATCTCTAAACACGAGCGCTGAACGACCCTCTTTTCAGGATGTTTTCATCATTTTCCTGCTTCATAGGGGCATTTACATTATTTCTCCCTCAAGGTGCCCAAATGACACTAGTTTCTGGGCCCTGCTCTTCTGTCTAGATGTGACATTTTGATCATTAAAATTCTTCCTCTTTGTTTCGGATATTAGAATACATCTTGGTAAAAGATCTAGTAGAAATTTATATATTTCAAGGTGCATGCACTACACAGACCCATAAAGTTCTAAGAGATGCTACAAGAGTTGTAAATTTGTACCAACATTGACTATCACCTGGTGTTTATACTCGTTGTCATTGGCCATTGAAATAGGAGAATTTTCAAAACTTGAGAACTGATTGAAAATACAAGTACTTTTAGGAAGCAATCACCCCTACTAGAGTCAAGCTGTTGTATTAGTTAAAAAATGTTCTTTCCCAATTTAAAGGGAAATTGCTCTTTATCTTAATTTCAATCGACAATCATATGGGCTTCGATCATAAATATATCCCCAAAGTCGGAGCCTCCCCCATAGGATTTTCAAAACCTTTGACAGTTTTATTTAAAAATAGTTTTGATAAATAGGCTGGGCTCGAACCTGTGACCTTAAGGTTGCATATCTTTGAGCAAGTGTTTTGATGTAGAGATCTGGTTGGGTCTTAGTTAAATCTTCTTCTCAAGTGAAGAAGCTTTGGTTATTAGCTGATTAATGAGTATAAAAGTGGATTATTTTAGTTGTTCACGTATCATAGGTTTAATCCCATTTGTGGGAAGAATTTTTGGTTTAATCCCTAAAGATGGGGTTCTTTTCGATGAGGATAATGAATCACCCGGTGGTAATGTAGCTAGACTTAGTATAAGGTACCTGACCCGATTGCCAGAAGGGACACTTGGGTCAATCTCAAACTGCTAACTTCTGTATGTGTGCTGATATTTTTGAGTGTCAGTAAAAAGTCAAAAAGTGAATTTTCACTGATTTGCATGCTCATAAATAGCTTGGCAGGTCCTATTGCATGAACATTTGAACAAAACAAGATTGGCCCAAGTGTCGCCACTGGCACTTGGGTGGGGCACCTAATACCAGCTCAATCTAGAACCTCATATTAATGTTTTGAATCAATCTTGTTGTGTGTTTCTGAAGCATAGGAACAAATGAAATTCGGGATGCGGTGCTGGTGATTGATGGAGACAGTGAAATTGGTCAGGTGTGTTTAACTCGGACCTTATTGTCTTCTCCTTGTTGTAATTATAAAGGTTAGTCTTAGCCTTTATGGTGAATACTGAAGCATTGGAAATTATTCGAGTTGCTTTTACTGTGAAGAGATAGTTTGCTTGTGTCTTCTCTCTAAATTTGTTGAATTGTTCCTCCAGCAAATAACATGAAAAACTCCATTAAATGTTTTACGTGTTTAGTCAGTTAGGGCCACTTTGGATTCCTTTTAAGGAAATATCAGATTCATAATTTTGATACTTGATGAGTAGTGAAATATGATGATATTTCACCCTTAAATACCTACATTTAGCTATCCGATGATGGCTATCTGATCTAAATTATGAGATTTGAAGTGTTTCAGGTAAATATAATCCAAGTGCGTAAAACAGCCCAAGAATCCCGAAAATAATATCAAAACACTGCAACTTTGGGTCATCAAGAACTTGGTGCTACTTGCATCTCAATTTGAACCTTCAAGACGTTTGCTAAAACACAAAAGTTGTAGAGCTCGTCGTCATCTTTCCAACGCCGTAAGAATCGCCTCAATCTGAGTTCGGGATAAAAAGTTATGGCCAACATACCGAGACAGTGTCTGATGCAAAGTTGGGCGGGAGTTCACGGAAATCTAGGAAGCTTGATCGATCGACCTTCCAGTCGATCAAGTGACCAAAATGATGGAATTTGAGACGAAAAGGACTTCTTAAAGCAGATTTTTAGAGATTTTTGGAGGGTCGATCGATCGACCCTATAAGGTCGATCAATCGACCCCGACTTTTCGAGCCAGGAAACTCGCACGACTTGAATACTATTTAAAGCCAAATCAAACACTTTGAGAGGGGATTAGTTTTAGAAGAGTTTTTATTTTTTTAGAGTAGACGTAGAGATAGAGAGTTTTTATTATTCTTTTTGAGAGCTTTGTTCCTTTAAATTTTCAGTATTCATTCCTTCAGTTTATTATTTTTTGTTCAGTTGATTCCTGCATTAATTTCGTTCCTGAGGATCATTATACTTGTGGATCAAATAGTTTTCTATTGAAGTTTGAGGTATTTTTAATTCATTCAATTGATGTTATTTTTCATTCCTTATTTATTTATGTCATTTAATTACAGCATGTGTGGCTAAATTCATAGGGATGTACTTCTAATAATATAAATCTAGGATTAAAATATGAGATCTTAGTTTATGGTTGTTATGTTATCACGAACGGATAAAATCTCCGTCACTAACTGAGATCGAGTGTGTCGAGCCATGCCCTGGATCTCAGATCTATGACGGTAATTTTACCCCAATCATTATTTTATGGTCGTTTTACTTTCATCGTGTGGATCTAATTACAATTATGATCCGGGATCGAGTGTGCCGAGCCATGCCCTGGATCTTGGATCTGTAATGGTAATTTTATCTTAATTACTCCCTGATCTGAAATCAAGTGTGCCGAGCCATGCCCTTGATCTCAGATCTATGGTGGTATTATTATTAGAATTTTTACCCACTTTGGGGATGATTTTTATTTGCATCTAAGATCAAGTGTGCCGAACCATGCCCTTGATCCTAGATCTATTTATGAAAATCATCTCTGAAGTTAAGTCCTGATTGCAAGGATGCAATATGGAACCTATCCGGGTTTTGACCATTTATCTTTCATAAAATATGTTTTTCTTTAATGGTATATCTCATAGTTTAATCCTTAGATTTGTATTATGGGAAGAACAGACCAAAGGTGGAAGGATTTAGTATCTTTATCTTTATCTTTATCTTTACCTTTACTTTTGAATTATCAGTTAAGTTTTAGTTTGCAGTCAGTAATTATCATCTCATCAAACCGCTTAAATCATAAGACTGGTAGGTTACTGTTAAATCTTGATAGATTTCTTGAATTACTGTTTAATCTTTTTAGATATTCTAAAATAGTCCTCGTGGGAACGATCTCGTACTCTTCACCCACTATATACAATCTAATTCGTGCGCTTGCAAGTAAAACATTACAATTAAAAATCACATCAATACTGATTTTGGAATTTTATCCAACACAACTTTTGAGTGTTTGGGAGGTGAAGATGGACTCTCCTGTGTTGTTTGTCCTCATAGAATACAACTTCTGCTCATGTTCCTTTAAAAATACATTTATTTCGTTTGATTTTAAACTCTATGCTTTTATTTTAATTTGAAAAAAAATCATATTCTTCATACCAAACACCATGTTTTACTTTTTTGTAGTTTTCCTTTTTCAAATTCATGTAAAATTGCAACATATCTCGATTTTCAGTCAGTCAGTCAGTTACACATGCACTCCTAATTTTACTTTTTTTTTACAACAAACCCAATTTGTGGTTTTTATCTATCTAATTGTATGTATTTTACAGGAAGCCCATGGTTTCTACATTTAGAACCAATTCTCCTTAGAAGTCACTTTGATGATTGGTGAATGTATATATTCGAAAAGAAATAAATACCCATTTTCGATTTAATTGAATTTTCCAGATTATACTTACTTGTATTCTTTTAATTTTTTTTCTTCATGTTCTATAGTTTACAATATAAGTTATATTTTTGTATTTTTATAGTTTTAAATTATACACAATGAAGACATATGAAACATAGTAATAAGTATGTGTTTTGTTTTGTCTATAATAAATTATAAAACATAGGAACGAACACTTGAAATACTATATATTTTTTTGTTCAAATCACCCGATAGATGCCTAAAAATCAAGTTTAATCATTTAAATGTCCTAATATCAACGTGCATTTGCACGTGCCTTTTTTCTAGTCTATGCCTTTTATCGTAGCATGTCAATTTTAACTTCTTGTATATCCAAGGAATAGCATTTACAACTATGTATATTAGAAATTATGCAACGAATTATATTAATTTGTTTAGTTTGAGTTGGATATCCAATTATGAAATTTCTATCATAAGTACATGTGCTGATGATTTTCCTCAATAAAACAAGAATCAATATAGCAGGCGAGGTGGTGGAGATTGATTTGGGAGTAAAAAATTTTGAACCACGTGAAAAAGTAGTGTCTAGGCTTCACACTTCGGTGAGAGGATTTGATTCCCCCCCTAGTGTTTGGCTTTTTATTGGGATTTTATAAGAGAAAATGAGAGGCTGAGATGTTGAAACCCTGATTTTCACTCAAACTTGTGAGAGGCTATTTTCACTCAAACCCTACTTCTTCAAACTTACAAACAAATGTAATCTATTATTGGTCGATGGTATTAGATGACCTGCATGGCTCTATAAGTGGGTGAGTTGTTAACCAATGCAAGAAAATATACTGCTTTTCATAATTTGCAGCAAAGATATATGCAGAGTGACACCTTG
Source organism: Chloranthus sessilifolius (assembly GCA_021018995.1). Classification (NCBI taxonomy): domain Eukaryota; kingdom Viridiplantae; phylum Streptophyta; class Magnoliopsida; order Chloranthales; family Chloranthaceae; genus Chloranthus; species Chloranthus sessilifolius. The sequence goes on from CM037584.1 coordinate 2,358,333, forward strand.
TTAAAAGCTATTATTGATGACCATTCAGTAGACAACAGAGATTCTTGTTTGGGTACAATCCATTTCTTTTTATATACTGTGTGTGTGTGTGTGAGAGAGAGAGAGATGTAATTTCTAATTTGCTGAGTTCCATGCATGACTAAAGAATTCAACAGTGAAAACAATATTTGATTAGGCCACAGGTTTTCCCAAGAAATGAGAAATCAGTAGAAATATTAGAAGCATTTATGCTCTGCCAAGCATCACCATTATGCACTTCAACAATTGCCAAGAGACCACTGGGTTCACCCTTGATTTATTCATTTAAATGACCTGTTCAATATGCATGCATTTGTCTATTTTGTCTTCTTTAATTGGTTCAGAGCTACAAGTCAATTGATAAATGTGAGATGAGACATTTTGTCTTCTTTAATTGGTTCGGAGCTACTTATCAATTGACAAATGCTCAACCAGGAAATTTAAATAGCCTACCTCTTGGTCATATGCTTAGTTTGGTCATATCAAAGTCAATTGACCAAGCATATAGCCTGGTTGAGCTGCAGGCATTTGTCAATTTTTTATTAACAGTACAGTAGTTTTATTCATATCTATTATTCTATATTAATATATTAATTACTATATAGTAAAAAATATATAAAATTTTAATTAAAAAATGCAACTTGGAATAGGCTTTAGGTCCCTTGTGGCCTCAGGTGTGCCTAACGCCTTTGACAACACTGCCCAGTTTTCTATATCCATGTTTTATGCTGCTACTTCACTTCAGCCGCTGTAGTTTGTTGAGCTAAACATGTGTGTTGATGAACTTGTAGAGTCCCTGAGAAAGCATCAGTTTCTACCTTATTGCAACTTCAAGTAACCAAAAAAGGGGGGAAAATTGTCAGGGTCTAAATGCTTAGTCCTTGGGCACTAGTGTGAATACTTTTATATTTTATTTCCAGGTAAGAATGGGATATATAGTCTTTATTTAAGGACATGCAAACTAATTGTTTCCTGGTATTTCAAGAGCACGAGAACCCCCTTGCTTGATCTTGTCAACGCTAGCAAAGAAAAAATATCAAAACAAAGCCTCCCCAATCAACTCCTTTATATCAAACACTCTTTAGCTACTCTTTCAATTCCATGATGGAGTCTGAATCATCTCAATATTCAGGCCTCCAAGAATGAATTTAGGAAGGTGTTTTTCTGTTGGATTCCATGGACATGATTTTTTGCGTAAAATCGGTAAAACCTAAAACGTATGCACTAGTGACAGCGCTTTTGGGTTCGTGTAAAAAATTGTAGGGTGCTAATGGGTTGGGTCATGTCCAAAATTTGGCTGCCCAATAAGAAACTTGCAAATGCTCGACCCGTTGGTGCACTTGACCCTACCCGATGGTGCTCTCAAGCCGAACCCATGCAAAAACTCCTCAAACCTGACTGCTGTACATCCACTTTATTTTCTTGGGGAAAAGTTGGGGATTTCATGCATGGTTAAAATCAATCTTGGATTGGGTTCCACTGCTGGGCAGAACCATTTCTAGTGCCATATAGGAAATACGGCCAGTGTTTTAAAAATAACGGTTGGTATAATTGCCAGACGATTACTTTTTTATTACATGTGGTACACACCCAAAAAAGTAACCTTAAAATCAATTTTGAGCATGCACGTTACGACATGTCATTTTTCTTGGATGTGTGCCACGAGAAATAAAACATCGACCATCTGATCGTAGGCCCATGATCTCAAGATCCATCGTGTGAAAGGTTGTGATAAACGATCTCCATCATCAAATTTAATGGAGTCAATGTGTTTTCTCACCCCACCTCGGTGTGAATGGACCGACTTTAAGTAGATGGTAGAGATCGTTTTTCGTCCCCATATTTCTGACAATTGATCTTTAGATCATGCTTGTGTCATTGTAGGGTCATCTTTCTAGTATACATAGGACACATCTCCCAAAAGTGATCGTAAATCATATGACTGCTAGTGACCTAAACGGCTTAACAACATGATGTGAAAGCTCAAAATTTATTTTAAGGTCATTTTTCTTGGATGTGTGCCACGAGAAATAAAACATTGACCGTCTGATGGTAGGCCCGTAATCTCAAGATCCATCGTGTGAAAGGTTGTGATGATAAACGATCTCCATCATCAAATTTAATGGAGTCAATGTGTTTTCTCACCCCACCTCGGTGTGAATCGACCGGCTTTAAGAAGATGGTAGAGATTGTTTTTCGTCCCCATATTTTTGACAATTGATCTTTAGATCATGCTCGTGTCATTGTATACATAGGACACATCCCCCAAAAGTGATCGTAAATCATATGACTGCTAGTGACCTAAACGGCTTAACATTATGATGTGAAAGCTCAAAATTGATTTTAAGGTCATTTTTCTTGGATGTGTGCCACGAGAAATAAAACATCGATCGTCTGATGGTAGGCCCATGATCCCAAGATCCATCGTGTGAAAGGTTGTGACGATAAACGATCTCCATCATCATGATGTGAAAGCACAAAACAGATCTTCAAATAATAGTGCACCTATCCGATAACAGATCTCCAAATAATAGTGCACCTATCCGACACCTTTCCGACGATTATTTTATACTCGTTTGACGGATTCGCAAAAATTGCCCTCTAAGCTATATGGCACACATCATGCCGATATCGGCCATAATACGTATCAAATATCGGCCCCGATCTGTCATATAGTGGATCTTTAGATCATGCCTACCCTATTAGACGTTCTGTTTTTTATTTCACAAGTCATAAATCCCCAAAAAATGGATTTTGAATCTTATGGCACACCCATCGTCACACTCTAACGGATCTAGAGGATCTGTGACATGTGGAATTAAAAAGTTACCGTCTGATAGGTGAGATATGATCTCAAGATCCTTTTGGTAGAAGTTCGGGGCGAAACACGATCTCTATCATATGATCTTAAGTAGTCCAAGGGTTAAACGAGGTTTGAGATGTTGGTGCTTTGCAAACAAGTTGGTGCCTTTTAAGCAAACGGTCCAATCAATTCCCATAGCTATTTGCTAGGTTTCCAGGGTTAGTAATAGGTGCTAGTAGAAGTACTACTAGGTAGGAGGCATTAGTAGTAGGTGGTACTAGTAACTATGGTTTTGGGCAACAGTGACAGTAATAGCATGTGAGGTTTTGAGAACTTTTTGCAAAATGCAGCTTGAGGACCTGGTAGTACTTCTATGAGACCAATTAGTCTAATAGGGTAGTGCTTTGCAAACTATAACCTGGATTGGTTAAATTTCGATTAAGCAAACCCTTACGTCTCATATGAGACCGATTAGTCTAATATGACCTGGCTTAGATGAAAATACCCTTACGATTAGTCTAATGACACGTTATTTATTAAAACAATCGATTGCATTGGATCAGATGATGGAGATTGTGTTTTTCTCCGATCTTTCACACAATGGATCATGAGATCATGCCGCACCTATCATATGATTGGTTTTCCATTCCGACGATTTTTTAATATTATATATGCTAAATATCCCTAAAAAATACCCCTCCAGCCATATGGCACGTTTCACGCTCAAACGTGAGTTTATTGCCTTCTTTTTGAAATTCGTGACATGTGTAATCATAAATTGACCATCCGATAGATATGCCATAATCTGAAGATCTATTTTTCGAAAATATCTGGATGAAACACTACGCCGATCTTTTGATCAGATGCAATCAATTGTTTTAATAGGTATGTTATGTGGGTGTTACAATAAAGTCCTGGGTGCAATTAGAGGTACCCTTACAAATTCATTGTAGAGATGCACTTAAAAATACCCTAAGAAAATCGGGTGTTCCAATTAAATGCTTTGAATCTAACAATAGAGGTCCCCTATCACATCAACATGTGAGTGTCTCTTTAAAGGTTATTACATGTTAGATCAAACCATAAATTGGGCAATGTTATGCTTCAATAGTACATCCTTGTATTATTTATACTCGGGCTTTGCAACAAAGGAAAATCAAGCAAAGTTGTGTATTTTGTTGTTAAGACCACTTCTTGTAATAAATTTGTAACCGTAATTTAGTTGAAAATCTTTCAATTTTTTCGTAATCGATCGGATGGCTAGTGTTGATCCACACAATGAGGCACGCATGGCTATCATGGTAAATATATTGAGGGAGAGGAGAGCCATAAGATTTGAAGTCTTAGTTCTTAATCGGCTTTCTTTTGGGCAGACGGTCGAAAATGTTCACTGGCTTTCATGCCTAGTTTATTAGGGTTGAGCAGCATTGACGGTGAACTCGAGGAACATTATGACTGTTAGTCTCGCGGAACTTTTGACCGCGGAGGAATATCTCACCTATCAGACGGTAACTTTTTAATTCCATATGTCACGGATCCTCTAGATCCGTTAGAGTGTGACGATGGGTGTGCCATAAGATTCAAAATCCATTTTTTGGGGATTTACGACTTGTGAAATAAAAAACATAACATCTGATAGGGTAGGCATGATTTGAAGATCCACTGTATGACAGATCGGGGCCGATATTTGATACGTATTGTGGCCGATATCGGCATGATGTGTGTCATATAGCTTAGAGGGCAATTTTTGCGAATCCCTCGAACGAGTATAAAATAATCGTCGGAAAGGTGTTGGATAGGTGCACTATTATTTGGAAATTTGTTATCGGATAGGTGCACTATTATTTGAAGATATGTTTTGTGCTTTCACATCATGATGGTGGAGATCATTTATCGTCACAACCTTTCACATGATGGATCTTGGGATCACGGGCCTACCATCAGACGGTCGATGTTATATTTCTCGTGGCACACATCCAAGAAAAATGACCTTAAAATCAATTTTTTTAAGCTGTTTAAGTCACTAGCAGTCATATGATTTACGATTTTTTTTGGGGGATGTGTCCTACGTATACTAGAATGATGACCCTATGATGACACAAGCATGATCTAAAGATCAATGCCAGAAATATCGGGACGAAAAACGATCTCTACCATCTTCTTAAAGTCGGTCGATTCACACCGAGGTGGGGTGAGAAAACACATTGACTCCATTAAATTTGGTGATGGAGATCGTTTATCATCACAACCTTTCACACGATGGATCTTGAGATCACGGGCCTACCATCAGACGGTCGATATTTTATTTCTCGTGGCACACATCCAAGAAAAATGACCTTAAAATCAGTTTTGAGCCTTCACATCATGATGTTAAGCCGTTTAGGTCACTAGCAGTTATATGATTTACGATCACTTTTGGGGGATGTGTCCTATGTATATTAGAAAGATGACCCTACGATGACACGAGCATGATGTAAAGATCAATTGTCAGAAATATGGGGACGAAAAATGATCTCTACCATCTTCTAAAAGTCGGTCGATTCACACCGAGGTGGGGTGAGAAAACACATTGACTCCATTAAATTTGATGATGGAGATCGTTTATCATCACATCCTTTCACACGATGGATCTTGAGATTATGGGCCTACGATCAGATGGTCGATGTTTTTTTTCTCGTGGCACACATCCAAGAAAAATGACCTGTCGTAACGTGCATGCTCAAAATTGATTTTAAGATAACTTTTTTGGATGTGTACCACATGAAATAAAAAAGTAACCATTTGGCAATTATACCAGCCGTTATTTTAAAAATATTGGCCGTATTTCCTATATGGCACTAGAAACGGTTCCGAGATTGATTTTAACCATGCATGAAATCCCCAACGTTTCCCCAAGAAAATAAAGTGGATGTACTTCTCAGTCAAGTTTGAGAAGTTTTTGCATGGGTTCGGCTTGAGTGCACCATCGGGTAGGGTCAAGTGCACCAACGGGTCAAGCATTTGCGAGTTTCTTATTGGGAAGCCAAATTTTGGACACGACCCAACCCATTAGCACCCTACAATTTTTTACACGAACCCAAAAGCGTTGTCACTAGTGCATACGCTTTAGGTTTTACCGATTTTACGCAAAAAACCATGTCCATGGAATCCAACAGAAAAAAAATCTTCCTAAATTCATTCTTGGAGGCCTGAATATTGAGATGATTTAGGCTCCATCATGGAACTAAAAGAGTAGCTAAAGAGTGTTTGATATAAAGGAGTTGGTTGGGGAGACTTTGTTTTGATATTTGTCTTTGCTAGCGTTGACAAGATCAAGAAAGGGGGTTCTCGTGCTCTTGGAATTCCAGGAAACAATTAGTTTGCATGTTCTTAAATAAAGACTATATATCCCATTTTTACCTAGAAATAAAACATAAAAATACTCACACTAGTGCCCAAGGACTAAGCATTTAGACCCTGACAATTTCCCCCCCTTTTTTGGGTTACTTGAAGTTGCAATAAGGTAGAAACTGATGCTTTCTCAGGGACTCTACAAGTCCATCAACAGATATGTTTAGCTCAACAAACTACAACGGCTGAAGTGAAGTAGCAGCATAAAACATGGATGTAGAAAACTGGGCAGTGTTGTCAAAGGCGTTAGGCACACCTGAGGCCACAAGGACCCTAAAGCCTATTCCAAGTTGCATTTTTTAATTAAAATTTATATGTTTTTTACTATATAATAATTAATATATTAATATAGAATAATAGATATGAATAAAGTTATTGTACTATTAATAAAAAATTGACAAATGCCTGCAGCTCAACACAACTATATGCTTGGTCAATTGACATTGATATGACCAAACTATGCATATGACCAAGAGGTAGGTCATTTAAATTTCCTGGTTGAGCATTTGTCAATTGATAAGTAGCTCTGAACCAATTAAAGAAGACAAAATGCCTCATCTCGCATTTATCAATTGACTTGTAGCTCTGAACCAATTAAAGAAGACAAAATAGACAAATGCCTGCATGTTGAGCAGGTCATTTAAATGAATAAATCAAGGGTGAACCCAGTGGTCTCTTGGCAGTTGTTGAAGTGTATAATGGTGATGCTTGGCAGAGCATAAATGCTTCCAATATTTCTACTGATTTCTCATTTTTTGGAAAAACCTGTGGCCTAATAAAATATTATTTTCACTGTTGAATTCTTTAGTCATGCATGGAACTCAGCAAATTAGAAATTACATCTCTCTCTCTCTCACACACAGTATATAAAAAGAAATGGATTGTACTACTGAATAGTCATCAATAATAGCTTTTAACAAGGTATCACTATGCATATATCTTTGCTGCAAATTATGAAAAGCAGTATATTTTCTTGCATCGGTTAACAACTCACCCACTTATACAGCCATACAAGTCATCTAATACCATCGACCAATAATAGATTACATTTGTTTGTAAGTTTGAAGAAGTAGGGTTTGAGTGAAAATAGCCTCTCACAAGTTTGAGTGAAAATCAGGGTTTCAACATCTCAGCCTCTCATTTTCTCTTATAAAATCCCAATAAAAAGCCAAACACTAGGGGGGGAATCAAATCCTCTCACCGAATTGTGAAGTCTAGACACTACTTTTTCACGTGTTTCGAAATTTTTTATACCCAAATCAATCTCCACCACCTCGCCTGCTATATTGATTCTTGTTTTATTGAGGAAAATCATCAGCACATGTACTTATGATAGAAATTTCATAATTGGATATCCAACTCAAACTAAACAAATTAATATAATTCGTTGCATAATTTCTATTATACATAGTTGTAAATGCTATTCCTTGGATATACAAGAAGTTAAAATTGACATGCTACGATAAAAGGCATACACTAGTAAAAAGGCACGTGCAAATGCACGTTGATATTAGGACCTTTAAATGATTAAACTTGATTTTAGGCATCTATCGGGTGATTTGAACTAAAAAATAATAGTATTTCAAGTGTTCGTTACTATATTTTATAATTTTTTATAGAAAAAAAAAACACACACTTATTATTATGTTTCATATGTCTTCATTATGTATAATTTAAAACTATAAAAAAATTTAATAAAAAATACAAAAATATAACTTATATTGTAAACTATAGAACATGAAGAAAAAAAATAAAAAGCATACATATAAGTATAATATGGAAAATTCAATTAAATCGAAAATGGGTATTTATTCCTTCTTGAATATATACATTCACCAGTCATCAAAGTGACTTCTAAGGAGAATCGGTCCTAAATGTAGAAACCATGGGTTTCCTGTAAAATACATACAATTAGATAGATAAAAGCCACAAATTGGGTTTGTTGTAAAAAAAAGTAAAATTAGGAGTGCATGTGTAATTGACTGACCGAAAATCGAGATCTGTTGCAATTTTGCATGATTTTGAAAAAGGAAAGCTACAAAAAAGTAAAACATGGTGTTTGGTATGAAGAATATGATTTTTTTTCAAATTAAAATAAAAGCATAGAGCTTAAAATCAAACGAAATAAATGTATCTTTAAAGGAACATGAGCAGAAGTTAGAAGTTGTATTCTATGAAGACAAACAATACAGGAGAGTCCATCTTCACCTCCCAAACCCTCAAAAGTTGTGTTGGATAAAATTCAGAAATCAGTATCAAAATTATGAATTTGATATTTCCTTAGAAGGAATCCGAAGTGGCCCTAACTGACTAAACACATAAAACATTTAATGGAGTTTTTCATGTTATCTGCTGGAAGAACAATTCAACAAATTTAGAGAGAAGACACAAGCAAACTATATCTTCACAGTAAAAGCAACTCGAATAATTTCCAATGCTTCAATATTCACCATTAAAGCTAAGACTAACCTTTATAATTACAACGCGGAGAAGTCAATAAGGTTTGAGTTAAACACGCCAGACCAATTTCATTGTCTCCATCAATCACCAGCACCGTATCCCGAATTTCATCTGTTCCTATGCTTCAGAAACACACAACAAGATTGATTCAAAACATTAATATGAGGTTCTAGATTGAGCTGGTATTAGGTGCCCCACCCAAGTGCCAATGGCAGCACTCGGGCCAATCTTGTTTTGTTCAAATGTTCAAGCAGTAGGACATGCCAAGCTATTTATGAGCATGCAAATCAGTGAAAATTCACTTTTGACTTGTTACTGGCGCTCAAAAATATCAGCGCTCATACAGAAGTTAGCAGATTGAGATTGACCCAAGTGTCCCCTCTGGCAATTGAATAAGGTACCTTTTAGTAAGTCTAGCTACATTACCACCGGTGATTCATTCTCCTCATCGAAAAGAACCTCATCTTTAGGGATTAAACCGAAAATTCTTCCCACAAATGGGATTAAACCTATGATATGTGAACAACCAAAATAATCCACTTTTATACTCATTAATCAGCTAATAACCCAAGCTTCTTCACTTGAGAAGAAGATTTAACTAAGACCCAACCAGATCTCTGCATCAAAACACTGGGTGATGGGTCTAGGGTCAGACCTTGCTCAAAGATATGCAACCTTAAGGTCATAGGTTCTAGCCCAGCCTATCTATCAAAACTATCTTTAAATAAAACTGTCAAAGGTTTTGAAAATCCTATGGGGGAGGCTCCGACTTTGGGGATATATTTATGATTGAAGCCCATATGATTGTGGCTTGAAATTAAGATAAAGAGCAATTTCCCTTTAAATTGGAAAAGAATATTTTTTAACTAATACATCAGCTTGACTCTAGTAGGGGTGATTGCTTCTTGAAAATACTTGTATTTTCAATCAATTCTCAAGTTTTGAAAAATCTCTTGTTTCATTGGCCAATGACAACAAGTATAAACACCAGGTGAAAGTCAATGTTGGTAAAAATTTACAACTCTTGTAGCATCTCTTAGAACTTCATGGGTCTGTGTAGTGCATGCACCTTGAAATATATAAATTTCTACTAGATCTTTTACCAAGATGTATTCTAATATTCGAAACGAAGAGGGAGAATTTTAATGATCAAAATGTCACCTCTGGACAAAAGAGCAGGGCCCAGAAACTAGTGTCGTTTGGGCACCTTGACGGAGAAATAATGTAAATTCCCTATGAAGCACGAAAATGATGAAAACATCCTGAAAAGAGGGTCGTTCAGCGCTCGTGTTTAGAGATTTTGGTTATTGAAAATTACCATCCTTATTTCAGCAAATGAAATTTGGTTAATATTTTGTTAAGCTGTCCTTTCTATATTTATTCAAATTTGACTTTATTAGGCATTGTGCAACCAAGATACCAAGTCAATTATTTAAGACTCACTATCCTACCTAGCTCCTTTCATCAGCAGGGGATAAAACAAGTTATTAATGAGGTTACTGCATACAATCCAACCAATTCCTGAATAAAGGGGGTTATATTAACCAATACACCTTGTTTATTATTGAACGAATCATATATAACCGCAAGACAACTTTATGCCCTTAAAATGAAGGAATAATGGGGTATCACAAGCACACACTCCTTTTACAAGCGAAGCTATACAAATGCGTTGAGAAATTTGGAACCTCTGTTAAGAAGGAAAAGAACCAAATCCTCATATTTCTTATAAGCATTTTATCAAATACTTGACACACAACTTTAAAATAATATATGTTACTAATAAAACTATAAGAAAAATCTAAAATCAATTACTTAAAGCTAAACCATTAAATCCAATTAGTCGGATGAAACATCTCAAATGTTGTTGAAACACTTTCAAATAATCCCCAAAACTCTACACACACAAGATATCCATCTTAGAAATAATAACAATATAATTCAATAAATAAATAAATAATCTTACAAAGTAACGCCTTTAAAAATTAATAATGGTGTTCCAAACTGATTGAAGACAATGTAATGCCTTTTAAGATTATTTACTGCCGGAATGACTCAGTCCTACTCGGTGTAAAAGAAGGTGTACTGACTTATTTACCTTAAACCCTAAACAGAGAAATATTAGTAATAAGAGTAAAAATTATTTTTCTTGCAAAAAAGGGGTATAAATTACCTTAAGAAACGAAGAGATGCCTTGCTTCAAAACTCCTTCCAAGCGCTAATCGATGTTCTGCTCGCCTCGCCCTCGCCAAAGGCTATGCTCATCGATGCTCTGCTCGCCCCAGGCTGCGATGAAGAAGTGAGTGCAGGCGACAGAGGAGGGAGGGCGAAAGAGAAACAGGCGATAGAGGAGAGGGAGTTGCGCAGGAAAATCGAAGCCAAAAAACTCACCGTAAGCTTCTGATAGAGGAGAGGGAGCTGCACAGGAAAATCGAAGCCAAAGAACCCACCGTAAGCTTCTGAAATGCCCTTTATAGAAGGGCATTTCAGTAAACTACTAAGGATGTAATACGTCCCATGTTATACAATTTGAGCGATCTCATGGATATCAGAAGTTCTGAAAATACCAAATGCTTGATTCTCTAAAACGTTTGAAGCCCGTATATTGAGCTAAAACGTTTCGTTTTCAATGTCGTTCTTCTAATTTTCCCTAATTAAAAGAATCCAACCCACAGCTTGTAAAGATAGATGTGAGAAATAGCATCGATAACAAGACAACCTACTCCGTCACATTGGAGGGAGGGTACAACGTGGGCTAAAGCCTCTTTAGTTCTCACATAAATTGAAAGAGTGTCAACCATGTATTCTTCCTAACGAAATTGCTTGCAACTATTTATATTCTATGGAGAGGAGGAATATGGATGGGAACCTCAACTCTCTATTCCCTTGAATTTTATTATTATTATTATTATTATTATCATTAGGGATTTTTTTCATATATCCCCTATGTTTTGACATATTTATAAATGTCACTCTATTTCACTTATTTATAAATAATCACCTAATTTATTGGTTTGTATTGAGTTGCTATTCCGTTAATTGCCATCTCTAAAGAATAAAATTGACATAAAAAATGTATTTATAACTCGAGAAAAATAAATAATGTAGGTAATAAGTGGAGACGATTTTCTATCACGAAGAAAATAATAACGTACGTAGTAAGTGCGCTTTGCTTTTCTAGAGACGGCAATTAATGGAACAAATTATAAATTAGGTGATTATTTATAAATAAGTGTTTAAACACAAAACTGGAAATTAAAGTGTTGTTTAAACACAAAACTATAAATTAGGAGATTATTTATAAATAAGTAAAACATGAGTAACATTTATAAATATGCTAAAACATAAGAGGAATATGCAAAAACTCTTTTACATATTATTATTATTATTGTTATTATTTTATATATAATAGGTAAGCTGGGATTGAATGGTCCACCTTTTTTTCTATGCTCAAACCCTTTATCTGCTGACATGGCCACACTCTGGAAGTCTTTTGGGCTTGGGCCACCTAAGGTTGACAATATAACAACCTTAAGTTTGAGCCTAACTTACCAATTATTATTAAAAACAAAAACAACAACAAAACAAAACTTAAGCTCTGATGGTCTTTTCCAACTGGTATACATTCATGTTATACAATAAAATAGTGTATATTTTTTTTCTTTGATACACGGTAAACCGGTTTGCTGATACACAGGATATCCCAATCTGTACTTGACCCAATCACTAGAGACTAAGTAGTGTTTGCTGACATCGCAATATCCTAGTAGTAAATCTTTTGCTAGTTCAGGTTGGGCAACCATCCACCAGTATCACGATAAATGAAAAATGTAAAATATCACCCGATACTGATACGTCGATAAGTATCGATTTTCACGCAAACTGATGCGTATCGGTGCCGACATGTATTAGGTATCAACTCGATCGGGTGGTATCGGGATCGACCGATACCTTTATTTTATTTATTTTAAAAAAAAATTGATATAACTCGATATCGGCCGATTCGTATCAGTCCTCTATAGATCGAGACCTGATACCGATAAATAGTTTGACGCCTTGGTTATGAAAATGGGTATTGAAGTAGGTAGAACAAGAGGCCATATTATTATTTTAGGGTACCGATGTTTGCAATCGACTACTCTAGTAAAAACAATTAGGGTAAGCCCAGTTGGTATACTCCCCAATTATAGGGATGGAGGTCATGGGATCAAGTCTCTACACTTGTTTCCCTTCTTTTTCTTTATAAAGTGTTCGTTTAATTTGTCTTTATCACTCTTGTTGGTGTTATCCTTATCGCTCTCGTTGGTGTTGTCGGTTGTATTTGACTATAAATCAAATATTATATTCTAATTTATCCAATATCACTATTGATAGCATCAGCTAAGTAAGATGGTTTCGCGACACACTCAAAGCTCATTAATAAGCTTAGCTAATGAGGGTTTTTTCCTTTTTATATTATATACAAATGAGGGCCTTTGTATTCCACAAAGGAGCCACAATGTCAGCAAAAAAGAAATGGGTAACCAACAAAGCTTTCCTTGCGTAGCCATTTCTCTCACTCTATCATGCCTTTTGACGTATATTATTTTGAGTACAAAAAGGAATTAAGTTGGGAAAGAGATGGTCCCCTTATAATTAGATGAGGGTGAATGCTTTCATAAAGGGTTGGACCCTATTTCCCTTGTAGAGTGCCATCGCCAGGTCATTGGCCCAATGTGACATCGTAAATCAGGAGCCCTAGTGGACTTAGTGGTCCAGGTGGACCTCGTGTTTTTGTCGCTATCATTAGGTTTAAATTGCTTACTTAGTGGCGGGTTTAAAAGTTGAGTGGGCTTAACAATGCCTTTTTAGTTTTGGTTATGGTTATTCTCACCGGTTTATTTAGTGAGTATCACATAATTTTTCACAGACGAAAGCAATTGATTGATTTGAATTTGACGATGGGGATTTTTTTTGCTCCAATATTCCTCCCGATAGATCTTAGGATCATGGGGGACATTTCAGGCGGTCGGATGTTAATTCCACATAACACAGGTCAATAAAAGTGAAGGTCAACTCTATTGCTCATGATCTTGGTCACTTTTGGGAATGTGTGCAATGTGGAATCAACATTTGAGTGTCTGATAGGAGCGCTATGATCTTTAGATCCATCGAGAGGAAGATTGGAGCAACAAAAACTCCATCGTTTGATTCCAATCAAATCAATGATTTTTGTCAGTAAAAAAATGGGATGGTACTTACTAATAAACGGGTAAGGATACCAATACCTTCAAATTTTAGGCGAGGAGCCTAAACCAGTGAAGGATAACATAATGCAATGCATTATGATACTCAGTGTTGTGCCTTGCTGATTTTAATTTTTTATTTATATAGGTAACCATGAGATTTGAACCACTGACCTCAACACTAGACGCTTGAGGGCATTACCACTGGGCAAAGATCCAATTCTTTTGTGCCTTGTTGATGACCTACATTGGTCCACATGATCACCAATCCAAACCTATTGAAGAGGCATCAATCCAATCCACGGCAACGAATCTTTGAGGGCACCTACACTAAAGACCGTTTGGAATCTAAAAATGGAGATAGTTTTTCGTCCCAATCTTCCACACGGTGGATATTGAGATCACAGGCATACAATTAGAGAGCCTAATTTTTCATTCCATGTGCCATACATCCTAAAAGGTGACATGAGAACCACGTGGTACACATCACCCTCAAACCTGGTTTTCAAGTCAAGTTTTGCAATGTGCGTCATGTAGAATAAAAAGCTGGTATGAAGGTATCCCCCAGATCTCAAGATCTATTGTGTGGAATATTGGAACTAAAAACGATTTCCATCGTCTGATTCAAAGTAGCTAATGATTTTCAACATAAGTGCCCTCAAAGAAGTGGTGGGTGCACGTAAAGGTTTTAAAAAAGCGATCAGTAAGGTGCATTATGATGTCATTCCTCTTAAAATAACGTTAATCGTATGTGGCACTTGTGTTACTTTCGTACACATGTAATGCACCCGAACATTAATATAGGCACCCCGTTGAGGTCAAAGTAGCAATTCAATAAGTGCGAAGTCAATTCTAAATGCTACAGCATCAAATAAGTTATAGGTCTCATGGTATCCCAAATTCCTCCAAAAAAAAGTTAATAGGTCTCAGTGGCATCCCAAATTCCATTAGAATTGGTTGGTATTAACTGGACAGGCCCGTACACCACCTATGGTGCACAGGCCATCACTTTTGCACTCCGTAGACTACATTTTCACAACAAATCACAGATGTCCAAGTGGCATGGATTGATCTTGGTGTCACTAAGCTCAACATCAAAAGAACTTTGGAGCAATTTTGTTGCCACACGTTTTAACTGTCCAATTGCGTGTTCTTTGATCAGATGACATAGAATTTTCAGCTGAGTTTCGTGCTTGTCCCATCTGGAACTGCCACGTATATAATGTTGATGAAGATGCATGCCACGTGTACATGACTGATTCGTTATTGTATCTGTAAGCGTGTGAAAAGTGGGGTGCACGCTTGTGTCTCAGATGTAAAGCACTAGGGTTATAAATTTTTTAACGGGTATCAGAGAAAGAAACCCTATGCATAGGGGTCCCCCACAAGGTGGGCAGTTGAGATTGAGGGGGCGCACGCACACGTCAGCACCATGGAAATGGGAATGGAAGGCATTCCACTTGTGTCCTAGACTCGACTTGGACATATGCACATTGGATTCCTCAATGTGTGATTCTCTAATGGGCACCTTAAAATTTAGGAGAAATTAGAAAAACAACCTTACAAATCGACTAAAGATTCTTTCTTCTCAACCCGAGTTTTATTGGTTTGAATCGTTGATTGCTTTGATCAAACAATAGAATTGGATATTGTTTTCCATCCCAATCTTTAACACAAGAAATCGTAAGATCATGGACACATTATTATACGGTTAGATTTTGATTCCAATTGGTACATGGTGGGTCCAAGTACACCCCTTACGAGTTCGAGGGACTAGGGTAGGGAGGCCACACTCAAAATACTCTCCCAACACTCTAAAACATTGAGTTGTGGTCGGAATGGTAGCTCAATGGGTTATAAGATCCTAGAAGTGGTATCAAAGATACGTCACGGTTGTTGAGTCCCTGCTGAGGGGGTTGGGGGGGGATCAAAATTTCTGGTTGAATTTCGATTTTGGACATTTCGGGTTGAATTTCGATTTTGGGCATGACCGAAACTGAAATTTTGGTCCCCATACAAAATGAATCGAAATTTTGGATTTCAGCTTCGTTTCGGTCATGCCCGAAACATTTCGGCCATACTCGAAACCGAAACATTTTGGCCGAAATTTTGATCCATGCTTCCAACACCGTAAAACACCAAGTTGTACTACTTTCATCACCAATTGGTTTTGGTCGGAATGGTAGCTCAATAGGGTATACGATCCTATAGCATACATCCCAAAAAATGAACATGATCATGGGCGTACTTCAAACATGATATTTGGATCATTTTGGAGATGTTTGCCACTGGGAATCAAAATCTGACCATGATCTCAAAATCTATTGCGTTGAAAGTTTGGGCGAAAATGATCTTCATCATCTGATTCAAAACAGCCACCAATTTTAATATATAAAACCTGAGTTGAGAAGGCAGAATCTTGCATTGAAAATAAAGGGACCCTTCTCTAGATTGGTTGGATTCTCAGTGCTTTGTTCATTCAACTAACTGGATTCGTAGAGGCCTTTTGTCTACTTGGTTCCTCAATGGATAGATTCCCAAAATTATGTTTCAGGCGTCCTGCACCACTGCACCACTTCCCTCCATCTATTCGATACTTTTCACACGAAGCTAGGGTGTCTAATTAAAGCCTCACTTGAAACATCGAATATGGGGTTACCTTCTATAGGAAAATAAAAGAATATGGGGGTTCTCACTTCTTATTAATGTACGAAGGGTACAACATCTAGTTTATAGCCGAAACGTTTTGGTTTCGGGTCCCATTACGCCTTGTGGGATCGAAACCGAAATCATAAATTTTGGATTTCAAATGTGCTGGGGGGGAAATTTTAGTTTCCGTCATGACTAAAACCGAAACGAAATCCGATATTTTGATCCTTTGTTTATACTTTTTATCTCACGCAGTTGAAATGTGATTTACCATTACACTTTGTGGCGCACATCTTGACCACTCTAAATGGTCCAAGTGTCAATCCATCACTGAAATATATCTCAGCCCAAAGAAACATGCCTATGAGTGGATGTGGATCATCCGATTGATGAATTTTAAGACCACCCATCAAAATTAAAAACAATGATTGATATCATAGTCAACAGATCAGTTTGTTCAAATTTCTCAAAAACTTTCATTTTTGGATCCATGACCTTCAAAGTACGATCTATAACTTATCCGGTGAGAATTACCCACATCTTTAACCCTTAATGGTGTAAGATTATTTGAATACTATTTTGGTGGATAAATGACGGTTTGGAGTGCGGGGCCGTAATATAAATTGTCCACATTATCCATTTTTAAAACAAAAGGACTCTATAGCTGTTCGGTGCAATTTTATATTTTTATACTTATTTCTTTACACCCACTACTGGTTATATTCTATGATTCCATCATCAATAGTTGAAATGTTGAATATGCCATAGCTCCGAGGATTGTGTTGGGCCCTCTAATCAGTTTTTATTGAGGCTCACTAATCCCCGTATGCCAATTCAAATGGCAGCCCTAAAATTCCATTCAGCTTGGAGAGAGAGACTATAAGTGGGAACGATAAGCAAGGATCAAAATATCGGATTTCGTTAAACCAAAATTTGGAACCGAAATTTTCCCTTAGCACGTTTGAAATCCAAAATTTATGATTTCGGTTTAAGTACCGACCGAAACCGAAACATTTTAGCCGAAATTTCGATCCATGACGATAGGTATGAATTGTGCATTAGAATCTTATATCATTTGCGAGTTCTGTGATCCAGGGTTCACACAGCCCCTTTGGGTTACAGAAAAAAAAAAAAAAAAAAAATATATATATATATATATATATATATATATATATATATATATATATATATATATATATATTTCAAAGGGTCAAAATGTCTTATCTGCTGCATTAATCTATGCATTGAGATTTTAAACTTTTGATCAACATTTGAATGATATCTTTTTTATTTTTCATTTATGCCCATTCAACCAAGTTTCTGTAGTATTTGATCCTCAGATTTAGTACCATGTCGTGCCCAACTATTATGAATACACATCATTGTCCAAATGGGAAATGAACAAAGTGTACAGAATCAATGATGACTACTGTCCCATACCAACTGAACCTATATATATATCGGTTTTGGCGAGTTTAGTTTTATCGATTTTCTTTTTCTAATAAATTTGTTTTTGGTTTTTGGCACCCAAAACTGATACCAAACCAATCCAAAATGGATTTTTATTGTTTAATTTTAGACCTGTAAGGTTCGGTATCTTATCGATTTTGATCGGTTCGATTTTGTTCATTTTCAACTTTTGATTGTTTTTTACCCCCTAATCAACAATTGATGAGTGACACTAGTTCGAACAACTGAGGAATATGGACGCTGTAATGCTGTGTTTCCATATACATGCCTCCAGAATTCGCACGTCAACACACGTCAATATCTGTTCCATAGTAAGCATATGATATCTTTTCCCAAAAAAAAAACAAAAAAAAAACCATATGCTTTCCGAAAAAATATCCAATATGCCACTCTTCATCATATTTCAAAAACAAGTCACTAATTTAATATAAATTTGTTCGATCAATTTTTGATCTCATAACCTTAATTGGGACTATATACTGAAATAATAGTATATGGTTGAATACATATTAAAATAATAGCTCTGTGACTTAAGCCTTATGACCCTAACGTGAGAATCATGCACTGAAACAATAGTATATGACTGAATAGAGGCTGAAATAATAACTCTATCGCTCAAATCCCAACGTAAGAAAACTATATACTGAAACAATAATATATAGTCAGAATGCAGACTGAAACAATAGTCTTGCATTTCATATCCTTTTGCAATAATGTGGGACTATATACTGAAATAATAGTAGATGACTGGACACAGGCTGAAACAATAACTCTGTGGCTCAGGCCTCATGACCCTAACGTGGGGACCATACACTGAAATAATAGCACATAACTGAACATAGGTTGAAACAATAGCTCTGTGGCTCAGATCCTAATATAGGGAGATTATATACTAAAACAATAGTATATAGTCGAAATGCATGCTGAAACAATAGTTTGACATTTCAAACTCGACCCGAACCCGGACAACCCCGAATTAAGCACTTAAAATCCCGCGCATAATTCGATTGCAAGCCAAATCACCCGCGCGCAATTAGTCCCTCTTCCAGACCAGATTCGCTTTCTCAAACCATCTCGAGAATCAATTTCGTGCCCCACATAGCATGCGCAATCGGATTGAGCGCCCCACCACCAGCACACAATCGGCCTACGCCCGACCTAATCTTACAATCCTTGACCCCTAAGTTTCCTCGATTAGACGCTTCGAAAGAGGTGCTTAATTGAATTGCATACCCTAAAATGGGTGCGCAATTAGTCCTAACGTTGTTAGAACTAGGAAACTCGCTGAGCAAGCCAGTCGATTGCTCACTGAGTCGGTGACCGACATAAAGCGATTAAGCACCGGGAGACCGGCGCGCAATCCAGTTAAACGCCTGAAACATGGCTTAATTGGAGAAAAACCTATAAAAGATTTTTTTCTTAATTCACCCGAGGAGACTAGCAATTTTCGAGAGAGAACGAATTTTTTTGAGATTTCGAAACCAGAGAACTCCGAGAACGAACACATAGAGCAATCTAGCCATAATTCCGAAAATCAAGCATAGAATCTTCGAGGTTTCTCTCCGCAGCATCGATCATAGGTAAAAATCTTAGTTTTAGACTTAGGATTTCTCTTAATTTTTAATTATTAATATTAGTTCGCATTTTTAGACCGTAGCATCCTTTTTAGACCGTAATCTTCAATATCTAGTTCTAGTTCCCCGTTTCTAGAATCAGTCCTTAATCTGACGGTCTAATTCACCAACCCTTGACTCAATTCCGTTCTAAAATCTTAATTTTCAGTCCTATTATTAATCTATGGTTCTAGTTCTTAGGTTCTAGAACCAATCCTTAATCATACGGTCTGATTTAAAATTTAAAATTTTAATCTTAATTTCTTAGTTTAATACTTTAAAAAACCCTAAACACTATTTAGTTTTCTATAATTCTAGTTTCTCAATTTAATTCATAATTATTATCCCGAAATTGACTTTGAAAATCTAAAAATACCATTTTTATAATTCGAAATCTGATTTATCTTTAATCTCAGTCACCCGATTTTTTCAAGGGAGCTTACGGAGGGTACTCGGGAACGAGACTGATCCACCTTAGCATAGCGGGCCCAAAACCTTTTTTTTTTTTGAATTATTTAGTTAATTTAATTAGGGTTAGAAAATCAGTCTCATAATTTCTTCTTAGAATTTTAGTACAATTAATTTACATGCTTTATTTTTATTATATCTTTAGAATTTCTTGCTTTTGTAATATCCCAAAAATTTGGACGTTAAACAGTGACCTCGGGATTCGTGCCCGACTGGTCGTAGGTCTGACCACGTGATGGTCAAACAGTGGACTCATGAAGGGATAAACTAATGTGATGTCAGTGTGACCTAAGTATAGAGTTAGAATCTAGTTAATGATCACGTACACCTATCTCTGGTGTATGTGCTTAACACACAAGCTGGAAAAAGGATATAAGGGTTTAATAACCTATGTTTTATTGTTTGATTGGTAAAAAGAGTTAAGAAGAGAGATAGAGAGAGAGAGAGAGAGCCAAGGTGAGTTAATGGCAAGGAGTTAATGTGGTTGGATTGAAGGGAAGACTGAGCAATAAATGCCGGATTCAACGTGATTGGATTCGTGGGAGCCAAAGCTGAAACCCTAATCATTCAAATCAATCGTTCAATCAATTTAGAGATTGATTTGAGGTGAGTTCTACTAGATTTAAATGAGTACTTTATTGTGCATTAGCTATAGGAAAGATGGGTGAAATGATCAAATAAAAATGATAGAAAAGAAAGAAAAATAAGGAGAAAAAGATTTTGAAGAACAGTCCGAAAAGGGGCTGAGTTCTGGCTAAATCGATTAATCGATTTGGAAAATTGATTAATCGATTTTGGTCTAGAAGTTGAAAAAGCAAGAATGCCCGATTTCGATTAATCGATCTGAAAATTGATTAATCTATTTTAAAAGTCGATTAATCGATTTAGAAATCGACTAATCGACTGGGTACCTCCAGTGGCTTGAGAGATAAGACTTGGAGAAATCGACTAATCGATTTGGAGAATCGATTAGTCAATTTTGGATTTCGATTAATCGATTTTAAATTTTTGACTACTCGATTTGAGAATCGATTTAACCATTTTGAGGATTTCGATTAATTGATTTGGGATCGATTAATTGATTTTAGATTTCGATTAATCGATTTTGGGAATCGATTAATCGATTTTGGCAGTTTGACTTGACTTTTTAATTGGACCTTGAGGTTCATGGAGGGTCTAGGACCTTCTCTATTACATCTTTAGTGATATGTTGTATGTGTTATGGTGTACCATAGGTGGTACGTGTGAGAGCAAGCATAAGGAGCCTCATGAGACCTTAATGCTTGGGCCTTCAGAGACTTGAGGTAGGGAACACCTTGAACATGTACTTTAATTACAAGAGGATGCATGTAGTGATATAGAAATCAAATTAAAAATATTTTAACTATGTAAATCTTTGTAAAAAGGGTGTGTGTGTGTGTGTGACACTAAGAAAGTAAATGAGAATGAGACATCCCCAGGGGATGAGAAGGTGCTAAAGGCATCAGTGTAATGCGAGTAACTGAGACCAAGTAAGCTAATGGAAATGAGGCATCCCCAGGGGATGAGAAAGTGATAAAGGTATCAATGTGATGCGAGTAATTTAGACATCCCAGGGATGTTGGTAAGATTGAATAACGATTGATAAGGCCTAATTGATATAAAGTAACACTTTTATACGGTGAATAACTATATGTAAAGCACATGATATTTTTGTTATTTAAGGTTTGTGACAGCGGGATATCCGTGATCATCTGCGGCTGACTAATCCATACTGACGATGCGGAGGTTTATCCATACATAGTAAGCACATCCCAGGGATGTTGAGATGAGATTTAACCCCGTTGCCTATTGAGAAAGGGGCTTGGGTAGTAGTTCCAGGGAATACATATAACAACTGTCTATTTAGACGATGATAGAGGGTATTCCATTGGGGCTCGATGCTATATTGCTCGGGGACTACTTAAGTTGAAGATTTAAGTTTTGCTTTAGGCATTTTCAGTGTCATCATGAACAATTCACAATAAAGGAAAACATGCAACTACCAGTAAATTTTAAATGCAAATTATCATTTTTTAAACTATTTTTCCATCAAGTGCATATATACATCATGCTTAGAATATCATAAAATATATGTGAGATTTTGACTTATATGTTCATTATGTTATTTCCTATTGAGCTAGGATGTAGCTCACCCTTTAGACTATACGTCGCAGGTCCAATGCTAGCAGCGGCCGAGGCTTCGGGAGACGTGGATCCGAGTGATTTGGATTACGTACCCAGGGAAGAGTTAAAGCCCCCTTCTGAGGACTTCTTTTAGGAGACTCCACTGAGTACTTTGAGAGAGTAGTTTTGAGAGCACATTGGTACAGCTTGGTATGTCAAGCCTTTATTTTGATAAATAATATAATTATTGATATATTCTTTTTGGCAAACCATCTGGGGTGATCTGTTTATCACCAATGGTTCGGATCGGTTCTCTGTTCATGTAGTGGCATGAAAGTAGAACTGTCTTTAGAGTTTATATTTAGAATAGTATTTTGCTTCTGCATCATGTAGTTATTGTCCCATTTTATCTTAATATTACTTAATATACCAATATTCCGTACATAGCCATGGGGCACGGTCTAGAGGATCGTGCTGATAGCACTGGTTTCGGAGTGTCGAAATCCGGGCTGTCATAGCTTTGATCATAATTCTAGAAAAAATAAATTCCCTTATTTTAATTGGATTTTAGCATAGATAATTTATTGCTTTAATTATAATCTTAGGATAATTAATTTCTCGCTCTAATTGTAATTCTAGTAAAATTAGTCTCTTTACTTTAATTAGAGTTTTATTAGAATTAGTTCCCTATTTCAATTAAAATTCTGGTAGGACTGTTATAATTGTTCTAGTTAGAATTTTAGTCGATTATTATATTCATTTTAATTAGAATTTCAATACAATTAGTATATTTGCTTTACTTAGAATTCCAATATAATTAGCATGCTTGATTTAATTAGAGTTTCATTAAGAATTAATATACTTGTATTCTTAGTACAATTAGGAGACCGATATCAATTAGACTTTTAGTAGTATTGGGATACTAAATTAATTGGAACTCTAATAAGGTTAGGAAATTGAAATTAATTAAATTTCGGATATAATTAGAATACTAAATTAAATCAACTATAATAAATTCCCACACAACTAAACTCACAACAGAATTGGGAAGCCTAAACTGATCAGAACTATAATAATAACAGGGAAAGGAAAGAAAAATTAAACTATCTAAATTATAAGAAGAGACATAGTTGCTAACGTTCGCAAGCGGACAATTCAGTAAAGAAGTAACCCACACCCGCTTTAATGCGTGATCATTGACGTGTTGCAGTGTCGTTACATATCTGTAGATGTCAAACGCAATAAACTAGAAATCTTTCCTTTTTTTTATTTTTACCTTCACCATTCCAAACGCCGCATCGCTAGAGTTCACTTGGACAGAATTGGAGCTACTGATTCAACGGGAACCGAGAGGAACTCAGAGGGAGCGCGCACCAATAGTGACGACCTGATCTTAGGACATCAGGTCCCACTCACACGTCGGGTCGCATAAAAGGCCCAACTCTATTAATGTTATTTAAAAGATTCTACACTACCATCAAAGATTCTACGTCATATCAAATCTTTCGTAATCACGCTCCCATACTTCTGCTAACTTGGTTTTAAAGTCAAGTCAGACTAAACCCGTGGTAATTACATGTGACGAGTAGGAAGTGTTGGAATCTTGAGAATTAGTAAATAGTGATTAGGAATCCTATTAATGGACATATAAATTACTGTTTATATTCTTTTTTTAAAAGTTTAATGGATAATTTGTAATAATCCCTTTAGATTTACTACTAAGCTGTTTGGCGCGTTAATAGTCGCATTGGGATGATAGGCGTGTTGCAGTGATTACGTGTTTGCCAATTTTCTCCGTAAAAGAGAATTGTTAAACGACGCTTTTTTCAACAACTACCTAGTAGTAAAGTTAAACTGATTTCTGTATGGAGTCCATTAAAATTTATGGAGAAGAAGATCAATAGTATTTTACTATGCTTATAAATAGTATTTCGATTCACTATTTACTATAATAAAATTATTTCAACATTACTATTCTCATATGTAATTACACTATTATTGATAATTTTTTAAACATTATTTTAGTCTTTATTTTATTATTTAAAAAAAAATAATTATTATTATTTACTTTTATGTCTCTTTTTAATTTTTTAAATAAAAAATTAATTAAAAATAAATAATTAGATAAATGATCTAATATTGAAGACCAGCTAAATAGCTGGACAATTTCTTCCATCAATCATAAAATAATTTACCAATATGGATGAAAAAATTGGCCACAGATATGTCTATCAAAACTACTGAGCAAACTCTCAGTATTAATGAAGAAAGTGAAAATTTTCAATTACTTTCTAATGAAGATTTATTGCATGACTTTCATCGCTTTAAATTTCTACATTTAGAATGGATACAGGTTGCATTTAAACCTTTGACTTTATTAGGTCTTAACGATGATAGTCTGTTAAGCACTCTCAAAGATGCTAGATGCCTTGATTGGCGTTCGTCTCTGATGGTTGCTGTTGAGACCAGCCTATGCCTTGATCCAATCTATTATAATATTTTTCTAAATTTAACTTTATCATTAATTGATAAAAATATTTTACATGTTTGTACCCTTAATCTACAAACTAATGGACACAACTTAATATCTGGATATGAAACTATTGCACGATCTATCGCCTTCATTATAAGGTGATGATCTTTCTGACTCCTAAAATTAATTATCATAATGAACCAGGAAAGACAATCTTAATTGAGACTAACAGTGCAACTATTAATATTGCTACTCCTAGATTAATTGAATGGAAAAATATTATTTTTCCATAATCTTGGAGTATACCTCAAATTGTCCCTCCTAAACTAATCACAAATAAAGATATTGAACAAATTATTCAAAATGCTCAAGGAGATGTAATCTTAAAATTTGATAGATCTACATCTCACAGAATTTCTTCCAGAAGTTCTTATTCTGAATCGAGATCTTGATGTCCTTATAGAGTTTTTATACCCTCGACAGCTCGATCGTCTTATTTAGAAGTCAACTCATCCGTTCCTTCTGAATTTAATCAACCTAATCTAGAAGGAATTCATGTTTCTAACCAACAAATTCCTCATGAGATATATATATCCAACAGTATAGGGAATCCCCTATTGCTAGCGAGTTGAATTTCTCAATTTCCTAACTCTAGCTTACACAAAACCTGAAAATTTTGTTATTAATTGTCAAGAAATAAATTCTGAATTTAACTAAGAAAAATATGCATTATTTCGTGCATAGTATTTTCAAAAGTTTTATGTATTAAAATGATAAGAATTTAAAGAAAATTTTTACCATTATATAGAAGCATCTTATCAAATCATTTCTTTTGTTACTTGATTTAAAGCAACACAATATCCTGAAATGAATCAGATTAATTGAATGTGATACTGATTCTCAAGATTCCAACACTTCCTACCCGCCACATGTAGTTATCATGGGTTTAGCCTGACATAACTCTGATACTAAGTTATCAGAAGTATGGGAGTGTGGTTACGAAAGAAAGAACACTGAAACTAAACTTTAAAATATAAATTAATACCTAATAAAACAAACCATTAACAAAACTGAAGCTAAACTTTAAAACATAAACTAATACCTAATAAAGCAAACCATTAACAAAGACAAATAAACACAGAGAATAATAACACTATTATTACACTATTTAAATACTATTACAATACTATGTTAGCATGAAAGAAATATAAATAAAAATAAATAAGAGAAAGCCTACCGACCGATAAATGCAAAGCTTACTCCGATACAAACTTATAAACAAAGAAGAAAAATGCTAATGATTCTAATGGTGTCTTGGACAATCCCCAAGCTACCAATTTATAGATGGTTGCGGAATTGAAAATCGTGTGCCAAATGTAGTGGGGTACGCTCGTCCGGTTATTGCGTGACGTGAGGGCTTAAGGCCGTCCGATAAATTATTGAGTTGGTGACATCATGGCTTGCGTCATCATAGACAGCTGTATATGCTATAATCAATAGGGGATGACCCTACTTGTATTACTTCGTTTTGTCTTTTACTTGATGGATGATTGTATCCCAAGATTCTCCCAAGGAAGGATCTGAACTATCGGGCTGGGATTCTCCAGCAAGAACATTAAAAGTGTTGTCGAATGAAGTCATGGAATCATCATCTAAATGGGAGGATTGATAAAATGATTGAAGAAAATGAGACTTCATAGAAATAAGACATAGTTTGTTGATTTGATCTTCGGTGAGATTAGGATTTTATTTTCGAAGCATTTATTTGAAGATTTCAAATGGATTGGAAGCAAGGGTAGAAAAAATGCCTCCGATTTTGCCATTTTAGCATACTGAGAAAGAATAGAAGAAATTTTTTGAAGTTTCTTATAAAGATTAGGAAGATTATCCCACCATCGAATCCAATAAGTTCGTTGGAGGATAGGAACATGATTATGTGTAGATATTTAAATATTCCATATAAAAATCCACGAAATACCACATTCGGTGAAGAAATAGAGAGATATTTCATTGGTATTAGGAGGCTTGGTTTTAAATTTTGGATGAATTCCTTCATATTGTTTATACAAAGGAATAATGGATTTTGGAAGGATTTATTCTGTTGGACCAAAATGAACCCACCAATCATAAAACTAATTTGGAATTCCAGTCTTAAGAATATCAGGGCAAATTTTGATAAATCAAGAATGTTTTTGTTTTGGGTTCATGTAGAAGAAAGCATTTGTGAAAGATTGAATATAATCCCAATAATTGAATGCGTGTCCTGAGCTCAATTTTCTAGATTTATTCAAATCAAAACCTCATATGAAAGATTTGATAATTTTATGAATAATGGCCTTATTATAAGTAATTGGACTATCAGGTCTTTGATTGTCCATATGATGAGTAAATATTATGGATTCATTTGATGTAAGGATGGTTTCTGCAATGATACGGGTTTTATCGTCAAGAGCAGGATATTCAATAACATTTAGATATCTTCGTTTGATTTCCCATGGATCCGATAGTCATTGTTGGTCTTCTAGTTCAATTACTAGAATAGCAGAAATTATATCTTTTTGGATATAGGAAATATCTTTGCTTCATTGGTCTTCTCTTTGTTGATTGAGGTTTCTTTTCCTTTTTGAGGTCGGGATCGATTATTCTGGATCATTGTCCATAGATTATAATCGTCTGTTGATTCACGAACTTGTGGTAAGGGGATATTTCCCTGTCCTCTGCCTCTTCCTATTTCTCCTGAGGAGGATGCTTCCATTATGAAGTACCCTGCAAAAATTCTCTGGTTAAAAAATCAGGGCGAGAGTTTGTCTCTCCTTTAATATAATCAATTTGAAAATCAAAAGAAGATAATTCAGCCTGTCATGTAGCAAAGATTTGTTTTGAAGCGAGATTTTTTACATCTTTTTGTAAAGCTGATTTTGCATCACTACAATCAATTCTGAGCAAAAAAGATTGATTTAGCAAGTCGTCCTGAAATTTAAAAATACATTTGACAATGGATAAAATATCTTGTTTTATGATCGAATAATTTGTTTGAGCATCTTTTCAAACTCTAGAAGTGTATCTGATTAATTCTTCATTCTGGTTGGAAGGATTTACTTATTTTAAGATACCGCCATAACCAATTTGAGAGGCATCAGTCTCAACTATTTTAGACCAAAGAGGATTGGTTAAAAAAAGGCAAGGAATTTGTTTAACCTTTAATTTAATTTTTCGAACAACATTGGTATGCTCTTCTATCCATAGAGATGGAACCTTTATCAGACAAGAATGTAATATTTTTGCATCTTGTGCAAGATTAGAATAATAATCTGCAATATAATTGAGACTTCCTAGAAATCTTTGTAATTGAGTTTTGTCTAGAATCTCATTAGGAAATTTTGAGACAAATTTAATGCTTCTGTCTATGGGTATGATTTGGCCTTGATGAATATTATGACTAAAAAATCGGATAGAAGTTTGGAATAATTTTATTTTTGGTGCATAAATGACTAATCCATTTTTCTGTATAATATTTTTAAATATTTAAAATATTGGCCAATGGATTTTGAAAAGATGAGTATGTCATCAATATATATAATAGAAAAATATGTGAATGGAGTGAATATATCATTCATAATATTCTGGAATTCAGATGGAGCATTTTTAAGGCCAAAAGGTACAACATTCCATTCAAAATGTCCAAAGGAAATAGTAAAAGCCATTTTGTATCAATTAATCTTCGCCACCTGAATTTGCCAATACCCTGATTTTAGATCAAATTTGGTGAAAATAAGTGCTGAATGTAAGTGATCCAACAAATCCTTCTTGTTAGGAATTGGATAACGGATCAATTGGAGGCAATCATTTAATGGTTTATAATTGGTAACTAGACGAGGGGTCCCTCGTTCTCTTTCAGTATTTTTATTAACATAAAAGGTTGTACAACTCCAAGGAGAGCGACTTGGACGAATGAGTTATTTTTGTAATAAACTGGCAATTTCAGTTTTACATAATTCTAAATAAACAAGTTTCATTTTACTTGACCTTGCTTTAGTTGGAATATGTCGTTCATTAAAATCAACATTATAGGGAAGAGAAATAATTTGTTTATTATGATTCTAAAAAGCATTTGGCACATCACTATAGATATCATTGTGATAAGATTTAAGAAGTTGATAAATCTTAGTTTGAATTGAAGGAGATTCCAATTGTTTTTCTAAAGATAAAAATTTTACTTCTTGTTGTAAGAAATTAAATTATTTTTCTTTAAATAATAAATTAGATTCCATAGAATTAATCACTTTTATTTGTGGTGGAGTTAAGAATTTAAATATAAGACTATGTCCATTATATTGAGCATAGATGCCAGCATCATCTACCTTAGTTAATGGTAGAATGGAGGTTATAAAATGAGTACCAAGAATAACTATTTGAATTAAATATTTGATAAGTATAAAAGTAGATGGAATACATATTCCATTATTGCAAATTGAGATATAGTTTAATTTGTATTTAATCTGTATTTTATATTCACTAGCATTATTAAAGGTTTGAGTGGTTTTATCAAAATATTGGGTACGAACTAATTCTTCCTATATGCAGTTTAAATCAGCTCCACTATTAATTAGAGCAATAGTATCTTTGATAGTAAATTCTTGATTAATAACCAAAGTGATTTGAATATACCATTTTTTAGCTGTTACTTGACTCATAACATTGATTCGTTCATTTGCTTGAGTACTAAGAGATCTCTTTTGTTTTCTCATTTTAGTTTTTAATGAAATAATTTCATATTTAAGA
The DNA here is from genome assembly GCA_021018995.1 of Chloranthus sessilifolius. Lineage (NCBI taxonomy): Eukaryota > Viridiplantae > Streptophyta > Magnoliopsida > Chloranthales > Chloranthaceae > Chloranthus > Chloranthus sessilifolius. The sequence continues at coordinate 2,387,829 of CM037584.1, forward strand.
TCATTGATGGTAACAGATCGAGGTATAGAGTATTGAGATTAGGGTTTTATTATTGGATCAGTAGTTTTACTTGCTAATTCCAATAATGTAGGTTGGCTTGTTGTGAGTTTATTAATGGTGTGATTTATCTCATTGTTGCATAAAGAATCAAAATTATGATATTTATCCATAGGTTGATAGATTTTCTTACGAATTTTACATCGATTGGCATAATGAACAAGATTTTGACATTTATAACATTGAATATGTTCTTGTGAATTGGATTTGGATTTGGATTTCTTTAGCAGAGAAGATTCACTTCTCTTTTGATGAGATCGTTGTTTATAAAAACTTGAGGGATAAGGCTTAGATTGATGAACTTCTGGTGTTTGAGTTAAAATATTTATTTAGAAATTTGTTTGTGTCTTAAAAGACAATAGTTTTAATCTGGATTTTAATTGTTGAATAAATTCTTGTTGGGAATTAGAATTGGGTAGTTGACTAGAAGTATTATTTTCTAAAATTGCATGAGATATTGGATCAACAGGTACTATGAAAGCTGTGGCTTTCAATGTTGCTATTGAATTTGGTTGAGTGAGTTTAAGAGCTTCAACAGGAGGGTGAATCGATTGAACAGTTGAACCATCCAATTTATGCCATTCTTTTTACAAATCTTTAAGGAGATATATTCTCCTTTCTTCCTAAGTCATTTTAGGATATTGTGTTGCTTTAAACTAAGTAACAAAATGAATGATTTAATAAGATGTTTCTACATAATGGTAAAATTTTTCTTTAAATTCTTATAATTTTAATGCAGAAAACTTTTGAAAATACTATGCACGAAATAATGCATATTTTTCTTGGTTAAATTCAGAATTTATTTTTTGACGATTAATAATAAAATTTTTAGGTTTTGTCTAAGCCACAAAAATGTTGTTAAGAAATTGAGAAATTCATCTTGCTAGCAGTAAGGAATTCCCAATGTTGTTGGGTATATATCTCATGAGAAATTTGTTGGTTAGAAATATAAATTCCTTCTAGATTAGATTGATTAAATTCAGAAGGAACGGATGAGTTGACTTCTGAATAAGATGATCGAGCAGTCGAGGGTATATAACTCTATAAGGATCTCGAGATCTCGATTCAGAATAAGAACTTCGGGAAGAAATTCTATGGGATGTAGATCTATCAAATTTTAAGATTACATCTCTTTGAACATTTTGAATCGGATTACATTTCCATTCAATTAATCTAGAAAAGAAGATGAACAGTAATTCATATGCTCATTAATAGAATTCTTAATCACTATTTACTAATTCTCAAGATTCCAACACTTCCTACCCGCCATATGTAATTACAATGGGTCTAACCTGACATGACTTTGATACCAAGTTATCAGAAGTATGGAAGCGTGATTACAAAAGAAGGAAGAAGAATACTGAAACTAAACTTTAAAACATAAATTAATACCTAATAAAACAAACCATTAACAAAAGTGAAACTAAACTTTAAAGCATCAACTAATACCTAATAAAACAAACCATTAACAAATACAAATAAACACAAAGAATAATAACACTATTATTACATTATTTAAATACTATTACAATACTATGCAAGCATGAAAGAAATATAAACAAAAGGAAATAAGAGAAAGCTCATCGACCGATAAGTGCAAAGCTTACTTTGATACAAACTTATAAATAAAGAAGAAAAATGCTAATGATTCTAATGGTGTCTTGGACAATCCCCAAGCTACCAATTTATAGATGATTGCGGAATTGAAAATGGTTGAATTCTGTCGATGAATGAGACGCGTGTGTTTTATGTAGTGGTTGCAGTCGCTTCATCCCGAAGTTATTGCTTGGTGACGTGAGGGCTTGGGTCACTAATAAATTATTGAGTTGGTGACATCATGGCTTGCGTCATCTATGAATGCAGTGACAATTGTTGATAGCTGGAATTAACTGTTGTTGCGGTCGGACCCACTTACGCATTATCATGGTTTCATACGATTATCAAGATTGTCAAAATATATTTCATCCTCTGATAAGGGACTATCAATGTCTGATACTTCATGAAGTTGTGACAGCCCGAATTTCGGCACCCTGAAACCCGTGCCATCAGCACGATCCTCTAGACCGTGCTCCAAGGCTATGTACGAAACATTGGTATAACAAGCAATATTAAGATGAAATGGAACAATTACTATACAGTGCGGAAGTAAATTTCTATTCTAAGTATAAACCCAAAAGACAGTTCTACCTTCATGCCACTACATAAACAGAGAACCGATCCGAACTATCGGTGATAAACAGATCACCCCAGATGGTTCGCCAAAAGAATTATATCAATTTAATTACATTCCCAAAATAAGGCTTGACATATCAAGCCGCACAACAAGCTCTCAAAACTCACTCTATCAATGTGCTCAGCAGAGTCTTCTAGAAGAAGTCCTCGGGAGGATGCTCTAACTCTTCCTCGGACATGTAATCCGAATCATCCGGATCCACGTCTCCCGAAGCCTCAGCCGCTGCTAATACTGGACCTGCGACGTATAGTCTAAAGGGTGAGCTACATCCTAGTTCAATAGGGAACAACACAATGAACATATAAGTCAAAATCTCACATATATTCTATGATATTCTAAGCATGATATGTCTATGCATTTGCAGTAAAACAGTTTAAAAGATGATGATTATGCCACGAAGTTTACTGGTGGTTTATATGGTTCATTTATTTTTAACAGTTCATGAATTACACTGATTAGGCCTAAAACAAAACTTAAATCTTCAACTTAAGTAATCCCCGAGCAATATAGCATCTAGCCCCAATGGAATACCCTCCATCGTCGCCTAAATAGACAGTTATTATATGTATTCCCTGGGAATACTATCCAAGCCCCTTTCTCAATAGGCAGCGGGGTTAAATCTCATCTCAACATCCCTAAAATATGCTTACTGTGTATGGATAAATCTCCGTACCGGTGTACGGATTGGCCGCCGTACCGGTCACAGATATTCTGCCGAGTCAGTCGTGGGTATCCGGCTATGTCGGTGGGATATTCTATTCAAATCTTAAATAATAAAAATATCATGTGCTTTACATATAGTTATTTACCGTATAAAAGTGCTACTTTATATCAGTTAGGCCTTATTAGCAGTTATTCAATCTTACTTTACATTCCTGGGATGTCTAAATTACTTGCATCACATTGACGCCTTTATCACTTTCTCATCCCCTGGGGATACCTCATTTTAATTAGATTATTTGGTCTCAATTACTCGCATCACACAGATGCCTTTATCACTTTCTCATCCCCTGGGGATATCTCATTCTCATTTACTTTATTGGTGTCACACACACACTCCTTTTTACAAAGATTTATACAGTTAAAACATTATCAATTTGATTTCTATATCACTACATACATGCTCTTGCAATTAAAGTACATGTTCAAGGTGTTCCCTACCTCAGGTCTCTGAAGGTCCAAGCATCAAGGTCCCACGCGACTCCTTATGCTTGCTTTCACACGTACCACCTATGGTACCTCATAACACATGCAACACATCACTAAAGATGCAATAGAGAAGGTCCTAGACCCTCCATGAACCTCAAAGTCCAATTATAAAGTCAAGCGAAACTGCCAAAATCGATTAATCGAACTCTAAATCGATTAATTGATTCCCAAAATCAATTAATCGATCCCAAATCGATTAATCGAAATCCCCAAAATAGTTAAGTCGATTCTCAAATCGAGTAGTCGAAAATCTGAAATTGATTAGTCGATCCCAAATCGAAATCCAAAATCGATTAATCGATTAGTCGATTTCCCCAAATTTTATTTCTCCAGCCACTGGATGTACTCAATCAATTAGTCGATTTCTAAATTGATTAATTGACATTTCAAAATCGATTAATCAATTTCCAGATCGATTAATCAAAATCGGGCATCCTTGCTTTTTCAACTTCTAGACCAAAATCGATTAATCGATTCTCAATTTCGATTACTCGATTTGGCCAGACTCAACCCCTTTTTGGGTTGTTCTTCCAAATCTTTTCCTTATCAATTTCTTTTATTTTTCTATGCCTTTAATCTATCTTTTAACTATACTTGACTGAATTAAATTCATCAAATCTTTAGGTATTGAAATCTAACAAAACTTACCTCAATAAATCCCTTAAAGGATTGATTCGTTGGGTTTGATGGCTAGGGTTCCAGCGCTTAGTTCAACGGTCTTTCACGCGTCGAATCCGGCAATCAATGCTTGGTCCCCTCTTGATTTGCATTAACTCTTAGCTCAATAACTCATCTTGGTTTCTCCCTCTCTCTCTCTTCTTAACTCTCTTTCACCAGCCAAATAAAAGCAACCTAGGTTTATTAAAACCCTTTTATCCTCTTTCCAGCTTGTGTGTTAAACACATACACCAGAGATAGGTGTACGTGACCACTAACTCACACTATGCACTACACTTAGGTCATATTGATATCACATCAGTTTATCCCTTCATGAGTTCATTGTTTGACCATCACGTGATCAAACCTACGGCCAGTCGGATACGGATCCCGAGGTCACTATTTAATGCTCAAAATTTTGGGATATTACAGAAGTAATTCTTCTTCTCACATAGAAGTCTCTATTTTCAGTGATTCTAAAAGATCTAAGTTTTCTCGATTGATCATTATTGCTAATAAATTTTCAGCTTTGGTTGTTTGCTGTCGAAAAATCATATAATCCATTGGCAGATTGGTAATGAAAAGTCTTCGTCCATCAGTAATTTTGAAGGAATATTCTTCTTGTGAGATTTATTTTGCAATTTTAGAGAAATGGATTAGTGAATGAATCCAATAGGATTTAGGATTGACAGCCTTAGCGTCTGCAAGAGCAGAGGGATCTTCTTGTTGAACAAATGAGAATTCAGGTATTCTAGTTTTTCTGAGAACCCATATTTGATAAGGTTGATAAAAATTTTCTCTGCTTCTCCATCCACTGGTGCTGGTAATCTAGAAAGTGAGATATATTCTATAGGAGAGATGTCCAGATGCTTGAAAGACCATAGATGTGATCATTAGACGGAATTTTAAAATTGAACAAAGAGGGAAAAAAAGTTGATTAACAAAACCCCAATCAAGGCTTTCAGCAATATCGAATGGATAGGTTAAAATGAAGCTAGAAAATTTTGGAATATGATATCCTTCAATGTAATTAATGACGCGATAATTGTGTAAGAGGATTTCTTTGATCTTGGTTTCATGATCCTCAATTTGAGAGCAAATATTTTGGGCTAGTTCAATAGGAAGAATTTGTTTCATTTTTTAAAACATACAAATTCTTTTGAGGCTAAATAGGATCAGAGAAATATTTTTCTAATATTTTTATAAGATGGAGAAAATAATTAATTTTTTCAAGAGTGAATATTTCATCATCTCAATTGGTTATTTGTATGAGGAAAAGAAGGTGTTTATAAGAATTTTTTGGATAAAGGGTTTCATTAGGAAGATTAAAGATCTTTTCTAATTGAGATTTGTCTGGAAATTGCATTGCTATCTTAATACTAGTTGCTGCTAGTTGTTGAGTGATTTGATATAAAGTAAATGCATTTTAGGCTGCACTTATAGAATTATACATCAGATATGATGCATTAGGAAAATTATAAATTTGACTATGACAAGTTTGCTAAGAAAGATAGATTCCAAGTTGGAATTTTCTTAGAACCGCATATGCTTTTCTTTGAGGAGAAGAATTGTCTCATTGTTCTAATTTTACTTTATTGGATAGTTTGTTGGAACTGCTATCCATTATCTGCACAAAAATAATTATTTAGTAGATTATCTACTGTATTGGTAGACTCAAATAAACATGATACCATTGGATTAGTGGGTAATATAAAAACACTATGTTGATTATTATGAACAAGATTCAGATAGTAATAGTCAATTCTATTAGAAATTTGATCATGATTAGGAATTTGATCATGGGGATGGTCCCCCAGAATTGGGTATTACGCTGAAAATGAACACATCAAAGTTGAGAAAGGGAGTCCAAATAAGGAGAAGATAAAAAATGAAAAGTAAGTGGATGACCTTGAAACTGGGCAGAAATATCCCGAGAATCAACCTTGATAAAGAGAAATATGGAAGAGATAAACGGAATTCCTAAAATAAGGAATTGAGTTAAATTAGGCAGAACCATAAAAGTCGTAGAAATACAAATACCATTGTGCTGGATGGTAGCATGATCAAGTTTATGACGGATGGGTATTTGATACTCACTGGCATTGGTTAGACCAAGTCATTCTGAATACAATTTATGTCAACGCCACTATCAATAAGGGCAATAATATCATAAAGAGTGCAATTAGAATTGATAAGTAAATTCACTTTGATGCACCATTTGGGGGAAGATACCTACTGTAAAGTATTCAGATAAGTAATTGATGGGGGAATTAGCAGAAGCTCCTTTGGTTTCCAAAAGATTGATTCGAGTATTGAGAGTTGTAATTTCTTTAGCAAAATGATGCTTAATAGTAAGTAATTCATTGTTTAAGGATTCAATATTTTGCTTGAGATTAACAATCATAGGAGAAACATGGATAAAATTGGCCACTTGATTAGGTGAATCATTGGTTTCAAGCCTATGAAAGAGTTCTTTAATAGAATAGGGGTTTTCGACTATTAAAGATTTTTTATTTTCCTTTTGAGCTGTAGAAATACAGGCTTCAATTAATTTGAATTTCATGATTGGATCTTCAGTTTTATCAACTAAGTCCAGTAATGATTGTTGATTTGCTGAAAGAATATTAATACTTAAATAGTTCATGGCAGCAAATGCTTGCTAAGTATCTTTTGAAGTATTAATATTATTACAATTGCAATCCATAGGATTGTCATCAATGGATGACGAGTTTGAATGAATACTATTGATTTCATCAAAATCACATTCTTCTGAATCAAAAGAACAAGAGTTTAACAAAATTTTGGATGAGGTTAATTTTAATCCTTCATAATGAATTTGATTTATTTTGTATTGAGTTTTACACTTATTTGCATAATGACCAAATTGATGACATTTATAGCATTTGACTTTTCTTTTAGGTCGGTTTGGTGGTTTCTCTCGATAATGTCGAGAAGAAGAGGCTTCTTGATGTTGAGAAAAGAGGCTTTATTTATCCTTTTAGAATTATGACGATGTCTTCCTGAAGATTTGTGATGACTAAAATGTGCTTTTGGAGTTTTATCTTTTCATTTAGAGGAAAATTTGATTTTTGTGTCATAAGCAAATTGATCACAAAATTCTCCTATTTTTTACGATCAGTTAGTTGTTGTTGTTTTAATTATTGATGTAATTTTAAATCATTACATAATATTAATCCTTCTCTAACAATAATACTTTGAAGTTTGTCATAAGTATATTGATTATAAGTTCTGCTTTGATTATCAGGATCACGAAGTTTATTATAAACTTTTTCAGCAAATAAGCTGGAAAGACCATCAATGAATTTGGTTTTTCAATATTACTTGTTGGCATCACTATGTTGCATAACTTTAGTCATAAAAATATCTTTATACCACCTAAAATGGATTAAAGATGGACAACGAAGATTTTGAAGTAGTTCTCTACTACTTTCATATTGATGATTCAGGAACCAACAAAATGAAAAATGATAGTTTGGGTTAAAGTACAAACTGTATCTTCATGAGCTTCAATTTGACCAGTAAGTTCATTTTTTACTGGTTTGGTTAAAGTCAGAATTTCATCACGTTGAGCGACTGAGAGAACATTATCCCACCAACCTTTTAACATATCAAAAAATCCAGTAGTGATATACCGGGTAATTTGTTGATCAATATTTTGATGTTGTTTTAAGATAGTACCGTACATAAATATTTTATGTAATATAGCAAAAATATCATATTCTGATTTTCCATCAATATTTTATTCATAGATTGAACGATAGTCATAAGAATTTCGAATATCCATATGATCTTCTTCATAAAGAAGATCCTGAGGTGTAGGTCTTTGGTAGTAATACCGAGGATTTCCACCATCCCAATTATATTGAAGTTTATTAATGTGCATGTCAGTTTTAAGGATTCAAAATTATTTTGAATTTCTTGGATATTAAAAAATTCATTTTCTGTTAAAACGTTGATTTGTAAATGATTTTTCTTTTCAGGTTTAAGAGATAATGCTTGCAACCTAGAAGTTAATTTATCAAGAAATTCATCTTGTTTATTTATATAGGATTTTGAGGATAAATTTAATCCAATAATTTTGAGAGGAGATTTGATGTTTGGTTGTTCAATCTTCACTATTGATGGTTCATTGATAGGAGGTAAAGAAAGATTATTTTCAATTCTATTTAATTGCAGACTAATTGTTTGAAGATTAAGATTAGTAAAATTATTTTGTCTGTAAATATTTGATAAATCTATTTTTGTTGAATGAGGTATGGGGTCAACAGGTGTAATGAAAGAAGTGGCTTCCAGTGTTGATGTTGAATATGGTTGAGTGAGTTTAAGAGCTTCAATAGAAGGATGAACCGATTGAAGTGTTGAGCCATCCAGTTTCTTCCAAACCTTTTGCAAATTTTCTAGGAGATATATTCTCCTTTCTTCCTGAGTCATTTCAAGATATTGTGTTGCTTTAAACCAAGTAACAAAAAGAATGATTTGATAAGATTTTTCCACATAATGGTAAATTTTTTTTTTTTAATTCTTATAATTTTAATGTAGAAAACTTTTGAAAATACCATGCATGAAATGATGTATTTTTTTTTTGGTTAAATTCAGAATTTATTTCTTGATGATTAATAGTAAAATTTTTAAGTTTTGTCTAAGCCATAAAAACGTTGTTAAGAAATTGATAAATTCATCTCACTAGCAGTAGGGGATTCTCTATGCTGTTGGGTATATATCTCATGAGAAATTTGTTGGTCAGAAACATGAATTCCTTCTAGATTAGGTTGATTAAATTTAGAAGGAATGTATGAGTTGACTACTGAATAAGACGATCGAGCTGTCGAGGGTATAGAAACTCTATAAGGACCTCGAGATTACGAGTCAGAATAAGAACTTCTGAAAGAATTTCTGTCGGATGTAGATCTATCAAATTTTAATATTATATCTCCTTGAGCATTTTCAATTATTTGTTCAATATCTTTATTTACGATTGATTTAGGATGGACAACTTGAGGTATACTCTAAAATTCTGAAAAAGTAATATTTTTCAATTCAATTAATCTAGGAGTAGCAACATTAGTAGTTGCACTGTTGGTCTCAATTAAGATTGTCTTTCCTGTTTCATTATGATAATTAATTCTGAGAGTCAGAGAAGTCATCACCTTATAATGAAGGCGATAGATCAGAGTAATAGTCTCATATCCAGGCATAAAGTTGTATCCATTAGTTTGTAGAATAAGAGTGCAAGCATGTAAAATATTTTTATCAATTAATGATAAAATTAAATTTAGAAAAATATTATAATAGACTGAACCAAGGCATAGGCTAGTCTCAACAGCAGCCGTCAGAGAGGAACGTCAATCAAGGCATCTAGCATCTCTGAGAGTACTTAACAGACTACTATCGTCAAGACCTAATAAAGTCAAAGGTTTAAATGCAACTTATATATATCCTAAATGTTGGAATTTAAAGCGATGAAAGCCATGCAATAAATCTTCATTAGAAAGTAATTGAAAACCTTCACTATCTTTATTAATACTGAGAGTTTACTCAGTAGTTTTAATAGATATATCTGTGGACCAATTTTTTTATCCATATTGGTAAATTATTTTGGGATTGATGAAAGGAATTGTTCATCTATTTAGTTGGCCTTCAATATTAGATCATTTATCTAATTATTTATTTTTAATTAATTTTTTGTTTGAAAAATTAAAAAGAGATAAAAAAATAAATAATAATTTAAAAAAAAAAAATTTAAAAATAAAATAAAGACTAACAGAAGGTTTGAAAAATTACCAATAATAGTGTAATTACATATGGGAATAGTAATGTTAGAATAGTTTTACTATAGTAAATAGTGAATCGGAATACTATTCATAAGCATAGTAAAATATTATTGATCTTCTTCTCCATAAATTTTAATGGACTTCATACAAAAATTAGTTTAGCTTTACTATTAGATAGCTGTTGGAAAAAGCGTCGATCAACGATTCTCTTTTACTGAAAAAATCGACAAACACGCAATCAATGCAACACGCCTATCATCTCAATGCGACTATAAACGCGCCAAACAACTTAGTAGTAAATCTAAAGGGATTATTATAAGTTATCCATTAAACTTTTTAGAAAAAAAGATGAACAGTAATTCATATGTCCATTAATAAGATTCCTAATCACTATTTACTAATTCTCAAGATTCCATATAGCGACCCGTGATCTCATAACCTCTTGCTTATAAAATCTTAGGCCGTACCTTCGCATCGTGAACCATAGAAATATATTAAGGAGATAAAAGCACCTTAAATAACCAAAGATAAAATTTCTTTAAAATATTAATTAATCAAAAATAAAACTCATGATAATGATCTTATTTCAATAACAAGTTCAATATGATTAAAGCTAAAACAGTTTTGATAAAATACTAACTGATCAATGTCTCATTTATTTAAAACCACTAATAATAACTAAAAAGGAAAATAGATAATTAGGTCACGAAGCCATCATTGCCATTCAGTCCAATTTTCTGAGAATCACGTACCGTCTCATCGCCATAGACCCATACGTTGTCATCGGCGATACCTGTCTCATCTGGTCACCCACATCAATATGGGGTGTAAATTTATATTTGTATGAACTAGACATGTAATCCATTGAAGCATAAATTATCAATCATAGTCATATGAATATTTCGATAGATTTCATGTGTGTGTGCATGTGGCATATATAATCTCAATAAGCTGAAATGAACTAAATATAAATAAAAACATATATATCAATGTTACATGAATGCATCATTTCTTTTTATTTCATCTTTTTTGTCATTTAATGCACGTTTGACTCTATCCTGCTCAAGACATTGGGTCGTAATCATGTTTATCACTTATTTAGTTAGACTCCGTCATGCTTAAGACGTTGGGTCTAATTAATCATATCATTTATTGCACGTCAAACTCCGTCCCGCTCAAGACGTTGGGTTTAAACATGCTTATCATACTCTTGTTTAGTTAGACTCTATCTTACACAAGTTGTTGGGTCTAATACCTTCTTAGACTCCATCAGGTATAAGATGTTGGGTCTAATGTTTCTTAATCGTATTTAGTTAGACTCCATCAAACACAAGATATTAGGTCTAATATCTTCTTAGACTCTATCATGTACAAGATGTTGGGTCTAATGCTCGTTGACCATGGCTTGACATTTTATCATGTTTTACTCGTCTTGATTGTGCATCATATAGATCATCATGGAACATGTAAAGTGCATAAGAGGAATATCATAATACATAGGTATTTAAGTGCATTTAATCATGATATATAAACATTAAATTATACATAATTATGGTGCATATCATAGGATCATAGTGCATAAACATTGACATTTAATGACACTGTTATGAGAAGAACTAAATATAGAACTTAACTATTCACACCCAATTTATTGAATTCATGTTCAGGCTCAATCTATTGATTTTTGCTCAATCCATTGAATTCTCAATCCATTGAACTCTATTCGTGTTCAATGGATTGATTTATCAATCAATTGACATAAATCCATGCTCAAGCTCAATCTATTGAGTTTTACTCAATCCATTGAGTTCTTTCTGTTACCATTTAATGTTCATCCTCAATTAATTGATATCCAATCATCAATCGATTGACATAATTTTATGCATTTTTTCACCACAATATCATTTATTAGTATCTACTTTAATATTCATCCTCAATCGATTGACATCCAATCGTTAATCGATTGACATAATTCTGTGTATTTTTTCAAAATAATATCATTTAATCCTCAATCGATTAACATCCAATAATCAATCGATTGACATAATTCTGTGCTTAGTCTCAATCTATTGAGTCCGACTCAATCTATTGATTTCTCAATCGATTAAATTCTCAATCTCAATCAATTGACTCAAATCTGTGAGCATACATCAGAATGCATCAAATCACATGTGGGATTTCAACCGTCTTCTTAATCAAAATTATTAACATTAAGGATCACCAATCATAGCATAGATTCATTTAATCATCCATTCATTATTCATGAAATAAACTCACTAATTTACATAAAAATATATTTAAAAATTAATATTTTAAGTTTAATGGTCTAGGTATGATTTCTCCATACCTAGATCGATTGTATCACCACGATTAGATCGAGATCCCAATAATGATGATGATTCTAGAAGAAGGTGAAGACCACTTGAGAATATACGCCAACGTCTCGTCGATCTTCCAAAAGAAAGATTCTAGAAAGGTAGATCTAGAATTTCTTCTCTAAGATCTCTAGGGTTTCTGACGGCTTTATTATTAAGAACTTTAAATAAGATTATAATTTAGGGTTCTCCGTAAGACACTTATTTATAACATTTTGAAAATTATTCGGTGTTAAGCTAACACACCAAGAAAGAGTGTATAGGCTTTTACTTATCGGTGTTAAGCTAATACACCAAGGAAGAGTGTATAGGGTTTTACTTCAAAGTCCGTGAGACACTTATTTATAATATTTTAGAAATTATTCGGTGTTAAGCTAACACACCAAGAAAGAGTGTATAGGCTTTTACTTCAAAGTTCAAAATAAAGGTTTAAAACACACATAACAAGGTTTAATCCCTAAACCTCTTATCTAGAACTAGCATGCGGGGAATACAATATTAAACACATACATATATTTTAGGTGTATCAAAGACATAAAATTCAGATCATAACATTCCAACACTTCCTACCTACCATATGTAATTACCACAGGTTTAGCCTGACATAACTTTGATACAAAGTTATCAAAAGTATGGGAGCGTGATTACGGAAGAAGGAAGGAACAAGTCACCAATTTAATACAGAGCTGAGCAACTGACGACCTGATCTTAGGACATCAGGTCACACTCACACGTCGGGTCGAGTTTGGCTCTAATGCCAATTAATAAAAGGCCCAACTCTATTACTGTTGTTTAAAAGATTCTACACCATCAATGATTTAAGATGTGTGTGATCCATATATCTGAAATTGAATTGCAACAGGCCAAAAAATGATCATTTAAGAAAATTTAAATCAGTTGATTTGTTGATTTTAATTATCAATCATCGTTTTCAATTCTAATGACTGATGCTAAAGATCATCAATTGGGTGGTTCACATCCGGTTTTGGGCATCATTCTTTGAGTTAAGTCATGCTCCAATGGGGAAGACAGGAATGAAGTAGACATTAGTGGTGATTCCCTCAACCATATAGCTTTGAGGTCAGAGGTTCAAATGCCATGCTCACCTATGAAAAAAATGTTTTAATGATAGATTGTCACTTGGACAATTTAGATTGATCATAGATGCTCCCCACATGAAAAAATGATAAACACACTTCAATGGTGTAAGATTAAATGTCTAACTTTAATGAGATCAGATCATTTAAACACCAAAACATTTTGGTGTTTAAATGATCTTACACCGCTAAAATGTCACTTTTGATCTCACACCATTAAAGTGTGATTTATCATTATATCATGTGGCACACATCTATGATCAATCTAAATTATCCAAAATGACAATTCATTGTTGGAACATATCCCAACCAAAGGGACATGCTTTTAAGGGGATGTAAACCATCCGATCGGTGAATTTTAATATCAGCCATCAAAATAAAAAATAACCGTTGGTGTTAGAGTCTCCATATCGGATGTTTTGAATCACCTAAAAAGTGTGATTATTGGACCCAAAACTCTTCAGTTGATCTCATATATATATATATATATATATCACTTTGACGGTATGAGTTTCCAAGATTATAAGCTAACAATGGTGTAAGATATTTCAACACCATATGTTATTTAAATGACAGTTAGGAGAGTCGGTTCCTCTCCTATAACTTTCCTTAAGGCTCCACGGGTGACAAGAAGTCAGTGAGTTAGTCATTTAGAGGCTTCACGGCTAATAAGAAGTCAGCAAATCTGTAGACAAATTCTACACCAACTCCTGTTGGCAAGATGGTAGACTAGATGGTAGACAACAAGGATCCAAACTTTGGATTAAATTTTGGTTTCGGCCTTGTTTGAAATTGAAATTGAAACCGAAATCCAAAATTTTGGACCCGATACAAATTGGACCAAAATTTTAGATTTAAGTTTTCGTTTTGGCCTGCTGGAAACCGAAATATTTAGACGGAAAATTTAAATCTATGGTAGAGGAAAGAAGAGGTTAGGCTAGGGGTGTAAAAGTTGACTGCACGGGCGACACGTTTAGTAACGGATTTATGTTTTAAATGATGACAAGAAGCTGAAAAAGATTGAGAGTTTGAGATGATGAGTCATGCCTGGCGTGGAGTTTGAGATATTTTTTTGCATGTGCTCAGTTGGCGTTTCAAATGCTATTAATTACTTCATTTGTATCCGACTCAAGTCAGCCATCGAGGTTTTTGCAATGGTGACTCACGTGGAAAAAATTCTCACTTTTCGGCCACAGTGTCATGTCGTAGTAGTGGACCTAGCGATACTACGACTGTGATAGGCCGGCCCTCCTTCGTGGTCTATGTCATAGGAGCATGATATAAAAAAATTGGCCATTATCGATATGTATTGATTTTTCGGCAAATCAATATGTACAGTATTTCAACTTGGTATCGGTATCGGCCGTTAGGGCCAATATCGGGTTCAAATGATACCACTATTTATTCTTATTTATTTTTAAATAGGTTGATACGTATCTGTATCAGTCTTTAATGGACCGATGTCAGAGTCTGATATTGATTTTGACACCTTACATAAATCATGAGGATTAGATGCCACAACAACTTTATCCCATCAAATTGAGGGCAAAAAATGTGAAAAGAAAATTAGTATTTCCTTTTTAATTCATAACTGGTCAATCCATAAGGGGATATTTTCGGGATTGATCATGCCACATGACATGTGAACACGCACACTGGAATCTATTTTCACCAACGCATTTTTGAGAAAAAAACTTTTAAGGCTTGGTTCAGGTGTTTTTTGGCTTTTCTTAGAAAAACTCAGAAAACTTAACACTCTGATTTCTGACTTTTCCCAGATGCGTTCTTAAGTCACTCTGATTCCTGATTTTTCCCATAAAAGCACATACTCTTAATATTCTTAAGTTCATCCCAAGAAAGCTTAGAATCGATTGAAATGTTAGTTATGCTACGACTGTAGACATATTATATAATCATCAGAGTATGAGTCAAACTCGAATTTGATCCAAATTTTACAAAATATCAATTTATGCGAGGGAGAATATATTAGACAATATTTTTTTAACAATACTACTTATAGAAAGACTATATCAAAATCCTCATATACATATAATAAATAAATATTATAAACTCATGAAGTGCTCGGGCCGAGACTGTTAATGCCAAAATACAATACCTTCATATAGAAAAAAACTATTGATAAACATTATATATTCTACTATTCCATTACAATAAAATTGGCACCCCCATCAAACGGCCACATGTCAATTCCATGTGGCACACATCCCCAAAAGTAACCGAATTTACTTGCATTCGAAAAGTTAGCCCTTGCACTAAATTTAAGACTTGCACTGGGGTATTACTTGAAGACTCGACTTTTTTAATGCCTTTTCTAGAATACATGTGGATAATTTCCATTATAACATATTATATATATATATATATATATATATATATATATATATATATATATATATATATATATATATATATATATATATATATTAAACTTTTTATTTTTCTATCCTTAATTAATTATACTAGAATTTATACACCTTAATGTGAGTGTATAGCTCTACACCATAAGTTTGTGGAGCACCTAAAAGAGTGAGGCCCGGCCCGAGAGTCATTACTTGCACATATTTTTTAAGTGCTTACACCGAATTTAAATAGAGACTTGATGTTTTAGGGACCTGTGATATATAAAAATGCAATATGGGCCGTCCAATTTGAAGTTCACGATCAATAGATCTCTGATACATAAAATTGGAGCAAAATATGATACTTGTCATATGATCTATTGTAGTCAACTGTCGAATTACATAATAGCCTTTGACTCTATTTAATCAAATGATGAAAATTATATTTTATTCTAATTTTTTACAATTGATATCTTTAAATCATGACTTTCAAATTAAACGGCTTATATGGTGTTTTCACATAATAGAGGTTGCCAAACTTAAAAGTCTGGCCTCAAATTATAGCAACATTATTTGCAATTGGTGGGAAATTGAAACGTCGCTATCCTAGGAAAGTGGGTTGTCAGTAGGGCTCTCAATGGGCCGGATTAGGGCCGAGTTGGGTTCAATTCGGTCCTAACCTATTCGGGCCGACTTCTCAAATTTTTCAGCCTGGCCTTAACCCGGGGATGGGCTAAGGTATTTTTGCGAGCTTTTTTTAGCTTTTGTTTCTAATAAAATTTAATTGAGCTGATTTTTTGAACTATTTTTTTCTAATAAAATTTGTTTGGACTTGAATTGTTTTTTTTCTAATAAAAGTTTAAAGAGGGTTAAAATTTTAATTAAATAATTATATTAAAATTATAGAGGCTCATGTATATGCTTTTATTCAAATATTTTAATTTAGTTTGTTGCACAATGATTATAACGGATAAGGATTAATTTCAGGGTATTTGAATAAATTATATTTAATTAAATTTTTTTTTTTTCATGACTATAAGAGGACACGGGCGTTGGAACACTCAATCCAAGTCCCGCCCATATTTATCCGGTTGCAAGATGTTTATAGAAAATATCCCTTTTTCCGGATGGGATGCGGGCTAAAATCCGATCCAGCAAAAACTTGTTGGTGCTTTTTGGTGTGCTTGATTTATGTGAGTTTTGAAAACAGATTTATAGCTGCTAAATTACAGTGATTCTAGACTATATAAACAAATAAAGAAATATCAGCACAGTTAGAAGAGAATTAGCCTGCAAGATCAGGGCCAATTGTAGCAAGTTTTAAAAGTAAGTGAGTGAAAGATCGTCCACAGAGAATTTGTCTAAAATGTAAGACAAACCTCCAGATCTGAGCTACCAGATCTGGCTTCTTATCCTATCTAGAAAACTGATAAGATGAGAGGTTTGAATTTGTCACGTTTAACTAACTAAAAACAAAGAAAAATTTAAACTAAATGATCCAGATCCGAGTTGGGGGAGTGATTGAAACAAAGATGGAGAAGTAATATCTAAATCTGATTTGGTCTTTGAAATCTAATGAGAATAACTGCAGCTCAGCAGAGGTGATCCAATCTTCATCTGGCTACAAGCGCAGATGTAAGAGAGATAAATCTAATTCAAGGATTAGGCTTACACTTATGGCTATGATCTGTCCACTTTAATGGTCACAAACCATCTAATAGTCTTTAATCCAAATCCTCAATCCAGAACAGAAAACATCACTACAAATGCTGTAAAAGCCCTTAATTTGCCCCTTTACTGAGTTATAATTCAAAGCTAAGAATTTTGCCTTCCGGGAACCTCCTTTTTAAAAACCCCCTTTTGTCCCCATTTTCAATTGCATCTCCTACAATCTTTGCCGCGGAACGAGAAAGATAAGCTTTCCATGTCGAGACATTCCATTCAATTTCTCACGGTAATTCACAAAATCGCCACGATAATTTAGTTGTTGTCGGTGGTCCGTTATCTTCTTTTATCTTTCGTTGCCCCCGGGAACCTCCTTTTTAAAAACCCCCTTTTGTCCCCATTTTCAATTGCATCTCCTACAATCTTTGCCCTGAACTTCGGGAGCTCAAAAGAAAAATGTCACTAATGGCGTCTACGAAAACTCTTGCTCACCGTTTCTTCAAGATCACTAAAACCTCCCCCCAAACCGTACGCAACAAATCCCCCATTTCTCCAAACCCTAATCAAACTACCTTGCTCAGCAGATTTCTAACCCCTTCCGATAACTTTTTCCAGAGATTCCTCCAAAAGAGAGCGTTTTTCGAATTGGCGATCTCGTTAGAATCTATCTCACTTCCCATCGGCGATAAGCTGATCGAAAAGCTCAGAGGACTAAACAGCGATCGGCTCCAGCTTCAAGGATTGGCTCCTCTACCGTCGCCGATTCCAAAACTGGAGTCGGTGGAGAGAGTGTCGATCGAGGAGGTGAGGAAACTGCTTAGGATTTCACAATTAGAGAGGGTGAAATCTACGTTGAGAGGGATTCAGAGGAACTGCATTGCTTATACAGAATATGTTGAGATCTGCAAAAGCTGCATCGGAGATTCAAATCTTGATGAAGCATTGGGGGTTGCACAGATGTTAGATGAATCGGGCGTTGTAATCGTCTTGGGGAACGCTGTGTTTCTCCATCCTCATCAGGTAATAATCCAAATCGATTTTTATCTTCCACAGCTTCTAATCTTCAGACAAAGTTATTACTTTATACCCGATCAAAATGTTAAATACCTACATCTAATATTTTTGTTACTTTTGTTTCTTCGCATGTCTAATGGGGAGGAAATCGGTCCAACCATTTAGTATTCGATAATAAGGCTCAATACGGTATCATTCCCACATTTAGAAAATTAATAAACATAGATAATTGGATAATTATCTAGAAGTAAGAATAAAGCGGTGTTAGAGCGTTATTATCTAATATTTAGATATGATGATTTCCCTCTTGAGCTGATGGTGGTTATCTCAGACACAATTTAAAAGGGAGTGTTATATATGGTTGACAGGTTTTATGAAGACAAAGTGTAGGCGACCCGATTGGCTGTAAGTGAGGTGGCTCAGCAAATGTTGGTGGTTGCAGCCGGTCACGTCATGCCATGTCACCTGCTTGCACTTTGTCCTCGTCAGCTCATATTTCGGGAAGCTGTGTCATGAAAGATACCATATGAGACGAAAAAGGATCTCCATCTGATTTAAGGCAGTCAAGTATTTTTTATGGTGAAAAATTGTGCATTCGTCTGTTATGGGAGAGGTAGACATCCTTCCTAGACTAACCCATAAATATATAATAAAAAGTAGAGTACCCCCTACTTGCAGCCCCATATTCCGAAATCATTGACTGCAAAAAATGAGGTATTTTTTTCGTGATCTCTACTGTCGAAGTCAAATCTGGTAGAGATTGGGCAGGTGCAAATAGATGTACTTGACTGCCTTTTAAACGTGTTTTGTCCGGTTCCACGGTAGGGTTGGGCCAGTAGACCAAATAAGTTTAATGAACATGGGTGCTCAGAAATGTATTTACTGCATACTATAAAATTACATATTTGCCAATGATTGACATATTATTAAGCCTTTACGACAAGGTAGTCGGGTCATTTGCTAAATACGCGGGATAGGTGATAAAGTACATAGGGATAATTAGAAAAACAATCTTAAAAAACAAACGTTTTAGTAAAATGGTGCTTTCACGATTTTCCGAACTTCAAAAATCTGTGAATATACTGTTTTTTTTTAAATGGTGTTTTCACTGGTTTTTGAAGTTTTGAAAACTGTGAAAGCACTATTTTTTTTTAAATCGTTTAAGTTCGGAATTATTTTGCTAAAACGTTTGTTTTTCAAGATTGATTTTCTAAAGTGCCCTTTATAATAGTCCCCTCTATAGTAAAATATTTGAAATGGGTATAAAAGCCCTCAACAATTCTGCAGTTGCTGATAGAGCTAGCCTAAAGTTTTTGGATGCAATGAGTCAATGACTAATATACCCCAATCCATATAGCTAGCGCTCCATTTTCACTTTCTTCACTTCATTCACTCAGCTTCAAAATTCGAATAAAATTTACCTACATCTCAGCTTTCAATTTCAGGTGGCGAAAGCAATCGAGAGCGTGATATCAGAACCAAACGACCCGAGAAGGACGGAGCTGGAAAAAATGGAGAAGGCGAAGTCGAAGATCGACGAGAAAGCAAAGGCACTCGTAAAGAGAGAGCTGTGGCTAGGGTTGGGCTTCTTTATGACCCAAACAGCTGGTTTCATGAGGCTAACCTTTTGGGAACTCTCTTGGGACGTTATGGAGCCCATTTGCTGCTACGTCACCTCCATTTACTTCATGGCTGGCTACGCCTTCTTCCTGAGGACTTCCAGGGACCCGTCTTTCCAAGGCTTCTTTGAAAGCCGTTTCATCACCAAGCAGAAGAGGCTCATGAAAATTAACAAATTTGATGTCCATAGATTTAACGAGCTTCGGACCGCTTTTTATCCTTCTTCGTCTCCAAATGTTTCTAACCGAAGTACATCATTCCTTGGTGCTACTCTGCACCAATTGTAAATTAAGTTATATTATGGGAGAAATTTTTATTAGAGAGTGATTATATATATAGCTTAAAAAACGGGGATTTTGTTACATCTTTGCCGATAGTTATACACTTCCGGGTGCTTCTATTCAATCGCGTTCAAATACAGTTAAGGAAACCGGTATGGACTTTGAGAGAGCTACATGTCTCTCCCTATTGGGCCTTCCTATGTGGAAATCTGATGGATATGTTGACAGAAGCACCCAAATATCACCGCGATTCAAATGATGGAACGCTCAAACAATAACGCAAAAAGGAGAAAATGATAAACAAAATCAATCCATGCCCAAGAGATAGATTTATGTGGTTCGGCATGTGCCTACATTCATAAGGCGAAGATGAACAATACTGTTGAGAGTTCACAACAATGCAGGACAATCTTAGAGTTTACCCGAAAAGGGTAAAAATATAGTGCCTATAACTCCCGGGTCCTTCGTATCCTTAAGGGCATGTTCGATTTTAAGAGAACCAAGGAGACATAAGGAAAAACTCAATGCGGTACATAAATTGTCAAAATTCCCATTGTTTGGATGACGGAAATTATCTTCTCATTTTCCATCAAAATTCGAGAACAAATGCCGATGGGTCCGACCCTTCTGACTTCTCATCCGCACGACTCTTCTCACTACCACACAATTTTTTCATAGACGAAAACCATTGACTGATTTAAATCAGACGATGGAGATTATTTTTTTTTTCAATCTTCCTCATGATAGATCTTAAGATCATGACGCCCCTATCAGACGGTCTAATGTTGAGTTTATATGGCACACATCTCCAAAAATCAAAGGCAGGGCCACGTTATGACTTGGGTGGTCAATTGACCGCTCAAACTTTCTAAAAATTTGTTACTTAGTTTTAGGTGTTCTAATTTATATTAGTGGATTCTTATCCATCCAATTTTATCTTGACCACCCCTCCTCTCTATCTATTTAGGTGTTGAGAGATTTCTCTCACAAGGGGTTTTACTATGTTGTAGAGCTATATGCTCATATATATGGTATATATACTCTAGTATAATTAATAAAAAATAATAATAATTTATTACATATAACAAGGGTTGAACTTAGAATCTAACCTTCACAAAGTATTAAGTCAGAGCAATTCACTAAGATATGTAAAGAGAAAAAAAATACTTAATACACACTACAAAAATAAGACTCTTAGCGAAAGCCAAAAACTACCACTATCAACAAAAAACCTGCCGCTAATAGTCTTAATAATTTTTTTGTTAATAACATCAGTTTACAGCCAAAAACTGTTGCCAATAGTCTTTTTTTTTGTAGTGACATATATAATTTTTTCGTCATTTGAATATTTTTTTTGTTACGATATGTTATTTTCCTACAATTTTCTGCATATATATCCAAACA
Organism: Chloranthus sessilifolius; assembly: GCA_021018995.1. NCBI lineage: Eukaryota > Viridiplantae > Streptophyta > Magnoliopsida > Chloranthales > Chloranthaceae > Chloranthus > Chloranthus sessilifolius. Next base: position 2,409,593 of record CM037584.1, read on the forward strand.
CAGAATTTGTTTAATTTTGCGCTTTCCCAACTAGCAATGTGATTATCTAAATAGCGGAAAACAAACGGGAACAAAAGAATCTCGTGATTTCCTACAACTTAGGTATTCATGAGAAAATATAAAAATATTATTTTGCTTTTCCAAGTTTCTTGTGTTTATCCAAATAAGCCCTAAAAGAATGGCTTAAGTTAGGGCCATACACAATAATTTTCTAGGTGACTCTAAACTTGTAGAAGTACTTTAATATTATCAATTATCCAACTCATACTACTGCGGCCACTAACTCCCGAAGGTGTTCAAACATATAAAATATTGAAATGTTTAAGCTTGACCACTGATACTGCATTTGCTATCATATTAGGTGGATACGAAATTCCAATCATATATTCAAAATATCTCGTATGTACCTCTAATTCTATTTCAAGTCGATGCTCCACTGGTACTGGATTTGGACAAGTGTACAATGTAGCATGCATTAACAATCAACTGAATTCGTGTCATGTACTCATGTTGTAGGAGGCATGATATTAGAAATACATAAATGAATTAACAATGGGTGGATCTCGGGGAACACTGTTCTGCTTTGGAGTTTCGCGCCCAATTTTTTACTCTGTTTTGCGAGCTAGGAAAAATAATGTGGTTTCCAAGCATGTTCTCAGATTTGCTAATGTCAAGTCGGATGAGCTTGCCAAGCAGTTCGCCTTGATGGAGCCTACTGGAATTGGCCAACTCTCACTGACCTTCTATATGTTTCTCCTTTGGGTTTTGTGGGCACTAACTTTATTTGATTTATCTAGTGGTGTCATTATTTGCATCACGTGAAAATATATTCTCACCCAGCCGATAAGCCTAGACAGTGGGGATTTGTTTTATTATCTCAATCTTCTGCCCAAAGGATTTTGAGATCACCCGCCTACCATCACACAACTAGGTTTTTATATCACATGGCGCACGCCTAAAGCAAGTGACTCAAAAAATCATGTGGCATATTTCATGCTCAAGCATGCTTTTAGAGTCCCTTTTTCTAGGGTGTGCCACGTGAAAATAAAAAAATATTCTAAATGATCGTATGGTGGTACACTCTTGATGTCAAGATCCATAGGGTGGAGATTGGGATGAAAAACAATCTCTATTATCTGATTTAAAGCAGTCAATAGTGTGTACCTATTGGCTAGGGTGAAATTCCATTGTCACCGGCTGTAAATAATGTTGCCCTAAAATCTTTTTCTCCTCTTAAAAAGTGCCTTACAAAATTTGTAGATGGGAATATGGGATGATGTTAACCTTTGGAGCATGCATGCGTCAGCTAAATTCCTTAATTCGATACTAGCTAGCAAGATTAGTGGTTGATACGAATATAAGGAAGAAATTAAAAAAAAAACAAACGAAAAAGAAAAACGAGTGGTAATCTTGTAATTAATCCCCTTTGATTCTAAACAAAGTAGTTGGGTTATCTCACAAATTGTCAACCATATATTTCTGAAAATGAGGTTGATTGCAAATTTGCAAGTGTATCTGAATATGGATGTGGAATATAATGAGCCTCAACTCTCTATCGCCTTTGATACCTATTGGTCCGCCTTTCTGCTATTCGCATTCTCCTAATTGCTTCTGTGGCAACACTCATATATAGCTGATCATTTCCAACCCGTGGGGCGCGTATGATAAGGAGGACCAAGGTATCAAAAATCGGCTGATACCGATAGATATCGGTTTCTCGGTAAACCGATTTGTATCGGTATCCTAACTTGGGTATCAAATATCGTATCGGCCAATACGTCTCAGTTTCGACTGAGACGTAGATTATTATTTTTATTATTATTTTAAAATTAAAAATAGGCCAATACTTATCGGCCGAGTCGTATTGGTCCTTGGCAAACCGATACCCAAGACCGATACCGATTTTGATACTATACATAAGATACAAAATAATCTTTGTTGACATGGCAACATCCTAGTGGTCGATCCATTTGGCTTCAAATTAGGCTGCTATTCACCCACGATATCCAAAAAGAGTTGGTATTATGTGTTCAACCCGAGTTACCGGCCTTGTAAGTTGGGTCTTTCACCTTCTTCCTAAACGGTCAAGCCTTGGGAAGTGTTGTGCGTTTTAGAAAACGCTTGCTGATTATACTACTTTAGAAAGTTAGACAAAAAAAAGGCATTGTTATGACTTTTTGGGCCCGCTAGCGTCAGTCAATGTCCGAAAGAAGTTTATAATTTTATATGTTGATTGAGTAACTATTTTGAGATTTTTTTCCCGATTTCAAATTATCCGTTCCCTCACACATTAACCAAATAAATTATTGGGGACCTCAGAGATTGTGACAATTCCTTTTTTTTCTAAAACTTTCATAAGCATTATAATATGCTAAAACCTTATTCAAGTAGCATTTTTTATAATTTTCTCTTAGTTATGAGCACAAAAATCAGTGGAAGTAAGCTTTTGACTTTTTATAGAATGGGTGCTTTGCCGTTTGAGGGAGATTAGGCAGAGTGCCACACTTTGCATTGGGGTCAGTTACCTAACAATGACTCATCCGGAAATATGATACATGAAGTAGGTAGAACAACAAAGAAGAAGCTCCATTTTTTAACATTGTAATATATCTTAGGGGCCTTGTTTTGTTTGGCTACATAAGGTTTCTTTCTCCACACACTTAAAATTTATTGATTAGCTTAGCTCATCAAGCTGTCTGTATTCCCACTAAGGAGTCGCAATATCTCAAGAGCAAAAGTTAAGAGCAACCCACAAAGTATGCATGCAGATTTCCTTGCCTAATTTCCATATCCTTCTATGTCATGCCTTTTGACATATATTATTATTATTATATAATGAGTACAAATGAGAACAAAGTTGGGAACGAGGTGGTCCCATTCTAATGACCTTTATAGGGTAACTGACTCATTTCAGCTGGTGATTTGGACCAGATCCTGAGAAATATATATTGTTTCATCATGTGGACCGTGTGATTCGAAGGACCTAACACAATGATCTGGTGGGTAAAATATTGCATTAGAAAACATTTCCATTTGGCGATTCAAAGTAGGCAAACACTTTCACAATGAACGACTATCTTGAAGAAATCCATAACCAATTTTAGCTATTAATTTTAGAGGCATTTACCTGCTTTGAATCACATCATAAAAATGTCCCATATTTTGATACTATACGTCTTTAGATCATGGTCTTCGCATCACATGATAAATTTAATGAAAATAGTGCCACATGTAACAAAAAATAACCGGTTGCAGACATATCGATTACCATATATGAGCTCCATTAAATTGTGGGGAGGGTGCATTTCCCTGCTGGAACATCCATATGGAGCTGGACCCAATTTCCCTACCGGATGTGACCTCAATCAGGTGTCTGAGTGGAGTTGGGTGGGGTCCAGGTGGACCTCATGTTTCCGTCGCTATCAGGCGGGTTCCATATTAGGTTCAAACTGCTTACTAAGGAACTTGATAGTTAATGTTAGTGGGCTTACTCATACCTTTTACATCCCGCACACTATTTCTTATCAGACACCAACTTTTGCTATCCGCAAACAAGTTAATGAAAAAAATTAGCAACATAAAACTTTGTTTTGCTATGGCTAATAAAGATTCGAAAATGTAGTGTACATGTAGCAACCTTCCAACATATTGCAGTGCATTATTATACTCGGTGCAGTGAGCTGTTCACCGCCAGTGTTGGTCCGCATGATCGTCAATCAAAACTGGCTGGTAGATGATCCGATCTCTCCATTCAATGACAAATTTATGGATGATGTTGACTGTAAGTTTATTGACGAGAATAAGGTGCAATATGATGTAGGGTAGTGGTCAGGTCCAACTGGTTGAACTTGATTTCTAGTTCACCTAGATATGCATCTATTGGAAATGAGCGAATTTTGACTTCCACGATTTCCAAGTTTATAGGATGGCATGTATTTAAGATTCTCTCTTAACCAATGGATGCAAATATAGTTGAAGACGAAATCAGGTTCAGCAGTTGGACCTGACCATTGCCCTATGATGTGATCTTAGAATAAGATAAATGGGACGGTTGCACTTGTGTCATTTTCATACACAAAATGGAGCCCATCTTAATATGGTCACCCCGTTGAGATCAAATAAGCAATTCAATAAGAATCCAAAAAGTGATAAGTCAGTTCTAAATGATAGAGCGTCAAATAAGTTAAACGAGGGCTCAGTGGCATCCGAAATTCCAATAGAATTGGTTGGTATTAGGTGGATAGGCCCGTTCCCCACCTATGGTGCACGGGTTATTAGTTTTCTACATGCTGATTGTATTTACACAAATCACAGGTCTCCAAGTGGCTGGCCTTCATCTTCGTGGGACTAAGCTCACAATCAATTTTGATTGGAGGTTCTAAACTGTCTAATGAGAGCACTTCAATTATGAGAGTTTTGTGCTGGATCACATATGGATGATGGCCACGTGTACGGTGTTGATCATTGCACTAAGTACCCCCGAGGTACCATTATTTACATCCAGTGAAACTGTAATTGCACCCATCTCCTCCAACCAGAATGCATTGACCACTTTGAACATAGTTGATCTTGAGATCATGAGCGTATAATCAAATGAAGTTTTTTATTTCAAATTTCAAACATCACAAAAATTAACCCAAAGTCATGTGGCAACATCACGCTCAAATGTGATTTCACAGTCTATTTGGGGTGTGTGGCACATGAAATAGAAAACTAATCGTTTGATCGTATGCCTATGATCTCAAGATCCACTCTTTGGAAGATTGAGACGAAAACAATTTCAATCGTTGATTCAAAGCAATCAACAGTTTCTAATTAGAGATGAGGTGAGGTTACAATTACATCAGTTGTAAGTAGTATTGCCAATTCTGCTGGCATTGGGAATGGTTTTATTGCTGTATGTTACTTAATTTTCTCATTCACTGGACAAATCGCCAATTGGGTACAGCGAACTTAATTCGGTATGAGAAGCGAATTGAGTGGTTAATGATATTGAACTTAAGACTTTATAATTTTTATGTATTAAAGCTAGCTAGTCACGAGTGTTCATTTGCGTTTCAGAAGAATAAAAATTTTTATTATAAAAGTAATAAATTATTTTAAAACACATCCCGCCTCTAGGGAGTCGGATCTGCTTGATAATAGCAAATTGCCGATTATAAATTTGAATTTGAATTTGAATTTGAATCAGTGAACAAAGTAGTTTAGGTTATTATGCATTCATAAGGGTGTGAAAAGTCAGTGTCACCTCCCACCAATGCCTCTAAGATGTCTACCATTAGTGCTAGAAACTATATATTCCTGCGATTTGGTGTATCAGAGAAAGAGACCCCTATGTATGGGGTTCCCCACATGGTGGACAGTTGAATTAGAGGGTTCGTACGGAGACGTCGGCTTTGGAAATGGGAATTTTCGACATTCCACTTGTATCATAAGATTCTACTTAGGTATATTTTATGCATATTGGATTCCAATTCCTCAGTCTGATTCTCTCTCTATTGGTTGGATTCTCTTTATTGCGCTTTTTTTTTGTAAGTCACTTGGCTCCTCATGATTCCTCAATGGATGGATTCTCCATAATTATGATTCAGGTGCTCGCCACCAGTGGACCAATTCCCTACCTCTTTATACATTTCACAGGAAGCTAGGTATCTAAAATATGAAAAATCCATTGATAAATCCTCACAATTATCCATTGGGAATCTCTATCAGCGCCCACTTGTCTGCTGAAAGCACCCACTTAATGAAGTCTGACAGTACCGTGGCCGCTAGCGTGTTCTTTCATTAAGTGGACACTTTTAATAAATAGGTGGGCGCCAATAAAAGTTCCCTTCATCCGTTATCCATTTCTAAGACAAAATGAAGATGGTGCTGACGTAACTGTCTGAGCGTCCGTGGGATCCGTATATTTTTGAGGTATGGCTACTATACTCACTGCAAACGACTGCCTTCTCACCCACCACCTTCAGTCGGTATGCATTGATCGTCTTTGAATTAGATGATGGAAATAATTTTTCGTCCCCATAATCTATAATTTATGATCGTACCATAATCATTCAGTTATTGATTACCCGTTGCACACATCTCAAAAAGTGATCATAAAATTATCCTAGAGCGTAAACCTTTATCTATAGATCCATTGTGCAAAAGATAAGAAAAAAATTAATCTCGATCATTAAAATCAAAGGCGATCAATGCATGCCGGCCGGAAGCATTGGGGTGAGAAAACAGTCTTGTCATATGAGTTTAAAGGTACCCATATTTTTATGCTTCTTGGTTTACGTCACCAGCCACATTTCACATTAGGTGCTCATGCAGGAAGTTTATTGGAGCCCTCTAATTATTATATGTCACAGATTTCATATGGATGGCCAAAAATTGCGGACAGTCACATACATGCTCTATATATATATATATATATATATATAAGGAAAAGGGAATAGGAGTTATAATGTATGGATGAATTATGCATGCCAATCTCGCCAGATGGGGATGGTAAGGCAATACTGAGAAACTCTATATCAACGTGAGATGAGAGTCATCGGCTATTTCATACATATAATTAATGTTATTACAAACAACAGATTTCCTTCGTCTTGTGAGATCAACTACAACAAATATTCAAAATATTTGAATCATACAACAAAATTGACAAATGGGAGGCCACAGTTCCTTGTGAATAGGAGTCTTATGAACGTCATTGGGAATTTTAGACGTTCTACTTGGGTCCTGAGATTCTACTTAGTTATATTTTTAGCATATTGGATTTCAATTCCTCACTCTGATTCTCTCTCTATTGGTTGGATTATCTTTATAGCTTTTCATTCAACTAATTGGATTCGTGATTTATCAAAAAAAAAACTAATGGGATTCGAGGCCACGCTTTTTTTTTTTCAATTCACTTGGCTCCGGATGGGTTCTCCCACATTAGGATTCAGGTCCCGTGCACCAGTGGACCAATGCCGTCCCTCTTTATACATATCATAGGAAGCTAGGTATCTAAAATATGAAATTCCCATTGATAAATCGTCATGACTAACCATTGGGAACCACTATTTGCATCGACCTCTTTCCTGAAAGCACCCACTTGATAATGTCTGAAGGTATGATGAGTGCAAGCTTAAACTTTTATTAAATGGATATTTTCAATAAATAAGTGGGTGTAAACGTAACTTCCCTTATCCATCATTCATTTCTAAAACAATGAAGTTGTTGCACACCTAAGAGTCGGTGGAAATGGTATACCTATAGACTTCTTTATTTACATCACTATTAACAATATTCCAACAGCAGTCATTGGGTGCCTATGCAGGAACTTTTTTGGTCCCCCCTCTAATTAGAATGTTTCGAGGCCCTCTCACTAGTATGCGGCACGCTTGATACGGAAGGCTAAAATAATTTATAAAATATATAAATATATAAATATAAATAAAAGAAATTCTATAAAGTGAAGTCTTATAATTGACTTTTCACTCATTTAAAATATTTTTCTCTCTTTAATTAAAAAGAATTTAACAAAACTTAAAGAAAAAATAATTAGTTACAAAAGCCCAAAGAAAGATAGGCCCAACCTGAATCGCCTAAATTAGACCTAAAGTGGGCATATCAAAGCGTGCCAAAAAGAGGGGCCCACCAAAGAGAGGGCTGGGCTAAGACTTAGCCTTGGATGCAGGGTCTGACTGGTGTTTAGGATGGCCGTGCCCTAACCCGTTGACATCCTTAGGGTCACGGCAGTGTACAATATTGATGGCACATGTACAAAGTGTACAAAATCTTTAACCACAGCAAACTAGGTGGTGCACCTGCCCGTTCACCGTACACCAACAAGGGGTGGAAATTTGGTAAATCGAACCAAAACTGAAACCGATTTTTATAAAAATGTTTTTATATCACTTTGGCCAAAACCAAAACTGAAACAAAATTTATTGGTTTCGGTTTTGGTAAATCGATAAGTAAAAAATCAAAACCGATATGGAACCGAACTGATCCAATATCGGTTTCAGTCGGTTCAGTTAGGTTTTCGATTTTTTCTATTTTTAAATTTTAATTATTTTTAAAGATATTCTTGATTTTCGTTGTTTTTTTCAGTTTTTAATTGGTTTTCTCTTCATACTAAATCGATTTTCAGCTTCCTAAACCGATACAGTACAGATCCGAAATCGGTTTCAATTTTTCAGTTTTTGATCGGTTTGGTTTCGATATTGAATCGGTTTTTATCAATTCAGTTATATCGTTATTGGATTTTTCGAATTTTATTTTTTCCCGTAACACCAACTCATTTCGGTGAATGGTGATTGACTTTTAACCAGAACTGACGCGTGGTGCAGGCAGGGAGGATGGAGCATTAGGTTCGGCAGACGTACATCGCAATAGATTTCGCATACGTGAATCTATTTCCGCAATTATTAAGTTCGGGTTAGGTAAGTCGGAAGAACAATTTGGGACACCACTTCCTAGTTCCTACAAATCCGGAATGTCGGTGCAGCTGTCAAAATCTGTCACCACCGCACCTCCAAATTTTCTACGATGGAGATCAACACGCATACGCCACCGTTTGGGTGGAGAATGACATCTAATCTTCCTCCTATATAAAAGCATAAAAGCATGACTCCTTACTTTTTAGGATTCTAAAGGTTTACATTATGATAGTAGCATTATTTGCACCCATTAAATTTGTGAAAAATACATGCATACAATTAATTGTCTTGAATCATACGATGGAGATCATTTTTCTTCTCAACCTTCCACATAATAGATCTTGATATCATAGTGCTCCTATCAGACCGCCATATCGTGATTCAACATGACACATTTCCCCAAAATTGATTGTGATTGTGGGCATACCTATCAAATTGTCACTTTTGGATGTGTGCCAGGTGGAATCAAAATGTGACCGTCTAATAGGTATACCATGATATCAAGATCTATTGCGTGAAAAAAATGGGATGAAAAATGATCTCCGTCGTTTGATTCAAAGCAATCAATGATTTTTTCTTGTGAAAGAAAGTGTATTCTCCACAGAAAAATGGGTACAAATAATATTGTTGTTATCTTATAAGGTAGCACTATTTACTGTCGTTTTTCCTTTGAAGAACACACACATTTTCACTATAAAAAATCGCCGATTTTCTTGAATCAGACGACGGAGAACATTTTTCATCCCAATCCTCGATACAATAGATCTTGAGATCATGGCACATCTATCAGACAATCAGATCTTAATTCCACGTGGCACACATCTCCAAATGTGACACTTAAGAACCCTTTGATCACGATCACTTTTCGAGATTTGTGCCTTATGAAACTAACATATGACTATCTAATAGGTACACAATATTTTTAGGATCTATTGTGCAAAAGATTGGCGAAAAGCAACCTTCATTGTCTAACTTATATTCGTTTGACTTCTTGAGCTATTGTTACTATAATTTCTTATAATTTCTCCTACATTAATTGGCTAAAATTGTGTGCATTGTGAAACTCCATCTAAGCCATTTGACTTGAAGCCAATGATATATGCAATACTTCACCATCAGAGATTATTTCATCAGACAATCAAATAAATTTTTAAAACTCTCATCAAACATTAATAACTATAACAATAATAGGATTCAAACAACATGATGTCTATCTTTTTAGGAAGAATAGGCTGTGTACGATCCTCTTACATTATTAAAGTTTAATTACGATCGTTCACCATTATTGTACATTGTACCTTCATTTGTGAACAATCTAATAGTTAAATCAGTCAAGGAATTATGCCTAAAGGCATTTGTGAATCTTTACATTCCGCCATGGTATAAAAGTTTTGCCGATACTAAGATGTATCGGCGATACATATCGATTTCATCGAGAATCAATACTGATACAGGGAGGCTGTTAGAAGTTGCTACTTTGGTGGTCTTCACTATGGTGAATCTGTTGATCGGTGAATGGTGTAAGATCAATCTTGAGATGTAATAGTTGCTAATTCGGTGAATTTGAGAGAATAAACAATTAATAATTAAGTTTTTATTTAAGGTATAATTGTAATTTTCACTCATAATATAATTAGTAATTTAAATCCTTAATGAGCTGTTAACAACTAGCAATCATGCCAAAAAAATCCCTCGTTTATGGACATGATATCTTGCAATGGTATCTTACAATACGAGAAAAAGGAAAGCTGCACCTTTCGCTGGCCAAAAAGGCTGGTGGTGTCCATTTGAATAGGTAATCAACTATTTATTAACTTTTAAAATGGATGACCAACGTTAATCACACCGTATATTTTTTATCTTACTTCTCTGTCTTAAAAAAATTATTCAATTGACCTTCTTTATATCCAAGTCGCCCCCAAACAAGTGGACCCCTCTTCACCGATAATAACTCTTCCACTGAAGAGGTGTGTCATCTCATGATAGGCTAATGATGTCAACATATATTATGTGAGAGGTTAGAGTCATGAATCAAAATTTCATCCAATACCGATATATCGTAGCGCCATTTTGTATGTATAAGCTCCGATGATACATTCAATGCATTGTCCGATATTTTACTATTATGATACATATCGTCCGATATGTACCGATTTTGAGCTCGGACGATACGTATCAGATATCCGAAATTTTGACCCATAATTAGGATTTACAATCATGGATCTAAAAGAGATTGGGACGCTAAAGAGCCATTAGCTCAACTGAGACGAAAAACAATCTCTATCTTTTGAGTCAAAGTAGTCAACAAATTTTAAATGATGTAAGATAATTTAAGGGAGCTAATACTTTCACAAGAGATTTGTATCGTGGCATATGGGTAAATTGAAAGACTTTGGTATCTTTAGATTTGTGCTTGGTGAAACCCCATCTAAGTTGATTTGATGATCATGATGAAAAGATCATTGAGGTCAAAGTTTGGCACAAAATATGATCTCTATAGTATGGTAGAATATAATCAAAGGCCATCATTTGATTCGATAGTTGACTGAGGAATCAGTTGATAGAGGTCACTTTTCTTATCAATAATTCACGTGGCACAAATCTCAAAAAATAACAAAGCCTTTCTTTTTAATGATGTGCCTCATGTACCACAGTACAAATGTTGTGAGCAAGCTCCCTTTAAATACCATTTTGGTGTTTAAGTGTTGGTGAGAGCCATTATACCAAAATTAAAGGCTGGTGTTACTACCACACCACAGTATGCTATAGCAAACTCAGTTAGCTAGACATTGCAGCTTTGCATCATGTGATGCAGATTGTTTTCCGTCCAAATCTTCTCCACAATAGATTTATGAGCCTATCATCTCAATTCCATATGGCACACATCCTAAAAAGTGAACGTGATCATGGCATATCATCAAATGCCATTCACTTTCACTTTTTGCAATGTGTGCAATGTGGAACTAACATTTGACCGTTTGATGGTAGGCTCAAGATCTCAAAATCTATTATGTGAACAATTTGAAAGAGGTTAGAAGAAAAACAATCTCTATGGTTTGATTTCTTCTTGTATAAGTGAGGTAAATATAACATAAAGTGATGTGGTAGTAACGCTAATAATGCACAGCAAGATGGCCGCTCATTGCCGGCCCGACCCATTGATGAGTCTAGAATGAGGGCTTCGTTTATTATAAACAAGGGAAATTTATCGGATCTACCCTGTTAGAAATTCCTTTCCCGTAAGAGACCCTATATTTTTACCTTTACCCAAGCCGACCAGCTTTAAGCCAAGCCAGTTCTAGCTACCAGGAAAAGTTTAAATACCCCTTCTTACATTTTTATCGTTCTACATGCTTTAAATTTTTAAAAGTTGCACTTTTTATATTTACGCGATGTGAAGCAGAAGCAGCATCTATGGCGTCTGATTTGAAGGTCATAATATAAAAATCGATGATGCCAAAGATTGGCACGAGAAATAGACGAAATCACCCTTTAAACACAAAAAAAATGACTGTTTAGGCAGTCTTTTTTTTTTCTTTTTTTTTTTTTAATTTTAAGAGGCGATATCACCTTTTTTCATGTCTATCTTTGGCACCATCAATTTTATATTGTGGCCTTCAAATAAAGCATAGATCCCATTTCACATCGCATAAATATAAAAATGTGCAAATATTTAAAATTTTAAACTATATAAAATGAAAAAAAAAATGTAAGAAAGGGAATTTCTGACTTTTTGTGCTAGTCGGAATTGCCCTGGCCTGGAACTGATCAATTTTGGTAAAGGTGAAAATATAGGGTCTCTTTTCGAAAAGGAAGTCGCGTAGAGTATACCCAGCTCTAGTCCAAGGGATAGGTTTGCTGCCGTGTTCGGTACGTGGTGCAGTCCCTTAAAATCTGCATTCATTCATCTCGAGATCTCTAACAAACACGTCTCCATTCAACATATACCAACGCCTAGTTCGGACGCCTTTGTTGGAGACACGGTGGAGGAAACGATAGACGCGGTTAGTTTAGGAGCCCACATCCCCGACCATTGGAAGCGTTTTTGAGTCGGTTTTAACATCTACAAATTATAAATTAGAGGAAAGTACGAAAACCTGCCCATTTATATTTTTATTATAAAAAGGGCTTAAATTTTATTTAATTATGAAAATGCACCCAATACAGGCCAAAACGGGCTCATATTCATACGCATTCTACATGTAAAATGTCAAAAAAAAATTTAAAAAAATAAGAATTTATTGACAAGGACAACATTATAATCATCTATGTGGATTGATATGTATGACTTTCTGTTTCATAACCAAGGGGGCGCTATTTCAGAAGAAAAACCGGCGTTTGAATTTTTTGATGATAAAATATGAGACAGAGCGATATTTTGTTAAAAGCTCAATTAAATTAGTACATTTATATGCAACTGTGGAACGTCCGAGGGCACTTATGCTAAAAACTGTTAGTAGGTTGCTTGGACTCGGACAATAAACATTAGATTTCGACCTAATATTTCCCATAAAGACTTTGAGATTATGGGAGTACCGTTAGATGACCATTTGATGAATCTACAAGTAACACATCTCAAAAAGGTGATTGGAGAATTATAGATTGGTCGTGTGATGGTACGATCAAAATCTAAAGATCTATTTATGAAAGATTGCGATGAAATTATGAAATTTAAAGCAATCAATAATTTTGATAATAGATGCCATCAAATAATTGGTAAACGCAAACAAGGATACCCATTAATGATTCGTTGGCAAACCCACTCCTCCTTCGCCCTAACGGTTATATGGAATTTAAATATTGAGAAGGGATAAGGATAATCTTGTCATAGCCAACGCACGTAGGCCTGGTGTGGGCTTGAGGCAGAACCACTGCACGTGTTAACTGTTAAGAGGAGAGTCGTCTGGCGTTTAAATTGGGATTAATTGCTTGTCATTAAACAAATCTTCTAATTTTTCTAATTTTTCAAAGAGTTATTAGGCCTTGTTTGATAAAACTAATGGGAATGATTTATTTTTATTTTTTCACTTTACATGAACTTGTAAGTAAAAGAACTTATGTAAAATGATTTAATTTTATTTTTTTCAGCTATTTGCAATGATCAAAATATCGGTAAACCAATACGTATCGTATTGATCTCGAGGACGATACGTATCGGGTATCGGCCGATAGATTCAATGTATCGGCGATACATTGATTTTTTTTTTTTTTTTCATTGTCTATACAATCGATGGCGACTATATACACAATCGCCATCGATTGTGTAGACAATTGAAAAAAAAAAAAAAAAAAAAAATTCGATTGCCTACACAATCAATGGCGATTGTATATACAGTCGCTATCGATTGTGTAGACAATCGGAAAAAAATTAAAATTAAAATTAAAAAATAAAAATAAAAATTTGATTGTTTACACAGTTGTCATCGATTATGTAGACAATCGGAAAAAATATATATATACATAGTATCAGACGATACATTGAAATTATCGTTTGTATCGTCCGATACGGGCGATATATTGCCCGTATTGGACGATAAGTACATTGTTCTTAAGGGGGGTACGATACAATACCTTTGCATCGTACCGCCCAAGTCCAAAATCGATACGTATCGGATGATACGTAACAGTATCGGACGATTTTTTGACCCATGGTTGTTTGGCTATATGATATAAAATTATTTTCCTAAGGCACCATTCTCCCCATCTAGTCAGGCCAAAATGCATTAATCGCTTTGAATTAGAAGATGATTATTTTTTTGTCCCAACTTTTTACAAGATGGGTCTTGAGATCATGGGCATACACTCATATAGCTAGTTTTTTATTCTGCGTGGTACAAATCACAAACAATAACTCTAAACTCGTGAAAAATACATCAAACTCAAACACAAATCACAGGTCATTTTTTGGAATGGGTATAATATGAAATAAAAACACCGTCTAATGATTTACCCATGATCTCAAGGTGCATCATGTGGAAGATTGGGATAAAAAATATCTCCTTTGTCAGATTCAAAGCAATCAATACATGTTGACCGGAGGAGATAGGGCGAGGTTACGATTTTACAATACAAATAAATAGTACAATTATGAGGTGAGGTTGCATCTAAACCGTCTGATATAAAGGTCATGATCTACAGATCTACGACGTAAAAGAGTGGTGCAAAACTGTAACAGCCCAAATTTTCGAATCCGACCACCCGTGTCGCCGGATCGTCGATAAAGCCGATCCCCGAACAAACAAACACTTGACACATCCAATATACAATGAAAAAATCAAAGTAGACATATCCAATTAAGCAGATAGAGTCATCATAAGGAAATTTAAATTTCCAATTCTATATATGACTATATCAATGACCATGACAAAAGACGGCTCTAATTTCATGAAAAAATATATGGATAAAAGAACCAAACCAAACCACCGGTGACAGCAAACCGTCACTTAAACAATGGTTTACAAAACAATACTAAATATTGTATTAAATCTAATATACAATACAAAAGTGACTAGACGTACTAAGCCCTATAAACACAAACACAATCCACTAAAAGAACTCCTCAGGAGGGGGCTCAGTCTCTTCCTCTGGAACGTACTCATAATCTTTAAGATCGAGGTCCTCGATCTCAGTATCTAAACCTGTACCTGTGACGTATAGTCGAAGAGTAAGCTAACACCTAAGCTCAATAGAGAATTATCAATAACATGCAGTTCATCACATCACACACATATTTCATGACATAATTTGAAATATGTTATTCAAATAAAAACTCACAAGTTAAAGGCAATTGAGTTTAAGCAACACAAATCTTACATGCTAATTTCAAAGCTTATTCACATGATTTTCTAAATCTTCTCGCATAACACAAGAAATTTAAACTAGTCACTTAAATACAATCTCGAGCATATATAGCATCAAAAGTCACACATATACCGATGGGAACTCCAACCATCGCCGTACAATGAATCACTTTTACGATGCTCAAGCCCCTTCGCATGAAGGAGACTTATACCGAACGAAGTTTATCGCAGATCGGTAAGAATGAATGGATATCCCGTCGTACCGGAGCATAAGGGGTTCGTTTCACATGAATCTTAAATCATCTAACTTATAGTTTATCACGGTGTAATGTAGTATTTCATAACTAGTTTTAGAGTTAAAATCTCGAAGTTCACACAAACGCATGAACAAATCATTCGGAGTTCACACACACATATAACATAGTTTGAATCCATGTACAAACTGTTCACACACACAAACATTTTTCACGTTTTAAATCAGTGTATAAAGCTCATGCTTGTTAAATAATAAAATTTATAATTTTCACATTCATATTCTTCGTATCACAATATCATACTAGTTGTATCAAATGCACATGGTATAGAATTTTTCCTACCTCAACTCGAAGTCAAAACGAGGAATTTCCTCTCCTCAAGATAGCCCTCCTATCACGCACTTATGATCACGCATAAAACACAATAATTTTATATCCTATACGTCAAAAATGATGAAAATGGGAAGTCCTAAAATTTCCCCGAGTCTCCTTACTAAAAACAGGAAAATCACAGAATCTGACTAATCGATCGGTCGAATCTCAAACCGATCGATCGATCGAAATCCAGTCCGATCAGTCGATTTCTCCATAAATATCACATATCTCCGTTATCACAATCCGATCGATCGGTTCCCAAATTGATCGATTGAATTCCAAATCGGTTTCTTCAGAAAACTCACCTTTCTCTTTCTCACAATCCGATCGATCAGAGCATAAATAGGTCGATCGGTCTCCAAAATTGATCGATTGATTTTACAAATTGATAGATTGAATTTCATTTCGATCGATCGAATTTCACATTTTTGCCCTGTCAAAATCGATCGATCGGATACTAATTTCGATCGATCGATTTTGACAGATTCTCAGTCATACTGGCTTCTTCTTCCCTGACTCATTTTTCCTCCAAATTGTATTTTACACTTTACGATTTCAAACACACTTCTACTAAAGCTTAACCAATTCACAATTAACACATTCTTGCTTATCTTTATTTGGTCGTTCTCATGCATCTAAAGACTAGTTTCTACGGAGGGTTTCGAAGAGAAAATTGTGGATCCTTTCTGTGATCGAATTGAAACGAATCCAACGACAAATCTCTACTTATTCACACACTACTTATCGCATACGGCGCGATCACACGGTTGGCTCTTCTTCCTTTCTCCTCTCACCAACAAACTAAGTAAAAGAATGGAATTATACCATCCATTTGCTTTTATACCTTACGATATTCTTTGGGTGTTAAGCCCATACACTCTACGTAGGTGTATTGTCTCTCATCCAACGATCAATATATAGGTAATCGTACTTGTTGGAAATCAAAATTTTTCAGGTGATCACAAAAACTCAATCTCTATCATATGATTCGATACAATCAACTGTTGAATCGAATAATGGTTTTGGAGTGCATTGAGTCATTTGATAAAGATTATGCTTGGTGTCTATTATGATCTGAATTTTATGTCTTTGATACACTTAAATTATGTGTATGTACTTAATAACATATTCACCGCATGCCTTGACTTAAATTATGATAGTCTACTGGTTAAAGGCTTTAAGTTCTAGATAAGAGGTCTAGGGATCAAACCTTGTTATGTGTATTCTAAATCTCTATTTTAGACTTTGAGGTAAAAGCCTATACATTATTCCTTGGTGCGTTAGCTTAACACCGGATAATCTCCAAAATATTATAAATAATTGTCTTATGAAGAATCCTAAATGATAATCTCATTCAGAGTTCTTCTTAAGAATAAAACCGTCAGAAACACTAGAGACCTTAGAAAAGAAATTTTAGATCTACCTTTCTTTTGAAAGATCGGTAGGACGTTAGCATATATTCTCAAGTGGCCTTCACCTCCTGCTAGAATCATTATCATTGTTAAGATCTTAATCTAATCGTGGTGGTACGATCGATCTAGGTATGGAGAAATCATATTTTTCATTGAACTTAAAATATTAATTTTTAAATCGATATTTATGCAAATTAGTGAGTTTATTTCATGAATAATGAAGGGATGATTAAATGGATGCATGTTATGATTAATGATTTTTAATATTACGATTTTGATTAAAAAGAAGATGGGTTAAAGATCACTATGAGATTTGAGCATTGTTGGGACATGCTCATGATCAACGTCAATAGATTGATTCTATGAAATCAATAGATTGAACCGGACTCAATAGATTGAGACTGAGCACAAATTTATGTCAATTAATTTATTCTTAGATGTCAATCGATTGATGATGAATATCAAATAGTCACAGACAGAACTCAATAGATTGAGCACGGATTTATGTCAATCGATTGGTTTTTGGATGTCAATCGATTGAGGATAAATATTAAAACAGATACTAATAAATGATATTATTTTAAAAAAATATACATAATTATGTCAATCGATTGATTATTAGATGTCCATCGATTGAGGATGAACATTAAAGCAGATACTAATAATTGATATTGTTTTGAAAAAATATACATAATTATGTCAATCGATTGATTCTTGGATGTCAATCGATTGAGGATGAACATTAAATAGTAACAGAAAGAACTCAATTGATGGAGCAAAACTCAATAGATTGAGCCTGAGCATAGATTTATGTCAAGTTATGTCAAGTAATGGAGTAATCAATCCATATCAATGGATTGAGCTAAAATCAATAGATTGAGTCTAAACATAAATTCAATAGATTGAGTTTGAATAGTTAAGTTCTATATTCATTTCTTCTTATAACAATGTCATTAAATGTCAATATTTATGCACTATAATGTTTATACACCATTATTGTGTACACTTTAATGTTTATGTACCATGATTAAATGCATTGAAATGTTTATTTATTATGATATTACTCTTACACATTTTATATGTTCCATGATGATCTATATAATATACAATCAAGACGCGTAAAATATGATGAAATGTCAAGCCATGGTCAATGAGTATTAGACCTAACATCCTGTACATGATGGAGTCTAAGATGGTATTAGACCCAGCATCTTGTACTTGATGGAGTTTAACTAAACATGATAAAAAAGTATTAGACCCAACATCTTATACCTGATGGAGTCTAAGAAGGTATTAGACCCAACATCTTGTGAAAAATGGAGTCTAACTAAGCAAGAGTATGATGTGCATGATTAAACCCAACGTCTTAAGCGGGACGGAGTTTAACATGTAATAAATGATATGATTAATTAGACCCAACGTCTTGAGCATGACAGAGTCTAACTAAACAAGTAATAAGCATGATTACGACCTAACGTCTCGAGCGGGACAGAGTCTAACGTGCATTAAATGATAAGAGATGAAATTAAAAGAAATGATGCATTCATGTAATGTTAATATCCATGTTTATGTTTAATTTATTCCAGCTTATTGAGATTATACATGCTACAAGCACACGCACATGAAGTATATAGATATATTCACATGACTATAATTGATATTTTATGTTTTAATGGATTGGATTTCTACTCCATACAAGTGTAAACTTACATCCCTTATTGATGTCGGTGGTCAGATGAGACAGGTGTAGCCGAGGACAACGTATGGGTCTATGGTGTTGAGACTGCACATAGTGTCCAGGAACCTGGAATGAATGACAATAATGACTTCGTGGCCTAATTATCCATTTTCCTTTTTAACTATTATTATTGGTTTTAAATAAATGAGATATTGATTAATTAGTATGTTATTATGACTGTTTAAGCTTTAACCATGTTGGACTTGTTATTGAAATAAGAACATTATCATGGATTTTATTTTGATTAGTTAATGTTTTAAAAAACAATTATCGTCCGTTGTTTAAAGCACTTTTAGTGCCTTATCATGTTTTTGATTTACGATACGAAGATACGGTCTAAAATCTTACAATCAAAAGGTTGTGAGATCTCGGGTCGCTACAGTGCTAATCTTTTCACTTACGAACTTTAAATCATAGCCTTCAAATTAAGTGGCTTAGATGGTTGGGTTACATTTATTGGTATCACTGTTTATGGGTTCCTCTGTTCGCGTCCATGCATTCTTTGAAAACGCCCTCGTCCCAGACCCCTTGAAGACTGTTGATTGCTTTAGATCAGATGAGGTTCATTGTTTTCCACCTCGATCGTCCACAGAATGGATCTTAAGATTATATAGCACCTATCAAACGGTCAGTTTGTGATTCCATGTGTCCTCAGTCCCCAAAAAATGACCCTAAAATCATGTTTGAGCATGATGTGTGCTATATGATTGAAGAATCATTTTTTGGGTATCAGTGATACAGGAAATAAAAAATTGATCGTCAGATTGATGCGCCATGAAACCAAGATCTAGTTTATGAAAGATCTTTGTTAAAATGGATCTCCATCATCTGATTCAAAGAAATCAACGTTTTTTTAGGGGTCTAGGACGTAGGCGCTTTCAGAGAACACGTGGGCGTGAACAAAGAGGTGTTGATATGTGTGCCACATCAAAGAAAAAATTAAGCATTTGATGATAAGCTCAAGGTCTCAAGATCCATTATATGAAAAATTATGGTAAAAAAAAAAATTTCGATCAATTGATCCAAAGCAGTCAAACGATTTTAGCATGAAATATCCGAGTTGAGAAGAACGAATTTCGGATTGCAAGGGTAATAAATAAAATTTTTCTTTAATTTTATAACCCATGTCATAGGCGGAAACATTTTCAGCCAAATTTTGGCTGAATCTTTTATCCAAGTTTTTCTTTAAAAAAACTCTAATTTGTGAGTCCCACATGATTGCAAAACAGCGGAGAAAAAGAGTTTTCTCAAAATCTCAAGATTTTACGGAGTTTTTCCAAGAACCCGTTCCGCCAAACAAGCCCTTAGAGAAGAGGTACATGTAAAAGCAGGTAACACGAATGTCAACAACTCTACTATGTCAGGGGCTACTAGAGAACTATATGATACACTACAGTCTCTAATGGGTGTCCACTCATCATGAGCAAGGATCAAAATACCGGGTATCGGCATTGTATCGTTCAAGCCTAAAACTGATACGTATTGGTATTGGACAATACCGAATGATGCATTCAATGTATCATTCGGTATCTTCCATACAACTGAACGATAAAATACATTGAATGTACCGTATCGTTCAGGTTCAATACCGATACGTATCGGTATTGGCCGAAATTTTGATCCATAGTCATG
This sequence comes from Chloranthus sessilifolius, assembly GCA_021018995.1. Taxonomy (NCBI): domain Eukaryota; kingdom Viridiplantae; phylum Streptophyta; class Magnoliopsida; order Chloranthales; family Chloranthaceae; genus Chloranthus; species Chloranthus sessilifolius. Next base: position 2,430,221 of record CM037584.1, read on the forward strand.
AGTGTACATTAGAGTCCACATGTCCATTTGATTGAGTGTCTTGCACGGAGTGGATCGATTGTAAACTGAATCTTTTAAAATAGAAAACTGATGACATGTGAGGAAGGACCGACATATTTCATAATAATCAGCATATTTACTAGGTTATAATTTCAAATGTGGTTCAACTAATTTTTAGACCATTGGATACAAAGGTAATCTTGACTTTTTATCTTTATTGGTTAGTATTCACTTTTCGATCATGCATCCAACGGTCCAACGGTCTCAAAGAAAATGGGTTGAAACACATTTAGAGTTCAACAAGTTGGACCTAACCAAACCCCGGTTTCAAATCTCCACCGAAACGTGGTGAGGGGCCGGCAAGACGTTATTCATACCACAATCTCACTCCAGGGGACGCATGGAATTTTATAACTTTATTTAATATAAATTTTTATGTAATGAAGTTGGTTCTCAGGTAGGTGCATAGACTATCAATTTTGTACGTATACAAATTTTTTGTATCATTTTATCAAGTACTTTTGTATATATATATATATTAGTAGACCCTGCACGTGCAATGTACGTGAGAGCCGTTTATTTGTAGAACAAATCGTTAAAATGTAAATTTTAAAAACATTTTTTGTATTTAACAAAAAAATTATTGGGCATCAACATTTCACTGAAAATTTTGTTTTGGTTGGAATCGAATCCATTTTTCACCGAAATACTAGCTTGGCTATTTTGATCCGCCGTAATTTTTTTAATCTATTAAGGAGATTATAGTGTTTTACCGATCATTCAAATAACAAAAAAAAATGAACCACATCTTTTGCAATAGTTCAACAATCACATTTCAACTTGTTTAGCACAACAGCAATAGAATCAGTTTTAATACATATCACAAATTCCCGGTCAATTTCCTAATATTTTTATCTCAAAGCTTCTAATTATTTAATACTTTATTTTTTCCTTGGAAAATCCTAATTAATCATTCACCGAAATAATACAAATCCAACAGAACCGCCATAAATTTCATAACAAAAAAAATAATAATAAAAGCCTCAACTAAACCAAATAAATAAATCAACATATCAATAATTCCTACGAATATAGGAGAACACATTCAACTAATAGAAATTTAGCAGAACTTCTATAAAGATTAAATAAACTCAGCTAAAACAAATAAACAATCAACAAATCCATACCCATTCCTACATCCAAATGCATAAACCATGAACTGCGAGATCCAATAATAAATGAAAACCACAATACATCACTTGAAGAACACATGCATTTAGAAGGGAATCATCAATATAAATCATCAATAGATTTATATTAGATGTAAGTAGCTATTAAACTATCCATATGTGCTCCACGTGGCTCTTGGAGGACGGTCACCATCGTCCATTGGAGGCGATAGAGGCGATGAGCGAGATGCCCAAATTAGGTATGTACTTATACATGCCATATCGCTAAGTGAACCATAAAAAAGGAAAGATAGAGGCGATGAGCGAGATGCCCAAATTATTGACATGTACAAATGATCATTGACCTATTTAAAAAAGTATTCTATGCATTAGGTATTAGATACAACCTAACTAACTTTATAAGTTTATTTAATTTAATTTTTAACGTCTTTAAATTGATTTAATTTAATTTACTTTAATTTTTAACTTATTTAAATTAATTTAGGTGTCATGTGTCAAGGACCACGAATCATGGGATGGGAGGGATTGATGTTTACAATCAATAATTAAATTAATTTCTTTCCATCAATGTTATTTCTTTTCAATAAATTTGTCCTAGAGTTATGCGATTGTAATTTTACTTTCCGTAGGAGTGGATTATTGCTTCTTTTAGCAAAAGTTGTTCCGCTATTTAATATCTTAAAGCCACTAATGAAAATCATCTCATGAGTATTATCTTCAACCTTGTGTTGATTTGATGTTATAATTTTTCTTGAATTAAACCAACTACGAAGGTCTAGGATCCCTCAAAGTATCCTATAAAATTTCATCATAGATAAAGCATGCAAAGACGATCCTTGTTCTCTATCCATTCATAAACCTACTACGAGGTCGCAAACTCGAGCACGTAACATCATACTAACTGCTGAAACATATGGGCAAACCAGGAGACTTTTGATAAAATTGGTATTGAATATAGTTCTAAGGCACGTAGTTCACTACGATGTCTTAAAGACAATTAATGCCCCCACTCTATAGAATAAACGAAGATACAATTGAGTTCCCAACGGATCTGCCTTCATGATACAACAGAGCCCGATTTTGTCAAAAATCATATGATCTTTTCTATATCGCACTTTTAAAAAAAAGAATCTGTCACACAGATTTTCTGATATACACAAATATTCTTAAATAAAACAATTAAGAAAGTTAGAGAAAGATTATTATTTTTGTTATGCCTTGTGCTTTTAAAATAATAATTTTAGATTCCTTAAATAAAAATCAAATAGTTTGTTAATACACCCCTTTCTTGAAAAGGTGTTGTGACGACCCAAAAATCAAATAGTTTGTTAATACACCCCTTTCTTGAAAATGTGTTGTGACAACTCAGGCCCACATGTCACAGTATTCTCAGGTTTTAAGCTTAGGTCCCCGCCTCGGTTTTATTTCTGGTATGGACATTATGTTTCGCCGTCCCCACCCAAAACGCGTCATGACATGTAGCGTCCACAATCACATATAGCCCAGGGTCAAAACTTTTCCCTATCCAATGTGGGACTATTACAATCCCTCCACCTTATTGAATAGTTGTCCTTGACTCTGATACCATTCAGTGACGACTCAGACCCACATTCCACAATATTATCCGATTTTCAATTGTCTACACAATTGATGGCAACTGTGTAGACAATTGTCATTGATTGTGTAGACAATCGTGTACACAATCGAAAAAAATATTTTTTTTTTTGTTTTCGATTGTCTACACAATCGATGGCGACTGTCTATACAGTTGCACAGTCGTCATTGATTGTGTAGACAATTATGTAGACAATCGGAAAAAAAAAAAAAAATTCTCACAAATAAGCTAAATAAATTTTAAAAAAAGTAAAAAAAAAATATAAAATCATTAAATTTATTTTTCTTAATTTTTAAAATATTTTTTGGGATTTTTTGAAAATAAAATAAAGCCGATACCCGATACATATCGTCCTGCAGATCAAGACAATACGTATCGGTTTACCGATATTTTGATCCTTGGTTGATGGATTATAATTTCGAATCCTTGATGGGTCAAATAAGCAGGTCGGGATCGGTCAAGCTTCTAAACAAGTCAAATTAGTTATAGTGCCAAAATTAGCATTATTACCTGCTAATTCTAACGCAAATTACATGTAAAAAAAGTTCTTTCCTAAACATTCTTATATAAATAATGCTAATTAGGAGGTTATTGAGGCTGGTTCGGTAGGCTCATAAGGTTGGGTTTAGTTTCGATCCCATCAAGGTGGGGTGGACTTACTCCGATCGGGTCAGGGCATGTATGTGAACCTGACCCAATGAAACACGAAATTTCTCTTGGGTGGATTAGACCCGACCCTACCAAATGGCCATATATTGGGCAAGTTGGTTATAAAAGCCACCCGACCCATTGACAGCCCTCAAACTACCATAGGCCTAGATACTGGAGTGCGCTAATATCATAGTTCCGAAGCTTTTGTAAGGTTGATTCTATATCCAAGATCTATCATGGTGTTTGGGATTGCTCTGTGGAGGTAAAGAGCAGCTCTATGCTCTAGTGTAAAGCAATTTAGTATGGAAGTATGTTTGGTTATACGTGTTCAAGACAAAGTGTAAAAGAGTTGAATTTAAGTCTCTTTTAAAAAAATAATTTAAACCAGCTCTTTTAAGTAGGCTGATTTTTGCCACCAAAGAACAATCTCAAAGATGGTCCCCATATAATGTTAAATGGACTCTTACGGTTCTAATTTGAGTTGGTCTCTTTGGAAAAATCATTTGTTAGCAACAAGTCAACAGTGTACTAACTAACAATTTTGATGTAAAATGCCATTAAATTCCTATGTATAAAAAATCGGCCATTACCGATACATATCGGTGATATGTATCAATTTTTCGGCAAATAAATATGTATCAGTCCTCCAACTTGGTATCAATATCCGTATCAATTTGAGCTGACGCATGATCATTTTTTAAAGGGCCGATCCGTATCGGCCGATTTGTATCGATCCTCCATGGACAGATACTCGATATTAAAATCGATTTTGAGTCCTTGTCCCTCTTTTTTTTTTTAATTTGTTTTATTTTATTAAAAAGCATAAAAGTTATCCTAGTCTCTCTGGTGTAACTTTAATCAAGTTTCAATGAATATAAATTATATTAAATGCCTGAATTATTGAGAATGGAAATGTTTCACATTTTGCTTCTTAAGAATGTCTATCACATGCTGAATGCGTAAAGCTGACGTGGCTTGATAATTCGGTGGGTTAATTAGTTTAGTTGTCCTACCATCAGCTCATATTTGACTCAATGGCAAATTGATTTTGTAATATACGATTTAGCTTAACATTATTGGAAATTAATCTAAGATGGAAGGAGATTTAAGGGCAGCAAAGCTTGACCCCAAATAGATAATTAATCTAAGATGGAAGGAGAATTAAGGGCAGCAAAGCTTGACCCCAAATAGATAAGATTAGAGAATGTTAACAGTTAATATATAATATTAAGGGTTTTTTGCAAATACCCTTCCTGAGTTATGTTGATATTACAAATAACCCCCTCAATTATAGTTATTTGCTTTAAACCCCCTGAATTAGCATTTTGGTGTTCATAAAACACTCTCTTTAACGGATATTACTTTACATGGTTAATCAGTCGTTAAAGAATAACCTAAATACCATATTTATCCTTTTTAAAATTAAATTACTAAATTGTCACCCACTACTCATTGTAAGAATAATTTTATATTCATCCCTCCACTTACAAAAAAGATTAGTTTTAAATCCACCTACCAAATATTTGAGTTCACCCACGCTGAAAAATATTGACTGCATTGAATCGGATGATGGAGATCGTTTATCGTCCCAACCTTTCATACGATGGATCTTGAGATCATGGTGGCACCTTTAGATAGTTGATTGCATTGAATCGGACGATGGAGATCATTTATCGTCCCAACCTTTCACACGATGTATCTTGAGATCATGGTGGCACCATCAGGCTGTTGACTGTCTTAAATTGGACGATGGAGGTCGTTTATCACCCCAACCATTCACACAATAGATCTTGAGATCATGGTGGCACCATCAAACGGTTGATTGCATTGAATCGGACGATGGATATTGTTTATCGTCCCAACCTTTCACACGATGGATCTTGAGATCATGGTGGCACTAACAGATGGTTGATTTTTTATTTCATGTGGTACACACCCAAAAAAATGACCTTAAAATTAATTTTAACCGTATACATAATGTTAAGATCACTTTTCTGAGATGTGTGCTACGAAATAAAACACTGATCGTCTAATGGTATGCCTAAACGATCTCCATCGTCTTATTCAATGCAATCAATATGTTTTAGCATGGGTGAACTCAAAGATTCGGTGGATGAAAGCAAACGTGATTAGACAATCAAATTTCTAAAAATGGGCCTTAAATCATATAGGAAATTGGAGGGACAAGTATTTTGAATGGAACATATAGATTGAAGGTTTTCTTTTCAAGAATAATTGCATCGTTTGCCACAAATCCTCCATTAGTTGAGTATTCGTCCAAACGTTGACATGTTTTAATGGGGAAAAATCACCCATCAAATGAGTCTTGAATCTGATGGGTGAATAAAGGATCTTTTAGAAGAGTACCTTTAAATCCACCCACTGAATCTAAGTTCACTCATGCTGAAACACATTGATTGAATTGAATCGAACGATGGAGATCATTTATCCTCCCAATCTTTCACATGATGGATCTTGAGATCATGATCGTACCATCAGACGGTCAATGTTTTATTTCACATGGCACACATCTCAGAAAAGTAACCTTAACATCACGTGCATGCTTAAAATTGATATTAAGGTCACTTTTAGGGGTGCGCACCACATGAAATAAAAAATCAGCCATCTGATGGTACACCCATGATCTAAAGATCGATCTCATGAAAGATTGGGACGATAAAAAATCTCCATCATTCGATTCAATGCAGTCGATGTCTTTCAGCCTGAGTAAACTCAAAGATTTTGTTGGTGGATTTAAAGGTGCTCCTTTTAGAATAGTGGTCAATTATACTGGCATGACTTATAAATAAAGGTGAATGGAGAGCCTTTTAGAATGATGATAAACTTTAATGACATGACTTGTAAATATGGATGAATGAAGGGCCTTTTAGAATAATGATATTTTTAAAATATTGATTTCATTAAAAGCAAAATAGGCTTTCCGTCCATAAACTCACGACTAGTTAACGGCAAAAGATTATATAAAACAGAAACACAAAAATAGGGGCTACAGAATAAATACTAATAACTCATGAGATTTCCTATAATATTAGCATTCCAGGAAGGGTATATACAAAAAAAAACTCTAATAATAAAGTTGCATAATAGGAATGGGCACTGATAGAGTCCAACCGAGTTGAATGAAATATCGTGTTCAACTAATTTCACAACCTTTAGATAGACGAGAATATTGACATTATCTAATGCTATGAACAAGGAAATAGCGGAAGTGATGATTTTCCTCTATCCAATGGCTGGAATTTGGTTTGAACATGAAAGGAGGGTCAATCATTTGGACCTGACCATTGCTCTAATAGCAATTACTTGTTTTCCGCAAATTAAGGGAAAATCAGTTTATACGTAGGAATATTCCAACAAGTCAATAAAAGTGGGCCACGCATTTTTCATATGCTATCGAAACTTCAGGAAGTTCGGTCTACACTTTCCGTGAGCCACGAGATGTGGGTATTTTCGTACTTTTAGTTATATTTACCAAAGTTACCCGACTCTGTGGGGAAGGCGTTTCAACGGCTAGTTGAGTGATCGTCTACGCTTACAGGAAGTGGCTTACGTATTGGATTAGTCCGAGCAGTCCACCTGGCTGCCCCTCAATGGTCTTTTTTGGGCTTTTAAAGAAAGCTCAGCTAAAAAATTATGTCCATTTGAGGCGCAAAATGAGCTGATAAGTGTCTTTAAATCAATCATTAACAAGGGCAGCATTATTAACAATCACGGAATCTTGGAGCGCACCTACTCTAAAAAATAGTTGAATTCTTTGAATCAGGATTGAGATCCTTTCAGTCTCCAATCTTTCATATAAGGGATTTTGAGGTCACTTTTCATATCACTATTTTGGGTTTGTGTATCACGTTAAATCAACTGACAATCTAATAGTATGATCATGATCTCAAGATCTCTTGTGCAAAAGTTAGGGCGAAAAAAGATCTCTTATGTCTGATTCAAAGCAGTCAACGATTTTTGGCATAAGTGCCTTCTAAAAATTGGTTGGTAATACGTAAATAAGTACAGCCATCTAGATTAGAGGACATAGATCACATGGTAAATCTCTCTAAGTCTCAATCATTGAAGGTAGCTCCCCAACCTTTCACAAAATAGATTTTGAAATCATAGAAGTACCATTGAAATGTCAAATGTTGATCCCATATAAAACACATTCAAAAAATGATCTCTCAAGTGTGTCCCTCTAATGGCAGCCCATGATTTGACAAAAAATTGTGGAAGATTGAGATAAAAAATGATTGCTCACGTGTGATTAAAAGCAGTCAAACATAAAGTATTGCGGTAGTTAGGGCTGTAACAGAGTCGAGCTAGCTCGATAACTCGACTCGACTCGGCCCAAAAAATAAGAGTTTTTCTCTTTAGAGCTCAGCTCGAGAGTTGAGCTGAGCTGGGCAGTTTGTAACTCGAATAAACAGAGTCGAGCTAGAGCTAAGGTCAGCTCGGTTCTATAACTCGGTTTATATATATATATATATAATTAACTTTGAGAGGTCTATTTTACCCTTCAAATAATCTTTTAAGTTTATAGAACGATTACTTTAAAAGATAAAATAAAAACTTTTGGCCCTCATTTGTCCTAATTTTTACTTTATATATTATATAATATCCATTGTTATTCCGACCCACGATTCTCAATATCACCTCCGTTTGAGAGCAAACTGAGATGACTAGTGAATCAAATCAAATTACTGAAGCCATTTTTATCATTTTATATTTTTAAAAAATAATTAATATTTTTATTTACCATATTTTTCATCTTGACTTATATATTTTATTAAGAAAATACAATAGTTATCAAACATATTTCAAGAGTTCAAATTATTATAAAAATATATTATTTTTCATGAAATTTTTAAAAAGTTATGCACTCAACTGACTTCACTTAATTGATCTAATTTCATCAAAGTTCATCATGTTATTTGCGTCGGAGAAATTTTTCAAACACATCGCTTGACCATCAAATTAATCAACAAGGAGATACAAATTAAATAATAAGTATCATTTAAAATGATATCTATTAAAAAGGTACGCAATTTATATTTTGAATTCATTTTTTATAATAGAATATACTTAGCTCGAAGTTCGGCCCAAGCTTGAAATTTTTGAGCTCGGTAGAGAGCTAGAGTCGACCCAAGCTAGGGCTCGACGACCACTCTTCTTTCAAGCCGTATTAATAACGAGCGATTTTTTAATTTCTCACGATATAGTAGCACTCTCTCTCTCTTAGCGATAATTTAGTTTGTTAACAACACCCTCTTGTTGGAGATTTTAGATCTGGGCCAGAATCGTTTGATCAACATATTAAATAGAACAATTAATTAGTAAGATAAATCTTACTTACCTGATCGGATGGTCGTGAAGACGTGCTTGATCGGCAGATCTTCGGTACAAGATCACGACCCTTAGAACAAACCACCTCTCTTTCTTTCTATCCCTATTGATGGGAATAACATTGAGAGTGAATAAAAAGGGGACGTTGTTCTCTTTAAATAGACCTTGATTAGTCTTCTAGCCCATCAAGGAGACTAAATCTAGAGGATGTGTCACAATATAAAAGGGATTACCACAACCCTATAAATTAGGAATTTCACGAGATGTGGTGATTCCCATTGTACCACGTTTAGAAAGTCTCACCAATTTAAGTTTTAATAAATGATTAAAGAGGGTAGTGTGTGGGTCACAAATACCTAACACCTCTTTCGTTTCGTTGCCCTTGGGAACTCCCCTATAAAAGCCCCTCATGTCCCCATTTTTTCATTGTATTTGTTTTTCTCGCAATCTTCATTAATGGCGTCTCGCAAGACCCTTGCTCATCGTTTCTTCAACATAACTAAAATCTCACCCCAAACCCTACGCAACAAATCCCCCATTTCCCCAAACCCTAACCAGACGTCCTTGCTCAGCAGATTTCTAACCCCTCCCGATCCCCCCCAAAATGGATTTTTTCGGAGATTCCTCCAAAATAGAGCGTTTTTTATGCCGCCCGAAACAATCTCACTCCCAAGCGGTGATAATCTGATCGAAAAACTCAGAGGCCTAAACAGAGAACGGCTCCAGCTTCAAGGATTGGCTCCTCTACCGCCGACGATTCCGAGAGTCTCCATCGAGGAGGTGAGAAAAGTGCTTAGGGTTTCGCAATTAGAGCGGGTAAAATCTACGTTGAGAGGGATTCAGAAGAACTGCATATCTTATACAGAATATGTTGAGATCTGCAAAAGTTGCATCGGAGGTTCGAATCTCGATGATGCATTGGGGGTTGCAAAGATGTTAGATGAATCGGGAGTTGTGATCGTTTTGGGGAACGCAGTGTTTCTCCATCCTGATCAGGTAATAATCCAAATCGATTTTTCTCTTTTGCACAGATTCTAATCTTCGGACAAGTTATTAGTTTATATTCTTTAGACCCCAATCAAAATATCAAATACCGAAATCTAATATTTTTATCAATTTTGTGTATTTTTTTCCGCAGGAAAATAATGGCTGATCTCAGAATCTTATTAAGGTTACGAGTTTGAGATGTCACCTTGGATTGAGGATAGGCCAAAAATACCAATAGGGGCTAACATTTATGAAGAAAAAAAAAATTATTTTAAAAATTGGCATGATCTAAACACCATTCAAGAAGATACTGCCGTGCCCTCTCTCTCTCTCTCTCTCCTGTTTTGGCTGACGCCCAAATTTGTTCTACCCGTAAAAATACATCGATTGGATGGTCCGGATCATCAAACGTCTACATACGCTTATTATCAGACAATAGATTATGGCTGCGTATCGCATAGCTCTCTTCTAGCCCTTGTCATATGGCAGGTTCTCATCCTCTTTGCTAGCATCTCTGATAACAAAATTTGATGTAAGATTGACCTGTTCAACGGTTCTATCCTCCTCTCTCTACTCACTCCTTTGAGAGCAGATTTTATTTGCTTTGGTAAAGAGCAAGGAGATTAATTCTGCTGTGACAAAGGCTAGTAGAGAGCTATGTTATACGCAGCCTATGGCACCAAAGATGATGGTGCACTACTTTCTGCTGTATTTGCAACCGAATATCCTGTAAAGATGACCGGAGTTTTCACGGTCAATAATGGAGATCTGTTTTCAGCCCAATTTTCCACCCAACATATTTTCATCACAATACATCTTGAGATCATGGCTTTCTTAACCCTCGATTCTCTTATTTAAAGTAGTCAATGGCTCTTGCAGTGAAAATTTTTGTTCGTTGCCCCTATAGAATATTTATTTTCAAACAATGGGATATTTTTAAGGTGAGAAACTAGAAATATATACCGAGTCCCAACTGCATTTATCGAAAATATTTGTATATTTTAGAAACATAGTATTTTACAGGCGAGAAAGTGAGAAACCCACCCACCCATAGTTACCGAAGCCTAATTTTTCTGTGAATTTTACCGATCTTTTCATTTTTATCAAAAAATTTCACATTTTTTAATATTTACATACTTTTTCCCAAATGCTTCCTAATTTTTTGTGTGAATTTTATCGATCTTCTCATTTTTTTTTTCTTTCTTTCTTTGCCTCCCTTTAAGCACCAAGCCTAGGAACATGGATCCCTTATTTTTATATTTTTTAATTTTTTGGCACTAAAATTTAGATGGGTAAAAAGTTTGTTTTAACCTTCTAGACTTAGATCCCGATTGACACATCAGAGGATCTTATTCTCCCATTGAAATACTATTGGATCAAAATCAATTGATAATGAAAGAGACGCAACACAATATTTTATAGTGTTGAGAGAGTATTTCTGAGTGTCGCCTCAATCACTAGGCATTAGCCTTGTAGCGTAACTTTCAATTTGATATGACAACAATATATTGGAGGGGTCCCAAACATGCTTTCTTACGAGTATAGTCGAAAAAACGGCTAAAATGCGTTTAAAAATGTCTTTTTTTAAGATGAACAAAAAACTATATATATACACACCGAAATAAAAATAATTTTTTGTTCAAAATATATTTTATATGTTTTTCTTTATTTCCTTATAAAACACGTTTTCAACGAGAAAAGTTTAATTAAATTTATTTTTACATTATTTTTATTTTAATATATTGAATTTTTATATTTTTTACTTTTTTCCTGGTACGTTTTATTTTTTTTTTAACTTTTCTGAATTGTTATTCTTACAAGAGGTCAGGGACTACAAGCCCACCACCAGGTGGCCATCATGTGACGGCCATCGCAAGGATCAGGTGTCACGGTAGCTTAGGCAAGATCGATCAGATCCCATTAAAAAAAATAATTATTTTTATGACTTTTCCACCGTTAATATGTGGTGAGAGTTGGCGAAAATTAATGCACCAAAGTTTTGATTTGTTACCTTATATTTGACTCATCAAACGGAGGGCGAAAAAGTTGAAAAAATAATTATTATATTTTTAAATCACATGTCTCATGGCTGATCAACACATCACGGGATTTGTTTTTGGTTGATCATGCCACGTGGCATGTGATCTAGCAGGGCATATTCTCCCCAATGCCTTCTTGTAATTTTCGATTTTTGCTCTTTTTCTTCTAGTATTTGTTATTTTAAACCTTATTTAAGGGTGGTAATATATCACTCTTATTTACAAAACCTACTACCGGCATCCCCCTCGAAAATAGGATAGAAACGTAGTATCCATGCATAATATTGCAAGTTAGAAATACGTGTTAAGAAGTGATAAAAAATTAATAATTTTACCACGTTTTATTAGTTTCTATCCAAAAACATGCATGGTAAGGTTCGGTATTTGGTATGGGTATTCAATACATAACTCCTATACACCCATTCTTAAAAAAAAAAACAAAAAACTAATATCCACATTGATAGTTGCTCCTTAGTCGAATAAAATTCACATATATTCTGTTTCAATTTCAGGTGGCGAATGCAATCGAGAGCGTGATCCCTTTACAAGTTCCCCAACCAAATGACCCCAAGAGGAAGGAGTTGGAAAAAATGGAAAAGACCAAGTCCGAGATCGACGAAAAAGCAGAGGCGCTCGTGAAAAGGGAACTCTGGCTAGGCTTTGGTTTCTTCGTCGCCCAAACGGCTGGTTTCATGAGGCTAACCTTTTGGGAGCTCTCGTGGGACGTTATGGAACCCATTTGCTTCTTCGTCACCTCTATTTACTTCATGGCTGGCTATGCCTTCTTCCTCAAGACTTCCAGAGACCCTTCTTTCGAAGGCTTTTTTGAGAGCCGTTTCAGTGCCAAACAGAGGAGGCTTATGAAAATTAACAAGTTTAATCTCCATAGGTTTAACGAGCTTCGCAGCGCCTTTTATCCTTCTTGCGCGTCTTCTTGTGTTTCTCCTCATACTAGATTTCTCACCGATCTTAATGTTTTATGAGATTTTTGAACGTAAGGAAAAAGAGAGAGATATGGATGATGGATCTATTAATCCAGCCACATTAATATTTGCCTTTGCCTTAGGATTTATGCTTATGATTAATCAAAGACTATAAATCAACAATTCATAAATTAAAATATATGCCTATACCATATTGTAAAGATCATAATGGTTATGATTTTATCAAAAACTTTTAAAATAAAATATTTCTAACTCACATTGGGTGTGAGCCATGAAAGATGGGTTGTCGCTTGAATTTTCAACGATCTCCTCGCTCTTAATACCTCCGAGCACAATGGGGATGTTTTTACTAATAAGGAGGGTTGAAGTGTGTCGAGCAATTATTGGGACCAAACATCCCTTATATTTATAGCTAATGAGTCATTTCACATTAAGGACTTAAATTATTAATTATATTATGATTGAAAATCCTAATCATACCCTAACTAAAATACTTAATTATTAGTTGTTTATTCTCTTCAAAATCACTAAATTAGTAACTATTACATCTCAAGTTTGATTTTATATCATTCATCGGTCAACTGATTGATTATAGTGACGGCCACTAAGAATAAAAACTTCAAACAGTCTCTTACTTGGTTACACTATGTCAATAAACTTCAATTATCAAATGTTAACTAACTTTCTTTGAATGAGAAATCTTAATCAATCTCATTCAAAGCTTTTATAATCAGTTCGGTCTAGTGAGAATACTAACACAGAATCATTGTAGTCAATACATAATGTCATCGACACATGACTGTTCATTTGTTACCGTATTAGAATTCATTACCGACATGGATTCCAATTAGTATGATTTCATATAGATTGCAAGTTTACAAATTAAATGGTGATTACGTGTAAACTCAATTTATTATTAGTCCTACTTTATTGTCGCCTATTGAGTTCATATGTTCCAACATTTTATTTACATAAAAATAGAAAAACAAATAAATAATCCTTATTTTTGAATCAATTAAATAAATGTATTCACTCTTATACATCCACTTTCAAATGTTATCAAAACTATTATTTAATCTCATGCGCGCAACGTGCTCCGAAAAGAGCTTGAGAAATAAGTGTTTAGTAAGAGGGTCTGCCAACATAAGTGTCGTAGTGATATTTTCAACAGATACGATTTGATTCTGAACTTTCTCCCGTACAACAAGATATTTGATATCAATATATTTGAAACCTACACTAGTCTTGTTGTTATTGGAGATGACCATCACAGTTAAATTGTCACATAAGAATCTCAGTAGTCTTTAAATACTATTAACAATTCGAAGCCCTGAGATAAAATTTTTCAACTATATCCTTTACATGTTGCTTCAAAATATGCATCAAACTGTGCTTCCATAGTAAACGAAGCAGTCAGCGTTTGCTTAACGCTCTATCAAGATATACATCTACCAATAAGCGTAAATATATAACCCAATGTGGACCTGCACGTGTCTTGACACCTACTAAAGTCGATATCTAAATAACCAATAACTTCAAAGATATTCAACCTTTTGTACATAAGCATGTATCATTTTGTCCCTTGTAAATAGTGAAAAATCTTTGCTTTCCAATGATCCAAATCAGAATAACATTGATAACTATCAAACATGTCAACTATATATATTATGTCTAAACGAGTACAAACTTATGCATACATGAGACTTCTAACTGGCAATGCATAGGAAATTGTCTCCTTATACTTTCTTTCTAAATCTATCATGAGACTCTAAAATAGACTAAATTTATTACCCTTAATAATAGGAGCAGCAATAGTAAAGTAATTATGCATGTTAAACTTTTTGAGAACTTTATCAATATAAATTCTTTGAGACGATCTCAATATGTTACGGGCTCTATCTCAATGAATCTTAACTCCTATCACGTAGGAAGCTTCACCAAGGTCTTTTTATATCAAACTAGTACTTACAAGAAATATATCATCAACAAATAAAATAGTGATGATAAACTTGTTCTCACTGATTTTAAGATATATGCATTGATTCATAATATTTTCTTTAAAATCAAAGTTTGAAATGACTTTGTAAAATTTTAAGTATCATTGTCGAAATACTTGCTTTAAATCATGTATAGACCTTTTGAATCTACAAACTAAATGGATCTCCTTCTCAACCTCAAAACCTTTAGGTCATGTTATAAAGACGACTTCATGAAGTCACCATTCAAAAAAATAATTTTGGCATCCATTTGATACAATTATATGTCAAAATGAGCTACCAATGTCATGACTATCCGGAAAGATTCCTTTCTAGAAACAGGAGAAAATGTTCATTTATAGTCTATTCCCTCCTTTTGAGTGAACCCTTTAGCAACTAACTTAGCCTTATATCTTTCTACATTACCTTTAGATTCTTGTTTGATTTTATATACTCATTTAAAGCCTACAAGCTTAACTCCTTCGGGTAACTCCCAAAGATCTCATACCGAATTATGTTTCATTGATTCCAACTCATCCTTCATAGCTTCGAGCCATTGAGTTGATTTGTCTCTCATCATAGTTTGGTTAACAGAAATAGGATATGTGTCATTTCCAAAATCATACTCACTCCCATTAAGGTAGATGATATCAAAATTGGTTGACTTCTTTGCTCTCTCTTATCTACACAATGGTTGATATTGGCGATCATTTATACTTTTTTGAATATCTGGTATTGGTGCCACATTTTCTTGAATAAAAGGGATAGAAATTATAACAAGATTCTTTTCAAAAGTGATTTTCCTAGATTCAACACTCTCATTGTTCTCATAGTCCTCAAAGAATTTCTCATATCTAAGCTGAACAATCTGAATACTATGAGTAAGGCAATAAAATCTGTAGGCTTTTGACCTATCAGGGTATCTAATAAAATGACAACTTATAGTTTTAGGATTTAATTTTCCTAATTGTGGATTATACACTTATGTTTCAGCTAAATAACATAAAATGTGTAGATATCCAAAAGTCGATTTTCTTCCTACCCATAGCTCATAAGAAGTTTTGGGAATAACCTTACTACTAACCCGATTCAGGATATGCACCATTATTTTCAAGGCTTCTTTCCACAAGAACATAGGCAAGTTAGAGTTGCACAGTATGTTTCTCATCATATCCATAAGAATACGATTTCGTCGCTCAGCTATACCGATCTGTTCAAGTGTTCCTGGGGGAGAAGCTTTCACGTTTTTTCCTTTATATGATTTTTTATTTCTTTTCAATGGTCTAAAAGCGGCATAATGAGCACTTTCAGATTTTGTAGCCTTAAGTTTTTTTTCTTCTTAGACACAGTGAGCGATTAGCTCGTTCATCTTTTATTTCTCTTTATGTGTATTATAATTAATCTTGAACGAGTCAAAATATACAGGAAGAGAAGTCATGATGAAGTGAATAAGATAGCCCTCAAAAAAGCTCACGTCCATTTCCTTTAATTAAACCATCATGTCACTCATTCTCATAATGTGCTCCCGTACGCCACTATGACCATCATATTTCATGGTTCCCATTTTAACAATAACACTACTGGCAAACACCTTAGAATTTCCCTGAAATTGTTAATGGATGGCTTGCATGTATTCATTTATATTGTGCGACACAGGAATACCTCACTGGATTGCATCAGTAATGGAACTCTTTATGATTATAAGGCTGTTACGATTGATCAATCCCGCCTTAGCTGAGGCATCGACAGTGAACACCTTAGGTTTATCAAATCGTGTAACATAGTCAAGATCCATGCAACCTAGAATAATTTAGATTTGTTCCTTCTATTTATCATAGTTTGAGCAACTCAAGGATTCAATTCCATCAATCATATTAGTAATAGAAGATGGATTCAATGTTGCATAATAATTAAGGGCTTTATTATGTTCACATATAAATGTAGTAACTATCCATTTCACAAGATTATATTTATAATATTTTATGCAAGATTTAAATTATGTCAAAGTCTATAATAAATTAAAATCAATATGATTTTATTGAGAAATAATTTGCATCATTATAACTCTCCGTTGAATCGAGTCATAACACACTAGCTGCTTCCTCATTCTATATTAATGGCTGTGATACTAATTGCATCGTTATGACCCTTCGTTGGGCCGAGTCGCAACACGTTAGCAATACCCACGCAAAAAATAATTAATAGTAAAATACAACTAGTACACAACATTAGGTGATTCATCACCATTAGGCTTAAGTATTCCCTTAAGTTGTGATGAAAATATTTACTTTACACTTTCACTAAATTTGAAAAATAATTTTTGACAAAAAATAAATCTCACTATAAAAATCACAGTACTAGGAAAGATTATCACCGTTTGATAGAAGAATCCTTCCAAGTCATGTTTTCAATTTGGATTTTATAATATTTTAGTTGATTATAAAAGTGGTTCAATAATAATAAATAAATAAATAAATAAGTCATTTAAGAGCTGCAAGTAGCAAAATCTAACTCGTATTATGAGTAAGTGTCAAAAATTAATAATAATCATAGATAACATTATGTAAGTATCAGCCTTAGTGTTAGAGCACAACCTCCAATACTCAACCCTAATTAAAGAGACTTAAATATACAACAATTATCCGATTAAAAATTATCAAAATGATATCAGATCATGTAAAACGTTACAACAGAGAGCTCATTTTTAAAAATAGATCTGAAATATTCGAGAAGGTCAAAAATCATATATGATGTCCCACAATTGAACTTATAAATAGCCCGAAAAGAATAAAGAATAATATGGGTCAAAATTGGGCCTTAAGGGAAAACAAATCGTTTCTAACGGGCCAAATTGGGTCATGAATCATGGGTCGGGTTGAGTGATGGACCGGATCAGACCATGCGTTGGATCGGGTCATGACCCGAGTTCGGTTATCAACCGGGCTAGGTCACAACAGGTTGGTCGTGTGCAATATGGGTCCATGGGTTGGGTCAGGCATGTGGACTATATGACGCGAGGCCCATAAGACCTGTCGTCCATTGAAGGGATTCTGTAGTGTCTTCTAAAAAAAACAGGAAAGAAATCGGAGAACAAAAGTTTCTAATAGTTTAAAAGGCTTTAGGAATTTTCATGCGTTAAGAGTATTTGTGCAATTCCCTTATAATTAAAAGAGAACTTAATTCATACTTAAAAAAAAATAGTCGTGACTAGAGAGAGATCCTTATTCATATTAGGAGTTCACGATGATGAATAATCGATTGGGTGTGAGCCATGAAACATTGGGTGTAAGCTATGAAAGATGGGTTGTCGCTTGGATCTTCAACGATCTCCTCGTTCTTAATAACTCCGAGCATAATTGGGATATTTTTGCTAATAAGGAGGGTTGAAGTGTGTCGAACAATTGTTAGGAGCAAGCATCCCTTATATTTATAGCCAATGAGTCATTTCTCATTAAGGACTTAAATTACTAATTATATTGTGATTAAAAATTACAATCATACCTTAACTAAAAGACTTAGTTATTAATTGTTTATTTTCTTCAAATTCACCGAATTAACAACTATTATATCTTAAGATTGATCTTAAACCATTTACCGGTCAATGGATTAACTATAGTGACGGCCACCAAGAATATAAACTTCTGACAATAAAGATTAAGGAAAAAACAGAGAATTTATTTAGTTTATAGGAGGCATTAATTGGTGTATTTTATTTGGCCCAAAGTGATTTGTACCAACAATCTCACGTGGTGCAAAACTTGATTACGTCCTCATATATATACATCAATGAGATGCATACCTGTGTGTAATGCATGAGTTTTCAAGTCCTCACAGGATTCTTGATGTCAAAACAGACTTAAAACTTGAATAATCATAACTTTTGATCTGGAAGTCCGAATGGGATGACGTTATATCGGCATTTGGTATAACTCAAAACAATCTACACAATTAGATCATTAAGATTGACAGTTGAAAACCCTTTGATTTCTTTTATTTTAATATGAGACGTGAGTTCTTAGTTCTTAGCTTCCCTTATTGTTGTTATTATTATTTTTTATGTTTAAATAAATCTTGCCTATAGATAGGGCTGTAAGCAGGCCGGACTTTTGATAGACCCAATTACATTTTATCCAAGTAAATTTGTGTCTGATTTTATTGTTTAAGTCTGTTAGAAATTTTGTCATAATCATGATCAAATTTAGAAGTGCTCCTATGTGTCAAGTAGATTCAGTGGTTCGAATGGACGGATGGACGTGAATAGACTCACGGACATCCGTGAGTGATTCACAATCGTCCGTGTTCTGGCGGTTTCGACGATTATGAAAAGTTAGTATCTCAAGGACATGCTTGCCCCGACAATTTTAAAATGATATGTGTCATTCAGGATGTAAGACTTTTGGGAGAAGTTTTTATGTTAAAAATTTTATTCAGAGTTCTCCATTTGTCTCAGTGATCTTGATAGTTTCAATTTTATTATTGGCTCGTGTGAATCAAGCGAACCATTATGAGAGACGACGGTTAAAGGCAATAGCATTGTCACTATGAAAGGGATGATTGTGAGATGCGGTCAATGTTGGTGAAGAAGAATGATAAGAGATTTCATTCTTAAAATCATTATAATAAATTATTTTCATAGTGGATTGTTTACCTTGGATTTGAGATAGATCTCGTGGTTTTTACCTGTGAAAGGATTTTTCACATTAAAATCGTCTATATTTATTTTGTAGTTGTGTTTGCATATTTTCTCTTCTTATATCATTAATAACCCCGAAATTTTAATTGGTATCAGAGCTAGTACACTTTGTCTGATTCTCACGAACCGAGTGTCATGGCCAACTCGGGGTATCATAATCTTTCTAGAGAAGTTGTATTTATAAATAGACCTCGTTTTCGATGGTCCTACTTGGCTAATTAGTTAAAGGGGAGCAATGGAGTTGTAATTTTTTTGCATACTAGATGAGAGTTAATTTGATTTTTTTTAATCGAGTCATTGTAATCTAGGTTTTATCATGATTGTGACAAATGGGGATATTGTTAGAAATTTTGTCAGAATCATAATCAAATTTAGAAGTTATCCTATGTGCCAAATAGATTTAGTGGTTCGGATGGACAAACGTCCATGAATGGACTCACGGACATCCGTGATAGATTCACAGACATCCGTATTCCAACGGTTATGAGAAGTTAGTGTCTCAAGAACATCCTTGATCAAGGACATCCTTAGTTAAGGACATCCTTGCCCCTATAGTTTAAATAGGATATGTGTGATTCAGGATGTAAGACTTTTGGGAGAAAGATCTTCATGTTAAAAATTCTCTTCAGAGTTTCCCATTTGTCTTAGTGATCTTGATAGTTTTAATTTTGTTATTGGCTCATATGAATCGAGAGGACCATCGTGAAAGACGACGATTAAAGGCGACAGCATTGTCACTATGAAAAAGATGATCGTAAGATGCGATCAATGTTGGTGAAGATGAGTGATAGGGGATTTCATTCTTAAAAGCACTATAATAAATTATTTTTATAGTGGATTGTTTGCCTTGGATCTGAGATAGATCCTATGATTTTTACCTATGAAAGGGTTTTTCACGTTAAAATCATCTGTGTTTATTTTGTGGTTGTGTTTGCATATTTTCTTTTCTTATATCATTGATAACCCCGAAATTTTACCAATTGAAATTTCGGAATAATTAGATATCTAACTATATATATAAAGAATATAAGCAATTTAAAAATAATAATATCCACACAAATAACACACAAGATTTTTTACGTGAAAAATCCTATCATCACAGGTAAAAACTACGGGATCTATCTTAGATCCAAACTAAATAATTTACTATAAAAAATAAATCTTACAGTACTTTCAGAATGATATGCTCTATCACTTTTCTCACTGTCAATAATCGCATCCCACGATCATCCAATCTATAGTGAATCTCTTTCTCTTTAAATCTCGAATCACACAAAATAACGATCTAAACCTTTAGATCACAATAATAAGGGAGTAAATCCTTAATAAATTCTTTCAATCAGGATATGACAAGTTTATCTCAAAGACCAATGAAAACTCAGGCTCTCCTTATCAGAAAATAGAGAATTTTTTTGCACAAGAGATAACCACCCGAACAGAATTTGTGTTTAAATACTGTTAGTGCACGGACGTCCGTGA
Organism: Chloranthus sessilifolius; assembly: GCA_021018995.1. NCBI lineage: Eukaryota > Viridiplantae > Streptophyta > Magnoliopsida > Chloranthales > Chloranthaceae > Chloranthus > Chloranthus sessilifolius. Next base: position 2,451,147 of record CM037584.1, read on the forward strand.
TTCACTCAGGATCATCCGTGACCACGGATGTCTGTACAACTGATAGAGTTAAACGCAAATATAATATTTTTACTTGACAATTAGGGAGCAATATTAGATTAAGTCATGATTATGGCAATAAGTCTTACAAAGCCAAAATTCGGCTTGAATTGAGTATTGGGTCGGCCGAATCGAGCCAGTTCGACCTTTTCTCTTAATATAATTGTGCTTGGCCAGGCTCAGGACTGGGGTATGCCCCTTTTAACCTTAAAATCTAAGTCCAAACTCGGCTCAATTAAAATCAGGCTGGGTTTGGCCTGATTGCTTTTGGGCTCAAGTTTATTACGTAAGTCCAATCCCGACCAAAGGCGGGTCCGGGTGGTTGAGGCCGTAGCCCGGCCCATCGATATCCTAATTAAAACAACAAAATACAAAGGTTTTTATGGTCTTTGATAAATAAATAGGGCCTTACAGTTTAAATTCCCGTCTGTCATTTTAGAATCACTGGCATTAATGCCTACACTGCATCATATAAAGATTTTATTTCCTAAATCATATAAAGATATACGATACCTAAGAATACTGGACTTTCATGAATAATTAAATCTTTGAGAGAAAATGGGAGAAATAAAAAAAAGAGAAGCTTTTTCGACAAAATTGAGATGAATCAATATTTAAAACCTTGGGTAAATGGTAGAATTTATTAAATGCGATTTATCATTATGCTATGCGATTTATTATTATGCTAATCTAAATTGTCCAAGTAGCAATCTGTCATTGACGCAAATCTCAGCCCAAAGTAACATCCCTATAAGTAGATGCGAATCTTCCATTTGATAAACTTTAATACCTGACATTAAATCTAAAAACAACGGTTAACGTTATTGTCATTCGATATGGATGGTTCAAATCTCTCAAAAAGTTTGATTTTTTTAGCGTATTGTCTTTTAATGTATAATCTGTAACTTTTTCTTTGTGGATTTCCCACATCTTTAGCCTTTAATGGTATAAGATTGTTTAAACTCCATTTTTAGCGTTTGAATGGCGATGAGGAGCGTCACGTCCTACAAGCAAGTGTAAATCTGAAACAATATTTATAGAGATTGGGAGCTAGTGGACTACCACCATCCATCTGTTTTGGACTTTTGTTGTCGAGGATATTGTCAAATTAGAGACAATTTAAAGTTAGGATAATGTCTCCTGACCCATATTTAAACACCACTCAACACCAAAGTGACAAGTGTCAATCCATCATTGTAGCATATCTTTGCCCAAAATACGGCCCTTATAAGTCTATATGAATCATACGATATGGATGAACTTTGATATCAAGCAATCACACTAAAAACAATGATTGGCATTGTAATCAACTGATCCGGTTATTCGAATCACTCCAAATGCTGGATTTTTTTACCTATTGTCCTTTGATGTATGATCTATCGCTTTGACGGTGTGGATTATTAACATATTCGGCCATTGATGATATAAGATCATTTAAATACCAAATCGCTGTTAAAATAACGGTTAAGATAGTGGTTCCCTTCAAAGTTTGGCAGAGCATTTAATTATAAGGAAGTTGGCAGAACCCTTTTTTCTTAGAATACAGTGGAGAGTGTCCACTAGCCAACTTGGCACTACTAGAGTAACATGGGATGGAGGACTCGAGGGCATATAACTATATTCGACTATAGTATTTTGTCTCCTTCAAGTGCTTGTTAACCCTTTTTAGGTGTGTTTTATTTTCTTTTCAAATGGTCGTTTATGTGTTTTTTTCATGGATATTAAAGGCATGGACTGACTTATTTTTGGATACCATTACATCTCCTCTAACCCGTATGTATTGACCGCTTTGAAGCTGAGCAGACAATGGAGATAAGTTTTTGTTCCAATCCTTCATAGAATGGACATTGAGATTATGAGCTCAGCATATCATCAGACAATTAGTGTTCAATTTCATGTGACACGCATCCCAAAAGTGACCCTAAAAATAAGGTCGAGTATAATGTGTGCTATGTGTTGCATGGAAATAAAAACTAGTCATTTGATGGTACTCCCATGATTTCAAGATGCATTGTGTGGAATGTTGAGACAAAAAAAACGACTCCATCTTTTAAGTCAAAATGGTCAATACATGCATGCCCGAAAAGATGGAGTGAGGTCAAGTTTCACAAGTGTAATTAATGGTACCTATAGTTTTTTAGCCCTAACCTTAACGGGTGTGATTAATGGTACCTATAGTTTTTTAGTCCTAATTGTAAATAAGAAAATTACAAATAAAAAGGAGTAGCACTTGGCTAGTTTTAGGCTATTGATGTTTTAGCATAAAAGCATCAACAGCCCTTATTTATACAAATATTTTCGGTGCTTTCAAATCCACATAAAGCAACCCAATCTATATAAATATTTTGGGTACTTTCAAATCCACATAAAAGCATTATCTTTGGCCTATTACGCAAAAGTGATTATACTCTCCTGATTCGAGATCTATCTTCGCACTTGACAACCCAAGTCTCTTACCATCGCACATAGTAATGGTCCCTTACGTCCAAATCTTCCAGATGCACATAATTCTAACAAAAATGTTGATTGGGCCATTAAAGAAAAGAGAAAAAAAGAAGGGTGAGGTCCATGTTTTATGTGCTTGCCAAACGTCAAGCTAACCATTCCCTAGTTTCGTTTGGCAAAGTTGGGGACCATGTGGTATTGATTCGCATTTTGCTCATCTCGAAAATTGTTTTGGGAACGATATTTGATGTACACTTGATTATATTTACTTTTTAGGGTGTGTCATGTGAAATCAAATTATGACCATCTGATCATAGGCCATAATATTAAAACCTATTGTATCAAAGATTGGTACAAAAAACAATCTCTATTGTTTGATTCAATGCAATTAACGGTTTGAGCACCTGTAGTCCGAGTTGAGCCGAAAAAATCTTAGATTGTAATTATGGGTACCTAATTTCATAATAGTGTTTAAATGTTTTACACCATTAAATTGTCACCATTTATCTAAGACTATGGTAAATAAAATTTATAAACAGAAAAAACTACAAAGAATACAAGGATTAAAACACGGGCAAGGAGCTCGAGGAGCTACAGAATCTATAGATATAATAAAATGACAAAACAAAGAGAGAAAAGAACAGAAAAAAAAGGGTGATTATTTATCCCACACGATAAGGGTGATTTATCCTACACCATTGAAGTGCGAATAATCATAATACCATGTGACCAAGGTATCAAAATTTGGCTGATACCGATACGTATCAATTTTTTGGCAAAATCGATACATATCGGTCCGATACATATCGGTATCTAGTATCGGGTATCCGATACCGTATCAAGTATTGGCCGATATGTCTCGATTTCAACCAAGACATTGAGTATTCTTCAATCTATCATTGGAATATGTCTCATCCCAATGAAGCATGCCGACAAATGGATGTGAACCATCTAATTGACAAACGTTAATATCAGCCATCAAAACTAAAACCAATTGTTGATATTATTGTCAACAGATCGGATGGTTTAAATCTCTCCCTAAAACACCATTTTTTGTGGCCTCGCACTTTCATCTATGATCTATCACTTTGATGGTTTGGATCACCCTCATCTTAAAGCATTGATCATGCGAGATCATTTAAACACCAGCTTGGTGTTTAAATGACGGTCAAGAGAGGCTGCCCCTTCAACTGTATGGTGTTCAAATGATGTTCAAGCACGAATAAAATGGTGTTCAAATGATCTTACACCCATGGTGTTAAATATTGACCGATACCAATACGTATCGATTATTCGGCAAACCGATACGTATCAGGTATCAACTCGGGTGTCGATCCCATATCGGCCGATACATAGCGCCTGATACCTCT